>JARQOC010000004.1:197293282-198026258 GCA_033576535.1 Allobates femoralis | reverse complement strand
ATCTATATATCAGGCGTACCTTTTCTGTTGGGCTCTAACCTTTTATATTGAACATTTTAGGGAAAATTGTGATTTGCTTATTCTTTCTCCATTATTTGAGGTATAGTAGAAAATAGAAAGTGGATTATATCATCCATTGCATCTCTTCAAAATTATCATAAAACCAAAAGAAAAATTCTCATGCTACAAGATATGTTACTGAACACAGTAGAGTTCTCAAATAATATACAATACAAGCCTATGTAGTGCTCACTGAGGATGGGAATCAAACTGCAGATAACACTATATAGTATATTGAGTAAAAAATAATAGATTCCAAACACTATTACTAACTAGTTTAGTCACTTACAGGTCTAGCAATACCATACTCTCAGTCACAAAGTAATATCCAGTTGCTAATATATACTATATTGTTTTTTTTTTAAATATAAGATGCACTGGACCAAAGACACATCTAGGTTTTAAAGCAGGAAATAGGAAAAAAAATTTGAAGCAAAAAATGTGGTCATGACACACTGATATGGGGGAATCTTCTGCTAACATTGTTATGAAGGAAATGTCCCCCAATTCTGTTCCAATGTCTCCCATACTGGGCCCTTTAAGGTACCTTTACACTCAGCCACTGCGTGGTAGCAACTGCATGGCAATGGGGATTTTTGTGACTGTTGCCTTCAAATTGCTACGAAGTGGAGGCGTGTAATTTGGGAAAGTGATCGGGTTCCTCGCAGTTGCTTGGGGGAGCTGTTTCCGAGCCGTGTTCAAAAATCCAAGGCAACACAAAGGGAGAATTGCCATGGTAGTGGCATGTAAACGGGGGGCAGGGATGGAATCAGCGTCGCCTAGTGATTTCCCTGGGGCTGCCACAGCGTGCTGGATACCGCGCCCCATCAGTGATGATTGGTGGGGCTACTTCGTAACTATTGGCTGTCCCTTCACAGGGCGCCATATTTAAAGAGCTGACCATTCACACTACACAATTGCAATGGCGTCATGTATTAGCCAGCCTTCCTGCCAGGCTGCCCAATCATGACGTTATTGCATTGTCCAATCACCGTGTTAGTGTCACGGAATACACAACTCCGTACGCTATGTTTTGGCGCCGCAGAACATGTACGCCCACATTCCCCTACTGATTGCGGCGTGTGAAGAGGTGACGGGATTCAACAGGCAGTTATCCGCAGAATCTGTGGGAACTTCCGGGTAACCACGATACCTTCAGTTGACACGCAATGGCGGCGTGTACATGCAGTATCGGCGATCGTTAGCAACCGTTAAAAATGTGCGCATGCACGTACGGTTGATACCAGTTGCCAGGGATAGTGGCAGCGTGTAAAGGTACCTTAAAAGATATATATGTTCCCCATCCTTATATAGATCTCCATCCTGTAATGTATGTCCCTAATCCTTGTATATGTGTGCTTAATCCTTGTATATACTGTATGTTCCCCATCCTGGTATATATGTCCCCAATCATGGGCTCATCTTGCTATGTTTGTCCCCATTTTGGTATATTTGCCCATCCTAGGCCCACTGTTGTATATATGTCCTAATTCTTTTTTATACGTGCTTAGTCCTGGTATATATGTTCCCTATCCTGGTATATATGTCTCCCATCATAGGCCCATCCTGGTATATATGTCCTTAATCCTGGTATATATTTCTCTAATATGTTCTCCATCCTGGCCCCTTTCCTAGTATATACTAGTGAATCTCAATTAATTAGAATATCATCAAAAAGTGAATTTATTTCAGTAATTTAATACAAAAAGGAAACACATATATTATATAGCGTCATTACAGAATGATCCATTTCAGGTGTTTTGTTCTGTTAATGTTGATACGGTTTACAGCCAAAGAAATCTCAAAGGCAATCATCTCAGAAAATTTAAGTAGGGATGATGAAGGTTAAAAACCACGCTGCCATATTCCACGAGATAGCAAAGAGTGAATATAATATTGATTTATTCAGTCAACGTGTTTCATGGCTCCCAGAAACGCCCTGAAACATGGCAAATTTACATTGATTTTTGATGATATTCTAAATCATTGAGATGCACTAGTACAATATGTTCCAAATCCTCATGTATATTTATCTCACTATGGGCCAATCCTGGTATATATGCCTCCCATTATGCCATGGCTCCTCCTACAGCAATCCAGGTACATCTGGACTCTAACATGCACCCTTCGCTTTTCTACCCAATTGGGGAGAGGAGGGAAATGTGTATTGTAGATGCTACAAAAGCCACCCACATACTATTGCTCCCGCGGTTTTGCTAAGGTGCCCATATATACTACTGTAAATTAAGAACCCACCCCCAATTTTGAGTTCACCAACCATCCATACTATGTGCATGGGGACACCCTGACTCTCATTGTGTTGGTAGTAATAGATGTCAGACAAACAAGCTTTTGGCTTTTGGTGCATCTCTAGCATTGGTATGATAAAGACCTGATTTACACCAGTCGGTCCAAAGATATCTTTAACATGGGAAGATACCAGTATTATAAGGTAGACACAATACTTTGTTTTAGAAATCAGTGTATCAATTTTAGATCTCTAAATATAAAGTGCCATTTAATTCCATGATATTCAGAAATGAAGTCTGGTGCCTACATTGTTGGTTTTCTGTGCTTCTCCGACATATTAATCATAGCTTATGGATAAGGCTGTCTTATAATTATTTCTAGGTATTTTTCTTTTCACAATGTGGCAAAAAACGTTTCATTATGATGGTTTTAAGCGTCTCATATACAGAACAGTGAGTCTCACTTCATGTTGTTTTGGACCCGTCTATCGCAGTCTGTGCACCTGTAAAATTCATCCTTTTTTTATACCTAGCAAAATAGGGAAACCTGAAAAATGTTGCAATTTGGAGATGCTCAACTAGCTGCAAATTCACAAATTGTACAGAAAATGAGTCTCAATATCTCATAGCCCTATCCTAAGACAAATGGGGTTTTTAAGGAAGAGATGGTGAGCACAGCATATAAGATTGCTACTACTTTTTATATTGCAGAGTATCAGCTAAAAAACTCTATCTTCCATACAAAAATGATACTTTTTTGTAATCCTAAAAAGATAATTATATTCTGTGCAGGGAAATACCGATTTATACTGTCTCAGTTGAGAACAGCAATCATCTAAGAACATACAGTGTATTAAAGACCTAAATATCCTATCCCAATATCCAGTAGGGACAATAATACGGTAATAATAATAGCAAATATCTTCAACTAGAAATGTAGCATAGATCTCCTGATTAGCTATTTAGCTCACCTCATGTGCAGGGCATTGCAGCTTAGGTATCTGTGGTTATGACCACTCATATAGTGACAGATGATTAGTTGCTAGTTGTCATAACCATGGATACCTAAACTACTGTAACGTCCTGCACATGAGGTAAGTGTCGAGCCCACTGGGACAAGGGTACTCGGTTACCGGACCAGGTCTGCTACTGGGGAAGTCACGGGTGGTCCTGGTCCGGACCGTGTCCCGGGCTGGCAAATAAAAGGGAATATTTACAGGGGATTGTCAGTCGTGACGCCACCCACTGTGTGCGGCCAGTAGTGGGGTCGCCGCTGCTGCAGAACCTCCGGGGATAATGTAATGGCAACGTAAATTGTATAGTTCCAGTGGGTAGAACTGTGTTCCCCAGGGGCAGTGATGATTAGAGTTTATTGTGTAGTGTTTAGGCTTAGTGCTGCGTGCAATTCACTTACTGGCCAGATGCTGTAGGGATCCTTCCTCGGTGTTGGAGCTGACAGGCTGTGGCTCTGCAGGTTGCGGCTGTTATAATCCTGTATGGAGGGAATAGTTCGCAGGCAGAGACACACAAGGGAAACGTATTCAGGGTTCTCCATGTTTACTTTCAAAGCTCTTCAGTACAGTTCACAATTCAGTTAAGTTCTTACAGGTCTCAGTACACGGGCTCGCTCTCCCCTCCGGTTCCCATTGCTCTCTGCAGCCAGGCCTCTCTCTCTGTGACCCTCATCACATGTCTCTGTGTCCTTTCCGGGCTGTTAACTCTCTGTATTCACTTGGTGTGCGTCTCCGGACAGTATGGCGGTGACTCGGGGACCCTGTGGGTCCTCCTGGTTGTCACTGAGCTGCCTGTCCTTTGGGTAGGGACCCTAACATGCAGCTGTGGTCCCCATGGTTGTTTGGGGATGCCGAGTAAAACTACGGTCCCCTTTAGAGCGACACTCTACTCAGCCCAACCTCCAGCAGTCCTCCTATGTGAGGCTCTACCAGGCTCTCTCTCCTGTGTCTTCCAGTGTCATAGGAGGGCTACCCCGCCTGCAGTCGGTCATCTCAGCTGTAAGTCTAGGGCCCGGGTATCACCGTCCCTCTCGGTCCTCTCACACTCCTGGGGATCTGGCTTCGGAGGGGCTTTCTCTCTCCTCTGGCTCGCACTGGCTCGGTACAGATTCTGCGCTCCTACACCTCACTCTTCCAGGATGTGCAATTCCTTCTTCCTGCTCAGCTACTAGATATTGGGATAGGATCTTGAAGATGGCAATAACCCTTTAACCCCTTAATGACCTAGGATGTCTAAGTACATCCTAGGTCGCCTCCCTCCCTTTGATGCAAGCTCATATGCTGACCTTGCATCGTTCCATGCACATGTTGGCTGATCTGATCAGATGACATGTGCAGCGTTAGGTGGATTGGAGCGCCTGTTAACTTTTTAGATCACGCTGTCAAACTCTGACAGCGCGATCTAACATGTGGCTGCAGGAAATACACTATTCACCTCAAACATCAGGAGCATGTGTTGTCATAAGAGTCTGGGTTCAGAAGATGACATCTGTCACTGTCATGACTCACTCCTAAGGCTATGGCTACATTAGTGTTATGGCTTCTGCCATGCTAGATCCAGCATAGATCAGCATTACCGCTGCGCTACTATAGTGTAACGCTGCCTTAACGCTGCCATAGAGTAATATGAGTGGCAGGACCCAAAGCGCATGCAAGCACCACATGAAAGCGCTATTTTGTAGAGGACAGCTTAACGCTGCAGGTGGCGTTCAGCTGTTTTCTACAAAATAGCGCTAGCTTTTTAAACTCCAGCACTTTCATGCTGGCATTTGCATGCGCTTTAGGTCCTGTCACCCATATTACTCTATAGCAGCATTAAAAGGCAGCGTTACACTATGGTAACGCTGCGCTAATGCTGTGGTAATGATGATCTATGCCGAATACGGAATGGTGGAGGCCACAAGGCTAATAAGGCCCTAGCCTTAGGCAGCATTCACAGAAAATGATAATTTCTACAGTAATTGCCATGCATCAGCACGGCTCTGTGCTGTAGAAGTGATTGGGCACTGCAGTGTTGAGGTGCCCTAAGGTTCAGTGCTGGATGCAGTACCAGTTGACTGATGGATGGGATGTCATCTATTCCAGTATTTGCCTGGTATGCTGGAGCTACAAGAACTGGTACAAGCAGTAACTAATTGTTATCTCTTTATTTTAAACCATTCACTACATTAGGATCAATTTTCTATAATCCAGAAAAAGCCGCCTAAACGTACCTGTGGTAGTAGCATAAACCTGTGTGCATTAATTTTCTACGTGGCTGGCTGCCAGTCTTGGTAATGATGAACTAGCAAATTACTGGCCTTGCTTATTCTGAACATTTTCTGGGTAAAACAGAAGACTGTAACATTTTCCAATGATTAAAAAATGTTTAGAATTTCTTGCAAAAATTAAATAACATCTTGGTCTATTTAAACAATTCATTGTATGTGCCATAGATGAGAATGAGAATAAACTAATGACTTATACAGAATGGACGTTATTTTGTGCTTCTTACAACAGTCGTCCTTCAACTACTGAGGCTAAAGAACATTAGAAAGAATGCTTTACTGCATCAGAATCAAAGCCAGTTCAATAAAAGCATGCCTGTAAATTTGCATCATACTGGCAGTATGTTGTTTGTTCCGTTCATTAGCGGCTGAAGATTCAGAAATATCACGACAGCTTTCCCGGCTTACACACAGTGCGCTGGCTGGATACTAAGTGGCTCTCTCAGATTCTCATACTAAAGCATTTTACGTATCATTTTTATAGGTGTTCTAAAGCAAGAAGTATCACCCTGAGAAGAGTACAGACAATCTGCTGAATCTAAAGTAAGAAATGTCTTGTACAGCCTAATTCCAACGTATTGTCAATGGAGCCAGTGCTCCTATATCACTTACATACTTATTCTTATGTACTAATACAATCAACAGTTTTAAGAAACCCTTCAGTATCTACTCAGAAACAAGAATTTGTAATGTATTTACAAACATAATTATTGATTTTTCTTTTTCCATTAGGGATAATAATCTATGATCTAAATTATATGACTTTTGAGAGGTCTGATGGCCATATGGATGTCTACGAATTGTATCAGAGACTTCTACTTTGGCGGCTCCCACACATTGATGCGTTACATAGACAGCTGTTCATTTCAATGGCCGCCATGTACTATTACATTTCTCATTTATGCATTCAAATACTGTAACCACAGTAGTCACCATAATAACAAATACTATTCATTGAGCTAAGCTCTATATTGCAAAATCTCTAGTTTGCTGTTACATGGCTCCAAACTGACCAAGCAATGGCTGACATAAATTAGACACTGACAGCACATCTGAATGTTTTTCATTTTAGAGTGAACATATCTAGGAAAGTTGACCAGGACTGATGCATCTCTGATGGCTACACCCAAACAGGATCCCAGTTCCTTTTCTCCTTCCCATTACTATGTGTGTGTATAGGGAAAGACCAATCAATCTAGGGGAGTGATGAGAAGCTGTCAGGAATCACCTAAGTCTAATCATCCTAGACATATTGTCCTAAGATGGCTTTTCACAGTATATTTTTTTTGTAAGTCACCACAGTGTCCAGGCCAGTGAATGGAAATAATCATTACTCACATCCAGATTGAGAACAAGTCTAATTAACACAGATGCAAGTCATTTAAAGGTATTTTCATCTTTGACATTTATGACGTATACATAGGCACCAGAGAGGATGGGGAAATGGGAGACTCTGGCTGTCCAAGATGAGAACATCTCTTATGGTGGGGTTACACGTCCCGATATCGCGGCGATATCGGAGGCAACGCCGCGGGAGCACGCATTTTTTGAGTGCTTTTCCCGATATCGCATCGGCGGTTTACACGCTGCGATATCGGGAAACAACGTCCCTCCGATGTGTACGCCCACCAACCCAGTGACGACCATTTAACATGGGAGTTAATGGGTGAGGCGCGAGTACAGATCGGAGTTGGGCTGTCACACGCAGCGATGCTGGTACAACGGCCTTGCGATATCGGGGAGTTGAATAGCTCTGCTATTCAACTCCGATATCGTTTTGGCATCGTTCCAGCATCGCGTTGTATGCTCAAACCGTACAACGCGCACCCGATATCGGCTCCAACTCGCGACCCACGTGACTTTTTGTCGGAGTTGGGTCGGAGTTGGACGCCGATATCGCGGCGTGTAAACCCACCATTAAAGACATCAGATTTTACCTTTGTGACATACCATGTGCCTTTGTAACTTGGACATGATCAAACAAGTTTTGAGGCCACGTTCACATGTTGAGATTTTGTCAGTTTTTTATCTCAATATTTGTAGCCAAAACCAGGAGTGGATGATATATACAGAAGTGTTGCCCATGTTTCTATTATACTTTTCCTCTGATTGTTCCACTCCTGGGTTTGGCTACAGATACAGAAGTAAAAACCTGATCAAATACTCAACGTGTGCATGTGGCCTCACCAGTGATAAAGAGCCTGTTATATAATGTCTATGTTACAAATAGCTTTATTTACATTGGAACAGGAGTCCTCTATAATGTCACCTGTCCGCCCATATTTTATCCTTTAATTCCATAAAACTGTATGTTTTAACATATTATAAATAAAATATGAAGCTGAAAGAGATTATTTTTTAGACACAATGGTGACGAAAGATATACCCAGAAATAACAATATTGCTCACCCTCAGATGGCTAAAAGCAAGCATCTTAGAGAACCTAAAAAAGGATAAGTGTGAACACAGATCCTCCAAGACACCTAAATTCATCTAGGACATCCTTTTGATTATTTGTTTATAAGGTATTATGTGTAAATCAGATCTGTCACCAGATTTCACAATACAGCATACATTATTAATTAGATTACCTTCTCCTGATGAGGCTAGTGTACTTACTTTGGAACTCCAAGACAGAATGAGTATATAATTCTAATATTATTATATGAGTATATAATTCTAATGTTAATATATGAATATTTTATGAGCTCAGCTAGAGCAAGACTCATAAAATGCCTCCTTTAATACAGTATTAGGTAAGAAAACATTCACAAATATTTATACAATCATTATTACATTGATTTCCCAAGGAAGTACACCAGCAGCATCAGATCTAAGAGATTCCCTTACTGATGTATGCAAACTGTTGAGAGATCTGTAATATAGTAGATCTGTAGTAGATCTATAATATTTGAGTAAAATGCCCAATAATATCTGAGCTTTAATTGTTTGGTTGATGTAAGAGTGAGGGTGACATGAATCACATACCATACATTGTGAATTACCAGCAAAAGGTGGGGTTCCCCTAGTGAGCTTCTTATTGTACAGAAATGTAATAATCTACATGACTATTTCTATATAGCAGACAGTCCACAGGGATTCAATAGAATATCCTTAGGTTTTTCATTTAGAGGGACACAGCTGGTGGATATCACAACATGAATGCTCTACAGCCTTCTAAAATATATTTATTACCGTATCTAAAGAAAATGACAATTTTATTGACATATAATATTAATATTAGTATCATTATTATTAATATTTATACCATGACACTTACATTTGTCATGGTATAAATAAGATTGTACTAAGTACCAAAGCTAACTTCTGTTGGACATTTTCTTAATGCTTGAATGGTCTACTATAAAAACGATAATGTTGATAGATTTTGGCATGTTTTGTATGGCTTGGTATGCATACTGCGCACTTTTGATGTCTCCCTTCCCATACGTCCATGGGTGAAGTAATCAATGTGGCAGCAGCTCCAGAAAAGTTTAGTGACACTTCATGCTCTTGTGGCTTTTCTGCCTTTTTCTGGAGGCCATTAAAAGACCTATCATAGGCAGATTTATATTTTAGTAATTTTTAATCAATCTTTCTGTGAAACAACGCAATTTATAAACATCCCTTTATTAAGGTTTTCCATTCCACAGACCAATGATCTCCAAAGACATACTGATAGGATGTTTAGATTGTGAGCCCCAATGGGGACAGAGTTGCAAATGTATGTAAAGCACTATACTATATAATTAACTAATAGTAATTATTATTATTATTATTATTATTATTATATTGTTTCTCAGTCCGCAGTGTCTACTTAATGTTGATAAATATGGTCTGAGTCCTGGGGACTAAAAATGATATGCCACCAATGGTCCAATGCACCTGTATGGGTAAACAGACCAATCCGTACCATCCACAAGTATCTCTAAAGGCCCAGTCACACACACAGATAATTGTGCAGAGATTGTTCGCAGATCTCTGTGCTGCAGTGAAATCATGGACACATTGTTTGGAGTTGATATAAAGTCCATTGCAATCCAGGATCTCTACAATATAATATGCCAGTAGGTAGTCATCTGCAATATATGGCCCATCTATGTCAGGTACAGTTAAGGGCCCACTTCAGAACCCCCCGATGTGTTGGATTCGGTCAGTGTGCAGCATTAGTTTTTAGTCACTTAAAAGGAAATCTGTCAGAAGATTTCTCCTACCACATCTGATGGTGGGTTTACACGTTACGATATCGGCGTCCAACTCCGACCAAAAGTCACGTGGTTCGTGCGTTGGACCCGATATCGTTCCTGCGTTGTACAGTGTGAACGTCCAATACGATGCAGGAACGATGGCAAACCGATATCGGGGGTCGAATGAGCGTGCTATTCAACCGCCCGATATCAGATGCCGGTTGGAGCCGGATCGTCCCGTGTGACAGCCCAACTCCGTTGTGCGGGACAACGTCACCCATTCACCACCATTGTTAAATGGGTCGTTCCGGGTCGGGGGTCGTAGACATCGTCGGGACGTTGTATCCCGATATCGGGACGTGTAAACCGCTGATTGATTCTTGGAAAACCGGCCACAGAAAGCGCGCTCCCGCGCCGTCGGATCCAATATCAGACCGACGTTGGAGTGTGTAAATCCACCATGAGAGCAGCATGATGTAGGCAAAGAGATCCTGAGTCCAATTATCTATCACTTTGATTACTGGGTGTAGCCATTCTGACACAATCAAGGCATTTAGATTTAACCACATAGAAGTTCTGGGAGAGCCCACACCAGGCTCTCTATAGAACATTGACAGTGAGATGTCACTCAGAGGAGGGGGAGTGTAGGACTGTCGTGCACGTGACAATTCCAGAAAAACAACAGATCACACCTTGACATCCTTGAATTCTATGTTTTTACCTTGCAGCGTGCTGTCTTCAGATTACATAGCAAAAACTGCTGACAGATTCCTCTAAAATGGTGACAACTCTGAATCAGCATCAATAATAAAGCAATGGTCCTATTCTGGAAATGTGACATGTCTTTTTAGCTCGATTTCATGCAGAATAAAATTACATCCTTACAGATCATTATCAATTGCAACTCATTAATCAGAAAAACAACTCTTGATATACTCTAATTTAATGCAGATTAGAGGGAACATTCATCAGATGCTGGAAAGGGTCTGATATTGACAAAGGTAATGCATCCCGAGTATAATTAAAGTGAATAATGTTAGCAAAATACATTACGTTCACTAATACCTGAAGTCTAGTCTTTTACTAAGCATGTAACATAGAAAATTCTCTATTATTAAAAAAAGATATTGATCACTTAACAAAAAAAGAAAGTTAATTCAATTGCTGTATTAATGTCAAAGACAGATGTAGAATATCTGAGGATTGAAGGCTACATGGCTACAGCATACTTGACAGAAAAAAAGATTTTCATGAACAAATGAGATAAAATACAAGTTAACAGGGGATTAAACCTGTCAGCTTGTTTATGGCTCCCCCCAGCTATCATTATCTGTACGTGTAGCTTCATAATACTATTCTAAGCATCCCTGTCTAAGCTCATGTTAAAGTTGAAAAAAAAAGCATTTATGCACTTACAGTTTCTTATGTAAATGAGGCAGGAATAGTCAATTTGTGGGCATAAATGATCTGACAGGTTCCCTTTAACTCAATGCAAACTTCTCTGTATAAAGGACCTGTGTGATGTAATGACCATGTCACCAAAATGGCTGGAACTAAGCAATCAAAATCATTAATGTCTAGGTAGACGTAGCTCTGCCTATTATAGTCACATGGTTGTGACATCACACAGGTCTTTTAAGCATGAACGGTTAACTATTAACCTGCCAGATGAGTGCTTGACTGTTGTTACTCAGATAGCTAATGAAATGTTAAGTTGTTTTAAGTTGTTAAAATGCTTTTGTGACATAACAAAAGGTTATTAATGAACATTATATGATCTAAATAACATTGAGGGTGGTTTAATAACAAAAAAGGACATGACAGGTTCCTTTTAACTATTCTTCCTAGCATTTGACACCAACTATTCCTAAGTTGTGCCTTCTTATTCTGTCCCTGACTTGTCTACTCTGTAACTGACACAAATTGATTTGAAAATCCGGGCCTCAGACTCACTCCAATGGTCAGTAACTACTCCATGCAAACAGCATAGGGCTTGTTGTAAGCCCAATTCTTTGTAAAATGGTTAAACATTTAAGCTCTTAGGAGTCTCCAGGTGCCTAACACAAGCCTGTCTGTGGTAGCCTTTATTGTGCTAACAGCCTCAAACAGACTATTCCAATTATTTACCAAAATAATATGACAGAATTTAGGTTCCCTTAGTCTTAACAGCTGATTGTATGGGACTCCATTCTTGGAGCTGCATTGGTCACCCTTTGATTGCAATGGAAAGAGGAACGTTTGTCTTCATGAGCCAAAACAATTAGAGAAGTTGTCCCATAAATCAGCATTTACAATTTAAGCACAGGAAAGATGAGTAATGAATTATTGCTGATCCTGACTGCTGGGTCCCACCGTGGGTCAAAAGGACAGAAGGCTTAAAGTCGCCTGTGTGAATGAACATTTGAGTGAGTATGTGTGACCAATGTTTCATCAATTATCTACAGCTTGTATAGAAAGATAATGTTGCAGTATAGTAGTAGGCACACATGCCTACATACAGTATGTTATTCACACAGGAGTTCCCTCTTCTCTTATAGTTGGGTATGTGACACATGGACGAAAATTAATTTATTTATCTCATAAGCATGGCATACCATTACATTGTGCTGTAATCTATCCACATTGATGGTGGTCACTGATCACATGGACTACTTCTAGTCTGTCTGCTGTCTCTAACATCATGTCCTCCTTCTGTCGAAAACTGTATATGTCAAAAACAAAATTTCTCATGTTTCCTCCCTCTACTAACCTTCCTAAACAAAATATTAGCTTTTCAATTTGTAGTTCTACCATTACTCCACAGCATCATGCCTGCTATCTTGGAGTTATATTTGACTCAGATCTCTCCTTCATGCTCTACATCCCATCACTTACTCATGTCACCTACACCTCAAAAATATCTCTAGAATTCAACCTTTTTACTCTAAAAATATCTCTTACTGTGGCTCTTATTTATTTTCATCTGGACTTTTCCAAATCTCTACTAATTGGTCTCCCTCATACTAAACTTTCCACTTTCTAATCTATCCTGAATGAAGCAGCCAGAGTCATATTCCTCTCCAACTGCTACACAGATGCCGCTACACTGTGTCAGTCATTGCACTGGCTGCCTATCCACTACTGAGTCCAATATAAACTCTTCACTCTCACCCACAAAGCCTTCCACAGTTCTGCACCACCCTCCATCTCTTCCACCATCTCTATCGCCCTACATGCGCCCTATATTCCACTCGTGATCTAAGGCTAACATCCGAAATAATCCAAACATTCCATGCCTGTCTCCAAGACTTCTTGTGAGCTGCACCAATTCTCTGGAATGTACTACCCAGTAGAATTTGAATAATTTCCAATGCCCATAGTTTTACGCGTGCCCTAACAATGCATTTCTTTAGACTAGCCTATCACCTTATCTCACTTTTCTAATTATTCCTGTTTTGCCTTTACAAAATTTCCTTCAACATCTCATCCCATGTATAATTTGTTTGCACACTCCATGCACATAATAGGACCCTATATCTATACTTGCACACATACTGGCTACTAACTGGTTCATGTAGTGTTATGTGAATCCCCTATTTATTATATTGATGGCTGGACCATATCTGACGACACTTTTTACCATTACCTTTTATGTCTCACCTATTTTCTCCTAGACTGTAAGCTTGAAGACAGGAACCTCACTCCTCTTAGTTTCTGTTGAATTTTGTGTTACTCCCTAATGTCTCATATTGTCTGTACATGTTCAAAGTAAAGTGCTATGGAATATGTTGGTACTGTAAAAATAAAAATTAGTATTATTACAAGAAATATTAGTCATTGCCATTCAGGTATATATGAAGTAGGTAGATTATTAGAGTCATGGCCAAAAGTCTGACTATGCAAGAAATATTAGTCATTGTCGTTCAACTTATATATGAAGTAGGTAGTTTATTACAGTCACGGCCAAAAGTGTGACTTTACATCCTTTTTTCTCTGATATTTTTTATTATTCCAATACACACAAAGGAAATAAATGTGTGTAACTGTGGCACCCCAGGGGTTAATGTGCCACAGTAACATCACCAAGGGTTAACTCCCCACACAACCCACAACACTACACTGGTGCTCCAGGCCAGAAGAGGGAGCTAAAGCTGCTTCCCTGTATATTCCGGTGTGTAGAGGAAGTGTCAGTTAGTTCAATGCGGGGCTGCGTTACACCCAACCCACGGTCCAATGTCCACTGCCAGGCTGGCCAGGGTCTGAGGAATAGGAGAAGCAGAGGAACACACCCGGGACACAGAGTTACCCTAATACTCCCCCCCCGGAGGAGCGCAAAGACAGGATACTGGATCCGACATTGTGCCTGATATAAGCACAGTAAACACCGGATGAGTGAGGATTACAAATCTTCACTGTACCACAGCGAAGCAAAATGGCAGGGTCAGAAACACAGAATTAAGACACAAGTTGCTTATCAAGTGGGTACTCGTGAGGGGAGACGGGGCCAGCAGCTTAGCTAAAGCGGCAGCAGGGCCGCACACACAGACAGGAGTAGAAAGCCAAGGACTCGTTCAGGGTGGGACCAACCCGGCCGTGGACAATATCTAATGAACAAAATCTGCAGTAAAGACTTGGAAAACTACAAAACCGTGAGTCTGTGTGATCCTTGTAAACCCTGTTCTCCCTCACAAACTATCATCTCTACTACTACTCCTGCCCTGCATCCATTTATAGACTATTATCACCACTACCCCGGGGAACCAGGCTCTGCCCGCGGAGAGCCGTTACATCACCGGCTGCCCAAACATCATCCCGGAGGTTCTGTAGCAGCGTTGGTCACCCTGACCACAACCCGTGGGTGGCGTCACAACTTTCTCCCCTGTAAATAACCCGTGTTACTTGTGGGCTCGGGACACGGGACCAAGACTACCGTGATACCCCCTGTGATACCCCGGTCCGGTACCGACTACCCCGTCGCAGTGGACTCTATATAACAAAATATGTATTTACAAAAACTTTCTGAAAGAAAAGGTGGCAATGCTTTCAGCCAGAACTGTATATGGATAAACATGTATCCTTAAATGAATCTTAAAGTTCATTGTAATCAATAGATCTTGGATTAATAGTAATTTCCACAATTGGGTGTGTTTAAAAAAAAATGTTCCTATGCTGAGATATTCATATAAATGTGCTACTACTTTGTACAGTTTAATTTTTATTTCTGACCGTGCACCGAACACGGTCTGATCATACCACATTTCCTGGGAAGGGGAAGAAGGAAAGAGAATATACAGACATATTACAACATGAGATCATAGATGATTCTTTTTATGAGGTAAAACATTTCTCTGCCTGTTTGTAAAAAATGTTTTACCTCAAAGAAAAAATGATTGTGATCCTGTGCTGTAAGTTTGTATACTCTATTTCATCCTTCCTGCCCAAGATCAAACCAATGCTCCGTGCATGGTCAGAAACAAAAATGAAACTTTACATAGTAACAGCACATTTATAAGAACATTTTTTCTAAACACATCCAATTGTGGAAATTATTATTATTCCAAGATCTATTGATAAAAATGCACTAAATTAAATTTGTTTGTGGTAAAACCCCTTTAAATATTTGCTATATTGGTAAATTTCATGGTAAATCTATCTTATTTTAACTAAAGTCCAAGGATATATTCCAGGCACTACCAACTCTTGACCTTATACACACTCCAGACGCTGGAACCTGCGCACATAGGGCTCTATTGAAGGCAAGGTGTTGAACAATCCTGTAAGTCCATTAATATACTGCTTTAAAGATGAGAAAAAAGGAGGCACTCCCATTCGATGCTCTGTATTTTTTAATGTACCTTTTTGCCAGGTTACCTTACAGCCAGGGAGAGGGTGGTGGAGGCCGACAATGGCACCGTTTCGCGGTGATTCCGCGTACTGACCCGTTGAAGCGGAATCACAGCGAAACAGTGCCATTGTCAGCCTCCACCACCCTCTCCCTGGCTGTAATGTAACCTGGCAAAAAGGTACATTAAAAAATACAGAGCATCGAATGGTGAGTGCCTCCTTTTTTCTCATCTTTAAAGCAGTATATCTTATTTTAACACTCATGATAATCTACTGTAATAAAATGTGCTATCACACAGATAATTTGCCTCTTACATTTAGTAATTGTTATGTTTGTTACTCTATCATAAAACATATACAACAATAAGACTGAACTCTATTTCTCTTCATAGTAAATTATACTGCAAAAACATATTTGCTTTGCCTCTATTATTCTGCAGACTAAATATGACATCCTTCAAATGAGCCTAATTCATAAGCAGTGTATGCATATTAAATATCAGCCTATTTTTCAACCACTCCTGAAACTATCATTAGTTCGTTTGGTTGATGATTAACGCAGGGCTTGTATTAATAGAAGTGGATAATTGTTTACCATGTCAATTTAGGAACAATGTCTGGCTGCTACTCCAGGAGGGCTCCTAGCTAACAGCTGGAGCATGGATCAATGAAGTGTAAATGTCCTGTTGCTTTAGCAGACTCTAACTAAGTACTAATCGCGTTGCTGCAAATCCACAAAAAAAGGCAAAAAAAAACTCAACAGCTCTTAATATCTAGCCCAATTTTATTCTAGAAGTAGATAAATTCACATCCAATTATTATTTCAACAATTTTAATTAGGAAATTCAAAAAATATTTGTATAGAGCTATAATCAGGATATTGGTTCTATGTTAAAATACAAGTCGTGGATGTTTTAAAAATTTGGATACAAGTGTTCAACCGTCATCTACCTTTATAGTCAACTATTCACCTTTCTACAGCATAATATAGCCTAAGAAAAGTGTGAAGAACATACCTAGCTGATTTCTAATTGAAATAAAGCCATCGAAATCAGGGGCGGATATATCTTTGGTGCAGCCTGAGCAGCCGCACAGGGCCACAAGGGGTTAGGGGAGCCCATTTCACCTCTAAAGTAGGAGGACATGTGCATTTTGATGAGCTCTTTGGCAGGCACAGGGGTCCTTTTCTGTCTGTGTACATCAGTGGTAGAAGTACTCTAGAACTGAACAACATTACTGTACTTACTGGAGCAGCAAAACAACATTGAACATAAGTCAGTACAGGTAAATTAGCAAGTCAGAGACACATTTAGCTGCATGGTTGTGGTTTGGCTGGCCAATATGAAATATGCCTACACATGAAATGATAATGACTGGCATCACCTGCATGTAAAGGTGCAAGCAAAAAATACATACACTCAGAGAATATTTGCAGCGACACTAAACATGATGAGTGTGAACTAGCTGCATGGCTATGGAAACAGGGCTATGTACAACTAATGTGGCACCCCAGGAGTTAATGTGCCACAGTAACAACACCACCAAGGTTAATTCTCCACTCAACCCACAACACTACACTAGCGCCTCCAGGCCAGAAGGGGGAGCTAAAGCTGCTTCCCTAGATATTCTGGTGTGGAGAGGAAGTGCAGTTAGTTCAGTTCCTGAGAGGACAAGGGAAAGGACCTGGGTGTAAAGGAGCTGCCTTAGGCTCAACCCACGGTCCACTGTCCACTCCCAGGCCGGCCAAGGTCAGAGGAAAGGAGTAGGAGAAGCAAAGGAACACACCCGGGACACGGAGTACCCTAAACTCACCCCAGACAAGCGCATAAGATGGATACCGGATCCGATGCTGTGTCTGAAACAGACAGCACAGTGAACACCGGAATAGTGAAGGTCCACCATCTTCACTGTACCACAGCAAAGCAACACAGCAGGGTCAGGAACACGGAATAAGACTCAAGTTTCCTAGCAATTGGTACCTGTAGGGGAGACAGGGCCAGCAGCTTAGCTAAAGCGGCAGCAGGGCCACACACAAAGCGCAGAAGTGGGAAATCAAGGACCCGGCCAGGGTGGGAGCAACCCGGCCCCTGGACAGTACTCAGCTGATATACCATCTGCTGAACAACCACTACAGTAAAGATGTGAAAACTACAAAATCGTGAGTCTGTGTATCCTTGCACTCAAGCTCTAAATTCCCTCACAAGGGTTATCATTTCCACCACTGCCCCCTACTCTGCATCATCTATGGTCTTTTACCCTCACTGCCCCGGGAGAATCAGGCTCTGCCCGCGAGAGCCGTTACATCACCGCTGCAAACATCTCCCATAGGTCTGCAGCAGCGGTGGTCATCCTGACCACAACCCATGGGTGGCATCATGACAAACTCCCCTGTAAATACCACTATTACTTGTGGGCTTGGGACACGGTCCAGACCAAGACTACCGTGATACCCCTGTGATACCCCGGTCCGTATACCGAGTACCCTGTCCCAGTGGGCTCCACACTAAGATAATGCATATATGACAAAGAAACACTGTAAATACTGTATGACTATTTTTTGACCAAACTCTCTCCCCCAGCTCCGTAGCCTTCCTATCCCTTCCATCTTGCTGTAGCCCAGGTCCAGAGAGTTCAGTTTCAACGAAACGGCAAGTCCGTGTCCGGCTGTGTAGCACCCCCTCCCTGCACCTATGTAACCCCGTTCTGCATCAATAAAGCGAGCACAGAAGCACGGCTACCTTTTTTATATTATCTTAGTTGTACATAGCCCTGTTTCATAGCCATGTAGCTAGTTTACACTCATCATATTTAGTGTCACAGCAAATATTCTCTTAGTGTATGTATTTTTGCTTGCACTCTTTACATGCAGGTGATGCCGGGTCATTAATATATAGTATGACTATTTTTTAGTCAGTTCTGTAGCCCCACCTATCCCTCCATCTTGCTGTAGCCCAGGTCCAGAGATATTCCAAACCAGCAGGTTTTAATTGCAGTTCACAGGCATAAAAAGCCATACTAGCAATTGAATACTGCATGTAGTGACATAATATTAGAACCCAGTAAGATGAGAGCACCTTGTCGCGGTTACCAGTCTCTTCTACAGTGGCCATTGTTGAAGCTAAGGTCTCTCTATTTTCTCTATAATCCAGAGCAGTATTTACTGTGTTTCTTTGTCAGGTATGCATTTTCTTAGTTGTACATAGCCCTGTAGCTAGTTCACACTCATCATGATTAGTGTCGCAGCAAATATTCTCTTAGTACACATGAAATGGACATTGCTCAGATTTTTATGTGTTTGATACTGTTAGGTACTTTAATTGCATGTAAATCAACGGGAACCAGGTCCTTCATCAAATGCTCAAAAGACCCCTGAAACCTGCGCACATCAGGAGACAGGCGCGGATATCTCCTACCTAAGCTTGCAGACAGAAAGAAGTGGGGAATCAAAGGAAAACATGGGTTACAACTAGAAAATAAAAGATAAGCTTTCTATTAAATCTGTTCGCTCTGTGCTGATACTCCAATAGAAGCCATGTGCTCTTGTCTCCTAAACTGTGCAGTTCTTTGGGTCTTTGAATGATCTATATAGCTCTGGGGTCCCAGATCCCAACTGATCTGCATTCACTTAAAGTTCCTGAAAAATATAAAAACACTGCGGAAACTTCAAGATCTCTATAACTGCTTAAAAACCATCAAGACTGGCATTTCATATGTTGGTCTTAGTCTCCACATTGTTGGCTCCAATGTGCCAACTTGTTTAAAAGGCCTCTTAAAAGATTTTTCACATCTTGGGTGGTCCATGTAGCATAAAATGTGTTTTAAGGCCCTTTGGCAAGTGCAGGGTCTAAAGAAAGGGAAGACAGAAGAGAGTGGGCACAGATGTAAGTGCAGAGTATTGTGATGTCGCAGCGTTTGTAAAGAAAAGGTTCTGCACACCTTTTGGTGGGCTTTGCACAAGGCATGTAGGTCCTCTTAATTGAGCCCGTCTATGGGTTTGGTAGTGTCTGGTATGCAGCTCGCCTCCGGATAAATCAAGTTTCTTGTTCTGAGAGCCTGTAAGCATATGGTTTTGAATAAAAATATCTGGAGAGGATTTACAGCACTCCAAGAAGCGTTTTGACTATAAACTCTTAAAATTATCTTTCCTCAAGGACTGTTGGAAAATAATAAAATTATTAAAAAATTATTTTCCAACAGAACCTGAGGAAGGTTAATGTTAAGGATGTATAGCCAAAATGCGTCGTAACCTGCTGAACGCCGTACTTTGTCTACTTTTATCATATAATAAAATATCAACGCTAAATACCCCCCTGATTTTTTCTGGTAGCGCGGTGAATCCTCTCCAGATATCTCTATTCGAAACCATGTAGCGTGAAATGAAATTCACTGTAATTAATTTCCACTTTTATTTATGACAGCAAATATTTGCACATGTGAAGCGTGCACAAAAATGTGCTGGTTTTCGATGATACAGTTGTGCTGATCTTCACAAATGATCCTCTTTATTAAGCACTAGCTGTAGTACCCGGCTACGCCCCCGGGTTAATAAATAACTGCTGTTAGCTATAACAACATTGAATTTGAATATGTCATATTAATGACCTGTAGGAAAATAGAAGCTGAGCTGTGATTGATTGCTATAGGCAGCCTAATAAATCTCCAACCAACAGTAATCCCTCCCCCTGGCCGGGCAGTATATGTTACCTCACACATACACATAATAGACGGCTCATGTGACTGACATCTGCCTTAATTCCCTATATGGCACATGTGTTGCACATTGGCTGTTTTTAATCAGATGTTTATGTTTGGAAATTAAAGATAGCACACGTATGAGGCAAGTTGTGTGAGGTGATTTGTGCACATCTGTGTCTGTCTGTGTGGTGTGTGTGTCCCTGGGGTGTAGATGTGTGTGTCCCTGTGGGGGGGGGTCTGTGTGGTGTGTGTCTCTGTTGTATGTGTCTCTTTGTGGTGTGTGTGTCCCTGTGGGGTGTGTGCATGTGCCCCTATAGGGTGTGTATGTGTGTGTCCCTGTGTTGGGGGGTCTGTGTGGTGTGTGTCTCTGTTGTGTGTGTCTCTTTGTGGTGTGTGTGTGTGTCCCTGTGGGGTGAGTGCATGTGTCCCTATAGGGAGTGTATGTGTGTGTGTCCCTGTGGGGGGGTCTGTGTGGTGTGTGTGTATCTGTGTTGTGTGTGTCTCTTTGTGGTGTGTGTGTGTGTGTCCCTGTGGGGTGAGTGCATGTGTCCCTATAGGGTGGCTATGTGTGTGTGTCCCTGTGGGGGGTCTGTGTGGTGTGTGTGTCTGTGTTATGTGTGTCTCTTTGTGGTGTGTGTGTGTCCCTGTGGGGTGAGTGCATGTGTCGCTATAGAGTGTGTGTGTCCCCCTTGGGGGAGGTGTGTGTCTCTGTGTTGTGTGTGTCTCTTTGTGGTGTGTGTGTGTTTGTTCGGGTGCGTGGTGAGTATCCAATGTTGGTGCTGCACTTTAGCGACTATACACTTGCTGTTACTCTTTGTGTGCATGTGGTGTGTATACATGTCCCCGTGTGTGGTGAATATCTCATGTTGGGGCCCCATCTTAGTGACTATATGCTGGTATGTGCTGTTAGTCTTTGGTGCTATCATTAAGCCCCTCTCATTCACAACTGTCAACTGGTAACTGTCACTTTTTCCCCATTATATAGATAGGGGCAAAATTGTTTGGTGAATTGGAATGCGCGGGGTTAAAATTTCACCTCACAATATAGCTTATGACGCTCCTGGGGTCCAGACGTGTGACTGTGCAAAATTTTGTCTCTATAGCTGACAGCTGTCGATTTTCCTCCAACACTTTTCCATGCACCTTTTCCCCATTATATACAGTTAGGACCAGAAATATTTGGACAGTGACACAAGTTTTGTTATTTTAGCTGTTTACAAAAACATGTTCAGAAATACAATTATATATATAATATGGGCTGAAAGTGCACACTCCCAGCTGCAATATGAGAGTTTCCACATCCAAATCGGAGAAAGGGTTTAGGAATCATAGCTCTGTAATGCATCGCCTCCTCTTTTTCAAGGGACCAAAAGTAATTGGACAATGGACTCTAAGGGCTGCAATTAACTCTGAAGGCGTCTCCCTCGTTAACCTGTAATCAATGAAGTAGTTAAAAGGTTAGGGGTGGATTCCAGGTGTGTGGTTTTGCATTTGGAAGCTGTTGCTGTGACCAGACAACATGCGGTCAAAGGAACTCTCAATTGAGGTGAAGCAGAACATCCTGAGGCTGAAAAAAATGAAAAAATCCATCAGAGAGATAGCAGACATGCTTGGAGTAGCAAAATCAACAGTTGGGTACATTCTGAGAAAAAAGGAATTGACTGGTGAGCTTGGGAACTCAAAAAGGCCTGGGCGTCCACGGATGACAACAGTGGTGGATGATCGCCGCATACTTTATTTGGTGAAGAAGAACCCGTTCACAACATCAACTGAAGTCCAGAACACTCTCAGTGAAGTAGGTGTATCTGTCTCTAAGTCAACAGTAAAGAGAAGACTCCATGACAGTAAATACAAAGGGTTCACATCTAGATGCAAATTATTCATCAATTCCAAAAATAGACAGGCCAGAGTTAAATTTGCTGAAAAACACCTCAAGAAGCCAGCTCAGTTCTGGAAAAGTATTCTATGGACAGATGAGACAAAGATCAACCTGTACCAGAATGATGGGAAGAAAAAAGTTTGGAGAAGAAAGGGAATGGCACATGATCCAAGGCACACCACATCCTCTGTAAAACATGGTGGAGGCAACGTGATGGCATGGGCATGCATGGCTTTCAATGGCACTGGGTCACTTGTGTTTATTGATGACATAACAGCAGACAAGAGTAGCCGGATGAATTCTGAAGTGTACCAGGATATACTTTCAGCCCAGATTCAGCCAAATGCTGCAAAGTTGATTGGACGGCGCTTCATAGTACAGATGGACAATGACCCCAAGCATACAGCCAAAGCTACCCAGGAGTTCATGAGTGCAAAAAAGTGGAACATTCTGCAATGGCCAAGTCAATCACCAGATCTTAACCCAATTGAGCATGCATTTCACTTGCTCAAATCCAGACTTAAGACGGAAAGACCCACAAACAAGCAAGACCTGAAGGCTGCGACTGTAAAGGCCTGGCAAAGCATTAAGAAGGAGGAAACCCAGCATTTGGTGATGTCCATGGGTTCCAGACTTAAGGCAGTGATTGCCTCCAAAGGATTCGCAACAAAATATTGAAAATAAAAATATTTTGTTTGGGTTATGTTTATTTGTCCAATTACTTTTGACCTCCTAAAATGTGGAGTGTTTGTAAAGAAATGTGTACAATTCCTACATTTTCTATCACATATTTTTGTTCAACCCTTCAAATTAAACGTTACAATCTGCACTTGAATTCTGTTGTAGAGGTTTCATTTCAAATCCAAGGTGGTGGCATGCAAAGCCCAACTCACGAAAATTGTGTCACTGTCCAAATATTTCTGGCCCTAACTGTAGATAGGGGCAAAATTGTTTGGTGAACTGGAGTGCGCAGGGTTAAAATTTCGCCTCACAACATAGCCTATGACGCTCCCGGGGTCCAGACGTGTGACTGTGCAAATTTTTGTAGCTGTAGTTACGACGGTGTAGATGCCAATCCCGGATATACACACATACACACATGAACACATTCAGCTTTATATATTAGATTACATGTCTTTTTCTTGATATACTGAATCCGTATAGGCTCATGAACCCAGATGACGATACACAGATGTTTAGTGTGATATCTGAGACCCAGTGTCTTAGTCCAGAGAAATGTACATTTTTCTTATATGTAAATGGAATAATCCAGGCTATGGCTCATACACTGATCTGCATGAAATTCTGCCTCCAGGGCTTATTTTTAATAAAATGGGTAGTTACCATTGTAAGACATGTAACTAACACAGAAAGAGCAGTAGAACTGATCTTTGTCTTCTTACAAACACATTTGCTGCAGCTCTTAGGCTGCCTTCACACTTGTGAACGCTTTCAGAGCGTGTTGCGGACGGCGTCCGCAAGCCGAGCGCAGACACCGCACATCCCTATGTTTAACATGGGGACGCACGGTGATACACTCGGCTGCAGATTGCCGTGCGCACCCATTCACTTCCATGTGTGAATTGTACGCATGCGGATCACACATTCTTGTCCACACCCTGAACGTGACATGTCGCGTTCAGGGTGCGGACGAGAATGTGTGATTTGTATGCAAGCATCTGCATGAGTACAAATCACACACGGAAGTCTATCAGTGCGCACGGCAATCCGCAGCCAAGCGCACCATCGTGCATCCCCATGTTAAACATAGGGACACGCAGTGTCAGCGCTCGACTTGCGGACGCCGTCCGCAAGACGCTGCAGAGGCATCCGGAAGTGTGAAGCCAGCCTTACAGCTCTAGGGTATTGCAACAGTATTGCAACCCTGTCTGCCTGTGAGATGATTGATAAAGTTGAGGGGATCCTGCAGATGTGTCAGATATTATCACACACAGCAGAAGAGCAGAGAACGGCCATCACATACCACATTGGCAATGTCCCCTCCTCTTTAAGACCTGGAAGAAGATTCTCATTTAGATCAGTGTCCAGTCCATAGCCTGGAACAGCTCATTTACATGTAAGAAAAAGGTGGCTTTGCCTAGGGTCACACTGGGTTGTCGACCCACGTTTCCATGCCATCGCTAATACCGCACAGCGTTAATGGCATGCGCTGCCTGGAAACGGAGGCCCATAGCAACCCATTGCTTACCTTAGAAGCAGCTGCGCACAGAGCGGCGGGAGGAGCGCTTTTCCTCAATGCACAGTAAATGCTGCCTGCAGCGTTTTCCTGTGCGCTGAAGAAAAGCGGCCACCCAGTAGCTATGTGTGCGGCTGCTACTAAGGTAAACAGAGGGTTTCTATGGACCCACATTTCCTGCTAGCGCGTGCCTTTAACGCTATCCGGTATTAGCGATGGCCTGGAAACGTGGGTCCATAACCCAGTGTGACTCTAGCCTTTCTCAGTAATATGACATCAGATCACAGATATCAAGGTATCATTTTATTCAGCTTCCCATAATCGGCATGCCAATATAGATAGCTTAGGAAGGTTGATCGGACTGACTGATTCCCTTTATTGCTATGTTCACACTGGAAATTTCCACTACATAATTTCTTCAGTGTACGATGTATCACAACCCAGGCAGTGGTACCTAGTGGCTAGACTAGAGGTCTACAAATCTTTTTCCTTCCAGTGTCCACGGTACAACATTTGATTTATCAGGGCGGGTGAAACATCATATGTGCGACATGATGCACAGATAACATTGCGCCAGTCCTGGCTAGTCAAAAGCCATGCTGGGGAAACCCAAAAGTTATAGAATTGTGGGCCTTCCATCTAGCTGTCAGGTGTTACTGACTTGGAAGCAGACAAATTCTGCAAATCGATATTTTCATCTCTACTTGCAAGAATAATTCTAAAGGTACACTGAGTTTGCCATTAGTAAATATTGAGTAGGCTTTTTAAAGTACTCACCCTGGTGACAGGAATTTGTTTCTGTAGGACCATACTCTAGATATACTCAACAATCTATTTATATTACTTACATGGCAGCATTTTATAGACTTTATAATCATTGCCCTGATTGGGCACGTTGTTTTTTCCCGTTGTATGTCTTTGGAGATTGGGAGGAAACCCGAGAATTCAGAGAAAACCCATGCAAACTTCATGTAGATTTTGTCCTTGGGGAGATTTGATTCTAGGAGCTTGATGCTGTAAAGCCACCGTGCTGCCCACATAAGATGTGGTTGTATCATTACATCCACCGATCATGGTAATAACACGTAACTGGTTATTTTTTTTTATATAATCTAACTATTATAAGCAGTAAATAACCTGCAAGAATTGACCACCCACTGAACTACATGTTGTGGACTGGATGAATATTGTTAAAGTCTGGGTCTCGTTGATGGGTTCCTATTTACATTAGCCTGACCTTGGTTACGTGTATAATAATAATTATACATGACCTGTCTACCTTTTGGCTTTTAACGGTTATGTTTGTGAGTTATCTGGAAGGCACATACGTGGAGATTATAAAGTGACTATGAGAAATAACATCTGAAGAACATATACTGTCACAATTTGCATTATTTAGGACCTGGATTTACCTGTAGAATAAAAAGTTGCCATCAGCATCCAGAATAAAAATGGTTGCATTATCTTTTTCATTTTCTCCTGTCTAGTGGAAATAATTTGTAGCGTCCCACTGCAAAGCAAATTTCCTTGAACTTTGCTTCCATTTTATGTGCTGTATGGTGCAAGCTTCTTCTAAAGTGAGTAATAAAGCACTGGTAATTTCTCTGTCTCCGAAGAAAATAGGGCATTGTTTGGAAAAACCTGTACCAGCAGCGACACTTGAACTGAATCTAGAGCATTTCTTCTACCATAAGGCCTGATTCTCTGTGCAATGAGCGTAGCATCATGGCTCTGTCTGTCTCGCTTACCGATTGTGAACAAAACACTAATCTGATCCTAATTGCTATGGAAACAGCAGCCTAGACATAAACTCCCTTGATGCCCTTCATGGACAGGACAGTCCAATTACCTGCAGATTCACATTGCTCTGAGGGTTTATTAACATGCTACACTTTTGATCTAATTTGAAGTCCATCTTCATGTATCTGTGCTCACTGGTGTGCAGCTTTCAGTCATTGACATCTACATTTTATGTATAAAAGGAATCTGAATGGCAGAATAATCTGCAGATAAAATGGTTTGCCTAACAAACAGCATTAAAGCAGAACACAATGATCTGAATGTTAAGATTTGTACTGGCAACCAGGACTGGTTAAGAGGAAAAATATTCTGAAAAAGAAATAACACTGCAAGTTCTTACATTTGTAAACTGAGCAGCGATATAGCTCCGAATGTAAGATAATTTAGCAGATAGGACTGATATCAATAGTAGACTTGCTTAAGGGTTTTCTGTGTAATAAATGATGTCTGCTCTATAAACGAAAACAAAAGAAAATTTCAGTATGGCTAAACTTAATGTTTGCTGCGATATATCTGAATTCTGTCATAGTTTATTCCACTCATGAAGCATTGGATAAAAAATATTATGGAGGGTTTTATTAATACGATATGCAAAGAATGGATCTCTACCCCACAATTATAATTGATGAATGGGGGATTGGACAACTCCCTGGCCCTGACAGATGATGTCCCAACTCTCCCCAGACAGATGATGTCCCGGCTCTCCCCCCAATAGATGATGACCCGACTCTCCCCAGACAGATGATGTCCCGGCTCTCCCCCCAATAGATGATGTCCGACTCTCCCCAGACAGTGATGACCCAATTATCCCCAGATAGAGGACATCCCGACCCTCCCTAGAGAGATGATGTCCCAACTCTCCCCAGACAGATGATGTCCTGGCTCTCCCCAGACAGATGATGTCCCGACTCTTCCCAGAGAGATGATATTCTGACTCTCCCAGACAGATGATGTCCCAACTCTCCCCAGACAGATGATGTCCCAACTCTCTCCAGACAGATGATGTGCTGACTTTCCCCAGACAGATAATGCCTCGACTCTCCCCCAACAGATGATGTCCTGACTCTCCCCCAACAGATGATGTGCTGACTCTCCCCGACAGATGATGTCCGGACTTTCCCATGACAGATGATGTCCCGACTCTCCCCGATAGATAATGTGAAATGAAAACAAATGAAAATTAGAGGCTGTCATGATCAGATGTGCTTCTTTTATTTCACTGGTACATTAACCTATGTACTAAAGAATACTTTGGAATACTGGCAGCCACAAACAGAAGAGGGCCTCAGTGCAAGAGCAGTATATGGGACCTCTGCTTTTCAATAATTCATCATAATGATCAATTCTACTGGTTTTGGCAGATAAAATGGGCCCCCTTATTCCTTGGGTCCTTGTGTGGCTGCACAGGTTACACCAATGATATGTCCAACCCTGCTTTGGAATACTATTTGAAGTATTGGGTATTTGATGCGTAATAGAATGGAAAGCAGGCCCAGATTGATAACGTAGGCACCCGGATCTTACAGGATCTGGGGTTGTGTGTGGCTTATTTTTTGGCATTCTGAGCTTACATTTTAAATTACACCATTTTGGTTTAGATACAATATTTTTATCGGCTGTTATGGCAAAAAAAATGTAATTTTGACATTTTAACGTTCTTTTTTATGTTTTGCAGTTGATAGATTGGATTAATTTATTTTATATTTTGATATATTGGGCATTTCTGATCACGACAATATCAAATCTGTGTATTTTGTTTATTGTTGTATTATTATGCAGCACAAATAACCATCTCATGTGAGTACCATCGCTCACCCAACGTTCAAGCAAAGTGAGTCATGACAGTGATAGGAGTCATCAGCTGACCCATCACTGTCATATAAACCCATCGGCTCCCCTTGATCACGTCATAGGGCATGTTAGATCACAATGCCAGAAATTGACAGCACGATCTAATAAGTTAACACCTGCGACTGTTAGCTGTACATGTCAGCTGATCAGATCAGCCAACTTGTATGAAGCAAGATGGAAGCTCAGTGTGTGAACCGACATCAAAGGGAAAGAAGGCGTTAAGGACGTACCTATCCACCCTCGGTCGTGAAGGGGTCAAAAATAAAAGTGTCAAAATAATACACAAATGAATTTGATAAAAAGAGAAAAATCAAAATGACAAAAAAAAACGGGCTCCCAAACAGCTTCATCAACCGAAAAATGAAAATGTTACAGGCCTCGAAAATAGTGACACACATAAAAAAAATGTACTAATAAAAAAACTGAGAAACTTTTCTATCTCCATACAAATACTGACCTGGAGAATTATGATTCAATTTCATCTTTAATTAAGCTACAAAAACAAAACCCAATAGCTATGTTTGAGTTGTATTTTCTTCACAACTACACCGCACTTGGTATTTTATTCCTGTTTTCTAGTACTCTATATGATAAAATGAATAGTGTCATTCAAAAGACAAACTCAGCCCTGAAATAAAAAATCCTTCATACAACAATGTGAATGGAAAAATAAAAAAAGTTATTGCTCATGGAGGAAGAGGAGGATAAAACAAAATGGAAAAATTATCATAGGCCATGGTGGGAAGGGATTCAAACTCCCCCAGCGTCCATGACTACAACTATCACAGGCATAAAGCAAACATCATATATTTTACAGCACTATATTCTAATGAACTCCTTCCACATATTAATCTACTAATCTAATTCAGCACATTTATAACAGGTTTAAGGCAACCTTACTCCATGAAGAAAAGTTTAATTAATTCTACAATAGTCACCTAATATTAAAAATCATTGCACATCATAATTACTAAAATACCATAAGGGATGAAGGCATATAAGAAAAAGAAAATGCATTTTAAAGGTCATTGTGTGAAGAGCCATTCCTTGCTAATAATAGTTTGCAAAAGAACAAGGTAACTAGCGAATGCATAAAATATGCATGCCTTAGAGGAGTTGTCTCATGAAAACAAGAGTTGTCCATATGCACAGTTACTACATAAAGGTCTGGTTGTGACCTCCCTCAATTTATGAAACAGAGTGCAAAGATGTTAGTTAAAAACATCTCTTGCACTGGCAGATTGTGACCCTTCTGCAGAACTGAGGCCTCTTTCACATCAATGCTGGGCATTGCATTTTCATTGCGCTTTTACCGCAAAAACACAAGCGGTAATGCACCCATTGATTTCAATGAGAAACGCATTGCAAACGCAAGTACAGACGCATGTCCACACGAGATTACATGTAGCCTGCCACCTCAGTCTGCGAATATAGATGAAGAGTAGTTAATTCCGTTAAGGAATGTTCACACAGCAGGTTTGTGTAAAGAAATTCTGCATCTGAAACACCTTAACATACATCTAATGGTGGCTTCACACTTGTGTTCACCCGCAGCGCAGGCGAATGCAAGTGTGAAGGCACCCTAAAAGGGTGTTTTCTGCAAGCCACATTGTATGTGTCAGGCTAGGGTCACACCTGTGTTTTTTTTTTACAAATCCTGATCCGATTTTGAGCTTTTAAAAAGCTCAAAACCGGAGCAGGAACGCTCCTCATAGGAGCCCATTCTAAAAACCAGATCTGGATCTGCAGCCTGCATGAAAAATCATGCAGGCTGCAGTTTTCGGAGCGGTTCTAGCCTCCGCAATGCGGTAACCGGATTGCTCAGGATGTGTAATCCTGAGCAATGCGGTAACCATATATACTTTGCTTATCCCGGCTGCCGTCAGGATAAGCAAAGTGTTTAACTGTAAAATAAAGGTTCATTAATGATTATAATTATGCCCTTCATGTCTCTAGGGGGTGCCTACCCCCCTAGAGACATGCTACCTACTTAGGTTGGTATGTAATAGGTTAATATGTTTTGTACAGTAAGCCGACTCCTGACTGCTCTGTACAATTTTATGAATGAAGCCGCAGCTCCCCTGTGAGCAGCGCTCATACTATACCTAATGTACGTATAAAAAAGCCAAGAAGCCAGCACTGCCTAAGGTTAGCACGCAATACAAAAAGTGCATGTGCACATAATTTCTAACTGTACTTTAAACTGAGACATTTGGCAAACAATTGATCAATTCTTTGAGCTACCCAGCCACGTCACAGCATTTTCAGATGGGGCAGTCCTACTCTACATTTTTAATTCGATGTGCCATTACGGCCTCCTGAATGCATTAAAAGCAGAACCATATCAAATGCACACGTACCTGAAGCATTACTGAACCACTCCCATGGCGCCAGAAAAGCAGCGCAGATAAAGGCAGACCAGGTCCGGACATGACATCCGGACATTATCAGATCTGACCCCCACACTGCCAAACCAACAACCATGGATGAGGGTAGAACAGGCCCAAACACATGTGCAACAATCAAGCAGAGCCTATGGCAGGGTATGGCCGCTGTATGTATGTACAGCGGCCTGGATCAATCACATTAAAGACAGATAGAAGGATAGAGTAGGACTGCCACATCTGAGAATGCCGTGACGTGGCGGGTAGCTCAAAGAATTGATCAATTGTTTGCCAAATGTCTCAGTTTAAAGTACAGTTAGAAATTATGTGCACATGCACTTTTTGTATTGCGTGCTAACCTTAGGCAGCGCTGGCTTCTTAGCTTTTCTAATGTACATATTGTATGTGCGCTGTCCTAGGTCCTGCAGCATTTACAGTAGATCTATGGGCTGCGCAGCGCCATAGATCTACTGTATAAACCTTCAGGACCCTTGACAGCGCACATACTATACGTACATTAGGTATAGTATGAGCGCTGCTCACAGGGGAGCTGCGGCTTCATTCATAAAAATGTACAGAGCCGACAGGAGTCGGTTAACATATTAACCTATTACATGCCAACCTAAGTAGGTAGCATATCTCTAAGGGGGGTGGGCAATTATTATCATTAAGAAAGCTTCATTCATAGATTTTACAATTTGCTCATCCCTGCGGCAGCAGGGATGAGCAAACTATCCGGTAACCGGATTGCTCCGGACCACACATCCAGAGCAATCCGGTTACCAGATTGCGGCTTCAGCAATACGGTTACCGAATTGCGGCTTGTCTGAAGCCAATTGCGTTCACCGCATCTGGATCTGGATGCGGTGAACGCAATTTCAGTAATAAATGTGACCCTAGCCGCAGATATAGAGGGCAGAAATTTCTAAGTGGAAACATACCTGAGAAGTTCTCCTCAAGACATGGCCTTTTGTGAACTGTGTAGATCTTGCTATATACTTTAATTTAATAGTTAAATAGTTAATTTACAACATATATGTCACATATAATATTGCTTAGCACCCAACAAAAAAATATGAAGGCAATTATAACGTTGGTGCTATAGGAACTGCTGCAAATACAGGTGTTATCTTTACCTGCGACCTTGAGTAAGTCACCTTGTTTTCTGTAGTTACAATTAGACCATGGGGACCTCATTATATTTATATCTCACTATTATACGTACTAAATAAGGATGAAATGTTCTACCTGGGAAGCAAAAACTACCAGTGTGATAATTAGATATACTTAGATTTATCTATGACGTAATTTTCACTTAACTATTACACCGCTTTAGGCTATATTCATACAAAAAATTTGAGGTGGACAAATCTATTGAGTTCTATTTTTTTAGGGTCTGTGCAAACGTCAGCCTTTTTCCAGCAACAGAGCTGCCAAGATTTTCTAGACAAAGTTGCTCCGCTGTCAGCTTTTGCCTTTGTTTTTTGCAGCAGCTCAGCTGTGTGTTTAGTTTATTTTTTTTTGTGTTTTTGGAAGAGTTTTCATTTTCTGAAGTAGTTTTGTGGTATATGCACACCGGAATTTCATTTAGGCCTCATTCATACATCAGTATTTTTGCATCAGAGTTTCTAAACCCTGACTCAGTTTAAGGCCCCTTTCACATCTCTGCGTTTGCTGCATTTTGCTGCGTTTTGCTTCATTTGCGTTTTTCCGCGTTTTTACCGCAAAAAACGCATGAAAACGCATGCGTTTTTGTCCCCATTGATTTTAATGGGAACGCATGAAAAACGCATGCAAAAACGCATATCAAAATGCATGTGCGTTTGCAAAAACGCAAAACGCATGCGTTTTTGCAAGCGCAGCTCAAAACGTGGCAAACAACGTTTTGGGCTGCGTTTGCAAAAACGCATGCGTTATGCGTTTTTGCAAACGCACATGCATTTTGACATGCGTTTTTGCATGCGTTTTTCATGCGTTCCCATTAAAATCAATGGGGACAAAAACGCATGCGTTTTAATGCGTTTTTTGCGGTAAAAACGCGGAAAAAAAGCAAATGAAGCAAAACGCAGCAAACGTAGAGATGTGAAAGGGGCCTAAGACAAAATGTGCACAGCCATGATGTTTTGAAATTGAATATTATGTCATTTTATGGTGCTCTTTTGCAGTGCTTTTTTAGGCATATTCCAAGGAGAAGCTGCCTTAAAAGTCAATGGGAGGCTATGGGTGCCGGATAGCACTGGATGCAGCAGAAAATCTGATCCGGCTGCTGGACGCTGGGTGATGAAGTTCAGAGGCAGCCAGTGCTGAACTTCAGCACCTGGAGAGCTTCCAGTTGAGATTTCAGAATTGCGGCTAGCTCCCGCTAGCCGTGATTTTGATATTTCAGCAAGGGACAGCTCCTGCAGCTGCGGACTGCTGATTTCAGCAGAAAACAGGACCGGAGAGCATATTTGCCCTCTGGCTCTGTTCTGACCGGAGCTGTCAGGCTATGTCCGGTGCATCCAACAAAACACCGGACACAGCCTGACAGGTCAAAACCATGGTGTGAAGCCAGCCTAAAAAGACTGGTGATCACCCATCAGTCTAGCAAAATGCTGGGTGAAGTCATCCTTTCTGCTGTACAAAAGATCATCGTTTTCAGCAGCACGTTGTCCTGTGCTCCCAGAACTTGTGCTGCAGAGTACTATTGCATCCTTTGTGCAGTGACAAATCTATTTTTATTATTATTCATTCTTAGAGCGCCATTTATCCCATGGCGCTTTACATGGGAAAAGAGGCATACATAGACAAGTACAATAATCACGAGCAATACAAGGCATACATAAGTACAGAAGGAGAGAGGGCCCAGCCCGTGAGGGCTCACAGTCTACAAGGGATGGGTGAGGAAACACTACCAGAAGGCAGAGCTGGTCGTGCGTTGGTTCAGTAGACTGAGCATTGTTCAGTGCACATCAGTCTGCCTATGTAAACAGGTTATTAAATGACTGCCAATCAGTAAATATTTACTCACCTGTGGTTTTTTAACACTGATAGCAGTCTGTGAAGCCACAAAGAAAAAAACTTCCCTTGTTTTGCACTTCATAAAAAAAGTTTTTTTCACTCTTAGTAGTTTCAACATGTCTGTCAACCACCTTCTCTGACTCTGCGTTGGCCATGACTGAGACATAGGCAGCTAAAAGTAGATCGGGAGGGAATCTTATAGCAGTGGGAAATGAGCTTGTAAAGTTCCTAACTGTGAGAACTGATGAAAAAATTGAGAATTTGTACACACTTCCCCTGGTTAATAGGGAGGCCCAAGTCAATATCAGATTCCCACTGAAGTGAATAGGAAGTAGAGATTTGTTGGTTGAGACTGATCCGAGAGAAAGAGCCAGCTCCATGCTGTCAATGATAGGATTCGGCACACAACTGAGAACTACTAAATTATCTTAATGGCTCTTATTTTCCGTAAAAATTGCAGTGTTTAATGAACGTAACCGCACCTATCTGAACAAGACATTGTATATTAGTGGGGTTTTGGTCACAGGTGGGCAGGGATTTTTCCACATCAACATCACTTTGCACATGTGTTCACCTGGGTTGAACACAAATTTAATAGGGAACTGTTTAGGATCCAAAAGATCTGGCTCTTTTTGGTGAGTGGAGTCAAAGTAGCCTGAAAGAGCCGGACTGCCCATCACTAGTAGGAAGGGGGAAATTGGTCACAAGAATAAAGCACCCATCTGAACGTTATACTAGTCTGGCAATCAACTAATTAGTGCTTGATTAAATCTAGAATTCGTTGCAGATGGAATGTAGGCCATTACATATAGGCCATTGGCATGACTGGCTCACCATAACAATCAAAGACAGAGAGATTGAGAAAGGGAATCTCATTATTAGTGACCCTGTACTCTGGCTCTTATTGTTTGAGTCCCATAATTTGATATATAGAAAGTGGTTCTTCTTAAAGAAAATCTCTCATTTCTTATACCGGTATGTACTTTATGTAAAAAATTATTTTGATTGCAATTCTGTTAAATAATACCATTTATTTAGAGCTATTCAGATTACCAATATTACATGCATTAATTCCACATTTTTCTTCTAGATTTTTTCTTGTTCTAAATTTTACCTTCATAAATAAAATATTAACAGAAAGATAAAAAATATACAATGATACATTAAAAGAAATGTTACAATTAGAAGATTAGCCACCATTCTTCCCTATACAAACTATTCACCAATTCAGTGGAAATGTTTACTCACATTCCCAAAGTGATTAATCACTACTTTAGAATCATTTCCCATTGGTCTTGTCAATTAAATGTCTTGATGGGGTTGCTTACGGGGCTTAAAGTATGGTTTCTTTAAAACAACTAATCCCTTGAGGAACTAGTTTGTCTCATGTTTATTTTATTAACTTGGCCTATTACACTACATCAGTCCCTATGAATATTAAAGTCTTTTCTAGCTAGAATATCACATTGTGCTTTAGGTAAAAAAAAAAACAAGGAAATGTGATTCTATGGGTATGCTAATTGTGAAGCATTTGAACATGATGAGCAAAGATAAAAATGCACTAAAAAGAACACAAAACGTCTGTGGGGCTAATTCATAATTCATTAGCACTGACGTTATAAACGGGTTCACTGGAGTACAATGTGTATTACTAATTAGGAGGCATGTGCCCCTTAATGAATTAGGCATGTATCTTAACTGGCATGTAGTGCCACCAGAGTTTTACTTCAATCAGAGACTGGAATACATTTTTGGGCTAGGTCACTTTTTTGTGAATTTGATGGGCAGGCATAGCCATGCTCAATCCGGCCTCTGCTCCTTCCATACTACCATCATATTGAAGTAGTTTGCTGGCATTGTTGTAGCTGGGTTGTTTCCGATCTTCCTAATTTGGTGAGTCCCAGCACAACCCAGTCTAGTTCAACAGTCCACTTCGGAATAGTCACTGTCACTTTCTGCGGCAACTCGTCCACATCTATTCTCCTTATAGAGGAGGCGATATCAGAGTTCTGATCACTACGACGAGAGTAAAGCCTTATTCTTATTCTAGATTCCTTCTAGATTCCTTCTCTATGTATTTTCTCCAAAAAGAGGAGGGGGGAAGTTAGTTTGCTAGTAGTGACAGGAATAGAGACTTGTACTTTCAGAGGCTTAGGGAGACTCCAGTCCATCAAGACCTCTTTGCAAGTGAGCTGCTTCGTTATGAAGCCAGTTACTAACTTCAGCACTTTCTTAACGTCTGTGTCAAGGTAATTACTTTAGGATCACATTATCTCATACAGTTTCTCCTCTCCTTCAGATGCCATATATAACCCACTGCTTACAGCCTTGATGTCCTTTCAGACCATAGGTCTGCTCTACTCACTTACTAAGCTATATCTGAAGTCTTACAGGAAACCGTCACTTTCCCTATAGGTTAATCCCTCCCATTGTGGACTAGTCCCAACACTTAACTATTATTGCCCTATATTCTGGCAAACCATACATATAATGTTTTCATAATGTAAAGCACTTTTACACTGTCTTCCAAATTATTATGCAAATTGGTTTTAAGTGTCATAGGATTATTTTTTTGTTTTGTTTTTAATGAAACCCATTGATGGGATTGTGTCTCAGAGTTCTTTGGATCACTGAAATCAATCTCTGATACCTGTGATAATTAGTTTGGCAGGTGAGCCCAATCAAAGGAAAACTGGGTGTTCCACAATATTACGCAGGCCACAGTTTTCAAGTAACATGGGAAAGAAAAAGGATCTCTTTGCTGCCAAAAAGCAACAAATAGTGCAATGCCTTGTACAAGGGATGAAAACATTAGATATTTCACGAAAACTTAAGTGGGATCATCGTACTGTGAAGAGATTTGTGGCTGATTCTGAGCACAGACGTGGTCGTGCAGATAAAGGCAGAATGAGGAAGGTTTCTGCCAGGCAAGTTCATCGGATTAAGAGAGCAGCTGCTAAAAAAGCCTTACAAACCAGCAAACAGATATTTGAAGCTGCTGGTGCCTCTGGAGTCCCTCGAACCTCAAGGTGTAGGATCCTTCAAAGGCATGCTGTGGTGCATAAACCTACTATTCGGCCACCCCTAAACAGTGCTCACAAGCAGAAACGGTTGCAGTGGGCCCAGACATACATGAAGACTAATTTTCAACCAGTCTTGTTTACTGATGAGTGCCGAGCAACCCTGGAAGGTCCAGATGGATGGAGTAGTGGATGGATGTTGGATGGCCACCATGTCCCAACAAGGCTGCGACGTCAGCAAGGAGGCGGAGGAGTCATGTTTTGAGTTGGAATCATGGGGAAACAGCTGGTAGGCCCCTTTAAGGTTCCTGAAGGTGTGAAAATGATCTCTGCAAAGTATATAGAGTTTCTAACTGAAAACTTTCTTCCACGGTACAAAAAGCAGAAACGTGCCTTCAGGAGCAAAATCATCTTCATGCATGACAATGCACCATCTCATGCTGCAAAGAATACCTCTTTGTCATTGGCTGCTATGGGCATAAAAGGAGATAAACTCATGGTGTGGCCACCATCTTCCCCTGACCTCAACTCTATAGAGAACCTTTGGAGTATAATCAAGCAAAAGATCTATGAGGGTGGGACGCAGTTCACATCAAAACAACAGCTCTGGGAGGCTATTCTGACATCATGCAAGAAATGCAAGCAGAAACTCTCCAAAAACTCACAAGTTCAATGGATGCAAGAATTGTGAAGGTGATATCAAAGAAGGGTTCCTATGTTAACATGTAACTTGGCCTGTTAGGATGTTTTGGAGTTAAATAGCTTTTTATTTCAGTGAATGTGACCTCCTAATGCTGCAAATTCAACAAATTAGCATTTTCAGTTCTTTAAAACATATCAAATGTTTAGAAACTCTACTGTGCGTAATAATTTGGAACAGCGCATTTAGAGGTTTTTTTTTCAATTTTTAAGATTATACTGTTATCATTGGGAGGTTTCTTCAATAAAATTCGATGTATACTCTAACGGGTGATGACTTTTATTACACTAACTGTCATTTGTACCAACCATTTAGGAAAATCAGAGAAAAGGAAAATTTGCATAATAATTTGGAACACAGTGTATATCTTACATCCTACATTGCTACGTTAGACAATGTACTATATTATCATATTGCACATTATTTAAAAAGACACAGAACACGATTCACATGACAATACCGCAATTGGGGGTCTTCAGGGAGGAACACGACTGCAAGTCCACCTCATTTCCCCGATGTGAAAACAACAAAAGCCACACAATATTTTTATGCAACTTCTTATTTGTGCAAAACTGTTGCAAGATATAAACATGTTTTAAGAATTATGGTGTAAGTACCTAAATGAATCGGTCCCTATATGCAGAGTTTTACATATACAAATGGGAAAGAATGAAACAATATTGAAAATATTCCTACTTTTTTGCTTATTGGGAGAATGTTGAAGGGCCCTTAAACTATTTTCTGTGAACTATGAACAGTAAATGATAAGTATAATATATTAACTAGTTCAAATTATATATATGAAGTGCAAATAGTATAACATAGGTGAATAAATAAAGTGTTATATGGCAGTATACCGTATATACTCGTGTATAAGCCGACCCGTGTATAAGCCGACCCCCCTACTTTTGCCCCCAAAACCTGGGAAAATCTATTGACTCGTGTATAAGCCGAGGGTGGACCCTAGCACAAGTATGCAGCCCCCAGCAGTGTGGTATACACCAGTCCCAGAGGTAGATACAGCAGCCCCAGTGGTAGTATACACGCAGCCCCAGTAGTATATACAGCCCCAGTGGTAGTATATAAAGCCCCAGTGGTAGTATACAGGGCCCCAGAGGTATATAGCAGCCCCAGTGGTAGTATACAGTGCCCCAGAGGTATATAGCAGCCCCAGTGGTAGTATACAGGGCCCCAGAGGTATATAGCAGCCCCAGTGGTAGTATACAGTGCCCCAGAGGTATATAGCAGCCCCAGTGGTAGTATACAGGGCCCCAGAGGTATATAGCAGCCCCAGTGGTAGTATACAGTGCCCCAGAGGTATATAGCAGCCCCAGTGGTAGTATACAGGGCCCCAGAGGTATATAGCAGCCCCAGTGGTAGTATACAGTGCCCCAGAGGTATATAGCAGCCCCAGTGGTAGTATACAGGGCCCCAGAGGTATATAGCAGCCCCAGTGGTAGTATACAGTGCCCCAGAGGTATATAGCAGCCCCAGTGGTAGTATACAGGGCCCCAGAGGTATATAGCAGCCCCAGTGGTAGTATACAGTGCCCCAGAGGTATATAGCAGCCCCAGTGGTAGTATACAGGGCCCCAGAGGTATATAGCAGCCCCAGTGGTAGTATACAGTGCCCCAGAGGTATATAGCAGCCCCAGTGGTAGTATACAGGGCCCCAGAGGTATATAGCAGCCCCAGTGGTAGTATACAGTGCCCCAGAGGTATATAGCAGCCCCAGTGGTAGTATACAGGGCCCCAGAGGTATATAGCAGCCCCAGTGGTAGTATACAGTGCCCCAGAGGTATATAGCAGCCCCAGTGGTAGTATACAGGGCCCCAGAGGTATATAGCAGCCCCAGTGGTAGTATACAGTGCCCCAGAGGTATATAGCAGCCCCAGTGGTAGTATACAGGGCCCCAGAGGTATATAGCAGCCCCAGTGGTAGTATACAGTGCCCCAGAGGTATATAGCAGCCCCAGTGGTAGTATACAGGGCCCCAGAGGTATATAGCAGCCCCAGTGGTAGTATACAGTGCCCCAGAGGTATATAGCAGCCCCAGTGGTAGTATACAGGGCCCCAGAGGTATATAGCAGCCCCAGTGGTAGTATACAGTGCCCCAGAGGTATATAGCAGCCCCAGTGGTAGTATACAGGGCCCCAGAGGTATATAGCAGCCCCAGTGGTAGTATACAGTGCCCCAGAGGTATATAGCAGCCCCAGCGGTAGTATACAGGCAGCCCCAGTAATGCAGGCCCCCCCCAGCGTCTCTCCGGTCACCTGTAAAGCAAGCTATACTTATCAGTGTCCCGCTCGCACCCGCCGCTGCCGACATCCACGATCCTCCATCTTCATGCGACTCCTCTTCCTGTTTCCTGTGCGCGTCGCCGGGAATGACGTCATTGCCGGCGACGCGCACAGAAACAGGAAGAGGAGTCGCATGAAGATGGAGGATCGTGGATGTCGGCAGCGGCGGGTGCGAGCGGGACACTGATAAGTATAGCTTGCTTTACAGGTGACCGGAGAGACCCTGGGGGGGCCCTGCATTACTGGGGATGCGGGGGCTGCTGTATACCGATGTATACATCGGTATGTACCGATGTATACATCGGTATACAGCACTGACTCGCGTATAAGCCGAGGGGGGTACTTTTCAGCCCAATTTTTGGGCTGAAAAACTCGGCTTATACGCGAGTATATACGGTAAGTACTTATAGGGTTCGTATTAACATGATCACTAAATGCTCACATAAAGGCAATGATATTGTATGTCCAAGAATATAAACCTCAGTAGGTAAAGGAAGCTTCCAAATACGGTAAGTATGGATCTATCACTAATATTCAACTACCTTATAATCATTGTAAAAGCAATTACACTGGAGTAATAAATAATCTGTTATAAATATAGTGTGCACCAATGTTAAACAAAACAGGTCTTATTAAAAATCTAATTATTTTCTATTTAATGAACTGCTCAATTCCAAAGCACGGCACCACACCCCTCTGCCCCAACGCGCGTTTCGCTCTGCTTTTTTGTCTTCACTATAGGGCAGATGTTGCCTCCAGAGCTTATTTTAAATAGAAGGGGGAATTACCAGTGTGATGGGTGAAGAACCATTTACACATCAGGATTATTGTGAGTGTGCATTTCTGTGAACACTCAGTTCACTATATTCTTGAAGTCTCAACAGGCTGCCGATCGCCCAATAAATGATCAAAACGCTTATTGATTGGGTGGAATTAATTTTTATCCAGCACAAAAAACTGTTGTTCTTGGCAGTGTACTGTCAGGCGTAAACAGGATTTTCGCTACCAGGAACAACAGCAGCCTATGAGCACTGAATGGTCTATTACAATTAATTTATTGCACACCTGAAGAGCATTCTGCCTGTGTATCAGGGGGCTTTCAAATTGCGTTGTAGCACCAGTTCTGTAGTTATGTCGGGGATTAAGTCCGAACCCCTGCCAAAATATGCTTCGGACTTATGTGCCGATGGGCCATGAACTTTAATGGTACAGACGGAGTCAACATGTGCTCTGTGTTGCACCATTTTCCCGAGCATATGATTACTGCAGGCATACAACCAAATGCAGTCTACACTATTCAGGCATCTGCCTGCAGAAAATGTATACTCCCAAAAATTGACATTGACTTTGTCTGCTCCATTAAAATCAAGTGGACCTGTCAGTGCAAACGTCCTAAGCCCATGTTGCAGCGGGGAAGGGGGTGAAAGCCCCGATGAGACCACTGAATGCATGTTGGAGGCGTGCGCAATATGAAAGTACCCTTAGGGTTATTTTTTACTTTTAGGATTGCTACTTCCAATAGGTGGCACTAGAGTTCAAGTCTCCTTAGCTGAAAAGACAATTTGCATGGGCTATTAAATAACTTGCTGATCGGCAGTTTTTTAGCACTGCTAGTAGGTTTGTATGAATGAACCTTAACCCAGGTAGCAGTCTGAAAAAAATATAACAGCTAACACAACCTTGAATTTCCTAGAATGTTATCTATATAATAAATACAAGTGAAAAACATAATCTCTTATCTATGATATGCGTTATTGTATTTACTGCGCTTCTCCCAATATAACAAGCGTGTAATTGTGAACTCTATCCCATTGTATCCTTTCCCACATCACTACACAGTTGATCAGCTATTTTAAGTGGCAAAAATCAACTTGGATGACTTTCATCTATCTAATCTCCATCCTGCGTCTAGTGAGACTGATTTCTTTGTAAGCTTATCTGACTCCCACATCACAAGCAAAAAAGACAAAGCAACAGTGGCACCAATCTACAGGGGAAGTATTCACAGCTATTACCAAGACAAATGGAAATACTAGAGCTTGGCCTGCTGGGACAAAGGAGATTTGAGAATAAAATCCAGTTACCTTAAGAAAATCCAAGGCTGCTTATCTTTGCAACGACACCATCCTCCTGTTAAGGCTTTTGGGGTTAATATAATACTTTTTTTCCATTTATGAAACATTCAATATATTTGTTGGCAGGTGGTAAAGGATAGAAATGTGCCTGATGGCAGAATGAAAAAGTTGTACACACCGATGTAATTTAATATTTCTGTCAATCTATATTAGAGTTATACCTTTTTCAACTATGAAATGCTTTTAAATAAGCAGTCAGAAGGCTGGATTGTATAGAACAAATGAAACACAATACACCTATACATAATATATTCTACCATAATAAGATTTTTTTTTTCCAGATCAAGGATTATACGTTTTTCTTCCTTTCATTAGATCAATAGAAAAAGACTCAAGTCCTAAGAACTAACCTTTGAGTTTCCTCCTCATCACAGACGGAAGAAACGACAATGACGGACCCCTGTAGTAGTGGTCACAGATGTTGGCCACCAATAAACTCTAATTTATCATCTATTTTGTGGATAGGTCAGAAATTTGATTAGTCGGAAAATGAAGGTAAAAAAATGAATTGATTTAAAGATTTATTTGTATAGCGCCAACATATTCCGCAGCGCTTTACAGTACAATGGTACATATAAGAAAAATATACAATACAGAATGGTAGGTAATGCAGAACATGTTTCTATTTATATTAAAGGAAATGAGTGATATTGGTGTAAGATGGGCTAAACCACATATAAGCAGCTTAAATAATTGTGAATGAAGCCAAAACTGCAGAAAATACTTGTATCATTTTATATCCTTCATATAACATCTAGGGCTGCATTACCTCCAGGTGAAATAAAATGCATCTGGACTAAAGATATTAGGATAACAAGTCAGAGACTGTAAAGGAAAGAATGTAAATTCACTTGCAAATTACAGACTAGTTGGGCCCGTCATTTCATATGTCCAATTTCCTATCATGTTTCTATGGTTACTGACAATATTATTGGTGGGGGGTAGGAACCTAACTGCTTTATTATGTATAATAGTCAAATTATTTCACTTATTTTTGAAAATGTTGTTTACACCTCATCTCAGTTGTAACACTACTTGTGGATATCCTAATGGCATGAGGACAATTAAATTATACTGTAAGTAGGGATGGGCGAATCTACTCGCTAGGACTCGTTACTCGGCGAGTAGTAAGGGACTCGCAGGACTCGGTACTCTGCGAGTTTCCCAGTGATTACTCGCACGAGTCCAATGCAAATCAATATCAATCCTAGTTTTGTCAGAAACGCTGACAAAACTAGGATTGCCATTGTTTGCATTAGACTCGGCTACTGTGCCAGTGATAGCAGGGAAACTCGCAAAGAAACTGCTGTTTCTTTGCGAGCCGAGTCCAGCTGTCTTCTCTGTGCAGCTCCAGGGTCCTAGAGCCCTCCTGCTCACAGACATGATGTAGCAGTGCTGAGATTGTTCTCAGTCTGCTCATTCCCTGTGCATAGAGATCTATATCTATGCACAGGGGATGCAGCAGAGAGGACATCGCGTTTTGGACTACGTCGGACGGAAGAGGATTTTTTTAATTAAAGATGGAGTCCCTAATGGCTTTTTTTTAATTTCAAATAAAAAATTTTTCTCTGTGTTTTTTTAACCCTTTATTGGAGATTCTTAGTGGCTGGGTCAAATGTGGCCTGACATTAACAATCTCGGGCTTAATACCAGCTTGTATAACAAAGCTGGTATTAACCCCTTTATTACCCAGCGTGCTACCGCTACCAGGGCCGCTGGAAGAGCGGGGTTCAGCGCCAGAGGATGGCGCTTCAATGAACGCGCCATCTTCTGGGGCGGCTGCTGGCTGCAATTTGCAGCGGGGGGTGCCCAGAAAGCTTGGGCATCCCTGCGCTGCGGATTCCAGCCCCCAGCTGCTTAGCTGTACCTGGCTAGACATAGAAATTGCGCGGAGCCCCACGCATTTTTTTTAAATTATTTCATGAATTTCAGAGTCAGAGTCTCAGAGTCAGAGTCAGTCAGAATCTCAGAATTTCATGAAATAATTTAAAAAAAATGCGTGGGGCTCCGCGCAATTTCTATGTCTAGCCAGGTACAGCTAAGCAGCTGGGGGCTGGAATCCGCAGCGCAGGGATGCCCAAGCTTTCTGGGCACCCCCCGCTGCAAATTGCAGTCCGCAGCCGCCCCAGAAGATGGCGCGTTCATTGAAGCGCCATCCTCTGGCGCTGAACCCCGCTCTTCCAGCAGCCCTGGTAGCGGTGGCACGCTGGGTAATAAAGAGGTTAGGGCCAGCTTTGTATTATCAGCTGGCCCTAAGCCCGAAATTTATGGCAGTCACGCCAATATTAGACATGACCGCCATGAATTTCTATTAAATTGTTTTAAAAAAAACACAACACAAAGAAAATTTTTTATTAGAAATAAAAAAAAAAGCCATTAGGGACTCCATCTTTAATTAAAAAAATCCTCTTCCGTCCGACGCAGTCCAAAACGCAATGTCCTCTCTGCTACATCCCCTGTGCATAGATATAGATCTCTATGCACAGGGAATGAGCAGACTGAGAACAATCTCAGCTCTGCTACATCATCTCTGTGCACAGACATTCATGTCTGTACACAGGGAATGAGCAGACTGAGAACAATCTCAGCACTGCTACATCAGGCAGCAGGCAGGCTCTAGGACCCTGGAGCTGGCAGCCAGCACAGAGGAGAAAGCAGGACTCTTATCTGTGCGAGTTTCCCAGCGATTACAGTTACAAAGTAAACGAGCAATGCAAATAAATGACAAAACTAGAATTGCTTCAGGCTGAAGCTTCCCAGACACATCTGCGATTTGTAAATCTCACACTACTCGCTATTACTCGCTTCCCCATTCATTAACATTGGACTCGCTAGACTCGCAACGAGTCCTGTGCTCGGACTCGCTAGAGTCAAGCGATTCTGAGTAATTTAGGATTCGCCCATCACTAACTGTAAGATATTAACAAAACTATTGTAACATATCTGTTCTTAAAGGGAACCTGTCAGCTAATTTATGCCTCCCAAGCTATCACTATCTGTCCCTGCAGCTTCCTAGTGCATCCCTGTCTGACCTAAGAGTGTAGTTTAATAGTTGAAATAAAACATTTTCCCCTGTTAATGAGGCACCGTCTAGACTGTATGATGTTCTTTCTGTGTCCCATGCCGCCTTCCAACCTTTGTAATCAAGCCCCGGTGGCCATGATAACTTAATGTACAAGAGCTGCCCCCTTCTTTGTAAATACTTAAATCTATGGGCTGCTTCCAGGTATGACACCCTTGGCCCATCTATTTCTGAATCTGTGCATTGTGAGGAGTATTTGTCAGCTGCAGAGCATGCATAGTGTGCATTCTGAAGCTGACAAGTAGACCCAAAACTTCACACAATGCGCAGAACTGAAAATAGACGTGTCGGTGTGTCATAACCAAGAAACAGCCCATAGATTTTAGTATTTACAAAGAAGGAGGCAGTTCTTGTACATTAAGTTATCATGCCCACAGGGGCTTGATAACCAGGGTTGGAAGGTGGCATGGGACACGGAAAGAACACCACACCGTCTAGACTCTAGACAGTGCCTCATTAACAATGTAAAATGTCAGTTATAAAATGCTTTTTTCAACTATTAAACTACACTTTTAACTCAGACAGAGATGCTTAGGAATGTAATAGGAAGCTGCAGGGACAGATAGTCATAGCTTGGGGGTCTAAAGTAGCTGACAGGTTGCCTTTAAACACTCTAGGGAAATGTTTGTTGTAAGTAAATATATAAGTATTTTTTTCTCCTTGTGGAGATTGTAATTTTAATGTAGCTAATAATTGGAATAGATCCATCAGTCACAGTAAACCAGTTGGATGGAAGCAGAAAATGATGTTGGGCATTCCAGCAGTATGAATATATAGAGTGGGGCACCACTTTATTTTTTACATAGTCTACTCACTGATATAGCACCATCAACTACCACAGACATCATCATCACTGACCCCACAATCTACATTCCCCTTCGGTATGTCTTTATATTAGGGAGGAAACACACGGGGAACATACAAACTCGTTGCAAATGTCAGCGTTGGTAGGATTTCAACTCAGCACCCAAGCGTGCAAGGGTATTGTGCTAAGCATTGAACCACCGTGCTGCCCTTTAAAGTAAATACAGCTGATGAAGACCATTGAACCTTTCATTAAAGGCGTTGTCTGGGACTTCAACACTGATGACTCATGCTTAGGATGGGTCATCAATATCTAATCAGTGCAAGAAAAACAACCAGCACTCCTGCTAAGTAGCTCTTCCTGATGCAGCTGCCAATTGCCTAGTTGCATAGCTGTTGACTGAGTTGTGCTGTGCAGCTTTGCCACTAAGTAGTCCCGGCTAGTGGGAGCACGTGATCGATGGGGGTGCCAGATGTTGTGCAACAACCCTGGCATTAATGACCAATCCTAAAGATAGGTAAAGACAAAGAAAGGAAAGTCTATAATAATAATAATATTTATTCATTGATATAGCGCTACTAATTCCATAGCACTTTACATACATCAGTAATGCTGTCTCTCTTGGAGCTCACAATCTAAAGATCCTATCAGTATGTCTTTACAATGTGGGAGGAAACCGGAGTGTCCGGAGGAAACCCACGCACACACGGGGAGAACATACAGCGATAAACCTTTTAGGCAATATTCAGTAATTTTAACAAATTTTATTTAAGTAACAAATAGCAAACAACATCGAAGTCACACAGTTTAAAAACAATTAAAATAGCCAAATACAGCCATAATTTTTCCATTGACAAGAATATATCAAGGAAACCCCTCTGCCAACTTGAAGAACCAGTTAAAGCAATAAAAAAGGTTGTCTGAGTGTTACAATTCAATTATATATGCTGAACAAAGCTGTACAAGAAATTATCATACAGGGTATAGCAAGGAACCTCCTTTTACAAAAACGTCATTCAGATTATTCTATAGACAATGCATATATTAGATATATTGCACAAGGTTCAATCCCTCTATAAGAGGTTTCAGGGTCCCCCATATAAATCAGGGGGCTATATATGAACGGAGTGGATTTTAGATCCATAGTTAACATAAATAGTCAGATAAAAGACAACACAGATTTTACACCAATAGTAGGTATAGGATTTGTTGAGGTATAATGAAAAACCCACTCCTAGCCCTTTATACCAAAAGAGGGTCCCTCCCTTATTTAGACCTATGCACGTGATGATACAAATGTCCGTCCCTTTTAGAGTGGTATAGAGATCCCAAATTTATGTTATATAGTTACCAGGTATCATATATATTGTCAAGGTCCAATCCCTCTATAAGAGGTTTCAGGGTCCCCCATATAAATCAGGGCGGCTATATATGAGCGGAGTGGATTTTAGATCCATAGTTAACATAAATATCAGATAAAAGACAACACAGATTTTAACACCAATAGTAGATATAGGATTTGTTGAGGTATAATGAAAAACCCACTCCTAGCCCTTTATACCAAAAGAGGATTTATCCCTTATTTAGACCTTTGCACGTGATGATACAAGTGCTCCGTCCCTTATAGAGTGGTATAGAGATCCCCAATTCAATGCTATATAGTTACCAAGAGACAAAGGAATGTAACCTCAGCAGGTGAAAGCTGGTTTTACCAGGGGGTGAGCCGCTCCCCACGCGTTACGCTGCCTGCGCCTGGCAGCTTCGTCAGGGAATGTGACTATAATCCATGTAGTCAGCTTATTATAGTTGCATGCAGCGCCCACAGCCTCATAAGCAGTTTCCACGATTCAGCTGTTAATGGGAAGGTCCGGGTGGCCAGTACATCCCCATACAAAAAAAAAAATCCTGAAGATAGATTATTAATGTTATAGTCCCGGACAACCCCTTTAAAGAAAACTACCAATATTTTTAGCTTTGTTTTAATTCAATGTAAACGTAAAAATTAATGCAACCTCAAATTGACCAGTACTGTCTTTTCTAAATACATAAAGCACAAAAAGTGCGTCTTAACTTCAGTGATCTAGCAATAGTTCTTTGATGCCCAGAGTATCAAATAAACTGGATGGAAATTGTCCTTGTGTTTTCTGCTACAGGCAGTTTATCCTTTATAGTTTAGATCACTGTGCACAACATTGATTTTGATGGAAGATATAAACTGGAACATAAATTTTACTTACTTTTGAGTATATTGAAGCAGTGTACTAAAGTAATATAAACACTGCTCCTGATATTCCCCAGTTGGCATTAAAATAGTTTTCATACTGTGATCATATTTTGTCTTTTTTATGTCCTAAAGCTGTGTATCCATTACCAACTTTTTCTGTTAAAAGTAAAATACCTACATATTATTTTCTGTCTGGGGTCACAAATTTCAATTAATATTTATGATGTTTATTGCTATTTTACTTAACAAGGTCCCAAGTATTGTGGAAAATGTTTACAAATAGTGATGAGCGAATCTTTTGAAATTTGAATTTGCCAACTTTGCCAAATTCTCCCAAAATGTTTGATTCACAGAAAACAAATATATTCAATTTGAATACATTAGCTTGTAATTACCTATAAGATACACATGTGGAAAGGAGAGAGAGCTTCGCTGACTACAAGAGGTTATATTTTGTAAGCAAGAAAGATATAAGGCCATTGACATTAAAGGTACCGTCACACGAAGCGATATGACTTCCATATCAGCGTAAATTTGTGTATTTTGGTGATGTGGAAGTGCATCGCCTGTGCGTAGTGGCGTGAGACAGGGCGATTTTACCGCGAGAATTCACCAGTGGAACGTCGCCTGATTGCCCTCCACTGCAGTGAATTCAGGCAATATCCACAAGGCGATCTCAGCGCTTCGTGGCGTGTGACAGGGCGATAGCGATGTAGAAAGCGAGCTCAGACATTCTGGAATCAATCCCATAGGCATGAATGTGCGTGCTGTTTTCCGTGCCCCGTCTGCAGCGATTGGTGGCTTGGCGGTAACACAGTTGTGTCGGGAAATCGGAGTGGTAGGGGCGCGGTGAAAAGACTCTGGTACGTCTATCTCCTTGCCGTACTCACACTCTACACCCACATCGCTGATGAGATGGTGGCGTGTGACGCGGTGACGTGGAAAAGGGAAATTGCTTCCAGTCTTCTGCAGGCGATTTCCGGAACGAAGGATCGCCGTAGAACGTAGCGAGATCTCTATGTGTGACAGGGCGACCGTGATGTGCAAAAAAGTTCCCAAAACGTGCGCGCTCACGTCAAATTGCCGGCGATATGAAAGCCATATTGCCGCGTGCGACTGTACCTTAAGAGCTTACAATTTACAGGAGAGAGATGACCACTTTGACCTTGAGAGCTTTAAGTCTACACAAGAAAGACTTACCCAACGACTATAGAGATGGAACATTTTTCTGCTGTACACACTGAGCGCTGCCGGGGACTGCTGATCTGTAATGACCCAGGTATTGACCATCACTATACAAGGTATGATAATCTGTAAGATTTCATAGCTGCGGGGCATTATGGGGAAGCATATGTCACAATGCAAAATTACATTAGTCTGCTCTCTGATTCTTCAACAGTAAACAATTGGCGCCAGTGAAGGTTTTTTTGCAAACCACAAATAAAATCTCTATAAACTGAATTTGCATAAAACAGCAAATTTCAGAAGATTTTACTTGAACTTGATCATCCGCAAATCGATCTATTTATCTCTATGTATAAGGTTTCAAAAAAGGTGGTTCTTAAGCTAATATTTTGATGTATGATAATGAAAATTGTAAAAAAATAAAGAAGCTTGTTTGGAGCTGTGACCTACAAATCATAAACGTCTTGCTGGTTAACCTATAATAAGTAATTCATGTTTATGGATGAAATATTAAAGTTAAATTTAAGTTAAACTTTTAAACATAGCTCTGTTATTATTACAATTATGGCCCCTTTACACGCAGCTACAGGCAACAGGTTTTCCACAGGTAACTTACTGGTTGCAGTGAAATCATGGAGACATAGTTCCATTTGTACACAGCACCAAGATAGAACTATGTCTCCATGATTTCACTGCAACCAGTAAGTTACCTGTGGAAAACCTGTACCTGTAGCTGCGTGTAAAGGTACCATTAGGGTACCTTTACACCGGCTAATTTCTAGGTGGCTACAGTAAGTTACTGGTTGCAGTGAAATCATGGAGACATAGTTCCATTTGACACAGCCCCAAGATAGAACTATGTCTCCATGATTTCACTGCAACCAGTAAGTTACCTGTGGAAAACCTGTCACCTGTAGCTGCGTGTAAAGGGGCCATTACAGTTTCAGTATTTTTTTCCTCTATTCACATGCAAAGCTACATTAAGAATTCAGCTTGTTGCCTAAATTCCAATGCATCATGAAAGCTCAGATGACAAGTTCACAGATAGGGCTAAGGTTTTACAGTAGGTCACATTTTTGATATCACCTTGTAGATAAACCTTGTTACCAAGGAGAACCAGAGCTATTTAAAAAAGGTACATGGAATACGAACAGACAAAAGATGTAAAATACAAAAATTCTGAATAAGAAGAGTATTTTATTTAGCTTTGGTATGAGCAACATTTATAAATCTTAAAGAGATTACAAAGCATATCCACGTTATTATTAAATGTTCTTTGTACCAGTATGCATTTCTAACTAGAATAAAGAGTAAAGTTGGACACATACATGAGAGAGTCATTGTCCAATCAACCGTTAGGCTGAAAACTATCTCCATTGACCTCTATTTAGCCTAAGGGTGAGGCTACACACTCCAGCTGGCAGCTGGTGTCAGACACCCACTGTTGGGTCCAATGGCTGTACAATATAGTTTCCCAGTAAGTAGCTATGACGTCCTCTCACTTCCCTGCTCTGCTCCATGTTGTGCTATGGAGCAGTGCAGGGAAATGAGAGGACATCATAGCGGGAGGCAGGGCATGCACCTCAACTTTGCTCTGCACTTGCGTCAACACAAGGACATGAAGATCGAGGATTTAATGAATGGCACAAGCGAGGTGGTGAGGACACTGGCGTCACAGAGGCGCAGGGGGCGTGAAATGCCCCTGTGGATGAGCTGCCTCAAGCACAAGGGTCCGCCTCCATGGAAAATTACTGTAAGTTTTAATAAGCCTATATATCGGGGTAGCAGCCCCACAGAGCCATGGGGGACCCCTTGCCTGAATGCAGCAGACATGTTGCATTCAGTCCTGGACTTAGATTCTAATCCATGGGGGGTGACATGTCCTCTTTAGGAGATATCACACTTTAGAAGTTGGTTAGTGTTTTGGTAAAGCTGTACCTTAGTCATGACCTTTTAGCAGCCGAGAAATGTGGAGAAGCTGAAAACAAATTATGCTCCTAAAAACCATGTAACTATACCCTTCAGTTACCCCTTGGAAAAAGCATCACGTGAAAAATGTGTCGGGGTGATCTGACTTGTTGTATAGATCCTTTTGTCCCTATATTTTGCCTTTGTAGCAATCTTTCTTCCATACAATCTAAGGATTGTTGACATTGTGTTTATACATACCGTATGCACCCCTCTTCATCTGTCTAGTTCTCCACTTGTGTGCCATATCTGCTATGGGTACCCCTTCTTTCACATCTAGCAGTTGCTTGTCAGTCTTGCAGGGAATTTCCTTTGTGCTTACTGATACTAGCATACTCATACATCTAATTGCTAATTATCTACCTGCATTGGAGTAATTACATTTTTATATGCATCTCATTTGGTTGGCGTTTATTTAAATTGTGCACCCCATCTTTCTGGTTCCTCAGGATTTTTTTATTTTCCAGGGGTACACTTTAATATTACAGCTCTTCTTTTGTAGCATTTCCATACACTCTTGCACTGTGCCTTATAACCATCACTATACAAACATCGACCTCATTGTATGGGATCTCCTCCTTTTTCCCATAGTTTCTTTGCAAAAGCTTTTGCTAGGTATTAGTCTTTCACTACTATTCATTACTTCCACAAACAGTCTATTAATTTCACCAATTATTGGTATCAATTATTGGTATAACTAAATGCATTACATCTTGTGGACACATTATTTATCTAGGTTTCAAGTAGTGGTATTTTCTGCTCTCTTTCAGTACTGTATCTAACATTGGGGTGTCTCTAATTTTGCTATTCTTGTACTATTTGACTACTATTCTGTATCTAGATATTTTCTAAGAGGAGTGTACTCATAATAGGTGATTAAGTTATATATTCTTGTATTGATTTATGTATTTTTGTGGACAAATGTCTTCATTAGGTCGGAGTGAATGACCTCTCCTTTTATCTTTATTGCTTTAAACATTTCAATAAAGCATTGTTTTATATCGAATTCTTTTTTTTATATAGGTTTTCTTTATAATTGAATACAGCCACTCTATAATTTGTGGTTTTCTTAGGTCATGAACAAAATCTGGGCAGTGTAGTAATCATAATGGATTACTCAGGAATCTTTTTGTGTAGAGCAAAGATCCAATTAAACACAGCTAATAGGTGAAAAAGTCTATATTAAACACACAGTGAATAACAACAAAGTGCAGAGGAAAACTCAAAGTCCATAAACACACAGTGAATACCGTATATAAAATAAAGTCTTTAAGGAAAAGTCTCTTGAAAAAGCTCACAGAAAAATGCAATCAGCAGCAGTGCAGACTTCAAAGCTTAGTAGACTCAAGAAGATGCTGTAAAAAGGAAAGTTAATGGCAAGTCCAACCAGGGGATGTTAAGGCAAAATCTATAAACACATTTAATCACCAAGGGAGTCCTGGAAAAGTAAAGTCAGAACCAGATGCAGAGTAACATTACTAAGTCCAAAACAGCCCCATGATCTTTATCTATTTGAACATGGAAGTGACAGAGCAGTTAATACAGCAAACCAGCTAATGTTTCAGCAAAGGAAGGTGAGGCAAGAGCTACAGCAGAGGGAGTGCCATGAGCAGCTAGGAGCAGAAGTCACACTGATAACCAGTGAGGTAAACAGAACCTCAAATGAGTAGCAGCAGGAAATTCACACCTGGCTTGGTGGAGTAGGTGAAGAAACTTGAGAAGCCACAAGGAGAAGAGAACCATGCAGAATTCTCAAGCAGAGAACAATTGGCTGGACTGCGGTTTATAAAGGCAAGCACATGAAGAGGACTGAAGAAAAGGACGTCATCTTGGAAGAGGATCAAAATGTCCAAAAGATAGTTAGAATATCAGGAGTTCTGACAGGTGACCTGAAACAGTGGAAACTGTGACACAACAATAAAAGCAACATGCTACATTGCGAAAAATGAGTCTCATTGTTTTTCCTACTTCTAAAGGGGATGTCACACGCGTCAATGTCGTCAGTGAGATGATTGCTGACGACATTGACGGCTGATCGCTGGTGAGCTGTCACACAGACACACTCACCAGCAATCAATGGACCAGAGACATCGTGGAAACGATTTAAATATCGTTTCCACGATGTCTTGCTCCCGCTGCCAGGCTGCTGGAAGCGAGAGCAGGCTGGTCTCCAAGGTAAAGTGCGGGTATCAATGCAGCGCGCGCTGCCTAGATACCCGACGTGTACCTTAGTTACCAGCCTCCTCCGCTCACCGGCTGGTATCTAAGGTACACAGCGGGTAACTGGGGACCCTAGTTACCCGCTGTGTACCTTAGATACCAGCCGGTGAGCGGAGGAGGCTGGTAACTAGGGTACACGTCGGGTATCTAGGCAGCGCGCGCTGCCTAGATACCCGCAGTTTACCTTGGATACCAGCTCCCAGCGCTTGTGAGAGGCGCTGGGAGCTGGAATATCGCTACTCCCGGTGTCACACGCAGCGATGCTGCGTGTACACCGGGCGACCATCGCCAGGTTTTAGGACAGATTCTAAAACCTGGCGATCATCAACCAGCGATTTATCGCTGGTTGATTCATTATGTCACACGCATCAATATCGCTGCAACGTCACGTGCAGCCGTGATCGTGCAGGCGATATTGACGCGTGTGACATACCCTTAAGGAGCACCATCCACACAGAGCACAGATCCCAAACCTTTCATACATTTATTATTTGCGAACATTAGAAGGTTTCCATATACATTAGATCATTATGTGCATGTATAAAGTAAGAATAGGCTAAACAGATTCACTGCAAAATTTCCATAACTATTGTATACATTTAAAAACAAACCCATTCACATGAAAGGACATGCAGAGAAGGCATTGACTAATCTGCCGAGTATACTGAAGAGGTCATGAAACAACTTCTGGAAGTATTGTCAACTACTGATAAGATTGTTACAAAGAAAACATATTAACTATAGAGAATTATTTTGTCTGATGATGAATAAGTAAATGGCAAATGTCAATTCAGAATTGACCAACTATGAACCAGAAAGAAATGGATTAGTGAACTAATATTAGGAGTAATAATCCTCTTCACATTATAAGAGTGCTATAAGCCAGAAAGAGACAAGAGAAATGTAGTGGAAGATACAAGCTTTATGTTTACACCATTGCTCCTAAACAAAACTGACAGGCGATAAAGAAGCAGCACGAGAACAATCTGAAATGTGCAAACATGTCCATGCAATAGATGAGAAATGTTCATGGGGAATAATTACAAAGCCCACAATGCTTAAGTTCAGTACATTGATGAATAGAGGTTTTCTGATTTAGCTTTATCTGAACTTAAAGGATACAGAGATTTTCTATGTCATTTCCATAAAATGTTCTAAGCAGTGAAACTAAATATAAGTGAACAACATTGTAACAAAGTGGGAAGCAGTAAACCCTTTAAGACCACGTGCACACATTGAGTATTTGGGTTACCTGAATATGTGTAACCCAAAACCAAGAGTTGGTAAAAAATACAGAAGTGGTGATGTGTTTCTATTATACTTTTCCTCTGCTTGTTCCACTCTTGGTTTTGGTTTACAAATACTGACGTAAAAAAACCTCACCAAATACTCAACATATGCACATAGCCTTACTCTCCATAATGGTTAAAGCAAACATGGAGCGGGCTCAGGAGCTTAGCCTGTTTCACACAGGACAGATGCTAGCTGTGTCACACATCTGGTATCTACCTCAAACATTATTCTTTCAATGAGTCCAAAATCCTTATCCCAAAACTTGTTACTGGGAAGGGGGCCCACTGGAGCAGCTCATTGGCACAGGGCAGCCACTGTATTCAGAGTCCTCCTGGTCAAAGGCCACACTGAAATCCTAACCAAAGGCAACACCATGTTTCCCATCTGAGTTAGGATGTCATTGTGGCCTGTGACTGGGACAACTCTGAGTACAGCAGCTGCACTGTTCTGATGAGCCTCTCTGTCGGGCCCCCTTTCCGATGACGGTTTTCGGGATAAGAATTGGGATTTATTGAATAAATATTGCTTCAAAAAGTATTTCCGGTATACTGAAAAGAAGAGCAAGATCTAAATCTAAAGGCCCCGTCACACCTGGCGACTGGGCTGGGGATGTCGGCGGCGATTGTCAGGAGTGCGCACGTTTTTTGGTGCCCCGCCAGCGTCGCCGTCCCCCATTTACACGGGGTGACATCTCCAGCCCCGTGCCGGCGAGTTGTCAGGCGGCATCGCCACTGGGGTGTCTGAAAACCCCAGCGGCGATGCAGGACAATGGGAACCTATGGCTCCCATCGCCTGACAGGTCGCCGGCCGCCGATTACATGGGGCGATGTGTGCACATCGCCCCATGATGGTCGCCTGGTTTCAGAGCACCGCTCTGAAACCAGGCAACCCCCCTGGCGGCGCCAACATCGCACCTTTACATGAGGCGATGTAAGGGCGATGTCGCCACCGATAGGCCATGCCCCTACGTTGCCGATGTTATCGGCGGCAATGTGGCCTGGTTTAGCGGGGCCTTTACAGCAGTAATCCACAAACTGCTGTTAACAGCCCTTTTGCCTCTTTTTATCCCACAAAGTGATGGCAGGTTATCAATGGGTTGCAATGGCAGCCATTTTCAGCCCTGCTGAAAATTCTCACAAACTAATATGTTGGTACTACTGTGCAACACACAGCCAAATGCAATAGAAAATCATTTCACCGACAAGGTAAAAGAAAGAAAAATATAAATTACAAACTACATTACCTTACAAACTAGAGCTCAGCATGCAAAAAACAAAAAAACCTCAAAAAATAAAGTTTTTACAATCATGAAAAAAAACATAAAATTTAAAATCACCCCTCTTTTCTCCCATTCAAAATAAAAGTATTAAAAAAATAAAAAAATACACATATTTGGTATCACCATGTTCAGAATTGCCAGATCTATCAAGACATAAAATCAATTAATGAGAGTCGTAAATTGCGTAACGGAAAAAAAGGTCCAAACATCAAAATTAAGTTTTATTGATCACTGGAACATTGCTATAAAATGCAATAACAGGTGATCAAAACAGCGCATCCACCAAAAAATTGTATCATTATAAACGTCAGCTCAAGACAAAAATAATAAGCCATGACACAGCCCCAGATCCGAAACATGAGGACGCTACGGGTCGCAGAACATGGCGCAAAAAGTGTGATTCTTTTTTATTCAAACTTCTGAATTTTTTTCACCACTTTAATACCAGTAAAAGTATACATCTTTGGTATCTACAAACTCGTACCAACCTGAGGCATCACACGGTCACGTCAGTCTTACTATATAGGAACAGAGGACTAAAAAACCAAAAAACAAATGTTAATTGCACTTTATTTTGCAATTTCACTGCACTTGGAATTTTTTTCCCATTTCCCTGTACATTTTATGGTAAAATAAATTGTTGCAATCTGAAAGTACAACTCATCCCAAAAAAAGCCCATATATGTCTATATTGACAGAAAAATTAAAAAGTTATGGTTCTTGGAAGCAGGGAACAAAAAACGGAAATAAAAAATGAAAAATCGCCAGGTGGTGAAGGGGTAAATGTTTTCTATAGAAACAGTTATATATAATATAAACCAAAGCAAAATTAGAAGTAAAGAAATAGACGTATATAATAAATATTTTATTGGGGTATAAGTTTGTTTAAGGCGCATCTGTCAACATATTTCACAATAATGAAAGCATTATTAAATAATTTGTGCGGCATGAGCACTAATTTTGAAAGTACAAGCCAGACTGGCTGTATAATCCCAACCTTGAAGATTTTGTTATTCCAATTAAAATTAAGAGATCTCTTGAGCTCAAGTAAATTGAATTTTGCTTACCCAGCCTGACTGACAGCCGCAGCTTGTTCTGAGCATAGTGAGAATTCAGCAGCAGGAGAGACACTGAGGAGCTGACAATCGAGCTAAATGAGCAGAGAATGAGTTTACATTTTTGTAAAGGGATTATACATTGAATCAGTCATGAATTTTAAAGAAATTAATCCAGTCCACACTAATCAGATCTAAGACTTTTTTGTAACAAATGTATGCACTTAGTATTACGAAATATTTTGACATATCTGTTGTAAGAAGGAATGCACAAATGGTTATCTAGACTACTCTTAAATGAAAAAAGTATAATTTTGCTAGACTAATCAATATATTTTAAAACTTTTGTCTTTATACATATCCTAATGGTCTAACCAACCGTACACTTACTTGTATTGTGTAAAGAAATATACATCCAGTTTTTATTCCCAAAAAGAAAAAAAAACACAAAAAGTGAAGATCAAGGCAGTGTCTAAGACAGATGCTCTGCAGCCCCAGGAGATTCTCATCTACAATTTTACACTGAACAACTGTTCTTTGGAGATAAAGAAGATGTGAGGAATGCTAAGCCGAATATCTACACATCAAAGTAAGATCTCTGTTATGTTATCCCCAAGTATAAATCAATATTGCCAATCACTGTAAGTCAGGCTCACTTTACAGATGGACATAGTTCACTGCTAGTATGTGCTGATGTGTTCTACCTCAATGCTAGTATTGGCATCAAAAAGGAAAATCATCAAAATGTATCATATAGTAGACGGTTTATCTATAAAGCAGTTAGCCGAGGTAGTTTTTCTTAAAACTCATGTTTTGGCTCGGACATGAATAAAACTCAGGACAAAAAAAGTGGTGTTTTTTTGTTTTTGGTTTTCAAGTAAGGACCAATTTAATAACCCTGGAATGTTACTTGGGATCTTACAATTTTTGAATGTTTGGTTTTACCTCTCATTCTGGATTGTCTGATTGTCAACATGTGTTGCTGATGTATTAAAGTTTGTATCCATACATATCTAATATATAATTACCTTAAGGCACTTCCGGCATATTCGGCGCTGTTTCCGTCGTCGTGTCCGTGGCTGCCTCACTCGCAATGCCTTTGCGAGTAATTGCACAGTCTCTCTCTCTATCCTCCCCCCCCCACGGCTTGCAGGACCTGAGATGATGTCACTGGTATGGGCGGGGCTATATCACATGACTGTGACATCATCACAGGCACTTTAATTGCTGCAGTGTCAGCACAGGAAACATCATGCCGCTGTCTCACATCAGACGTGTCCTCATCAGTGATTCTCTGCCTCTGACATCCTGCGATCACAAGGGAACATAGAGGTGACAGAGGACCCCGGACTGAGCCCCCAAGAGCTGATCTCCAGGATACAGGTGAGAGGAGGCTGCACAGAAGCAATGCTCTGCAGACAGGAGGGGACTGCACAGGAGCAATGCTCTGCAGAGAGGAGGAGGCTGCACAGGAGCAATGTTCTGCAGAGAAGAGGCTGCACAGGAGCAATGCTCTGCAGAGGGGATGCTGCACAGGAGCAATGCTCTGCACAGAGGAGGCTGCACAGGAGCATTGCTCTGCATGAGGGGAGGCTGCACAGGAGCATTGCTCTGCAGAGAGGAGGCTGCACAGGAGCAATGCTCTGCAGAGAGGAGGCTGCACAGGAGCAATACTCTGCAGAGAGGAGGCTGCACAGGAGCAATGCTCTACAGTAAGGAGGCTGCACACGAGCATTGCTCTGCAGAGAGGAGGCTGCACAGGAGCAATGCTCTAAAGTAAGGAGGCTGCACAGGAGCAATGCTCTGCAGAGAGGAGGCTGCACAGGAGCAATGCTCTGCACAGAGGAGGCTGCACAGGAGCATTGCTCTGCATGAGGGGAGGCTGCACAGGAACAATGCTCTGCACAGAGGAGGCTGCACAGGAGCAATGCTCTGCAGAGAGGTGGAGGCTGCACAGGAGCAATGCTCTGCAGAGAGGAGGAGGCTGCACAGGAGCAATGCTCTGCAGAGAGGAAGAGGCTGCACAGGAGCAATGCTCTGCAGAGAGGAGGAGGCTGCACAGGAGCAATGCTCTGCAGAAAGGAAGAGGCTGCACAGGAGCAATGCTCTGCAGAGAGGAGGAGGCTGCACAGGCGCAATGCTCTGCAGAGAGGAGGCTGCACAGGAGCAATGCTCTACAGTAATGAGGCTGCACAGGAGCAATGCTCTGCAGAGAGGAGGCTGCACAGGAGCAATGCTTTGCAGAGAGGAGGCTGCACAGGAGCAATGCTTTGCAGAGAGGAGGCTGCACAGGAGCAATGCTCTGCAGAGAGGAGGCTGCACAGGAGCAATACTCAGCAGAGAGGAGGCTGCACAGGAGCAATGCTCTGCAGAGAGGAGGCTGCACAGGAGCAATGCTGTGCAGAGAGGAGGCAGCACAGGAGCAATACTCAGCAGAGAGGAGGCTGCACAGGAGCAATGCTCTGCAGAGAGGAGGCTGCACAGGAGCAATACTCTGCAGAGAGGAGGCTGCACAGGAACAATGCTCTGCAGAGAGGAGGCTGCACAGGAGCAATACTCAGCAGAGAGGAGGCTGCACAGGAGCAATGCTCTGCAGAAAGGAGGAGGCTGCACAGGAGCAATGCTCTGCAGAGAGGAGGAGACTGCACAGGTGCAATGCTCTGCAGAGAGGAGGCTGCACAGGAGCAATGCTCTACAGTAATGAGGCTGCACAGGAGCAATGCTCTGCAGAGAGGAGGCTGCACAGGAGCAATGCTCTGCAGAGAGGAGGCTGCACAGGAGCAATACTCTGCAGAGAGGAGGCTGCACAGGAGCAATGCTTTGCAGAGAGGAGGCTGCACAGGAGCAATACTCAGCAGAGAGGAGGCTGCACAGGAGCAATGCTCTGCAGAGAGGAGGCTGCACAGGAACAATACTCAGCAGAGAGGAGGCTGCACAGGAGCAATGGTCTGCAGAGAGGAGGCTGCACAGGAGCAATACTCTGCAGAGAGGAGGCTGCACAGGAACAATGCTCTGCAGAGAGGAGGCTGCACAGGAGCAATACTCAGCAGAGAGGAGGCTGCACAGGAGCAATGCTCTGCAGAGACGAGGCTGCACAGGAGCAATACTCAGCAGAGAGGAGGCTGCACAGGAGCAATGCTCTGCAGAGAGGAGGCTGCACAGGAGCAATGCTCTGCAGAGAGGAGGCTGCACAGGAGCAATGCTCTGCAGAGAGGAGGCTGCGCAGGAGCAATGCTCTGCATGAGTGGAGCCAAGATGCTGGCGACGGCGGAGTGAAAATGCCGTGGCGGGGAAGACGATGACCCGCTGGTAAGTATGACAGGCAGAGTGCCTCTGTCCTCTGCTGACCACTCTGCCCGCTGCACTGCGCTGACCACTCTGCCCGCCGCACTGCGCTGACCACTCGGCCCACCGCACTCACTGCTAACCACTGAGCCACCGCGCAGTGCTAACCACTGAGCCACCGCACACTGCTAACCACTCACCAACCACGCAGTGCTAACCACTGAGCCACTGCGCAGTGCTAACCACTGAGCCACCGCGCAGTGCTAACCACTGAGCCACCGCGCAGTGCTAACCACTGAGCCATCGTATACTCTGCTAACCACTGACCCACCATACTCCCTGCTAACTACTAACCCACCGTATACAGCGCTAACCACTGAGCCACCGTACACTGCTAAACACTGAGCGACCATACTTTGCTAACCACTAAACCACCGCGCAGTGCTAACCACTGAGCCACCGTATACTGTGCTACCCACTGAGCCACCTGTATACACACAATTAATTTCACCGCACTCCCCTAAATATTAGTAAATAAACTATATATGGATTCTAGACTACCCGATTCTTTAGAATCGGGCTCACAGCTAGTATATATATATATATATATATATATATATAAATATACACATGTGTGGATATATATTTAATCCTGCTGCCTTTTACATCTTCAAGCCGGTCATACAGAATTTGGCTTGCCTACATTTTTATGTGCATTTCAAAATGAAAACATCACTTACCCAAATCAATAGTCTGGCCTGTAAATAATAGATGCTGTCAGGAGAGCTGTTTAGAAGTGACTGTTTATCTATAGACAAGCTGATGAGATGTTAAACTCCACAGAGATAGAAGGCTCACTGTATGCTCAATAACTGTGAACCCTCATGTTTAAACACGCTACACTGAGCATACATGAAATGTAACACAAACAAGAATATACTAGCCATAATTTTTATGTCTGTGCTTACTTAGAAAAAAACCTTTTCTTGTACAGAGTTCAGAGGTGTAGCTGTTGGTTAGGGGGACGGAGAAGGGAGGAAAATATCTGAATCAGCCCCTGACAAAGTAACACAGTTTACTCCTGCTGTGGCACTCCCTAATCATAGGTATAGAGCAACCTCAGCAGATAATGAGGCTGTTAACTGAAAATATTTATACAAAGATTAAAGTGGTTCTTCACGACTTTAAAATTGATGGCTTATCGTTAATGCCCTGTTACAGTTAGCGACGCACCAGCGATCCTGACAACAATATGACCTGGTAAGGATCGCTGCAGCGTTGCTACATGGTCACTGGTGAGATGTCAAACAGTCAGATCTCACCAGTGATGCAGCAACGATATGGCGGTCGTTGGGACCCTGTCACTCAGACCTGTAGTATTGAGGTTGTTGGTCATTATCCCCATCAAACACACCGATGCATGCTGCCCAGCGGGAGCCCGACGATCAAAAAATGGTCCAGGACATTCCAACACGATCGGCGATCTAACAGCAGGGACCTGGTCGCTGCTACTTGTCACACATAGCAAGATCGCTGGCGAGGTCGCTGTTGTGTCACAAAAACTGTGATGCATCAGTGATCTCGCTAGCGATCTCGCTTAGTGTGAAGCAAACCTTAGGATAAGCTATCAATGTCTATTCGATGGGGGGGTAACTCCTAGTGCTCCCATTAATAAGCTGTCCTTGGTGTCAGTGCACATATGGCAATTCTATAGCGATAACGACCGAGTACTTCATACATCTGCCTCCTATTCAATAGGGAGTGGATTTGAAATACTCTGAGCGTCCACTGTTGTGTCAATGGAGCTGTGCAACTCCGTAATTGTGCAGTTACGACCACCGACAGCGAGAACAGCTGATCAGCAGGGATGCCGGGTGTCACACAACACTAACACTGTTACTACTACTATATAATGACTGTATAGTGGTAGAAATCAGCCCTACAAAACATACAAGTGATTACAGTACAGCTACAGTTATTGACTTGCAGCTGATGTTCTTTCCGATGAAGTTGACCGCGGTTTTTTTTCCGCTGCCGCACCTGCCGCAAGTGCAAAACCGCACTTGCCGCACCTGCCGCAAGTACGTCTATACTTTGCATGGCGTTTACCGCAACCGCGCCGCAAGTGGAGCCGGTATGCGGTAATTGCGGCAGATGCGTTTTTTTCACTGCATCTGCCGCAAAATTCAAAAAACGCTGATGTGAAAGGGCCCTCACACTGATAATGTTGCTAGACTCATTCACATTGACTATTTACAGTATTATTTGTATGTTGTCTAAAATATTACAAGTTAAAGCTCATCGTATGCTTAGATATGTTTTGCAATGCTTTTTAAACAATTAACTCTGTCAAATTTTATCTTAGTATTCAGATACTATGTAAACCTACTCGATCATTACTAACATATAGGCCTAGTGCACACCTGTGCTCTGGTGTGTTTGGCTGCATTGCGCTAGCGCAGGAGGTAGCGCAGTGCAAATGCAGCCAAGCGCATTGGAGCGCAAATGGAACGATGTGCGTTAATGCCGCCATTATAGTGTATGGGCGAGTGCATCCAAATGCAACTTGGAAGCACAAGTGTGAAGAAGGGGTGCGTGAGCGCGCATGCGCTAGTCCGCGCGCACCGGAAACATGTCATGTAACGTTTCCGGTGGATGCGGACTAGCGCATGCGTGCTCACGCACCCCTTCTTCACACTTGCGCTTTCAGGTTGCGTTTGGATGCGCTCACCTATACACTATAATGGCGGAATTAACGCACATAATTTCATTTGCGCTCCAATTTACTTGGCTGCATTTGCACTGTGCTACCTCCTGCGCTAGCGCAATGCAGGCAAACGCACCAGAGCGCAGGTGTGAAACGGCTCATATTTTATACCTTTAAATCAGAACATTCACTTGCTGTGAGTCATACTTGAAAAAAATAGGGTTCTTTTGTCTGTGTTCCTTGTAAATTAACCTGCAAAAATGGCTACGCTTACATAGCATGTTTTACAGTTCTTTTTGAACTGAGAAGTCTTTGATATAGTAGAGTCATATAAATGTTTCTTGTTCCTACAGATGTAGTATATTCTCCAGAAAGAACACAAGCCAGTAGATGATTTTTGATTTATTGCTTGCCATGGCAGTAAGGATAAAGAATACACACACAGAAAGCAGAATTCTAAAAAAAATTGCAATAACAGTCATTTAGGTTAACAAAACTAATATGGTAATATTGATATGAGTAGATGTCCAAACACAGGGGTATATATTTCATGATACAATAATGATGCTTAGGATGATAATAGTTGTACTCATGTATATAATTTATATAATGTAAAGTAATAATCTCTTAAAATGAAATACGGTAGTAATATTACTATTGTATATAATGTATATAATGTAAAGTAATAATCTCTTAAAATGAAATAGTAATATTAGTATTGTATATAATGTAAAGTAATAATCTCTTAAAATTAAATAGTTCATCCATCTTCTAAAGAAAAAAGACCTATATTATCAAATCTTAAGTATAATTAGGAAGCACATCGAAAAAGTAATATACAGCATCACAATCTGAAATTAAAATACCGTAAAATCTTCATTTTATTAGAAATCAGTTTAAAAACAGTCTAAAAGAATCCAGAATCACTCCATAGTTCCTTCCGACGCATTTTTGTCAAAAACGCCTTTAATCATAGGATGCTTTGATCAGTGATGCAAAAATAACAATCTAAATATTTATGCTGTTCTCATAACCAAAAAAAATTAGTTTTTTTATGGAATAAATAATATAAACACACCCATTCAAATCCATTATAGATAAAGGCTTACTAAATCTTGTTGTACCATAGCTAAGTGTTCTTCAGCTTGTAACTAAGTTATAGGCAGGATTAGCGATGAGTGAATAAATATGAGTGGACTTAAATTCTACTGAAATTTTACAAAAATCTCACAAAATGTGGATGCAGGTGCAGGAGTTAAAAAAATAGAAAAAACAAACACCTTATACTCAACTCTCTGGCCCCTTCGCTACACACCACCACCCATCAATTCCTCATTATTTCTTCGAATTATCATTGGCAGTGCTTAAATCCCTATGCCTTGGTTGCTAGGCCAAGGTTCCAGATTTTCTATGCCTGGGTTCTGTACATGCACCTGTAAAGTTTGCAGTCCATGATGTCACAGGTACTTAAGCACTGCTGATGGCAACCTGAAGATGCAATGAGTACTGGACAAGTGTTGGTGATAGAGTAATGGGTCTGGAGAAGTGAGTGGTAAGTAGGGATGAGCGAGTACTGAAATATTCGGACTCGCTAGACTTGTAACGAGTAGGTCCCCATACTCGGTACTCGTTACGAGTCTAGCGAGTCCAATGTAAATCAATGGGGAAGTGAGTATTGCGAGTAATTCCTCTGCTGCTGGACCCTAGAAAGAGGTCTAGCAACAGAGGAAAACCTGAAATTCCCTACTTCATTGTTTAAAAGCCAGCGGTAAAAAGCCGTAGGATCGGGTGGGGAGGCTGCGGGGGAAGGAGAGGATCCTGCTGTCAGGCAGCGGGGAGCGCAGAACCAACCGCGGCATGCAGGGAGCTCTCCGCAGTCGTGAACTGAGTTAAAATCCATTAAACAATCCTATAAAAAGAGACTGGATCTTTATTAACCCATCAACCATGGTCGAGGGGTTAATAAAGATGCAGTCCCTTTCATTCATATTGTTTGTTGGATTTTTCAGAAAAAAATTTGACGTGAGCTTCGCCATATTTTTGTATCCAGCCAGATACAGCAAGAAGCGACAGGCTGCCACCAACCCCCAGGTGCCTATTTGTACCTGGCCGGACACAACAATATAGGGGAGCCCCCTTTTTTTGTATTTTTTCATGAATTTCATGAAATAATAAAAAAAACTGCGTGGGGCTCCGCGCTATTTCTATGTCTAGTCAGGTACTGCTAGACAGCTGGGGGCTGGAATCCACAGCGCAGGGAGGCCCAAGCTTTTTGGGCACCCCCCGCTGTGCATTGGCAGCCCACGGCAGCCCCAGAAGATGGCACGTTCATTGAAGAGCCATATTCTGGCGCTGAACCCAACTCTTCCAAGGCCCTGGTGCGGTGGCTCACTGGCTAATAAAGGGGTTAGGGCCAGCTTTTTGTTATCAGCTGGCCCTAAGCCCGAAATTCATGGCGGTCATGCCAATAGTAGACATGACCGCCATGAATTTCTAGTAAATTATGTAAAAAAAACACAACACAGAGAAACATTTTTTTTATTAGAAATAACACAAAAAAACATTTAGTGACTCCATCTTTATTAAAAAAAAATCCTCTTCAGTCCAACGTAGTCCATAAACGCAATCTCAGCACTGCTACATCGCTTTGCATAGACACATGTCTATGCAGAGCAAATGCAGTCTGAGAAATGACTACAACAGTCAGGGTTCACCTCAGGTCATAGCTCGGGCTATGACCGCGGGTGAACCCTGCTGTCACATCCCGAAGACTGCCGCCGGCCGGCGGAGATTGCCGACTGCCGTCATGGAAGTCATTAACTTCTGGTTTATTCACTGCTCTGACGGCACTCGGCAATCTCCGGCGGCAGAGTTCGGCTGTGACAGCAGGGTTCACCCGTGGTCATAGCCTGAGCTATGACTTGGCTATGACCTGAGGTGAACCCTGACTGTTGTAGTCATTTCTCAGACTGCACTTGCTCTGCATTTACATGTGTGTCTATGCAGAGCGATGTAGCAATGCTGAGATTGCGTTTATGGACTACGTTGGACTGAAGAGGATTTTTTTTTTAATAAAGATGGAGTCACTAAATGTCTTTTTTGTTTTATTTCTAATAAAAAAAATTTCTCTGTGTTGTGTTTTTTTTTACATAATTTACTAGAAATTCATGGCGAACATGTCTACTATTGGCGTGACCCCATGAATTTCGGGCTTAGGGCCAGCTGATAATACAAAGCTGGCCCTAACCCCTTTAACACCCAGTGAGCCACCGCACCAGGGCCCTGGAAGAGTTGGGTTCAGTGCCAGAACATGGTGCTTCAATGAATGCGCCATCTTCTGGGGCGGCTGCGGGCTACCATTCGCAGCGGGAGGTGCCCAGAAAGCTAGGGCCTCCCTGCGCTGCGGATTCCAGCCCCCATCTGCCTAGCTGTACCTGGCTGGACATAGAAATCGCGCGGAGCCCCACGCATTTTTTTTTTATTAATTCATGAAATAATTTTAAAAAAAGGTGCTCCCCTATATTGTTGTGTCCGGCCAGGTACAAATAGGCACCTGGGGGTTGATGACAGCCCATCGCTGCCTGCTGTATCCGGCTGGAAACAAAAATACAGCGAACCCCACATCAAATTTTTTTCTGAAAAATCCAAAAAACAATATGAATGAAAGGGACTGCATCTTTATTAACCCCTCAACCATGGTAGATGGGTTAATAAAGATGCAGTCCCCTTTTATAGCATTAATGGATTTTTCAGAAAAATGTTGACGTGGGTTTTGCTGTTTTTTTTGTATTCCAGCCGGATACAGCAGGCTGCCCCCAACCCCCAGCTGACTATTTGGACCTGCCTGAACACAAAAATATCGGGAAGCCCTAACTTTTTTTTATAATTTCATGAATTTCATGAAATAATAAAAAAAAAAAATGTGTTGGGCTCCCCGCGATTTCTATGTCCAGCCAGGTACAGCTAGGCAGCTGGGGGCTGGAATCCGCAGTGCAGGGAGGCCTAAGCCTTCTGGGCACCCCCCGCTGCGAATGGCAGCCCGCAGCCGCCCCAGAAAATGGCATGTCCACTGAAGCGCCATGTTCTGGCTCTGAATCCAACTCTTCCAGGGCACTGGTGCAGTGGCTCACTGGGTAATAAAGGGGTTAGGGACAGCTTTTTGTTATCAGCTGGCCCTAGGCCCGAAATTCATGGGCTCAAGCCAATATTAGACATGCTTCCCATGAATTTCTAGTAAATTGTTTAAATAAAAATACAACACCAAGAAAAATTATTTTTATTTGAAAAAAAAACAAACACACTTAGGGACTCCATCTTTATTTATTTAAAAAAAAATCCTCTTCCATCCGACGTAGTCCAATCCAGGGTTCTTCTTTAGCTCTGCTACATCTCTGGTAGAGAACCTCCACCAGAGATGTAGCAGAGCTGTGCATCTGGACGTGGGAAAGTTCATGTAAGTTCATGCAGGCAAGCATGAACTCACATGAACCTGACAGCACTGCTACTGCAAATGAACAGCTGACTTGTGTCAGCTGTTCATTTGAAAATCCCGGCGGGAAGGCGTCCAAAAGAGAAAACCGGATCAAACCGTATTCTCCTGGATTGCACCGGTCTGGTGCAATTCGGCGCCCCCATAACAATTCGGCGCCCCCATAACATGGGACTCTATGGTGCCGGATTGCACTGGACTGGGGCAATCTGGGAGAATCCGGTTTTAACTCAGTTCACGACCACGGACAGCTCCCTGCGTGCGACGGTCGGTTCTGCGCTCCCCGCTGCCTGACAACGAGGATCCTCCGCTCCCTCGCAGCCTCCCCACCCAATCCTAAGTTAGGATAGGGTGGGGAGGCGGTGGGGGGAGCGGGGGATCCTGCTGTCAGGCGACGGGGAAGCCTGTAGGGGGCTTCAGCATTGTTTAAAAGCCGGCGGCTTTTTACCGCTGGCTTTTAAACAATGAAGTGGGGAATTGCAGGTTTTTCCTCTGCTGCCAGACCTCTTTATAGGGTCCAGCAGCAGAGGAATTGCATTTCCCATTGATTTACGGTGGACTCGTTACTCTGCGAGTAATCGCAAGGATACTCGCAGAGTAACGAGTAGCCCGAGTACCCTACTATTCAGCGAGTACCGAATAGTAGCGAGTAGACTCGCTCATCCCTAGTGGTAAGGTGAGTATAAGATTTTTTGACATTTTTTTTACATATTATGGTTAATGTATTCTTGGGTCTGGAGACTTCCAATAGCATAATAAGGAGCATTAAATTTGCATAAAATAACTTTAATTTGAATTTTCCTAGAATAGAATAATCCAAATGTTGCCTGATCCGCTGAGCCAGGAAGTTTCCACTTGTAACCAGAGACTCCTTCATCTTTTTACTGAGTTTGGTGCCAATCTGAAATACTAAAGCAGGGGTGGGGAACTCCAGGCCTGAAGGACGCCAACAGGTCATGTGTTCAGGATTTCCTTAGCACTGAGCGGGTGTTGGAATTATCATCAGTGCAGGTGATTTTATTATCACCAGTGCAATACTAAGGAAATCCAGAGAACATGGCTTGTTGGCGACCCTTGAGACCTGGAGTTCCCCACCCCTGTACTAAAAGGTTCAAGAGATAAAATACATTTATAAAAGTTTTAGATGCAAGTAATAAAAAAAATATAAAAAGTATAAACTTTATTATAATACATCATTTTAAAATACAAATATGTGCTTTAATTGTAACTGTGGGGCAAATCATTACACATTCTAAACAAATGTCTGAAAATATGGTTGATCATGAAAGGGTAGACTGGATTTTCATCCATCTTTTATCCTACTTACTTATTTTATCTTATTATTTACACAGCCTGTCAGTCATAGGATTTTGAGATGCAGGTAAAAATAATTGTAAAAAAACCTATGTATATAGGAATGTACATTAAATTAGTTTTCTCTACCAGAGTCACAAAAACCACAATAAAGCTACAAGAATTTTTATGAGGCAATTTAGTTTTACTTAATACCTATAAACATCGGAAAGTGGGTATTATGTCATTGAATGTTAACAGGAAACGTTCACGGCAAAAGTTATCTATGAATGGCCTGTTTTTGAAAAGATTAACAAAATATAAAAGGTTTAATCAAAATCGAATATTTCACAACAGTCTAAGGAGGAAAATGCACAAATAAGTTAAATAATTGATCAGAAAAAAATCTTGGAAAAGTTCCTTTATTGTAATTGTATTTTTTTCGTAATAAATCTGTCTTACACATTTTATTTCTTTTAGTTCATTAAAGCAAAATAATATTAATAGCCTATTGGTAAGGAAGGCCTTCAACATTAATTATTAGGGGTCAAATCATCAGATATAAGGGGCAATAATTTATACTTCTCTTTTACGTTTACCAGTCATCTCAATAAATTGTAGCAGCCGTGCCTCATATTACAACTCCATGCCATTCACTAGACAACATCACTTCAAAATGTATAAAGCTGTATCTGTAAAACTATGAATAGGCACAGTATTCACTATGATCACTGCATCCCTATGAGCTGAACAGTAGGCATGTACGGCAGTTAAATCCCCATAATATTAAATAGATTGCCTATCCTAAGGATTAGCCATCAAAGTCATGGAAATTCCTTAGAAACATGGTCTTTTTTATTTCACTTTCTTTATCCTAGTGGTTCCCAACATTTTTTACCCTAAGAGTCACATTCAGCTCTTACAGACGTAGTGAGCCACATTCAGAGCCAACTGAGTAGTGGTATCCAGTTTCCCCACTTCGCAAGTAGTGAAACCCAGAGCCTTCCATTACCATATTTAATGACAGTCAAAGCATTTCTCCATAAACCATATAGACCTTGTATCACCTTACCTTATTGGGTTCAAGAGTTCCCACCTTACCTTCATTTAGCATTGTTGCATCAATCAATCCTACTATAGTATCACATGAGCCTCAAGCACCCCTTCTTGCTTCCTTTCTCTAGCTTACCATATTTATCTCTCTGTCCCCATGGCCATTGAATACACATCCACATATGAGGGATACTCATAAAATTAGGGAGCTAGTTCATCATAGTTGTTTGCTAGACCTAATGCAAATGCACTATGCTGTACACTCCCTGACAGAAGTTATGTCGCTTATCACTGTTATGTAAATAAAAGCTTATAACCTGACGTTAAATTCATCCATTGGTTGTATAAATTACTATTTTGAAAGCTGAAACCCTCCGAAATGTGATTTAGGTTAAGAAAATAAATTGGCATCAATGCTGAAATATTGATCATTTAATGAACACAGAATGGTCAGCTTTTGGCAAGGCAAAAGTTTTGTCGCCCACAGAAAGTTATGTGATTTTCAAACAAAAAATTAACTTAAAATACAAATATATTTTGCATAACATTGGTGAATGAAGTTGTGGTGCTATTAGATCATATTTAATATTTTGTGTGACTTCCATGAGTTTGAAGGACTGCATCCATGCAGTTCAACAGTGATTCATACAATTTATTAATGAAGTCATCAGGAATAGCAAAGAATGCAGCCTTACATGCCTTCCCAGAGTTCATCTAGATTCTTTGGTTTTGTCTTCCAAGCTTCCTCTTTCATCCTACCCCAAACATGCTCAATGATGTTCATGTCTGGTGACTGGGCTGGCCAGTCCTTGAGCACCTTGATCTTTTTTGCCTGGAGGAACTTTGTTGTAGAGATGGATGTATGAGATGGAGCACCATCCTGCTGCAGAATTTGACCCCTTTTATGATTTGGAATATGAGAGGTAGTTAATACTTCTTACATTTTAGGCTATTGATATTGCCTTCCACCTTGCAGATGTATTGCACACCCCCATACTGAATGTAACCCCAGACCATGATCTTTCCACCACCAAATATAACTTTTTTCTGTTTGTATTTTTGATCCATACAGGCTCCAGTAGGTCTCCTGCAGTATTTGCAGCATCTGTGATGTAATTTTACTGAAGATTCATCCGAAAAATCCACCTTCTGCCACTTTTCCAGCGTCCATCTTTTTAGGAGGCTATGGGACTTTGCAAATGCCACACTTTTTTATTTGCCTTTTGTTTAATGCTGGCTTCTGGGCACTGATTTGACCATGGAGGCCATTTCGAGACAGAATCCTACAAACTGTTCTAGTTGACACAAGGATTTAAGGTGACCAAGGCTGTTGGAGCTCTTATGCAGTGGAAGAGGGGCTTGCTTTGGATTTTCTAACCAACAAACGTTCCTCCTGAGCAGTTGTCTTGCGGGGTCTGCCGGACCTGGGCTTGTCAAACACATCTCCAGTCTCTTCAAATCTTTTAAAAAATTTTTGTGCTTGACGCTGAGACACATTAAAAGTGCAAGCCACCTCTGCAGTGGATCTGGTCTTCAGCCTCTTGATAATCTAGGCTTTGGTCGCAGGGTGAATTTTTGGCATGTTGTCAGAGCTCAAACTGCAGTTCAAGTGAAGGTCTGGGGTGCTGGGTTTCTTTTTAGACACACCCACTAATTAACCGATCATTTACTGAGCACAGGTGAGGATATAAACTAGGATTGGGTGCATTATATGAACAGGTGACAAAACTTTTGTCTTGGCAAAATCTGACCATTCTGTGTTCATTAAATAATCAATATTTCAGCATTGATGCCAATTTATTTACTTAACGTAAACCAAATTTTGAAGGGTTTCAACTTTCAAAAGAGTAATTTATACAACCAGTGGATGAATTTAACGTCAAGTTATAAGCTTTTATTAGCATAACATGGATAAGCGACATAACTTCTGTCAGGGAGTGTAGACAGCCATGAGCCACACATCATGGGTAAAGAGCCATATTGGGCTGCTTTATTTCAATAAATTTTTCCAAGCAGTAAAAAAGTCAAACAACTACATTTTACACTCAGTCACTGGGAGTCATAGAGAGAAGTATGCAAAAAGTGAATGTCAAGCTTTACTCTCATATTATTGAAGACTGGTGATGGGCGAACTCGAACTGTAAAGTTTGGGGTCCATACCAAACATCTAGTGTTCATGCAAAGATCCCGAACACAGGTTTTCCCGTGTTACAGTTCAGGTCTGGGGGTTGTAAAAGAAAGCACATTATTAATAAACATCATAATTATACTTATACCTCCCACTGTCCCGGCCACTTCTGCTTCCGGGGCAGCTTATTAACTTCCAGGGATATTCACTGCACTGCTCAGCACTCGGGAGTTTTCGGCTGGTGTAGGCAGTGTTCGCGGAGTTGTCAGGGCTCAGCCAAGTTCATGGCTCATCTATGAACTCGATTGAACTCTGATTGTTACTATCAGTGTTAGCCTACTTGTTGCTCTGTACAGACACTTGTCTGTACAGGTCGATGAAACAGAGCTGACATTACTCTGCCTGTGAACTATTTCGTACTGAGGATTTTTTTTCTAATAAAGATGGAATCTCTAAATGTGTTTTTTGTCTTATTTCTAATAAAAAAATGTTTCTCTGTGTTGTCTTTTTTTTACTGTTTACTGGAAAATCATTGTGGCCATGTTTAATTTGGGATGACGCCATGAATTTCGGGCATAGTACCAGCTGAGAATAAAAACCTTGTATTAACCTTATTATTAGCCATCATGCCACCCCCCACCAGGGCTGCTGGAAAAGACGGGTAAAGTGCCTGGAAATGGTACTATGTTGAATGAGCAATTTTCAGGGGCGGCTTTGGGCTGAGGTTTTCAGTGTGGGGCCCAGAACGCTTGGGACTTACCATGCTGAGAATCTCAGCCCCCAGCTTCCTGGTTTTACCTGGCTGGCAATCAAAATATGGCGAGAGCCCACACATTTTTTATTATTTATCTAAATAATTGAAAAAAATTTAATGGGCTTCCCTTTATTTTGATTGCTACCAAGGTAAAGCCAGGCAGCTGAGGGTGGCAGCCTGTAACTGTCCACTATATCTGCACTGAGAATCAAAAATACTGTGGAGTGCTACGTCTTTTTTAAATTATTTATTTATCTTTACACCACATGTGTGAGGGACCCAACATCCAATCACTGTCACACAGAATGGGTGTCTGTGATTTGCTGTTGTATTAACCTGGAATTTGCCCATACATTCTAGATGCTAGATGTATGGGCTGGTTTCAGGTTACTCCAGCAGCCAATCACAGATTCCCACACTGTGACAGCATCTGTGATTGGCTGTTGGGCCCTTCACAGATTAACTGACATCGTAATAATGTAAAAATAAATAATTTTAAAAAATGACGTAGTGCTCTGCGGTATTTTTGATTTTCAGCACAGACAAAGTGGACAGCTACGGGCTGCCACCCCAAGCTGCATTTGGCAATCAAAACAGGAATGCCCATTAATTTTTTTAATTATATAAAAAAATGATTTAAAAAAAGCATGGGCTCCTGCCATATTTTGATCACCAGCCAGGTAAAACCAGGCAGCTGGGGGCTAGAATTCTCAGTGTGGTAAATCCCAAGTGTTTCTGGGCCCCCCATGCTGAAAACAAAAGACCGCAGCTACGCCTGTAAATGGCTCATTCATCATGGTGCCATTTCCAGGCGCTTTATCCGGCTTTTCCAGCGACCATCGTGGGGGGTCGCACACTGGGTAATAATGAGGTTAATACCAGCTTTGTATTCTCAGCTGGTACTAAGCCCAAAATTCATGGTGTCAGCCCAAATTAGATAGGACCATTGTGAATTTCTAGTAAACAGTAAAAAAAACACAACACAGAGAGAAAAAAATATTAGAAGTAAAATAAAAAACACATTTAGGGACTCCATCTTTATTAGAAAAAAATTCTAAGTCCTACGTAGTCCACAGGGAGAGCAATGTCAGCTCTGCTTCATTGCTCTGTACAGAGTGACAAGCAGGCTGACACTGACAGTGAAAGTCAGAGTTCAATCAAGTTCATAGCTGAGCCATGAACGTGGCTGAACCCTGATGTCACCTTAAACACTGCCGACACCAGCCGACAACTGCCAAGTGCTGAACAACGTATATCCCCAGAAGTTAATAAGCGTCCCTGGAATTTAATGAGCAGCCCCGGAAGTAGAAGCGGCCAGGAGACAGCGAGACGGCAGAACAAAGTGTCGTCCTATTCTGCTACCTAGAACACAAGAACTATGTGTTTATTTCCACTTCCATTTCCTTTTCATTATCCTTGGGCTAATTTAATTTGGGCTTATTTAAACAATGCAAAGTTCTAAATATGAAACCTAACTGCAATAATGAACAATAAGAGATCATGTTTAGGGATGGGCGAGTCTACTCGCTAGGACTCGTTACTCGGCGAGTAGTAAGGGACTCGCAGGACTCGGTACTCTGCGAGTTTCCCAGCGATTACTCGCACAGCAACAAGTCCAATGCAAATCAATATCAATCCTAGTTTTGTCAGAGACTCTGACAAAACTAGGATTGCTACTGACTTGCATTGGTCTGATTACTGTGCAAGTAATCGCTGGGAAACTCCCAAAGTAACTGCTGTTACTTTGCGAGCCGAGTCCAGCTGTCTGCTCTGTGCAGGCTGCCGCAGCTCCAGGGTCCTAGAGCCCGCCTGCTCACAGAGATGATGTAGCAGAGCTGAGATTGTTCTCAGTCTGCTCATTCCCTGTGCATAGACATCTATATCTATGCACAGGGATGTAGCAGAGAGGACATCGCGTTTTGGACTACGTCGGACGCTAGAGGATTTTTTTAATTAAAGATGGAGTCCCTAATGGCTTCTTTTTTTTTATTTCTAATAAAAAATTTTCTCTATGTTGTGTATTTTTAACCCTTTATTGGAGATTCTTAGTGGCCGGGTCAAACGTGGCCTGACATTAAGAATCTCGGGCTTAATACCAGCTTGTATAACAAAGTTGGTATTAACCCCTTTATTACCCAGCGTGCCACCGCCACCAGGGCCGCTGGAAGAGCGGGGTTCAGCGCCAGAGGATGGCGCTTCAATGAACGCGCCATCTTCTGGGGCGGCTGCGGGCTGCAATTTGCAGCGGGGTGTGCCCAGAAAGCTTGGGCATCCCTGCGATGCGGATTCCAGCCCCCAGCTGCTTAGCTGTACCTGGCTAGACATAGAAATTGCGCGGAGCCCCACACATTTTTTTTTTATTATTTCATGAAATTCATGAAATAATTAAAAAAAAGGGCTCCCCTATATTCTTGTGTCCGGCCAGGTACAAATAGGCACCTGGGGGTTGGGGGCAGCCCGTCGCTGCCTGCTGGATCCGGCTGGTTCCAGAAATACAGCGAAGCCCACGTGAAATTTTTTTCTGACAAATCCATAAAACAATGTAAATAAAAGGGACTGCATCTTTATTAACCCCTGGACCATGGGCGAGGGGTTAATAAAGATGCAGTCCCTTTTTTAGGATTGTTTTATTGATTTTTCAGAAAAAAAATTACATGGGCTTCGCCGTATTTCTGGAACCAGTCGGATCCAGCAGGCAGCGACAGGCTGCCCCCAACCCCCAGGTGCCTATTTGCACCTGGCCAGACACAAGAATATAGGGGAGCCCTTTTTTTTTATTATTTCATGAATTTCATGAAATAATTAAAAAAAAATGTGTGGGGCTCCGCGCAATTTCTATGTCTAGCCAGGTACAGCTAAGCAGCTGGGGGCTGGAATCCGCAGCGCTGGGAGGCCCAAGCTTTCTGGGCACACCCCGCTGCAAATTGCAGCCCGCAGCCACCCCAGAAGATGGCGCGTTCATTGAAGCGCCTTCTTCTGGCGCTGAACCCCGCTCTTCCAGCGGCCCTGGTGGCGGTGGCACACTGGGTAATAAAGAGGTTAGGGCCAGCTTTGTATTATCAGCTGGCCCTAAGCCCGAAATTTATGGCGGTCACGCCAATATTAGACATGACCGCCATGAATTTCTATTAAATTGTTTTAAAAAAAACATAACACAGAGAAAATTTTTTATTAGAAATAAAAAAAAAGCCATTAGGGACTTCATCTTTAATTAAAAAAATCCTCTTTCGTCCGACGTAGTCCAAAACGTGATGTCCTCTCTGCTCATCCCTGTGCATAGATATAGGTGTCTATGCACAGGGATGAGCAGACTGAGAACAATCTCAGCTCTGCTACACACAGGAAGAGCAGGCGGGCTCTAGGACCCTGGAGCTGCAGCAGCCTGTACAGAGCAGACAGCCTGACTCCTTACTGTGCGAGTTTCCCAGCGATTACTTGCACAGTAAACGAGTCCAATGCAAGTCAATGCCAATCCTAGTTTTGTCAGAGTCTCTGAAAAAACTAGGATTGCTTCAGGCTGAAGCTTCCGAGACACATCTGCGATTTGTAAATCGCACACTACTCGCTATTACTCGCTTCCCCATTCATTAACATTGGACTCGCTAGACTCGCAACGAGTAGCGAGTCCCGGGCTCGGACTCACTAGAGTCAAGCGATTCCGAGTAATTTCGGACTCGCCCATCACCAATCATGTTCACAATCAATGTTACGGATGTGTTATGTGAGCAATGTAGCTGTGAAGTGATGCAAAGGGTGGTAGTCATAGATGAGAGCTGCACTTTCCTCATCCAAGCACAGTACATCAAATGGAGAGAACTGGATGGGTAGGTGGTTGGTGTGGGTGTGTGTGAGTGTGCGTGTGTTGTTGAAGGTAATTTAAATACCTTCAGGGCCTAGGCCCTGTCACACTCCACATCCATTCCATAGGACTTCCAGATAGGGTCGACAGACACATTGATAAAAAAAAGTGTTCTTTAGTGAGCACAACTTCAAATTACATTAACCCTATTACGACCAATGACGGGTTTAGCTGTCATGGAAAGATGTCAGTTCCCACACCATGACGGGTAAACCCGTCAAGGCTTTGAACTGTCAATGCTTGTAAACAAACAGTGACAGTTCAATTCTGACAGCTGTCAGTGACAGGTAAGGGTCAGGAGAAGCGGTGTGGGGACCCTTGTTAATAGTCCCTACATTCAGAGCAATGTGATCAGTCAGTCAATCTAACTGACCGATCACATGATGATCGCGCAGGAAAGTCCTAAATATCAGCACTTCCCTGCACAGTCTCTGCAGGAGCTGGGTTCTCAGCTGTGCCCAGCTCCTGCAATCATGCTGCTGTGCCTGCCGCTCCTCCACCCCTTTGCCCGGTCCCTGCTCTCCTGCCTCCACTCCCTGCTCTCCTCTCCCCGCTCTCCTCACTCCTCTCCCCGCTCTCCTCTCCCCGCTCTCCTCCCTCCTCTCCCCGGTCTCCTCTCCCTGGTCTTCTCTCTCTTCTCCCCGCTCTCCTCCAACTGCTCACCTCCTTCTGCCACCCCTCCTTCGTCTTCTGCCCTACGGTGCCCACTCTCCTCCTCCACTCCTGTGCTGCCCGCCCATCGCCTCTGCCCGCTCCTCCCAGCCTCATCACCTGCATGGAGGAGTCGAGGCTGCAGAGGAAAGCCAGAGGCAGCAATCTGTGTGGTTGCTGTCCCTGGCTCTGTGTTGCCCCCTAAGTGTTGTAATGTTATGATCACAGCACTTAGGTTAGGGGAGAGGGAGCGCAGGGTCACTCACCTCTCCCCACTGTGATCGGTCCATCATAATGTAATTGTGATGGACCGATCACAATGGTAACACGAGGTTACAAAGCTGACATTAACCCAGTTATTACCCAGTTTGCCATCGGCACCAGGGAAACTGGAAGAGTCGAAGTACAGCGCCAGGAAATGGCGCTTCTAATGACTGAGCCATTTTCTGGGGTGGATGCGGGCTGCAATTTGCAACGTGGGGGCCCAGAATGCTTGGGCCTCTCCACGCTGTGGATTCCAGCCCCCAACTGCCTAGTTGTACTTGGCTGGAAACTAAAAGTGCAGCGAAGCCCTTATTGCTTTTTAAAAATTATTTCAAGGAATAATTTTTAAAAAAGGGCTCCGCTGTGTTTTGGTTACCAGCCAGGTACAACTAAGCAGCTGGGGGGGTGTGGCAGCCCGTAGCTGTCTAATTGTACCTGGCTGGAAACTGAAATACAGAGAAGCTAACGTCGTTTTTTTTCAATTATTTCAAAAATTAAAAAAAAAGGGCTCCACTGTATTTTGATTACCAGCCTGGTAAAACTAGGCAGCTGGGGGTGGGTGGCATCCTGTACCTGCCTGCTGTACTTCTGCTGATGGCCAAAAATAAAGAGGATCCCCATATCATCAGTGCGAAATCCCCGCTAAATACTCAACAAATACTGTGTGAACAGTGCTGCGTATGTGCAGAGTATTTTGGAGCTGTCATTGAGCTCTATGGGTGAAAATCATGGAAAAATATTCTAAAAGAACTGACATGCTGCAGATTTTTCTGCAGTAAAATATGCGCCATTTCTGATGCAGATAAATCCACAGCATGGGTACAGCACTTCTGATTTCCCAGGTGCTGTACTGCAGAATTGTCATAAATATGCAGAAAAAAACGTGGGGAAATCTGCATCGTCTGCGCATAGCCTAAAATTCACGTACCAGGTCCCTGGGACGACCATCCACTGCGAGGCTGAGCTGCTGGTAAGGCAGCGCCCCGAAACCCCGAGACCCTTTACCCCTATACAGGGATCTGGAATTACAGAGGAGCCCAGGAGGTAGCTGCCTATGATAAAGAGCAGACCGGAGCAGAAAGGTTGCAAGGAGGGAAGTATTTAATCAGGACCCGAAAGCGTAATCAGGAGTCAGAGTCAAAACCGGGAGGGTAGCAAGGGTACAAAATAGGCAGGCTGTAGAAGGGTCAAAAATCCAGGCAAAGGTCAGAGTCAAAATAGCAAAATACACACTAGATCACTGGAGAAACCAAGACTATATTTGGCTGACTGCAGGACAGGCTCCAAGGTATTTGAAGGGCACGATTCCCTCTCATAGGCTGGAGCTCACAGCCTGTTGATCTCATCTGGACCGTCCCTAGAACCAGGCCGGATGGTGATGCATTACTGGAACCAACCACCCCACTTCTGATAGAAGTCCAAAACCTGCGCCTATTAGACGTCTCTGCAGGAACCTCTCTTCTGTAACCAGCATCACCCACAGGAGAAACATAGCAGTGCCCAGCGACAGAGTCAGGTGTCAAAGGAGCAAGTCCATGTAAGGACATGGCCCTCCTATCACCAGCACCACCAGCCGAAGGAAGCCGGCGCCTCCCAGTGGCCAGAGCAGCAACACCAGTCACCGAGTTCAACGGCGACGTTACAGTCTCCAATCAATAACATCAGTCTTTCCTGTGTGCCCAAAATTTGTTTTCCCACCACATATAGAGTATCAGCATACTCAGGAGAAATTGCCCAACATATTTTGGAGTCAATTTTATCATGGTTCCTAGGTGAAAATGAAAAATATCCTTTTTTTATCCACAAAAATGTTGTTTTAGCCTCCATATTTTAATTTTCATAGATCAAAAAAAATTGAGGCTAAAAGAACATTTTTGTGGAAAAAATAAGGACTTTTTCATTTTCACAGCTCAACTTTTTAAAATTCTATGAAGCACCTGGGGGCTCAAGGTGCTCACCACCCATCTAGATAGGTTCCCTTGAGGGTCTAGTTTCCACAATGGGGTCACTTGTGAGGAAGCTCCATTTTTTAGGCACACAGGGGCTCATCAAATGCAACATGGTGTTCGCTAACGATTTCAGCTAATTTTCCGCTTGGAGCGTCAAATGGTGTTCCTTCCCTTCAGAGCCCTGCCGTGCGCCCAAACAATGGTTTATGACCACATATGAGGTATCGGTGTACTCAGGAGAATTTGCCCAACAAATATTAGGGTCCATTTTCTTCTGTTAACCTTGTGAAAAAAAATTTGAGGGTAAGGGTGCATTCACACGCCGCGTATTTGCTGTGTATTTTTAAGCGCGTGCTGTTGCATTTTTGTAGACAAAACCAGGATGGAACAATCAGAGGAAAAGTCTAATAGAAACAAGTGCTCCACTTCTGTATTTAATCACCCATGATTTTAATCAGTCACTCCTGGTTTTGGCTACAAAAACTGTAAGGCTATGTGCACATCAGTCGGTTCTGCATTTCTGCAGACCGACCGGGAACCGGAGGACACTGGCAGAAACTGAGTTTTCTGTGCTCAGCAGTGTCCCTCGTTTTTTGCTCGTTTTTTGCTCGTTTTCCGCCCGGTTTTACAGCGTTTTGTCGGCGGTTTTTCTGAGCGGTTTTAAAACTGAGTTTTTAGTGCACTTGTTCAGCTGAAACCGGTGGAAAAACGGAGGAAAGAAGTCACTTGCTCTATTTTTGGAAACCGGTGAAAAAACTCAGTTTTGACTGAAAACGACCAGAAGAAAAACGTTGTAATGTAGACAGAGTTTTCTAAACTCTATTGAGTATCATGTTAATCCAACCGGAGGGTAGGATTAACATAAATTAACATAAAACTGAGCGGAAAACGCCGACGGAAAACGTCCAAAAGCAGCCCACAAAACGACTGATGTGCACATACCCTAAGAGCACTTGTGTAAAAGTATACAGCAAATATGCAGCATGTGAACTCACCTTTACGCAACATTTTTGTTGGAAAAAGCAAAATGTAAATTTTTTCTCCCACAGTGCTTTAGTTCCTGTGAAGCATCTGAAGGGTTAATAATCTTAATGAATGTGGTTTTAAGTAGTCTGAGTGGTGCAGTGTTTGGAATGGTGTCACTTTTGGGTAGTTTCGGTCACATAGGCTCCTCAAAGTCACCTCAAATGTGATCAGGGGCTTGCTGGTGCCTCTGGCCCCGGGTGGCAGTTGTAGCCTGCCAGCCCAGATCTGAGAATTGGGGGGGTGGTAGCAGAAATTTTTGAAGACGCCGCCGGCTGCTGCATCGCCGCGCCGGCCGCGAAGCGCCGACGGCCGTCCCATTTCTGAGGGGGGGCGGCTCTAGATGTGGGCTATTCCACCAGCCCAGGGGGCACTTGCCCCCCTGCCACCTGGGCCAGTCCGCCCCTGAATGTGATGTGGTCACGAAAAAAGTGGCTTTATAAATTTTGTTAGAAAAATGAGAAATTGCTGATGAACTTTGAACCCTTCTAACTTCCTAGCAAAGAAAAATTCTGTTTCCAGAATTGTGCTGCTGTAAAGTAGACATATGGAAAGTGCTATTTATTAACTATTTTATGTGACATCACTCTCTGGTTTGATGGAATAAAAATAAAAAATTTGAAAATTGCAAAATTTTCAACATTTTTGCCAAACTTACGCTTTTTCACACATAAACGCAACAAATATCATCCTAAATTTACCACTAACATGAAGCCCAATACGTCATGAAAAAACAATCTCAGAATCGCTAGGATCTACTGAAGCGTTACAGAGTTATAACCTCATAAAGTAACGCAGGTCAGAATTGCAAAAAATGGTTTGGTCATTAAGCTGCAAAGTGAATAGGTCCTTAAGGGGTTAAACAGAAAGCAGTACACTTCTCATTCTCCACTGTATGACACCGAGGCATAGTGTTAACCAAGCTACGGGTACCACTCATCTAACAAGGGTATATTAAGCTTGCATGAGGTACTCACCTGCTTGGGTATATTGATGTGCCTCTTTTGAATTTTTTTACAGGCAATGTACAAAATGCATTGGATTCATGAATGTAGGAGTCCCACTCCTTTAACAACGGTATAAAAAGTATTGCATGAGGCCCTCACCTACATGTTTTCCAGGGTTTATTGATGTGCTTTTTTTTTTGCCAGTCCATGTACATAATGCATTGGCTTTATCAATAAAATGGGAGGGACACACTGTCCGACAAACATACGAGACAGGATTGTGGAGCTGCTTAGAAACACAAGCAGCTGACACTCCAATCCAGAGATGCGGGAGGCTATTCCGAGTTAACCATCCGAGACACGTCCGACTAACTCGTATGTCTGTCGGACAGTGTGTCCCTGCCCTAAGAGTCCCACTAGTTTAACAGGGGTATAAAATGATTTACTGTCACACACCACATGCCCAGATAAGGAAGTAAAATGTCATAATTACATTTACTGGTGATTATTTTTATCAGCTTTAAAAAGAATGTGAAAACCAAAAGCAAAAACGCTACATTTGAATACAGGTTAAAGGGGAGGAGTTTTTTTTCTCTTTTTGTATTGTGCCATATATACAACTCATTATGCAGGATAGAATGTTTCTAGACTTTTTTTAAAAAATCCAGTTTAGGTTTAGTTTGGTAGGTGTTCTTGTGAATCTGTAAATGTGGCGTAATACTCTGACAACATTATTCCTAGAAACCAGCTGTGAGACAGAAATGCATCCAGGCATCTTCTCCATCTTGTTCCCATTCAGTTTTGGAACTATTCCATCCATTTTGTATTTTCACACATCCCAAGACATCCTGGAAGGGTCTGCCGGTAAAATATTTGGGTTTCCCATTTACTTACATTGGGTTCGTTATTCGATATTGTCATGGCCTCGACTGCAGGGTTGGTCTGTGCCAAGCAGGGAGATTGGCGTTCACCTCGCAGCCCCGCTGGTTCTACTTAACCTCGTCATGGTTCCATGCGACCATCTGTCTCTTTCACTGCTATAAACCTGCGTTTTCTTGTCAGGTCTCCTGGGAATGTTCTTAGGATTCGCACCCGGAATCCTGCACACACTTATAGGAGCAATACACCTGTTCCACATCAGGTCTCTGCTTGAGTGCTGCTGCTCTGAGCATGAAAGGCATCATACCCCTTGTTCATTCTCTTGAAGTTGTCTGTCCAGGTAACACCCTGCTGTGCTTTGTGAAAGGAAGACTGCTGCTTTGCATGTTACTAATTCCTCTGTCTCCACAGTATCCGCTGCTGGCAGTTCCTTGTTCTGGATCCCACTGGACACTATGGATATCACATCAAGCTGGCCAAGACTTTCCTCACAGAACCCTCCAGATACCTCTACCGGCTGGACCAGCCTATCCGAGACTATAGTGAGCTCCCAGGATCTTCTCCACAGACAGAGCCAGCATTCCACAGTCTCTCTGCCTCTACGTTCCGGTCTGTATGGGTCTCCCCTCTGGTCTGGGATTCGCTGCATTCAGGCCACCTTGGTGTTGCGACAGGAGGAATCTCTGTAGAGGGGTACTCCTTGTCTGGTGCTCCGCTATGTGGTACAGTTTCACGATCCAGAGGGTCCTCCACTCAGGCACCATTCCCCTCTTGTTAAAATGATCATCAATAAATATCCTTGATTTTATGAAAGTCACTCTCTTGTCTCTTGAGCATTGGGTATACAGCTACCACTGCACTACCAGTGGTCCAGTGAGTCCACTTTACATCTTCACGCCCTGTGGGCATAACAGGTATGAATACACTAATAGTAATTTTTATTTGGAATGAATAATTAAAACCCGAATATTTCACTATTTGCTCATCAATGATAACTAACAATAATCCAACCATTATTACGTGCCTGTTCCAAATTGTTCAGAGTAAAATTCAACAGGCCTAAGATAGCCTTTGATGGTTTTTATGAAAGATTTCTGTCCACAGTCAGGTAAAGCAGACTTAACATTGGCTGACTGGACCAGCCCACTAAATAAACCTGTCTTTAATATGCTTTTGTACCTGAAGATTTTACTGCTGCATTTAAACCAATCAAATTATTGGCTAATCATTTGCTGTGTCGTAATGAAAGAGTTTTAAAGTGATATATGTGATACATGAATATAAGCACATATTTAGCATCTTCCCCTTTCTAGAAACTGGCACAAAATCATCAGTGCCAGCCAATTCTCTCCGAAATCAATTTTTCAGTGCCCATTTGTGCAGGCTGCAGCTGCATCTTTATTGGAATTGTAAATCCTCAGCAAATGGAATTTATTAAAGAATCTCTAACCTTCCTGGATAGAAAAATGCTCACTTAATCACATTTCTAAATGGCACTTCATTAATGGGGTCCTTGGCATCAATGCAATAATAAAGGCTTTAAACAGATGTTCATGAGCACAATATTCCCTCAACTCTACGATGAACACTGCAGTGCAGTGGCAAGCCATAATAATGCTAATGTTACAAGAGGAAATCTTGCTAGTTTACAATCAACATTGTAGACAATCAGTTTGATAAGTGCCACCTTGCTTGCGCCTCTATACATGCTAAAGTGTTTTTTGAATTTACATTTTCCATTAATTTACATGGAAATAATATTGTTTTAAAAGGTCTCTATATTTGGAATATTAATTTGTGTAAGTTACTAAATGTTGTATACACATGACGAATGAAATTTAAAAAATGCACATAAAGAGTTAAGATGCAATTAAAGACATTTGACATGCTAAAAACTAAAAATTATGAATCAGTTAAAGGGACACTGTCAGGTCATTTTTCAGTATGATACTAATATTACCCTTAAATAGTGCCTGGGAAGACCTTTTAAAAACATGTAAAATCATTATTCTACTCTTTGTAGTTTCCATGTTATCAGCATTGTCAGACCCTGCAGAGAGTCACTGCATTAGTCCTCTCCATTATAAGCAGAGATGATTAGTCCTTCTGCTGTATAAAATGTCATGTAATTATGCACTCCCTCTCAGCAGCTCTCTCCTCCCTCTGCTCTCAGTGCTGTGTGGATTCACTTTCTGGAGCTACTGTTCAGTTCAGGACATGGAGGGAGAAAGCTACAGTCTGCCTTATCTGATCTAGACTCTATTTTCTTCTGTAAAAAGGAATCCCTGCTGTGCTGTGAGAGTTCCCATGTTTATCTGAGCTCTTGGTTTTCCAGCAAGGAGAGTAGAGAGGAGGATACAGCCCCCCACTGATCTCCTGTACAGTGATGTGACATGCATATTCATGTATGGGGAGTGGACAGCAGAGAACTAAGTGGATCATTCACTGTGAGTGACAGATGGAATGATTCTCTTTATTTGAAGTTTACAGAAGATAGGAGAGGAATATAAATGATATAAATACATAGAGAGATCTTAGAGGGAAGAATTAGACAATGATATCAGTTACATATGGATTTTTGACCTGTCAGTTTTCCTTTATTAATGAGTATGCTACAGAAAGGCTGTAAAAATTTGGTAATGTTCATATGAAATAAGCACACATTTAACCACTTGCCAGATCACAGCACATGTTGTAATGTCTTATATTAAGAAACCATGCCATTTATGTATACCATAGCAATCACAAGTATAAATCTGTAAAATAAGTATGCGCAAATAGAGTCTTATCTTAATTACACACTGTCAGCTTGTGATGTGGAATTGCGCACCTTGTCCAGTTGTGACACCCACAACTGGTTAAAAAGCGATAAAGCAGCTGCTGCAGGGACCGCACTCCCACAGATAACCGTGGTCACAACATAGATTTCCTTGTACGAAGTGCCTCACTGTCCACGCTGCTGCTCCAGAAATGAAGGAACCAGGACACACGGATGTCTGGATTGACTTATCGTTTATTGTCCTACGCGTTTCGGAGCCACAAACCGAGCTCCTTCCTCAGGGAACATCAACTATGTTCCCTGAGGAAGGAGCTCGGTTTGTGACTCCGAAACGCGAAGGACAATAAAAGCATAAGTCGATCCAGACATCCCTGTGTCCTGGTTCCTTCGTTTCTGGAGCAGCAGTGCGGACAGTGAGGCACTTCGTTCAAGGAAATCTATAGCAATCACAAGGGCATACAGTCAAGTACGGACAGGTAAAAAGTCCACCGAACAGTGCAACACGAATGGACAGGAGGGTGGTAAAAATGGGAAGGAAGGCCTTAATAGTAGCTAGCGGGGGATGGGGTATACCTCCTGACACTAGCCTGTGTGTGTTCCATTTTGCCCTGACACCCTAAGCAGGTAGTTCCCTCTCCCACCATCACATGCATAGTCCCTGTCACCTAAGGTAACCCTGGCTAGTGCAATGGCCGGCGAGGGCTCTAGCCTTGCCACTGCAGGTAATCAACACAGGGATAGGTTAGAAAGACAGGGGAACTCCCAATAAGGATACTTAGAATAGGCAGCAGCAACCAAATGAGAAGCAAGGGGGTTCCAGGAAAGCTTTAACATCAGAAAACTACTACCAAACAGCAATAGGGTCTAGCAGAGAATGAACTCTAACAGCGAAATCAGGTGATGGGTCATTTGACTATTTAAAGGGTGGAGGAGTTTAATCAACCACATCAACTGATGAAAGACTTCAGTAGCAATGAAGGAAAAAACTGACATTAACCTCTAAGGTCCCAAAAGGAAATCAACACAGACTGCAGACCAATCAACTTGTGACATATAGGAAGCAGACTGCTACACGTCTGTGGTTGATGGATCAGAGATCAGAGAAATCTCGATCCCAGCTTCTTGACTTCTCTTCAAGCCAAACTGCTCAATGCTGAAGTCAAAAGCATTTTTTGCCTGTAAGGTTTTGACAGAGGGATTAGAGTTCTCATTCAATTTATCAGCCACCATGACAGTGGGACATCAATGAGTTAACTTGGCATATGCCTTTGTTAGGGCTGCTTTAAAGGGGTTGTTCAGTGAAAACAAGTTGTTCCTTGGTTTACAGTGTATGAAACAGTTGGGGTCTGACACTAGAAATTGTACTGATCAGCAAAATGGAGAATTTTTATGTCTGCTAAAATGGACCAGCAATGTGCTGTGACCTCCTTTCATTCCCCATGGGGCTATGCATGGCTTTTATCCAGGAGCCTTATTGAGAATGAATGAAGCAAGAGTCGGACACAGGCACTGTAGTTCCATTTTCATGGAAAATAAAGGATCTCATTAAGGATAAAAGTTCCCAAAATGCTGACTGGTGTGGATCTTAGAGGTCAGATCCCATCAATTATTTTATCTTATTTTCTTTGTTCTACTTTCCAAAACCAATACTCCTTTGTCAAAAATGTTTTTTTACCCTCATAATATGTTTAAATATGATAGAATACTAGTTTAGCAGCTAATTTTGCCATTTTAGCGCAATTTTAAATTGGAAAAGGGGCATCTTTCAGTTCTAGAAAAAATAGGATGATGGAAATTCAAAATAAAACATTACCATAGTTAAATGATAATTAACAAGCAAATAAAACTAAGATGGAAAATTTTAAGTCTATGTGTGTGGAAAAAATGAAATCAACTTGTGCAAACCCAGCCTCTATTTGCTGTAATAACATAACTGTCTCGTTATGAATTCCCATTGCCGCACACTCAATTACACCCCATAACTGTTATTTTACTATTTGTTTTCTACATGAACTTAATGGTCCACCAAACCATTTGCTCAGGCTCATTGCGTTATACATGAGATAAAATACAGAGCAGATAAAAGAGAAATACATCTCGTTATTCTTAACCCTTCCTCAGGCTTTATTTATTGCCAGTTTACTCAGAATACAAAAAACTTGACCTTCCATAAGTTTGTTATCATATTAAAGGTTATTAGCTCGCACAGGCAATATGGTAGAATCTACTTCTTATGTCCTTGATCACCAGATGAATGAGCAAAACAAATTGCTGATCATTGGTCACCGCTGTTGTTAGTGTGAATGAACTTTCAGCTATGAGCAAGGCGAGGTCAATGATCGTACCGTGGTCATCTACTGGTCCAGTGCTAAGCAAACATCTGAAAACACAGTGTGGAATTGAAACAAAGGCTTTATTAGAATAAATGTCAAATTGGAAATATGCAGAACTTTCCACGATACAGTAATAGTTTTATTAGGAAACATTTTAACTATATACCCAGTCATACCAAAAACTGAGAAAAGATCCTTTTGGCATAAAAGACTAGGCACAAAACCACCTAGAACAGGTGTGCACAGATGTTTTTTTTACTGAATGTGCAACTTTATGAGGCTACAGTAAGATTTTGTATGCTGTAGGGTGATCTGGGCACAGCTGTGTGAGTTGTTTCATGGAGACACTCTGGATATCACTATTCATTACAATGGGCCCTCTACCAGCACTAATAGTGAGGGCATTCCGGTGACACTAATACTAATTATGGTAGTCTACTGGTAATATTAACAAAAGGTGGACTTGGATGGGCTTTTAAGTTTAGAGACACTCTTTTAGTGCTATTAATTATAAAGGACACTCTGTTATCTAAATTAATAACATGGGGCACTTCTGACTTTAATAGTATGGGTCTAGTTGCTGCCACTATAAAAATATATCTATAACCAGTGGGCGCTGGCCATATCACTAACAGAGAGCAATTTATTGATGCTATTAAAAGGGGTTGTCCGGTCTAAACAATAATTCTGCAGTCATCCGATGTGATCGAAGACTTATGATCATACCAGTGCCCGAACTATGAGCTGCGTTTATTCACGGTTTCTAAGCCGGAAACAGACTACAGTTATGTAGTATGCATGTTTTCAGCCACTGCTGTCAGAGCCCCTAACTAGTGGGCATGGCATTGCTTAATACAAGTGTATGGAGCGAGGCCGCACCCACTAGACTGCCACGATTACCAGTTGGATCGCATCCACTCCATACACTTTTATTGAGCGAGGCTGCGCTCACTAGTTGTGTTATTGCTGGGAACATGCATGCTGACCATGTCAATAATATGACACTCTGGTGACACTATCAATTATAGGAGGCAATCTATTTGCACTATTAAATATAGGGACTCTCTGCTGGCACTATTGATAATGGGAGGGGCCCTCTGCACTATCAATGACAGCTTTTTAAAATTATCTTATAAAGGCACTCCATGCCTGCCCATATACACTGTTAAAATCCTTCAATCCTACTACGATTGGTCCCGGTCTTGTGCCGCTCCAGAGAAGTTTCAGAAGTAACTTCTTTTAAAGTTAACAGCTGATTACGTGGTTTAAAGAAACCAGATCAAAAAACCATGCACTAATTCTTAGGATGACTTTCAGTTTGAAACAACCAGCCCTTTTCACATCTGTGCACTGGTGTGCTTTGCATGCATTGCGCTTGCATTGCGTTAGCGCATGCAAACGCAATGCAAAAGCATGCAAACGCAATTCAAGCCAATTGAAAGGCATGCATTTGTGCACCCATTATATCCTAATGGAGAATGAATGCAAACGTAATTAAATGTAACCTCAAATGCAAGTGCAAAGTGGGGCTGCGTTTGAACGCATGCGTGGCTCTAGTGCACAGAAAAAGTCTCAGGAGAGAGATGCATGCATTTCAATTAGTTTGAATTGTGTTTTCATGCCTTTGCATTGCGTTTGCATGCGCTAACGCAATGCAAGCCAATGTAGCAAAACGCATCAGCACAGATGTGAACTTAGCCTCCCTGTAATACAGAAAGGCAAACTTGAATGTGTGTTATGTGAACTGGAATGTTGTAATATGCACGAGTATAAATGTTCCCAGGTCAATGTTATCGTCATCCTACTATTATATGTAAAATGTACCTTTCTACTAAGCACAGCAGCACATTTAATTACACAATACAGAGAGTCACATGCTTTACAATAAAACCTCTATCGTCAATTAACAAAATATCTGGTTTTGATAATTAAATTTCCAACTGGCAGTTTTATGATCTGAAGTATATCCTCATTAGCATTTCAATAGCCACAACCTATGGCTTTGAAGTAAAGGCTCCATTAGGATTAACGGGAAATTTTATAAATCTGCAGCTATTGTTGAAATCTGTCTCATAAAAAGGCAAATTCAACAAGTCAGTGATGTACTCATTTACATACCAAAGAGCCCACTATCTCTCCACATTGGTATTTTGCATCTAAATGTGAAGAGGCAGCAATGTGTTGATGTGACATAGCAATAGCTGTTTATATTGTCTGACTTCAGCTATGCTGCATTGCAAGGGAAAATTATGGCCATTGAAACGGTGTGTTCATTACTTGGTCAAGGAGAAATAATTTAATTAGTATGCCAGAAAATAGTGATATAAGGTATGAAACTTGGGGATGGAGTTGAAACAGTGCTTTGTTAATTATTACCATTAGCTTGAATAAAACAAAAACTCCAAGGACGTCAGCCCCAAATCTGAAACATCAAACTTATCAGGTTGTATTCATACTGTCAATTACTCATGATAATCCATCAAATTTTAAAGAATAGCAAGCACAAAGAGAAGATCTAGTGTATAGCAAAGGAAATCATTTTTGCCTATTAGTAGACAAATATCTCTGCATAAGAAAATTGGTTTATGGCTGTTATTGTAGCTCCCAAAGGACATCTACCTAACGGCCCCAAACACTATAGGTAACCATTGTTTTGTTGATAGTTTGGCTGACAGCTATCTATAGCTACTGCTCCATACACAAAAGGTCTCTCTGAACAAAGCAGTCCTTTGTCCTACTAAACAGCCACAGCCTGTCTCATCTGATGCCTTATTATCCTACTGAGATAAAATAAGATCCACAGTCCAAAGTTGGTCGTGAGTTGGTTGGCTATCATACATTAAGGGTATGTGCTCACGTCTGGAACCACTGCGCATTGGATGCAGTGGCTCTGGACCTGAGGGAGCCCGCAGGTGAATGCAGGGAGACCGCAACCGCCCTGTACTCACCATCTGCGGTGGGTGCAGAGAAGCTTTTCCCTGTGTGTACCTGATGGTGGCCGCTTCCAACATCGGAGCATGAAATTAACATGCTGCAGAGATGCGGAATGCTGCAACCTGCACCGCAGTTGAAATAACACTGCAGTCAGGAGCAGCATAGTAAGGATGGGATTTCTACAAATCCCATCTACTATGCTGCTACTGTACTACACAGCATTTTGGACACAGTGGCAAGACCGGATTGGCACCTTCAGATGCCATTTCTGTGTCCATACTGGTATCCGGACACAGAAAGAGCAGTGGGGAGCCGAGCCCGCTGTCAGCGCTGTTCCGGCGCTGTGTAATATCACTTTAGCAGTGTATCTATATACACTGCTAAAATGATATTAAATTAAGGGATGATTAAAAATAAAAAATAATAAATCCTCACCTTCCGGCGACCACGAGTGTCCCACGCTGATTGCAGCTCTCCCGGCCATTCAAGGACCTTGCATGATGTCACCGGGAGGGGAGGGGCAACCCGATCACATGACCACATCAGCAAATCTGATACGGTCATGTGATTGGTTTGCCACGCCCCTCCCAATGACATCATGAAAGGTCCTTAAGCTTTGTATTCAGTGCGGGACACTGTCGCCGGACAGGTGAGAATTAATTTTTTATTTTTAATCATCCCTTTAAATAATATCACTTTAGCAGTGTATATAGATGCACTGCTAAAGTGATATTACACAGATTTACCATGGGTACAGAGAAGCGCTCCTCTTCTGCGCATGCTCTGTACCCTGGCACCGGATCTGGGAAACAATTCTGTTGTTTCCCAGATCCGGCTCCATAGGCCCTTATGTTGTGTGTGACGGACCAGACAGGATTCGTTTCTGTCCTGTTTTGTCACCTGAGCCCAAAAATGTTGTAGGCATCGTTTTTGGGACCGGTGAAAAACAGGACAGAAACAAATCCTGCACCGGATTCCCAAAACCGGATGGCCGAATAGTGCCAATCCGGTACCATAGGGATACATGGGGGCCAAAAACGATCCTGTTCTGTTTGTTTCAAAAATGATGCCTTTATCTATCCCTTACATCCATATAATTTACTCTTAATTTCTGTTGTGTTTTACATAAACACACTTTAAAAACCGATGGGGAACAAGCAGCATTGGGAACTAGCTGAACACGTGGTCCTTGGTGGAATCTCTCCACCCACTGCTCTGGATTCTGCTTATGTTTCTTCTATCTATGTGCATGAATAATTTTTTTTTAAATGCTGCAGGATTTCAGAGTCAAACATGCCTGGCTACATGTTGTGCCACATACATGTTGTCCATGAATTGGGCAGCATGTATCAGTTTTCAAATTCACTTTAGGACTATAATACATGTCTACACACAGACATATTAGCTACAGGGGCGGACCTACCATGGTGCAACTGGTGCAGCGGCACCAGGGCCCCGACAGGCTAGGGGGCCCCCCCTCAAGGCACGGAGAATAAGCCGACATGCTGCCGGCCACGCCTCTTCTAGCTGCCGGCCATGCCCCCTCACAGCAGCTCAGGAGCGAGGACAGAGCCCCAATCACAGTGCAGAGAGTGAGTCATGTGACCTCTCCTGCACTGTGGGGAGGACCTCACTCAACCAATCCTGGCAATGCGCGCAGGCCTCTGAAATTCTCTCCATATGGCTGATGGCTGTTCAGCAGCAGCAGCAGCAGATGAGGGGACACAGCTCTGCACAAGGACCCAGGTACAAGGAAAGGGACCAAAGACAGGGCACAGGCTGAGGACAGACCCGGGGGGGGGGGTTTGCTGCTCTGTACACTGCTTTTATGCTTTTACAGGACCTGTGATGATGTCACATTGAGGGGAGGAGTCAGTGGTCACATGATCAGCTCCTCAGTGTATGCAGGACTCTACTGTGCTGGTTGTCATGGTGCTGGATGAGATGAAGTTTATGTCAGGAGGGATTTACAGTGTGGATGTAGCAGAGCCAAGTCTGTATGAGGTGTATGGAGCGGATTTCAGAGTGTATACGTGGTGTACGGAGCGGAGCCGAGTGTGTACAAGATGTACGGAGCAGAGCCGAGTGTGTACGTAGAGGAGCCGAGTGTGTACGAGGTATACGTAGCGGAGCCGAGTGTGTACGTAGCGGAGCCGAGTGTGTACGTAGCGGAGCCGAGTGTGTACGAGGTGTACGGAACAGAGCCGAGTGTGTACGTAGCGGAGCCGAGTGTGTACGTAGCGGAGCCGAGTGTGTACGAGGTGTACGGAGCAGAGCCGAGTGTGTACGAGGTGTACGGAGCAGAGCCGAGTGTGTACGAGGTGTACGGAGCGGAGCCGAGTGTGCACGTGGTGTACGGAGCGGAGCTGAGTGTGCACGTGGTGTACGGAGGGGAGCCGAGTGTGCACGTGGTGTACGGAGCATAGCCGAGTGTGCACGTTGTGTACGGAGCGGAGCCGAGTGTGTACGAGGTGTACGGAGCAGAGCCGAGTTTGTACGAGGTGTACGGAGCAGAGCCAAGTGTGTTTGAGGTGTACGGAGCAGAGCCGAGTGTGCACGTGGTGTACGGAGCAGAGCCGAGTGTGTACGAGGTGTACGGAGCAGAGCCGAGTGTGCACGTGGTGTACGGAGCAGAGCCGAGTGTGCACGTGGTGTACGGAGCGGAGCCGAGTGTGTACGAGGTGTACGGAGCGGAGCCGAGTGTGTACGAGGTGTACGGAGCGGAGCCGAGTGTGTACGAGGTGTACGGAGCGGAGCCGAGTGTGCACGTGGTGTACAGAGCAGAGCCGAGTGTGTACGAGGTGTACGGAGCAGAGCCAAGTGTGCACGTGGTGTACGGAGCACAGCCAAGTGTGCACGTGGTGTACGGAGCAGAGCCGAGTGTGCACGTGGTGTACGGAGCAGAGCCGAGTGTGTACGAGGTGTAAAGAGCAGAGCCAAGTGTGCACGTGGTGTACGGAGCAGAGCCGAGTGTGTACGAGGTGTACGGAGCGGAGCCGAGTGTGTACGAGGTGTATGGAGCGGAGCCGCATGTGTACGAGGTGTACGGAGCAGAGCAGAGTGTATGAGGTGTATGGAGCAGAGCCGAGTATGTACGAGGTGTACGGAGCGGAGCCACGTGTGTGCAGAGCCGCGTGAGTATGAGGCAGGGCCACATGTGCGGGACATATGGAGTAAAGCCGCGTGTGCATAAGGTGGATGGAGTGGAGCCGCATATGCTGGGGCGTCCTGTAGAGGAGCCGCATGTGTACGGAACGGAGGCGTATGCGCAGGGCATGTGGAGCGGAGCCGCGTGTCTACAAGGCATTTGGAGCGGAGCCACGTGCGTACAAGGTGTGTGTGCGCCAGTGGTAGTTCCCCGCGGATGCCGCTCCCGTTCCTATAGTCCTGGCTGCCTCTGCCGGCAGCATTCTTCACTCGAGTCCTGGCTGAGCTGTCTGCTTTTTGCAGCTCAGCATGGTGGGGCACGATGATGTCATCACTGAGTGCCACTGTGCTGATACATGCAGAGCGGAGCAGCAAGAAGAGAGGTGAGTATTTACTTTTTTTTTTTAACCCGTGAATACAGTGATGGGAGACTATGTAATGTGCAATATAACATAGGAGGAGTATGGGGTGCAATATACTATATGGAGGAATATGAGGGCCCATTATACTATATGGAGGACTATGGGACTGCCTTATACTATATGGAGGGCTATGCGGGTGTATTATAATATATGGAGGGTCGTGGAATGCATTATAATATATGGAGGACTATGGATGATGTATTAAAATATATATAGCCAATTATATAATATGGAAGCCATTTTAATATATCTGGAGGGTTCTGTGGGGGCATGATAATATTTGGAGGGGTGTGAGGAAGCCTTTATACTTTATGCAGGGCTCTTTGAGGGTTGCGTTGTAAATAAATATTACAATCTATATGTTTACATTACTTTGTTGCCACTATGAGGGGCGGGGGGGCCCCCAAAAAATTTGTCGCACCGGGGCCCACTACAGTCTGGGTCCGCCCCTGATTAGCTAGTATGGTCAAAGGTTACATATGTGACATGTGGACATATATGGACATATGTTCCAGTTTCATTACTGAGTGGGGCCAGAATTTATAATGAAGAAAATTAGCATGCCTGGTGGTCTGGTAGCCACATAAAATCACTGACAAGTGTGCAAGCCAATGTACACCTGTTGAGCTGCCAGCCATATGGGGCCATGGTAGTCAAGGGCGAGGCAGAGCCCTGGCTGCAGAGCATCCCTGATTCTGCTGAACTTGCCTGGCCAGCTCCCCAGTCCAAATATCAAGTTCACAATCACCCTCTGTGAGGGCTGAAGCACACACAGAGTCTATCAAAGTTCTCATTGAAGATTTATTAAAACAGTCTCATGAAACATGGGAACACATCTTGAACATTGCTTGGTTGGGACTATTTACACCATCACACTTTATTGAAGACTGCTCCCCTCAACCCTGTGCTGCCAGATGATCATACCTCAGCCCCACTGATGACTGGTGGGAATTCATATGGACTTCCATAACTCAGACACTCTACATTCTATGGTAAATCGTCCCAAAGGAACAACTTAGGCCTCAACCAGACACATTTCTTTCACCGCTTGTATTATGGCAACCCGTTCGCCGGAGTTAAGGCCAAAATCTGCTGAACCAGCACGGGAGGTAACAGTCGCTGTTCTGGGCCTTGTCAGAGTTGATAAAGAGTATCAGTACCATGGGGAACACACTCACAGATGGTTTAGCGCTCCTGTACTGTGTCATGGGCCAAACTGCCAACTTGGCCCAAAGTGTCTGGCCGAATTAAATCGGACAGAAGTTCCTGTTCCAGTTTTCTCTCTTTCAACCCTCCAACGCCTCACTCTACTGCAAGACCTTTATATTAGCTCCACCCCTAGGAATATCACTAATTATTAATAACTTCTATTATGAAAGGGGACTGGGCAGCAGTTTTTACATTGGCCACACACATAATCAGATTAACTTTACTACACAGTGAAGGAAATTATTATTTGATCCTTTGCAGATTTTGTAAGTTTGATCACTGACAAAGGCATGAACAGAACAATGTTTCTGTTCTTAATATGTCTTGGTTTTAAGGATTTACCAAATAAAGATGGACTTTTAATATGCGTCTGAAGATGTGTTTGCCGTAAAACTCGTTGCTCAATTAATTTATATAAATGTATTTGCATTTTGAAGAGAGAAATAAGCATTTGAGCCCTCTAGCAAAAGGACTTGATACTTGGTGGCAAAACCCTTGTTGGCAAGCACAGCAGTCAGATGTTTTTGTTCTTGATGATGAGGTTTGTGCACATGTCAGGAGGAATTTTGATCCGCTCCTCTTTGCAGATCATCTCTAAATAATTAATTTTGAGGCTGTTATTGGCAACTCAGAGCTTCAGCACCCTCCATACGTTTTCAATGGGATTAAGTTATAGTTTTCTTTATAGAAGGGTCTAGTTGAGACATCCTTGTTTAAGAGAATGACATAAGAAAGTAGCTATGTAAGCTTGTAAAACCCTAAAATTGCCTGTTGTCAATTATAATTTAAATCATAATAAGAGACTTTTACTATTATAACTGCTAAAAATCAAGATCTGTGGCTCAGCTCTGATGTCGCTCTTGTCAGTGTAAGGAAGCGCTTACATTCAAACAATAAGATGTGTTTGATACTATCATAGCTGCAAGCTATTGATGCTGTGAGTAAGAGATAATGCAAAAAAAGCTTTGAGTCAGTGGTATAGGAATGCAGAAAGCAGGAACAGAGAGTGGAGGAAGAATGGAAGGAAAGAGCAAAATAATGGCAAGGTAAAGACTTTAGTTTCTTATTGCATCTTTGTCTCTCATTGTCCTAAGTCTGTTGTGTGCTCCTTCCTTCACCAAGAATTTCACACCAGTTCTTTGTATATCTGTTGAAAGCTCAGGAAAAGCTGAAACATTCAGCTCAGGATCTGAATAAAAGAACCAAGGCTATGTGCCCACAATCAGGAGACACTGCAGTCCTGACGTAGAGTGTTTTCTCTTGCAGAGATGCTAGTGTTCTCTATGGGAGAATGTGCTGTCAGTGCCCACAATCAGGATTCTGGGTGCAGCAGTTTTTTGCTGTCTTCTCCCGCTGAGAATACTAGCGCCTCTGTAAGTATAACTTGACATGCTGCAGCTCAGGAAGCTGCGCCTCATGTCAGTTTATGCTGAAGAATAAAGAAGCACATTGAGCATGGGATTTTTATAAATCCATCCACTGGGCTTGTACTGTACAATGCAGCGATTTGGATGCAGAGAAAATATGCTGCATCCAAAATGCTGCTTATTCTGATTGTAGGCGTTCAGCCTAAAGGGTACTTCACACACTGCAACATCGCTAGCGATATCGCTGAAAAGTCACAGGTTTTGTGACGTGACAGCGACTTCTCCAGCGATGTTGCAATGTGTGACACACATCAGCGACCTGACCCCTGCTGTGAGGTTGCTGATCGCTACAAATCGTTCAGGACCACCTTGGTCTCCCGCTGGTCAGCACGCATCGCTGTGTGTGACAGCGAGACACCAATGATTAGCGACCTTCCAGCCAATGCCCAGTGCCACACATTAGATGCTGGGCACTGGTAAACAGGGTAAACACCGGGAAACTAAGCAGCGCGCTCTGCTTAGCAACCCCATATTTACCCTGGTTACCAGCGATGTCACTGCTGACTGGTCGCTGGTGAGTCTGCCTGTTTGACAGCTCACCAGCGACTGCATTGAGACTTTCCAGGGATCCCGGCCAGGTCGGATCGATGGTGGGATCGCTGGAAAGTCTCAGCGTGTAAAGGGGCCTTAAGACTTCAATTGAGTGTCAGGAGTTTTCTTATCTGTTCATATGTTTGTGACTGAGTTGTTGTATATCATCTCCGGCATGAGCTGACAAAGAGAGCTGTGGCATGTAAATTGGCCAAAGATCAGACAGCAAAAGCCTGTAATGAATCTACATATGCCTGTAGAGCAGCACATGACTGTGAACCCATCTGAAAAAGCAGGAATTTTATTGGGTCCTCAGGTAAGACCATATGTAAAGAATGTTAAGAATATCAAAAAAATATTCAGAGCTCTAAAACTACCCAAACTAGTGGCTATTATCAAAGTCCAGGTTCACATAAAGGAAAAGATAAAAAAAAAGGGAGTAATACCCTGGCAGATACTACTGCTACAGTAGCTATCATTATGTCAGTACGAGACAACTATACATGTAGAGTGCAGCAGGATGTACCCGCAGACTTTGAGGTGTTAGATAAACCACAGCATAGCTTAAAGAGAAAAATAATATATGAGTTGAGATAAAATGTGTGTGGGGTCTGAGGAGATCAGGTGAGAGGTATTGCATTTTTAGGTCACTCTTCTCAATGATGACCCATTTGGTGCATGGTCCAATTCAGTGTAGTAAAGAAGCATGATAAATAGAGTGAAATAACATTGCCTACCACCGGGGTTCAATCAGGATGGTAGCTGTCTGCCTATGCTGTTTGTGTCCTCCACAAGTAGCAATGTTAAGATCCCAAAAGGATGCAGCCCAAGGCAATTTAACCCAATACAGTGAAAGAAGATTAAATTTAAAAGCATTATTGGAAAGAATGAATGACAGAGCTTCACATAAAAACCAGTAAAACCCACAAACAGTTCATTTTTCTCCAAAATGTATTGAACTGATTCAACACCCACTATATTAGGGATCTACTAAGAAGACTTTCCACATCAATTGAGGCCACCATCATTTTGCCAAGCGATGTCTTCTAAATCCTTTCAAAAAAACTGGTCCTCATGTTATTCCTAAATAGGGAATAGCCGGCGGGAACACTAGTTCCAACCACTGCAATAGCACCAAGAGGGAAGGGAACACAGACAGGGAAATAACACAGGCAACTTTACGCCTGCTACCACGCTCCTTGACAGCAGATGGCTTAGCAGTAGTCAGCTTTCCAGAGAACTTCCTTATCCTCAGAAAGCTTGGCCAGGAATGAGTTCAATCACCAGCAGAGAATGCTGGAACCATGTGACTATATGAAGGAGACAGGAGTAATCACAGAGTAGTGTGGTGCCCCTGAGGGTTCAGTCGCCACAGAGGTACTGCACCTTAGCCAGAGGTGTGGTACCCCACTCTTGGGTAAGGAGGGTTCACTATCCAGTACCCACACACCCACATCCAACACCACACCACTCCAGACCAGGTGATTTGGGCGGACCCTATTTAGGGAGGGCCCCATCTCAGGCTGGGGGTGGAACTAGGTAGAGGGGTTGGGTGGAAGAGTTAGAAGACGGGTAGGAAACCCAGAAGTAGCAAGAACGTGAGGAAGAACTTTGGGTCAAGAGAGACGTCCTGGGGACTGGAGCCACGGGGAAGCTCATCCCAGGTCTGTGGAGAGAGGAATCTTTTGGAGAGAGCAGCAAATGGAAAACATCCACTTGAGAAAGACGCATCTGTGCGTCGAAACGCGTTGTGGCATACTGGACCCCTGCTGTTCGTGTAATAAATTATCGGTAATTTAATCACCAACCCGTGGTTTCTTTAGCGCTCCAAATCTCTGACACCGCTTGTTTTCCATTTGCTAATCTCTTTCTCCCTTGTTGGGAGTGCGGTGTGTGAGCTGCTCTAAGATCCACAGTACCTGGCAGTACATCATAAAGACCCACCCTTGAATGATCAACTGATACACAGTGTGGAGCTGGGACGGAAGCCAGTGCAGCGAGTCTGCCTCTTCGGGTGGAGGAGTGAAGGAGCCCACCTCCATCTCCAGAGGAACGAAGGAGCCGACCACCAAGCCCGGAGTATCTGAGGAGGAGGGAATATTGGCCCTTGTCACTACAGTGATCCACATTAAGCCATCAGTCTGGTTGTGCGGGGTGTTGCACAACCAGTAAAGGTTAGTGCAAACATAGTATAACCGTGTATTAAGTTCCTCCAGTTGCAGTGTGGCGCAATATCTGTTTTTTCTTTTGGAGAGAGCAGACAGGAGAGTGAAAGGATCCAAAGGGCATGAGAAGTGGGAAACCCAACCGTGGCACCCAAATCCATGCCAAACAGTCAGGTGGAGGGACCAGGTCGCAGAGAGGATTGGCCCCACACTAGCGGAGAGACTGTAAGACTCAACTAGCAAACTGGAGGTTGCAGTATCTGTATGTCAAATAAGGAATTCCCGGTGCCACTGCTGCGTTTTCTTGGTTGCTTTCTTTGTGAAATAAAAACATCACAGATGTCACCCCGAGGGGCTCGCTAGACACGTTTCAGGGACTTGCTCCTCATAATCATTAGCAAATCCGGCATGACTAATAAACATATACTGTATATACTCGTGTATAAGCCGACCCGTGTATAAGCCGACCCCCCTACTTTCCCCCCAAAACCTGGGAAAATCTATTGACTCGTGTATAAGCCGAGGGTGGACCCTAGCACAAGTATACAACCCCCAGCAGTGTGGTATACACCAGTCCCAGAGGTAGATACAGCAGCCCCAGTGGTAGTATACACGCAGCCCCAGTAGTATATACAGCCCCAGTGGTAGTATATACAGCCCCAGTGGTAGTATACAGGGCCCCAGAGGTATATACAGCTCCAGTGGTAGTATATACAGCCCCAGTGGTAGTATATACAGCCCCAGTGTTAGTATACAGGGCCACAGAGGTATATAGCAGCCCCAGTGGTAGTATACAGGGCCCCAGAGGTATATAGCAGCCCCAGTGGTAGTATACAGGGCCCCAGAGGTATATAGCAGCCCCAGTGGTAGTATACAGGGCCCCAGAGGTATATACAGCCCCAGTGGTAGTATATACAGCCCCAGTGTTAGTATACAGGGCCACAGAGGTATATAGCAGCCCCAGTGGTAGTATACAGGGCCCCAGAGGTATATAGCAGCCCCAGTGGTAGTATACAGGGCCCCAGAGGTATATAGCAGCCCCAGTGGTAGTATACAGGGCCCCAGAGGTATATACAGCCCCAGTGGTAGTATATACAGCCCCAGTGTTAGTATACAGGGCCCCAGAGGTATATAGCAGCCCCAGCGGTAGTATACAGGCAGCCCCAGTAATGCAGGGCCCCCCAGCCTGACTCCGGTCACCTGTAAAGCAAACTATACTTATCAGTGTCCCGCTGTCCGCGCCCGCCGCTGCCGACATCGCGATCCTCCATCTTCATGCGACTCCTTCCTGTTTCCTGTGCGCGTCGCAGGGTATGACGTCATTGCCGGCGACGCGCACAGAAACAGGAAGGAGTCGCATGAAGATGGAGGATCGCGGACGGCAGCTGCGAGGGGGTGCGAGCGGGACACTGATAAGTATAGTTTGCTTTACAGGTGACCGGAGAGACGCTGGGGGGGCCCTGCATTACTGGGGATGCAGGGGCTGCTGTATACCGATGTATACATCGGTATGTACCGATGTATACATCGGTATACAGCACTGACTCGCGTATAAGCCGAGAAGGGTACTTTTTAGCCCAATTTTTGGGCTGAAAAACTCGGCTTATACGCGAGTATATACGGTATATATAGTGACAGCACATAAGTGATCAATTGCATGCATAATTGCCCAATCCTTTTAACCATCTGTTTACCATGCACTTCCAAAAACAGCAAATTCTTATATAATATAAATATACAGATGAAATATGTGAAAAAATTATTGAACATATTTGGTCATATCAAACCTGACAAGACTGTCTGACTGGTTTACAGAAAAATATTAGAATCTGAGAGTCCTCAGTGGTTGATATCTTTTAATGGCTAACTGAAAAGATGGTAAGTAAAGCAAACTTTCGGGACACTATGGCCCCTTCATCAGGCGGATAATGACACAAATTCTGAAGACACACATCTACAATATAATTGTCTAATTCTGTCTGTCTGTAACGGAAATCCCACGTCGCTGATTGGGCAATTATACAGTAGATGGCGGTCATTAGTGGTGCCGCTGCACACGCACCCCTCTCTGTCCAGTCTCCTGCCCCCAGTAGTTCAGCTCACTCCGCTCGGTCTCCCACCCCCAAAAGTCCGGCCCACCTCTGCACAATTTCCCGCCACCAGCAGTCTGGCCCCCCTCCACTTGGTCTCCCGCACCCAGCAGTCTGGCTCCCCCCACCTGGTCTCCTGACGCCCCTCCGCCCGGTCTCCCGCCACAAACAGTCCAGCCCCCCTCCGCCCGCTCTCCCCCCCCCCCCAGCAGTCCGGACACCCCCTGCCCTGTCTCCCGCCCCCAGCAGTCTGCCCTCTCCTCTTGCTTTCCCCTCTGCCAGGGTCTTACCACGGTTTATATAGCAAGGATCTGTGTGACGTGGCGCCACATGACCCCCGCCATGTCACATGACCCTTGCCATGTCACGTGAGTAACTTATTTCTCTGCTGCCAGCGGTAAAACCCTGGCGAAGGGGAGACTGTGTGTCTGTGAGTGTGTGTTTGAGTCTGTGTGAGTCTGTCTGTTTGTGTATGTCTGTGTGTGTGAGTGTGTATGTGAGAGTGTTTGTGTGTGTGTGTGAGTGTGTGTCTGTGTCTGTCTGTCTGTGTGTGAATCTGTGTGTGTGAATTTGTGTGTGTGTCTGTGTGTTTGTCTGTGTGTGAGTCTGTGCCCTCCCGATGTGATGGCATCGGGCACACATCTAGTATATACATAAGCAGGTTGAGATAATGCAATAAATACGACAGGTAACGTAAAGCAGAGTCAGTCTTGGGAGGGGGGAGAGGAGCTGGGGAGGTGAAATCAAAATTCAGAGATAAGAGGAAGAGATAGACCAATAATACAATGATTAGTGGTCTGTGAAGACCTGAAAATTCCTCAGTGAGAAAGCTATAAATCCATCCGAGACAGTTCATGTAAGAAGTGTCAAAAGTTCATTGTCCTCTAACTGGGTCTGTTGGAAGATGTGATATCCCCAAATGTCCTTTCAATTGGTGTAAAAACACTTGCATTCATGTGAGACATTCAATCCTGTTTTGAATGTGTCTAAGGTCGTTATCAATTTGTATTCCGAAATTCTTCTCTCTCTGAGATTTGAAGTTAGGCTGGTTTCACACTGCGTATTTTTTCCTGTCCGTGGGATCCTACATTTTGTAGGACCCCACGAACAGGAACGGATCCGATTTGGCCCCCATGTTATCCTATGGGCCACGGATCACATCGGATTTCGCCTTATTGCCATCTGATTTTTGTAGGATCCGATTCGGTCTGATTTTTTGCTGTACCCAAAATCGGAGACTGCTCCAATTTTGGGCACAGCGGATCAAATCGGACCGAATCTGATCCAACATGATCCGTGGCCCATAACATGAGGGCCTATGGAGCACAGGTCCGATAAAACATCGGATGGATGCTCAGTACATTAAAATCGCTCCTAACCAACTAATTTCACTTCTGCAATGTGGTGTATTTAATTATATGTACCAAATGTCCAACAGGTGACATGCACGTAGGTGAGACAGGACAAAAATTCAGAACAAGAATGAATTCTCATCGCCACTCAATAAAAGAAAGGCGTATGAATCTACCAGTAATCAAGCATTTTTGCAACTCTGACCACATGGTAACAGACATGAATCTGCTCATTTTAAAAAGTAAGGCTGGTTTCACATTGCATTTTTTTTCCTGTCCGTGGGATCCTACATTTTGTAGGACCCCATGGATAGGAATGGATCCGATTTGGCCCCCATGTTATCCTATGGGCCACGGATCATATCGGATTTCGCCTTATTGCCATCCGATTCGGTCTGATTTTTTGCTGTACCCAAAATCGGAGACTGCTCCAATTTTGGGCACAGCGGATCAAATCGGACCAAATCTGATCCTACCTTTTGTAGGATCCCACGGGCAGGCACGGACACCACAGGGGTGACCTATTTCTGTGTCCGGGTCCATGATTATCACGGATCCGGACACAGAATGAGCTGTGCGGGGTAATTTCACTTCTGCAATGTATATATACATTGCGGAAATGAAATTTAAGTGAAAGCAAGGGTTAAAAATAAAAAAAATCGATTCTCACCTGTCCTGCGATCCATCACCGTCGGCATCTCGGGATGTACAGGACCTGGCATGACATCACAGTCACATGACCGGTTACCGTCATGTGACCGATGATGCTGAGCGGGTAGCCCTGCCCAGCCAGGTCCTTTCAGTATCCGGAGCTAGATGCCGCACATCAGGGGATCGCAGGACAGGTGAGGATCGATTTTTTTTATTTTTAACCCCTGCTGTCACTTAAATTTCACTTCCGCAGAAGTGAAATTACCCCGCACAGCTCATTCTGTGTCCGGATCCGTGATAATCACGGACCCGGACACAGAAATAGGTCACCCCCTGTGGTGTCCATTCCTGTCCGTGGGATCCTACAAATAGTAGGATCCCACGAGCAGGAAAAAAATGCAATGTGAAACCAGCCTTACTTTTTAAAATGAGCAGATTCATATCTGTTACCATGTGGTCAGAGCTGCAAAAATGCTTGATTACTGGTAGATCCATACACCTTTCTTTTATTGAGTGGTGATGACAATTCATTCTTGTTCTGAATTTTTGTCCTGTCTTACCTACGTAGATGCCACCAGTTGGACATTTGGTACATATAATTAAATACACCACATTGCTTGTGATGCAACTGAAGTAACCTGGGATCTTGTAGTCCTCATCTGTGCTGGGAATATTTATTTTGTCGGTTGTCATTATAGATGGACAGGTTTTGCACCTGTTCTGGTTGCAGGGAAAGGTTCCTGTAGCTGCTGGAGAGGACAGGGCGCTTCTGACAATGACTGGTTTACATAAATTTTAAAAACATACAATTTCTATTTTGTCAGGAAAAGCTATACTGACAGAATATGTTAGAACCATAAAAAATTATTACAAATGGAAACAGAAGGGATTATGCATACATTTGCAAATATGAGGGTAAATGACTATAACAATTTAATTGTGTTTTGATGATTATAGTTACTCTGAATGTATTATTTATTGCTTGATGCGCTGTATGAATATAATTCATGAATGCATATTGCTTTGTACATTACATGTTTTTGGTGTTACATAGTACTATATAATATGTTATTGAATTCACTAGATGGTACAGAGTGTTTGTGTATACATGGTGGGCCATTTATATGGATACAGCTAAATAAAATGGGAATGGTTGGTGATATCAATTTCCTGTTTGTGGTACATTAGTATATGTCAGGGGGAAAACTAATTGCAGATGGGTGGTGACCATGGTGGCCATTTTGAAGTTGGCCATTTTGGAGCATTCCTACATCAACAGTTTCCTGGAAAGTGGATTGGGCGTCGCGGGCCAGTTGAATGGCCACCAAGGGCTCCTGATCTGACCCCCTTAGACTTTTATCTTTGGGGTTATCTGAAGGCAATTGTCTATGCTGTGAAGATATGAGATGTACAGCATCTGAAACAATGGATACTGGAAGGCTATGCTAGCATGTATTCTGCGGTGTTGCTATCAAGAGTTGCATTGACAATCCAACACAATGGGCAGCACTTTGAACACATTTTATAAGTGATCATAAACTTGTAAATAACTGATGAAAGAATACAGTTATGTTAAAACCAAGCACATCATTGTTTTTCATATGAAATTCTCAATATGATTGATGTGTCACATGACCCTGTTCCCATTGAAAAAAATAAAGTTGGATCCAAAATGGCCAACTTCAAAATTGCCACCGGTCACCACCCATCTGGAAATGTTTTCCCCCTTCCATATACTAATGTGCCACAAACAGGAGGTTGATATCACCAACCATTCCCATTTTATTTAGATGTATCCATATAAATGGCCCACCCTGTATGTATATAGGTGTGATGAAACTTTGTGTGGTTAATGGCTGTTGCCTTCCTGTGCCTCCCACACAAGAAGGTGTTTTTTGCTGTTATACTGCTGTTTGATTAAACGACACAGAAGAGTTGTGACATAATTGTTGTTGGATGCTTTAGATGTATCTTCTATGCTTACAGTATAATTGATTGCAGTGACTCACCAGCTTTTAATTGTATTCAACTATTTTACAACTACATAAGAAGCAAGATGTCAAAAATCGGCACAGCCTGCTACCACGGTAATGACTTATCTGTACCGTATTAATGCAGGTAAAGCATGATATGAAGCAGACAAGTACGTAATCTGAAAGAAGAGTTCCATAAGGCTAATTCAAAAAAAGATTGGACTAGTGAATGGCTCTTTTGGTATTCTTGGCTAAATCCAGTTTAGGAGTTAAAGCCCTAGCTAGTTAGTTTTTAGGAATATTATCATTGGTATTATAAGTGCTGTAAGATTAATTCTATATATTAATATGCAAAATAATACTGATTTGTTTATCAGCTGGAGTAAAAAGGTACAGGATATTTACAGAAATGTTCTATTCTATGTTCCAGCAAAGAATGAAAACACTCATGTCATTCTCACGCTTCATGACTAGCTGACCAACGCCTCAGAGGCATCACAACCACATTCGAGCAAAAGATGTCATATCTACAATCAAACCAATCCCTGAAAATGTCAACCACTGCATTTATTGTGACAAATACAAAAGGGGAGGGGGAACAAGAGGCACAATAGTGCCCTTATCACTAGACAATAGTTTGACAACCCGGTGAGCAAAGCGATCCACTCACCTGATCCAGTTGTGTCACCCACAACTGGTTTGAAGGCTTGTTAGGAATAATATCCTGATGGCTGCTGCTGGACCTCCACCGAACCACTCACACGTGGAAAAGCATCAAGGTACTTGGGAAAAGGTGTATAGCGGTCCGCGCTGCCAGACTGACTCGCATCAAAGAAGACACTGGCAGATGAAGTGTTGATTAGATCCTTATTTTATTCACCGACGCGTTTCGGTGCCCACTTGGCACCTTCATCAGGGATCTCTGATGAAGGTGCCAAATGGGCACCGAAACGCGTCGGTGAATAAAAGAAGGATCTGATCAACACTTCATCTGCCAGTGTCTTCTTTGATGCGAGTCAGTCTGGCAGCGCGGACCGCTATACACCTTTTCCCAAGTACCTTTACTGCATTTATTGTGGGATACAAATCCATAGTTTTGACAAGCGAATGGATACTTTATTATGCCCACCCTAAATGGTCTTCCGTATGTGGTTAAGATGCTATCCTTTAACTGTGTGGCATGGGCAAGTTACTCATCTTCAACCATTGTTAAAACACCGCTCAATCATTTTCTTATTGCACTGTTGGGATGGAGCTTTAAATGTAAGTTCCCTGGCCCTTGTATTATACTAACCTACTGGTGGCTTCCTCTTCTATCGCCTCTGCTTAGATCGGTCTCCGTCGATTTGTGATCTGCCGACAGCTCCACACTGGAAGTCATAATTCAAAACATTTCTATGAAAGCCTCATTGATTAAGTCTTGGCTCTCATAGCCATGCATTAGGAGTGTCGGGCCCACTAGGGTCTGGGTACTCAGATCTTGGGCGGTTGGGTGCAGGGATGTCACGGATGGTCGGTGCCCTAGTCTGTGCCCTTGGGGTGACAGTTAAAAAGGGGGAAGTATTTACAGGGATAAGCGTTATAGGAATGTCGTGACGCCACCTGTAGATCCAGCACCGGAGCTGCTGCAGACCTCCGGGGGGTGGATGGCAGCAAGGTGTTGTAGCTCCCTACAGGTAGAGCCGGGTCCCCCGGGGCAGTGTAGTGTAATGATTGGAATAGGGCAGCAAAGTCTCTGCTGTGAGACTGGAATGTCACGATCAACCAGGAAGAAACACAGATACTTGCTTGCTCTGCACGGGTGTTTACTCCGGTAATCTGCAGTTTACAGGGTAAGTGGTTGTTACAGCCAGGGTAGTGGACCGGGTAGTCCTGGCAAAAGGCAATGTCCATTCGAAGCTCCAGCTATGTTCCTTCTTTTCTCTTACTCTGTCCTACCTCTGGGTACTCCTTCTTCCTGGCGCTGCCCTGCACAAATCCCGCTTACTACCAGGCCTGTTGGGTGATATGAGATACCCTTCTCTCTCTAAGGGGTGCTCAACCCGGTTTGGTGCTTCTGGTGGGGACCGCACGTATGTCGGGTGGATCGTGCTCCTATGAAGCTTTTGATCATTCCGATATTTGCGGCTCAGGGATGGACCTCTGCACTGCTTTGGAGGTCGCTGTGGACTGGGCCAGGGTGTCCAGTCACCCTCTGTCTGCCCCTCTCTGTCTGGGTCATCAAGTTGAGGTGCCCTCCCCGTCACTTCTCCTTCTTCTCCTCAGGTTCTCTCTTCACTGACTCTCCTCCAACTGTTTCCTGCTCTTTTCCCACTCACTATATACCCTAGCTCTCCTCCACCGGGATCGGTTACCCTAGTAACAGGCTGTCCAATTGGCCCCCTGTCTCTAGGTGTATGTATGTGGTGGAGAGCTTCAGACTTCCATTAACCCCATACCAAGACAAGAATACTGCACCTTCTATTCAGGATGCAGTACCCTTTTGTAGCGTGCTGGCCAGCGGGGCGCTACAGGAGCATGTGACGTAACTATTTACTTCTCGCACAGCGGGTCTGGAGCAATATTGCTGGAAGGTGAAGCCAGTGGAAGGTATTTAAAGTGTCACTCCAATATACCCTCTAAAATAGTGCTTTATGAGACATGTTTATTTGACAGACATGAAGAAAAAAAGTAAAAAATGTTAGAGTAAGGAAGGAGATAATGTCTACAGGCTTGCAAAAGCTCCTAGGGTCTGGTAGAGTCCCTTGAAAACTGTTCAGAACAAAAAGAAACAGATGAGTGGTGTGACTACGCTGAGTAGACACAGGGAGTGTCTTTTACTTATTATGTAGCTTCAAATTACGCTATTTGCTATCAGGTTAGACATGCACAAATATTTGCACGGAGTGCTTATATTCATGACGGGTATGAAATAAAGCACTCCATAATTCTTTATGGTACCTTTACACGCCGCGACGGCAGGCTGGATACATCGCGCTACTTCGCGTGCACGAGCACGCTCAAACGGCTACAAACGGTCAACGCATCCTCTTTACACGCCGCGACAAGGTGCGCTACGCCACGCTACATCTATAGCTAGCTACATCGCCGGGTGTCTCAAGTAGCCAGCTGTAGCGTAGCGTACCATGTTTACACACCGCTCCAACAAGCTACTATGGGCGGACCCGGTGCAGCAGGGATAGCACATAGGCGTGCAACAATCTTGGATTACGAGCCGTCCGTATGATGATAGGACAGCGCAATATCATCAGGATTGGCCAGGCATCGCAGGAGGCTGGTTAATAGAGCACGCTCGAGTAATTGTGTAGTGTGACTGGTCAGCTCCTTAAATATCCCGCCCTATGCTGCGACTACCAATCATAAAGCAGGAGCGACCTCCAATGATCGCAGATGGGGCGCGGTAACATGGCGACTGTGTCACGCCTTAGATACATGGCAGCCACATCGCCGGGTGTCCAGAGTTGCCTTCCGTTGCTTCTTTACACGCCGATACAGCTCGCTACAATCGGCGATGTTGCCTTAAGTTTATGAGCAGAGCCCATAAACAGATGTATCTGTCGCCGGCTGTAGCGTCGCCTCTTCAGACGCCGCTACTACAGGCGATATGGACGCTACAAGCTACAATTGTAGCTTATAGCGCGATGTATCCAGCCTGCCGTCGCGGCGTGTAAAGGTACCATTAGAGATTGTTGGAAAAAAGTGTGTTTATTTCTCTATTTTCACTGTCCATCGACTAAATCCCTGAAAGTTCAGCGTTGGATATATCTCTGCTCTAATTCCTCATACCGATACATTTCCGTTCCAGTTAAATCTTGCAGAACCTATGTCACATCGCCAACCTGAACTGGGGAGATCTATAAATTACAGATGTTTAATACTTTCAAAAAACAATTCTCCACCATAAGTCAATAAACTCTGCTCATCCATTAACTACTTTGTTGACAGGGAATTTCAAAATAGTAATGTATGTATGGATCTACATCAAAAAAATTAATCAGGCTTCCTGATCTATTCGTATAGGCTTTATATGATATTGGATCCATGCGTGATCATAAACATCATCTGCTTCATCACAATAAACCAGTAGTAATAATGTTTGACAAAATATTATTTCAAACTACAAACAATATTGCTTTATGATGCAGAAACCCCACAGATGGTGCTGAACTATTCATATAGTTCTTGAAAGTATTTTTGTGGCATTGTAAATACTGTTATTTCCAGCTAGATGTGTAATGATATTGTTTGTTACATCTGCCATGGGAAGTGCTTAAAAAAATTAGACTGTAAACAGGCATAACTAATTCTGATTGGAATGGCTACTCTAGCAGAGATATCAACCTTCTGATGACCTTGGATTAATATTGTCATATTTCATTTCACGCAAATTACTCTTATGAAGACATAGATAAAATCGGAAGTAAATTAAATGATAAATACTAGCTGTAAAGTGTATGAAAATAACAGTTGCTATAAGAAACATTTTGCATTTATCCTCCTAAAATAATAATACCAACATGTTTTGTTATTATTGTGCTATAATAAATAAATAATTTCACATTTTATTCAGCTATTTTTGAGCCCCTTGCAAAGTACCAACGGCTGACAACAGTTACACCACAAACTATTAAAATATTAGATGGGAGCCCGATGCTATCGCATTGGGAGGGCAGTGCCCCTCTCTGCCCCCTGTGCTCTTTTTGCCCCATGTGCTCTCACTGCCCTTGCACTTTTTTTGCCCTCTGCACTCTCTTTGCCCACCCTATGCTCTCTTTGCCTCGCTGTGCTTTTTTCTCCCTCCTCCTGTGCTCTTTTCCTTCCCCTATGCTCTCTTTGCCTCCCCTGCACTCTCTTTGGACAGCCTGCCCCCTGCACTCTCAGTGGTCCCCTGCGCACTCATTGCTACCCCTTGTGCTCTCTTTGCCCCATGTGCTCTCGTTGCTCCCCCTGTGCTCTCTTTGTTCCCCAAACTGTCTTTTCTCTCCCTGTGCCCCCCTGCAATCGCTTTGCTCGCCCTGCACTCTGTTTGCTTACACCTGCGCTATATGTGCCCTGTGCCACCATGCCTTCTCTGTGCTCAACCCTTTGCTCTCACGGTTTGGGAGTCTGTCCTGCATCTTCCTGGTTAATGCTGCTCAGCGTTAGTGCCCTAGAAGCTGGAAAAGTGTGCTGTGGCCAGCGGACACGCACTTCCTGATTTTAATTTAATGATATTATAATTGTCATTAAGAGGGACTAGATGTATACTTCCCTAAGTGTCCATATTAGATATATACATAAACAGCCTCCAATGGATAAAAGTGGATAAATATATAGCACTCATTCCAGGACCACCTACAGCTAAAAATCATTGTGGGTAAGAAATTGGTTTCAGAACAATCACATGTGTGTGTACTATACCCAAAACTAACTTGGTTACTTATTGTTAGAGGCCATACAAGAATAAGATAAAGCCCCTTGAATAAAAGACCCTCACTACAACAAGCCACAATAAAAACCATCAGGATAAAATGAGACTTCTGAACCATCCTCACACATCCACTAATTGACCTATAATTAGTTCATATTTTGTAGATTGTGTTTTCAGAATTCTTTGGAACGTTAATAAACATCCCAAAATAAGGGTTGTACCAATTGATGTTGTATCTTTTCTTGGTAACAGATGTAGCGCTGAGCCTTACACCATTATTTACACAAGTAATTTTCAGTTTAAACTTGCTGAATAATAACAAAATTGAAACTTAGACATTGCTTCTGAATTTTAATTCAAAAGAAAAATTAAAAAACCAACTAATATAAATGGACTAGGCAAAAATAATGGACCATAACTTAATACTGTTGCACAAAACTTTGAGGCAATCACTGCAAATAAATTATTTCTGTAAAACTCAATGACATTTACACCTGTATACAGGTATTTTAGATCAGGGCTCATAGAAGGTTACTCCAGAAAAGTTGCCTACAGTCCCGTAGACCTTAAACTTCTGAATAATATGTGCAACTGTCACCGGAAAATCAAGTTGTCTGCAGATGGTCTTATAGCCTTCACCTTTACATATTTGTCTGTAATTTCCTTTCTAGCCTCCTGAGACAATTCCATGCTTAGCTTTATTTCATGTTCATTATGGTACACACCATGATGCCAAACAGCACAGTGACTACTTTTCACCCTTCAAATAGGCAGACTGACTAACTACAGACTTCTATACATCTGTAATGTTAATTACAGGAAACACAGTAGTTTAGAACGTCCAATTATTTTCAATCTTTTCTAGAAATACAATCATTTTTGTCCAGCCAACTTTCTCCAGTTTGTTTTTTAAAATGCTTTTGTTTAGCCACAATTCAAACACAATGTCTGATTTTTATTAGTTGATGTTCAGTAAATTAATTAGAAAATTACTTTTGGCAATTTCAAGTTATTTTAGTTACTATTGTGTTTTTTTTTTTATTTAACAGAAGGATAGCAACAAATTTGTCAATGTGTGTATTACTCATCATTCTGATTCCATCAAGTAGCATTCAAGGCTTTTTTTAAATCAATATAAGAAAGAAAGGTAATACAGCTCACCACTGTTCCATGTCCGGTTGATTCTCAGCTCAGAAAAGTCCTTGGTCTGGTCCACGCAGCAGCAACATCACAAAATATGAAAGAGAATTTCCTGTGAGCAAAAATTGGATTTGACCATGCAGATGTATCCACAAGCTTGAGTTTATTTACAAGTGCAAAGACAAAGTAGAAACAGTACAAAAAAGTAAAAAGCCCAACACCTCCAACCCCCATTCACCCCTTAAAACCGACACGTTTTGACATTGTCATCTTAGTCATGGTATTATTCACCAATGATCAATACCATGACTTAGGGCTTGTCCACACACCTGCGCTTCAGTATTTAGCGCTTCTTGCACTAAATACTTAGGATTTGGCAGAGAAGCGCAGGTGCGTGTATGCGGCTGCTTCCAGCAGACGCTGTCCCTGGTTACCCGATGTGTATCGAGGTAACCAGTTCATACAGCAGCCTGCTTAGTCACCGCTTATTGCGAGGGCACAGGGAAACTCTGCAAGCAGCGTTCCCCTGTGCGCTCGGGATAAGGGCACATTTTGCAGGCTGCTGTATGAACTGGTTACCACGATACACATTGGGTAACCAGGGACAGCGTCTGCTGGAAGCGGCCGCATACACGCATCTGCGCTTCTCTGTCAAATCCTAAGTATTTAGTGCAAGAAGCGCTAAATACTGAAGCGCAGGTGTGTGGACAAGCCCTAAGATGTCAAAACACGTCAGTTTTCAGAGGTGAATTGGAGTTGGGAGTGTTGAGTTTAGGATTTTTTGTACTGTTTCTACCTTGTTTTTGCACTTGGAAGTAAATTTAAGCTTTTGGATACATCTGCATGGTCAAATCCAATTTTTGCACGCTGGAAATTCTCTTTCATTTTTTGTGATGTTGATTTGAAATCAATGAAATAGTAAAACCACTTCTAATCCTGTGTAAAATCAGATTCATGTGTTTAATACCTACCAGTAACCACTAGGAAAACATATTAAAAGATAGTTAAAGCGAACCTGCTCAGTTATTCATGCTGCCTATGGCACAGGCAATAAGAATCAGAAATCAGATTCAGCATTACAGACATTTGTTTTGCTCTGAAATGCTTCAGTGTTTTAGAGAAAAATGTAGTTGACTTGTCCAAGTGGCAGTTCTCTGCCAATGTTTTACCCATTCAGCTAGACTGACAAGAGAAGATGACGGGGGACCTGGTTCTTGGACTAGTCTGCTAATCCCTGGAAGAGCTTTCACTTATGCTTTCAAGCAATTCATCCAAATTGTACCACTGCAGCAGGGCTGTACACGTAATTAACATCTGCTACCTCTTTCCTAATTGCAAAGACTTTGCGGCAGTACCCACAAAATCAAAGTGGTAAATATACAACATCAGCCAGCAACCTGCTAACACTACAATTTTTTTTTATATAGATCTTTTTTCTCTCCAGGAAATTTTAGGAATAATTTTATTCTCCTACTAGTTGAACTAATCACTATTACATTCAACCACAGTATTGAAGTCCGTGATTCCTACCTAAACCCTAGGAAGGAAAAAATGAAATACCGAGCGACGAGTGTAGATAGCGCTAAGTGTAGATATTTATGGAACTTGATGGTATAATTGTGAATACTATTGCACTCACCTTGTCTACATATGATAAAGGCTTATCATATGTATAACTTTTCCCGGGTGGTGGATGGAGCTCTATATGAGTAAGCTTGGATACCCCCAGGGGTTCCAGCAAAATGAAGAAAAAGAAATAAGATAAAAAATCCAGGAATAGCACCAGACCATGCACTTGGGAAAATAAAGCAATCCATTGTACTCCTCCAGTTTATGAAAAAAGACAATTTATTGGATCTAAATTGGTAAAAACAAGTCTATGAAAATGTAAATGTAAAAATCAAATGGATATTATGGTGTAACCGTAGCTTATATTATAACGCATTTCATTGTGCCCACTTTCATCAGGTGCTCCTTGTTCAAAGTATGAATAAATATTGACAAAATGAAAATAGTAAATATGCAGCATCAGCCAGCACCCTGTTAATGCTACAATGTTTTTAGATATAGATTATTTTTATCTCTCCTGGTACCTTTACACGCCGCTACTGGATGGTGGCAACAACCGGGTACATGAGAGAAATGTATCTTGCACCGCCAATTCAACCCGAGGTAGCGGCGTGTGAAGATGGTTGTTGCCACCCGCCAGTAGCGGCACCTGTTTCCGAGCACTGCTCTAAAACAGGTGGTTACCCAGCCGATGGTAGCGACCTGTATCGGGTGTAAAGAAGGAACAGAAGGGTTGTTTCTACACCATGCTATGTGCATGGTATGTAGCTGGGGCCTGACACAGGCTCCGGGTTACCGCGCCCCATCAGCGATCATTGGAGGAAGCTCCTGCGTTACAATTGGTAGTCACTGCATAGGGAGGCATATTTAAGGAGCTGACCAGTCACACTACACAATTGCTCGAGCGTCATGTATTAATCAGCCTTCTGCGCTGGCTACCCAATCATAATGTTATTGCTTTGTCCTATCAGCGTATGGAATTCTCGTAATCCACAATTGTGGCACGCCTATGTGTTGTCCCTGCTGCACCAAGTCCGCCCATATTAGCTTGTTGTAGCGGTGTGTAAATGAGGTAAGGTGCTCTGCAGAAGGTAACTTGAGACACCCGGCGGTGTATCCAGAGATAGATGTAACCTACCGTAGCGCACCTTGTTGCGGCGTGTAAAGGTGGTGCGATTACCGTTTGCAACTGTTTGTGCGTGCTCGTGCACGTGAAGTACCCGGTTGTTGCCACCATCCAGTAGCGGCGTGTAAAGGTACCATCCAGGATTTCTTAGTTATACATTTATTCTCCTATTAGTCGAACTAATCACTATTACATTCAACCATAATGACATACTGTCTATGACAGTAAGGCTACATTCACACGGTGCGCTATTGCACCGTTCGGGTCTGCTTTGTACGGATCCGCTATTTAAGTGAAAACACAGTGAAATGCAGTGACGTTGGCTGTCAATGCATTTCACTATTTTGCATTCTATGCTTTTTACGGATCCGCTTTTGGGCTGAAAAGTGGTTCCGTAAAAAGAATTAGCATGTCAATTTCCTAGCGGTTTTTTTTACTCACCTCCCCGCATTCCCCCAGTGATCTCACCTCATACCAACTCACAGGGAACAGGGAATAGGAGTAAGCTCACCCTCCTTCTCAGAAGATCCAGTCAGGTGCTGCAGCTGACGGCCGGCCACCGCCCAAGTCAAGGAATATAATGAAGATATGCTGGCACCTTCATCCCATGAAAAAGTTTTTACTTTATTATGTAATTCACAACATTAAAATAAAAGCATCTTGGTGGCTGAGCATGCCCGTTGACGGGGCATGCTCAGCCACCAAGATGCTTTTATTTTAATGTTGTGAATTACATAATAAAGTAAAAACTTTTTCATCGGATGAAGGTGCCAGCATATCTTCATTATATTCCTCACCTCATACCGACAGCAGAGGACCTCTGGAAGAGCTTGGACAGCACCATGTGACCAAATGTCATCACTGGTCAAGCTGCAGGGTCCTAGAGGCCACGCTTGCTGCGGCCTCCGGGGATAAGAGGAGATCACCGGCGGTCACGAAGGGAGCTCGTCAAGGTTAGTAAAAGCAGGCAAATTGCGCAACAGCATTCACACAAAGAACGCTGTGTCCTGTGAGAATCCAATCTTGGTGCAGCTTTGCACCAAAACGGATTGTCACAAAATGCAGCCGTACACTGTAAGTGAACAGCAGCTGCCAGTTCCACAGAGAGACCCGGATATCCACTCTTACAGAGCACACAGGAAAATGCAGCAAACCACGTTTCCTGTGTGTTCTGTAATAGCGCATATCCTGGATTCTCTGTGGAGCTGGCACCTGCGGTAAGCATCAGGTTGCCATAAAGTTGCATAAGCAGGCGGCACATAGCATTACATGTCGTTAACACTATACGCTCAGCCTGCATGAACCTAAGTTTTAAACGATCTGGCAGGCAGAGGGCAGACGCTAATTTGACCCTAGCCTTAGGCTATGTTCACACGCTGCGCTATTGGTCTGCTTTTTACAGATCTGCTATTGCAGTGGAATGCAGTAAAACACATTGCATTAGATGTCCCAGCCAAGTCAACGCATTTCACTATTTTACATTTAGACACAACACTTTTTACAGATCCGCTTTTGGGCTAAAAAACCGGGTCTGTAAAAAGAAGTCACATTCCCATTCCATGGCGTTATTTCACTGCACTTTTTACTCACATCGCCATGCTCCCCCGGTGATCTCCAGCAATATCTCCTAATACCGAGGCCACAGTTCCTACGGGAGGATCTTGGACAGCACCATTTTATGAGTGACATCACCTGGTCACATGGCAGGTGCAGGGTCCAAGAGACAGCACTCCCTGCGGCCTCCGGGGATGAGAAGACACCGCCGGTGATCACGCAAGGTGAGTAAAAGTGCAGGCAAAAAGCGCAGCAACGTTCACACACAGGAGGGTGCACTTTGTAAGGTTCCGTTCTTGGTTCCACGGATCCTCACAAAAGCTAGCAATAATGCTGTGAGTGAATGGAGTCTTAAAAGACCAATTATTTCAGACTCCTTTGTAACCTCCAAAGTTTTAATTTGTTAATGGAGATAAGAAAGCATTCATAATCTAAAATTATGGTATTATTCTAGTATGTTTTAGATTTTCATTAACTTCCTAATCTATAGTCATTTGGAAAGTAAGAAGAATTGGATTTCTGTAAAGTCAGATATAAAACATGGTAAATGTAAGGGCATGTATGTGGACTAAATGAATGGTTAAAAAATTATGCTGTCAATAGTAAAGAATTTTGATCTAAACAGTTATATGTTTGTGTAGGACACTTTGTTGCATCAAAATATCCCATGGGTAATATCCTACTGGTAAATACCGCCTTTAGTTTTAAAAGATAGCTTCCCTTTAAATTCTGAGTGTCCGTTCTACAAGTACTTGAATCTTAAGCACAACAAATTGTGTTTCAATAAAAACTACTAATTATAGCTGTCTATGAAGTGGACTCCAAATCAATAATACACACTGAGGGTTGGCGGGTCTGTCTAAAGTATTTCTTCAGTTATTCACAAAACAGGTTATTCAGAAAAGCAGTGATGTCCCTGATTAGACTGCTGAGAAGCTGTGAGTTATATTGATTGTTCAAAATCATTACAAGAGCAAAAATGAGAAAACTAAACATAAATTACTTCTATGAAATTGAAGTGAAATTGTTATAGCAGCCTTAAAGGGGTGTACAAAGGAATAAAAATATGTCTTATAGATTTCAACCATGTTAAAAACTCTAAAAACATAATAATTATCCAAAACACTCATCTGCAAGTCCCATTTGACCTCTCAGTTCCTGCTGGTCTGTTCTGTATGCTCTCACCCCCAGTACACTGGAAATGGTTAAAAATTCTTATTTAGTCTGTAATTGGCCATGACAATGACCTGAATCGAGTCATTTCTGACCATTTTCAGTGCATTGAGGTTAGAACCAGTCAGCATAGACCCTCAGGAATCAGATAAGCACCAGAACATGACCAGTGTTGCAAGGAATAGTTATTATTATTATTATTATTATTATTATTATTATTATTAATAAACAACACTGACAAATAGCAAATAGGATCACTATGATGGATTTTGTATAAAATTGAGTTCCAAAGAAATTCAAGTTGTCATTCAGGCTCAGGTTGCATCAGTGTCAACTTAAAATATCCGTTGACATTTGAATACAATTAAAAGCATGGCAAGAGATTAAGAAGGACCCCATTGCTGACACAGAGACAAAAACTATAAATGAACTCTGCAATTTTGCCAAAATTCTTCTGGAAAGCATCTTGTGGACAGATGAGACCAAGATAAAGCTTTTTAGTAAAGCACAACATTCTGTTAACGAAAATAAAATGAGGCGTACAAAAAAAGAACACAGTACCTACAGTCAAACATGATGGAGGTTCAAACACGTTTTGGGGATGTTTTGCTGCCTCTAGTACTGGGTGGCTTGGCTGTGTACAAGGCATCATGAAATCTGAAGATTACCAAAGGATTTTGGGTCACAATGTAGTGCCCAGTGTTAGAAAGCTGGGTTTGCGTTAGAGGTCATGGGTCTTCAAAGAAGGACAATAACCCCAATCATACTTCAAAAAGTGTCCAGATCGAAATCCCTTTAACACTGTGGAGTTCATAAAATTGCTGTTGGGAGAAGGCATCCTTCATATATGAAGACCTGGAGCAGTTTGCAAAAGAAGAGTGGTCCAAAATTCCAGTTGAGAGGTGCAAGAAGATTGTTGATGTTTATAGGAAGAGATTGATTGCAGTTATTTATTCCAAAGTGTGTGCAAACAAATATTACGTTGAGGGTGACAACACTTTTGTCTGGTCTATTTTTGGATTTTTGTGAAATTATGTCCAATTAGTTTTTTCTTTTTCTCAATTTTTTATGTTGTTGCTATACACACAAAGGGTATAAACCTGCATAAGAAAACATGAAATTGCAATAATTTTAAGGAGAAATACTTCATTTACACAATTAAAGGAGTAGACTGCAAATTGGGAAGTCTCAACCTTCATAATAATTCAGGAGTAAAAGTCTGAAAACAACAGGAGAGACATAGGGTCTTCAGAGCAGTGTGATAAATGGTAAAACTCAACTGGAACATTCTACTTTAATATTCAGAATTCTCTACTCAGTGCTCTCCTTGCTTGGGAATCAGTTTAGGTGGACGGCCATGACTTAGTAGGTTTGTAGATGTGTCATACCCTTCCATTTGTAGGATGGATTGAAACAGTGCTATTTATTGGGCTATTTCTAACCTAACCTCGATTAAATCTTCTTTCAATCTATCCCTGACCTAGTCTGATGTTTTTCTTGGTTTTCATAATTAATCTCTAATGTTTTCAACATACCTCTGAGGGCTTCACAGAACAGCTGTAGCTTTAGGTAGAATGAATTATACAGAGATGGACTTAACTAATTACATGACTTCTGAAGGTGTCACTGAGAATTTTATTTAGGGGTATCAGACTATAGGAGACTGAATACCAATGCACTGTCACAATTTTTAGATTTATATTTCTGAAATATTGAGAAAACTGTATAATTTCCTTTACACTTCACAAATACTTATTACTTCGTATTGGTAGATCACAGAAAATCCCAATCAAATATACTTAGACCTGTTTTATGATTAAGACAAACCAAAATCATTCTGATGATTGTAGTGAATTTTGTTTAATGAGAAGAAATCTCTACTGGTCCGATATTGTTTTGTAATTTCCCTCTAGCTATCTAAATAACTTTCTGGATATTTTTAATGATCTTCTAGTTTCTATTTTGTTGGAAGTTATTTCATGCAAAAATAAGAGAGGACAGGCTCTGTATTTGAAGGTATTTCATGTGAAGTTTGAAGGATACAATGCAGTATGTTAGTCATATAATGTTATCCTGAATGTTACTACTAGTCGAGCATGTTTGCAGACAATGAAAAATCTAATAATACTTTAGCACAGCTAAGCACTTTCTAATATAAATGAGATCAGGGGTAATTAGCCCTGAGTTACTCTGGGTCCACAAAGTATTCCGATGTTCCCTGCAGTTTTCCACCTCTGGCGTCTATCCTCTATACCCTGATGATCTTTTTTTTGCTCTGAAAAGTCATTCATGCCTGAACTTTATTTATCCCCTTGAACTACTCAGTTGATTTCTCAAATGACGGCTTCCAGGAGATGCCATGCATGCAGGAGACAGGATTAATTCAATCAATCAGAATCCAGCATACACAAAGTAGTGCAATACAAACAGTGAAAAGAAGTCACCTTAGTACAAGGTGAGCTATCTGGAGGTCTTCCTGGGACAATTTATTATACATAGCTGATACACCTACAAAATATTTTATTTTTGCTTCCCTTTATTATTCACAAACTAATTAGCATAAATAAATACCAAGTTAACAATTTGTGAATGAGTCTACCAATATATTGCATATTTAACCCTAATGCTAGAGGATCGTCATGCTTTGAATGCACGCTGTAAACACCTATTGGTCAAGAAAGCAAAAGTATCATCCTATATTTACTACTAAAAACACAACAAAGAGCAATAAATGAGCAAATAACCTAAAAATGAAAAAAGTAAAAATGCTGTAGTGCAAAAAACATAATCAGGGTACTAAGTGACACAGATATGATCATATAAATGCAAAAAAAAAATGCAATCATAGTTGTGGCCTACCTTGAGCTGGACATGATATAATGTGTGACATCTCATGGCATGGTGTGCTCTGTTGAAGCCCGGTTCCTGCTTCATTCTGTCCTTGTCATTCCACGTCGCAGACAGGTGACAAGGTGTTAGTACTACTGTAGGCAGAGACTGTCCAGATTGGGTCACCGTGTCTGGTGGGACAGCTTACGCATTTATATAATCATATCTATGTCACTAAGTACCCTGATTATGTTTTTTGCACTATAGCATTTTTTCATTTTTAGGGTATTTGCTCATTTGTTGCTTTTTGTTGTGTTTTTCATTATGAGGCCAGTGTGAACTTGCGCCACTGCAGAGTATCACCTTAGTTACAGCCCTGGTTTTATTTATGTATATTTACTACTAACATGAAGTCCAATATGTCATGAAAAAACATGTCTTGGAATCACTGGGATATGTTGAAGCGTTCCAGAGTTATTAACTCATAAAGTGACACTGGTCAGAAAATGAGGCTTGGTCCTTAGGGGGTTAAAGTGTGCATCTAACTCAAGTAAGCACTATTTCTTCTTATTTAGGTAATTAATGTAAGAACTACATATTTGAGTTACCTTGGCAAAGTATAAAATGAGGCATAAAAGTCATAAACTTTACAGTCAGTTCTTGGGTTCTAAACTAGAAATGTTCTATATCGTTATTCATCATAACCCAGATATATATGTAAGTTAGAAAAGAGAAAAGAAAACCAATAGTAAACTCACTGCTATCTGACTGGCTGCTCTGCTGCTTGCCATGTGGTCCTTTTCTTTCCACCGTCACATGCCCCATCTCTCACCTCTGCAGCATAGACCAGGACTTCTGGCCACTCCAGGCATCAGAGGTTATGTTGACATCTCAACCTTATGATGTGCTGGAACCATGGGGCTTGGGTGTGGCCGAACGTCTTGGAGATGCAATATACCACAGTGGTAAGAAGAGAACCAAACAGCAAGCAGAATTTTCTTTGTGGTCAATGTTTTCTTTGATATTCAAAAAATGTGAACTCTAAGCTAGAAAACTCTTTTAAGACATTTTTGTTCTGCTTAATACTGCTAACACCATCTGCAATAAGAACTAAGTGTCACCAGGGGTGGCTCTGCATATGTGAACATTACATCTATTGTTGAACATGGTAGATTTGTCCATACATCATGAAGGGAGGGGAGGAGATAAAACTGAACATTGATAAAGTGCAAACCTGCTGAGCTACCTCTTTAAAGGGAATATGTCTGAAGGTTTTTGCTATGTAATCTGAGAGAAGCATAATGTAGGGTGTGAGAGCCTGATTCCAGCGATGTGTCACTAAGCTCTCTGCTGCTTAATAAAATCAGTATTTTATTAGCAGGAGATTATCACGAAAGAACTTAGTGTTTTGTGCCAGCTGTACATCTGCTAGGTATAACCCCTCCCCACCACTGATTAGCATATTTGTGTCAATGCATTGTGTACACAGAAAGTTGTCAATCAGTGTGTGTACTGGGTTATACAGAGCTCAGCATTCTAAGCATTGCTAAATCTGAAGCAGAGAAAACAGTGATGATATCTTGTCACATGCAGACTAGCAGGACATATCGCTGAAATCAGGGTCTCAGCCCCTACATCATGCCTCTGTCAGGTTACATTTAATACAAATTATGTATTTGCTGATAAAATATTAATAAATAGTTTAAAGGCTTGAAGGATTAAAGAGACATTTCAACAAGCACTATGAGCAGAGTGTTAAACGAACTTGAGACCACAGTGACATTAGATGGGCAGGTTGTTTTAGTGACTGATCCACCACTTTGAAACCAAATCAGTAAGTTCACTTAAAACTTTGTTAGCAAATAATGTGGAAACCATTAACATACATGATATTTAGTAGGTACAGTTTTTGATCCTTAACTATTCAAGTTATGATGACAACGAACTATTCTAAACAAGTTGATTGGACAAAACCAAGATTTTCCCCATGGCTTAGTAAGGTAAAAAACAAGTAAGTTAGCTATTGCCACTGGCACTTACCAGGGTCCAACACAGACAATTCCATGGTCTGAGATTACGCCGGCAGGAAATCATCACCATTCAAAGTGGCGAACTGCTTGGACAGTGATTGGCCACCCTGGTCAGTTCACTTCCACAGCATGTCATTAGTGACATCATCAATGTCACGCTGCGGAAATCTTGGGAAATCGCAGTCAACCACAGGTCCAAGAGATTCTGCTGCTACCTAGAATGGTGACGGTTTCCTTGTGGTGTAAATACAGAATACAGTGCGGCCTGTGCTGGATCCTGGCAAGTGTCAGAAGGTGAGTATAGCTTCTCAGGGAAATCTTGTTTGTGATTGGACAACCCCCCTTTTTATTTATATAATTGCCTTGTGGCACCTGTCATCGCCTCCTGTGTCCAGTTGTCCTCGTATCACACTGGGGTATTATGACATTGTAGTAGGGCGTTATTACATCACAATGGGGTATTATGACATCACAACTGGGTATTATTACATCATAGTGGGGTATTAGGACATCATAGTGGAGAATTATGACATCTAAGTGGGGTGTTATGACATCATAGCACACAGGGGAGAAAGCACGGGGAAGAGCGTATGGGAGAGATGTCCGCCACCCCCACCGTCACAGACATCATCATGACGTCACCGCCCTCCCGATGTGAGAGCACTGGGGCTCCATCTAGCACGTTATGAAAATCAAGTGCCAAAACTAAAATTGCAGTTTAAAAAAAGTATCTAAATGAAGGGCTACAGATGACTCTCTATGTACATGGCGTTTGCTAAAAAATATTTATGTAATAAGAGTATAGTATTTATGATGTACTCAAAGAATGGCACCTCAGTTGTGGCAAACTGCCATATAAATGAAAATATTACAAGATTATAAGTATTTTCCATTTTTCAAAATGTTCTTAACCACTTTTTTAGTCTTTCAATTGACATGACAATGTGAATTCCATTCAGTGTGAGACGAGGCAGCGGTTCTCCTTGGAATGTGCAGTCAATACAGAATTACATTACTTTCAATTTTCCAGTACATACCATGGGCTTGTCATTTAATGTGAGCTTGGATGAAGCATATTATACTATCCCAGCAGTGGTTCTTTCAAGTGGAAACTTTCATTTCAACCTGTACATGGTACCTTCCCTGCTTGAAAAAGTAGAGCCCCAAAGTGCTGATATTTTTAACCCTTCACAGCTAAATCATTTTATCAAAGTTTGCGGTGATAGCATAAATAAAATTGAAAAGCTACAAAAAAAAAATTTTTCTGCCTTTTAACTTTTGGCAACCATCCAATACAAAGACTCGGAAATATACAGTATATTAATTCCTTCCTCCAAATGCATTGCCAATTTTCACACTGCACCTCTTAAGCCAAGTATGATTTCATGAATTAATTATCAAATAGCATTGTATATTAGTCATTCCTGGTGTATAACAGGTCACTTCAAAGCTATATTTGACCAATGTTTCTGCTACTTGAAATCACATTTAATATTCTTATGTTTTATACCGAATGGTAACCTTCATGTGTAATGATCCAAACGTCTCTTACATGGTGGAATAAATGAAAGGGCAGAGACATACGCCCATCCAGAAAGGCAGGGGCCATTTGGGTGAGTCACGTAAGATTCATGTGAGTAACTCGCGTAAGTGTGTCTCTGCCCTTAGGCTGAGCATGGAGTTCAGGAAAGAAATGTAGCTATTGGGGATACATAATCATTAGAGATAATCAAATCTTTTGAATCTTTTGTCAGGTTTGACAATTTTATTTATTGATTAACAAAAAACTGATTTGCAATAGAAATACTCCAAAGCTTCCAACGGCCCTTAAAAGACATGCGGTACTCAGAGGTCTCCTAGGACTCAATCCAACCCTTACAGGAGACTGTGATGCAGGTAACTTTGATACATGCACAGAACTGCTCATAATTCTAGGGGCACGAGCACCTCACAGGTTTCCTTTAATAATGTTGAGGTCACCTCTTATAAAAGAATTCAACCTGGCAGTAAGAAACATGCTGTTTTAAAACACCTTGCACTTAAAGTTTTTCATTTTTTCAATTTAAAAAAATTAGCTTTCTTAGGCAACTTTCACATCAGCGTTCTTGTACAATCGTGGAAGATCTGGCAGCTTTGCCGCATCTGCCATGTAACGGCCTCTTGCAGCAAGCCCCTTCATTCTCTTGTGACTTGCAGTCAGGTGCGAGCAAGTGTGGTTTTGCCGCAACTAGCACATACGGTACTTCGGCGGCGCAAAAAAAATGCTGCTAGCAGGGGTTTTTGACATGCTGCAGATGCTGATTCCAGCAAAACCGCACTTGCCGCACCAGACCGCAAGTCCTATAGGGAAGAATGGGGCTTGCCGCAGCCTTGCTGCAAGTGTTCCATTATGTGGCAGATGCGGCAAAAACTGACGATTTGCAGTGAATTTCAAATTTACGTATGTGAAAGCAGCCTTAGGCTAGGGTCACACTTGGTCATGCATCCGCTAAACAGATGCATTTTTTACATGTGCAAATGTGTAAAAACACATGTATTAATGCACTCATAGACTCCAATGCAAAAAAACACATTGCAAAAGTGCAATGCATTTTTTGCTAGTTGTCTAAAAAGATGGTCTGCAAAGTTTTTTGGTGGTTTTTCAAAAACGCATTCTTTTTTTTAACATGGGAGTTATGGAAATGCATGCTTTAACACATGGTACATACATGGGAACGTTTAATGCTTGCGCTAAAAATGAAAAAACATGCATAAAAATGTCAAGGCAAAAACTGGATCCATTAATGCATCCTGTAAACAGTTGCAACCTCCCAAGTGTGACCCTAGCCTTAGGCTGCTTTCAAATCTGCGTTTTGGCAAATCCAGCAGAATTCCGCCTATTTTGCAAAACACATATGCATCCCACTTGTAGCAAGATTGCGTTTCTAATGCATTTTGTAAAAGGAGTTCCTGACATGTGCGGACACTTGGTTTTCATTGGAATCCGATAAATCTGGCACTTGCTGCGTTTCTTAAAACCGCAGTTAGGGGCATTTTTTGTCCATTGCCGAAGTGCCAGATTTGCTGGACCACAATGAAAACGCAAGGATCCGCACATGTCATGGAACTCCTATACAAAATCATTAGGCAGAGCGCAATCTTGCCGCAAGTGTAGCCAGATCTGTTTTTTAGCGAAGAAAGCAGAACTCTGCGGATTTGCAAAAACGCAGATCAGGCAAGCCTGAAGTTCAAAAGTTCAGGCTTGCCTGATCTGCTGGAACTGAAACAAACGCTGATGTGGAGAGCTTAAGGCTACGTTCACACGATGCGTTTAGCTGCATTCTTGCAGCTTTTTTTGAGGATCTGTAAAATGGATCACTTTTTAAAAAAAAAAAAAAAATGCATCACCATTCACAGAGTGCACTTTTCATCATTGGAGCATCTGAATGCTAATTTGGGAAAAACATTGACTTGGCTGGGATGCCAAACATCACTGCATTTCACTGGATTTACGAATCCTCAAAAAAAGCTGCAAAAACGCAGCGTGTGAACATAGCCTGACAGTGTTGTTCCTGTATTTTGATATGTTTTTTTGTAAGAGGATACTTCATAGTCCTGAAACTGGTATTAAAGTAAAAAAAATAGGGGGGGAACAAGAGGCGCAATAGTGCCCTATCACTAGTGACACTGATGTATGCGGTGGGTATGAATTCACTCACCTAGCACAGTTGTGACACCCACAACTGGTGTAAAAGCATTTGGCATTAAATGCAGCTGCTGCAGGACTTCCACCTTCCACATGCACGTGGGAATCACCAATTCACAGGGTGACACTTTATCTGTCCGTGTGAATCAAGAAATCAATTCGGAAAACATTGACTTGGCTTGATAAACTCAAATCATTCCACCTTCACATGTCCTGTGTTTTAGGAATCCTGAAAAAAGAAGCTGAAAACGCTAGGAAGGAATGTGGACAGTATTGTCCTACGTATTTTGATGTTTTTTATTTGTGAACTGATACATTTCATAGTCTCTAAAACTGGTATTAGGTATTTAAGTAGACAATTAAAATGTAGGTAGCATCTTGTGCCAAACAAAAGCACCAGCAATTGTCCTTTGCATTCAGGTGTGTGTGTCTTATAATAGACTATTACAGCAATGAAGTGTGCTAAAAAATTTTAAATAATGTGCACTTTTAGGTAGCTAAAGAACTATAACAATTAAGTTCTTGTTTAGCTACCTAAGGGTACCTTTACACGTCGCAACTTTGGCGTGATAGGAGGGAATCTAACGTACGACGTGCACATTTTCATGGTTGCCTCGATCGCCGAAGGTGCTTTTACACGCCGCAATTTTGCTCAACCTAAGGCGAAGTGTCGCCCCGGAAGTCGCCACACCAACAGCGGGAAACATCTGTAGACTCCCGTTCGCCGCTTCACACGCCGCAATCCCCAAAGGAATGTGGGCAAACATGTTCAGCGTGGCAGAACATAGGGTGGCAGACTGGTGTATACCTGCGGCCCCAAGCACGCTGATTAGACAATGCAATAGCGTTATGATTGGTCAACCTGCGCTGGAAGGAAGGCTAATATCATGACGCCATTGTCATTGTGTGGTGGTGAATGGACAGCTCTTCAAATATGGCGCCCTGTGAAGTGACAGCCAATGGAAATACAGTAGCCACCACCAATCATCGCTGATGGAGGCGCGGTGTCCAGCACGCTGTGGCACGCCTCCGGGAAATCAGTAGGCGACGCAGATTCCATCCCTATCACCCCTTTCACACGCGCCAAAAGCAGGGAATTTCCCTTCAGGATTGCCTCTGATTTTGGAGCAGTGTGTGAAATCGGAACCAGGCGCAACCTTTTTTATCATCGCCAAATTCCCCAATTACACGCCTGCAATTGTGAGGCAATTTCACGGCGATGTGATGGGCAACAGATTGCCAGTCAGATTCCTTCCGCGGTTGCGAGCGTGTAAAGGTACCCTAAAGGCACTTTTAAACGGTGACTATATTTCGTTTTCGAAAAGATTGCATATGTTTATTACACTTGGAGAAACTTTATTTTTGGCACTTGTCCAAGATCTGCATAAATTTCAAGGGAATTCAGGGACAGTATAATTTAAAGTGTGATATTTACTGCACCATTTTTTCAGCACCATGTCTGAGCAACTCAGGGAATGACCAATTAACATTGTAGTGAATAGGGGAAGTTGCGCTCCAAATCGTAGTTGCGCTGTCACACAGCATGATCCTGCCAGATCGTCAAGCCAATATTGCACAGTTGAAGAGCATGCACAATCTCAAAACTATATCGCAGTTCCATTGTTTTTGCGTAGTGTTGCCCATTTACACGACACAACGCACGAGAACGATATCAACTGCAACGCCCGTACCACGTGACTTTTTATCGTAGTTGCGGCCTTAAGGGTGCACATTATTTAAAATACCTGTTGACTGACCTGTTGAATATTGTTCTTTTTGCTTACCTCTTGACCATGAAAAGATGAAAGACAGCTGTTTTATTACACTATATGATGAATGATAATCTATTTTTAATATGTTCTAGAAGTGCCATGCTGATAGACTCCTACCTAAAATACTGAATGCTGTCATAAATTCAAGGGGACTTTAGCACAGTATTAATTTTAAAGGTGTGGATATTTCTGCAACTACATTTTTTTTAGTTCTCCATTTTTCTTTTTCCACCCAAAAATATTTTAGTTCATCTTTCTATTGAATTATTCAGATTATGAGTGACGTTAAAGGTACAAAAAGTTCTGAAACAATTCTTCTTGGAATGATGGTTCACATGACAAAAACCTGGCATTTTAACAGGGATGTGTATCCACTGTATATTCTTGTTCCAGGCTCAGTAACTGCACATTTATTGTTTTTACTTATTGCTATCACAGTATCCTATACATTGTGTATTGTATTAATTCTTTTATTGCTATTTGTTGATAACAAAAATAATACGAATCTCAAAATAACAGGCGTGAGGTTGAAGAAAATGGTTTTATCTTTTCTCTGCACCTGTGAAACAAAATAAACACATAAAATCACATTGCAAAAGGCCTCTGTCTTATTCTGTATATATCTGTGCTTGCTCAGGTCTCGGTAGGTCCATTACCCACCATCCTTAAGCACATATTGGTTTTCCTGTGTCCACAAAACAATCTCCTTCCAGATATTCATTTACAAGAGAATCTTGTATTATACCCAGGGCACAGGAAGATCGGACGGGTCATGTGTACAATAGATTGGGAGTGGGGATTAACAGTTTTGTTCTATGCAATTATTGTGTCTTTATAATACAGCTGGGAATCTACTTACTAAATGGTCCTGCCCCCACTTCAAAAAGAATTAATTGCTTTCTGCTTTGAGTCACTTTTTGTAACTTTTCAAATGTTGCAAAAAATTGACGTTATAGAAGAGGTTATGTAACCCCATAATTGCCTTTTACAGATGTCCAATCTATTTATATAATCCGCAGTTGGGATTTCGGGCGTTGTAGCCGAATCCCAACATGCTTTGCGCGGGACTGCGAGTGATGACGCGCAGCGTCATCACGAGCCGCAGACCCGCACTACTCTAAAAAAAAAAAAAAATCCTCACCTCTACCCGAGCCCGCGCTGTCTCCCGCCGTCTCCCGCCGTCTTCTGCCGTGTTCCGCTAGGCTCCCGGTGGCTGTGCAGGCTCCCGGTGCCTGCAGTGATCTTCTATCTACTGAGAGTGAAGGACCTGTGGTGATGTCAGAGTCACGTGACACCAGCTTACTCCAGGCAAATCGCGGGTCACGTGACTCTGACATCACCACAGGTCCTTCACTCTCAGTAGATAGAAGATCACTGCAAGCACCGGGAGCCTGCACAGCCACCGGGAGCCTAGCGGAACACGGCAGAAGACGGCGGAACACGGCAGAAGACGGCGGGGGCTCGGGGTGAGGTGAGCATAATCTTTTTTTATTTTTTTTTAACCCCTGCCTTGCACGAGCGCACCACAGACACCTGTATACTCCACCACCACACACGCCTGTACACTCTGCCACCACCACAGACGCCTGTATACTCCACCACCACAGACGCCTGTATACTCCACCACCACACACGCCTGTATACTCTGCCACCACACACGCCTGTACACTCTGCCACCACCACAGACGCCTGTATACTCCACCACCACACACGCCTGTATACTCTGCCACCACACACGCCTGTACACTCTGCCACCACACACGCCTGTACACTCTGCCGCCACCACCACACACGCCTGTACACTCTGCCGCCACCACCACACACGCCTGTACACTCTGCCGCCACCACCACACACGCCTGTACACTCTGCCGCCACCACCACACACGCCTGTACACTCTGCCGCCACCACCACACACGCCTGTACACTCTGCCACCACCACACACGCCTGTACACTCTGCCACCACCACACACGCCTGTACACTCTGCCGCCACCACACACGCCTGTACACTCTGCCGCCACCACACACGCCTGTACACTCTGCCGCCACCACACACGCCTGTACACTCTGCCGCCACCACACACGCCTGTACACTCTGCCGCCACCACACACGCCTGTACACTCTGCCACCACCACACACGCCTGTACACTCTGCCACCACCACACACGCCTGTACACTCTGCCACCACCACACACGCCTGTACACTCTGCCACCACCACACACGCCTGTACACTCTGCCACCACCACACACCCTGTACACTCTGCCACCACCACACACGCCTGTACACTCTGCCGCCACCACACACGCCTGTACACTCTGCCGCCACCACACACGCCTGTACACTCTGCCGCCACCACACACGTCTGTACACTCTGCCGCCACCACACACGCCTGTACACTCTGCCGCCACCACACACGCCTGTACGCTCTGCCACCACCACACACGCCTGTACACTCTGCCACCACACACACGCCTGTACACTCTGCCACCACCACACACACCTGTACACTCTGCCACCACCACACACACCTGTACACTCTGCCACCACCACACACGCCTGTATACTCTGCCACCACCACACACGCCGGTATACTCTCCCACCACCACACACGCCTGTACACTCTGCCACCACCACACACACCTGTACACTCTGCCACCACCACACACGCCTGTACACTCTGCCACCACCACACACGCCTGTATACTCTGCCACCACCACACACGCCTGTATACTCTGCCACCACCACCACACACACCTGTATACTCTGCCACCACCACCACACACGCCTGTATACTCCACTACCCACAGACCCACCTGTATACTCTTCTACCCACAGAGCCGCCTGTATACTTTACTACCCACAGAGTCACCTGTATAATCTCCTACCCTCAGAGCCGTCTGTATACTCTGCTACCCACAGACCCGCCTGTATACTCTGCTACCCACAGAGCCCCCTGTAATAATATAAAATAAAATAAGGAGTAACACGTCTTAATAGAGCCATATCTCTAGTATGCCAATAATTTCTGGGTTCCTCACTGGACTCTGTTTACTGGGTTCCAGTAATGACATACCATGCTGTTGACCTATTGTATTGGTAAGGTGAATATTACTTTTGGTATTTTGTACCTTTCGCTAGCATTAGTAAATATTTTATGGAGTTCAATAACATTTTTAATATAGTATACAATACACACGTGGTCAAAATTGTTGGCACCCCTCATTTAATGAAAGAAAAACCCACAATTGTCACAGAAATAACTTGAATCTGACAAAAGTAATAATAAATAAAAAAAAATCTATGAAAATGAACAAATGAAAGTCAGACATTGCTTTTCAACCCTGCTTCCACAGACTTTCATTTGTTCATTTTCATCCAGTAGCATTGAGGTGTCCACTGATGAAGAATGGCCCCACTATCTTGGTACCCCATATACCACACCATACCATCAATTTTTGTGTCCCAACAGTCTTGCAGGGATCTATCCACTGTGGGTTAGTGTCAGACCAATAGCGCTGGTTTTGTTTGTTAACTTCACCATTCACAAAAAAGTTTGCCTCATCACTCATGTGCAGCATCTGAAACAAAAGATACTGGAAGCCTGTGCTAGCATTTCTTCTGCGGTGTTGTTATAAGTGTGTCAAGAGTGGGAGAAGAGGGTTGCATGTACAATCCAACACAATGGGCAGCACTTTGAACACATTCTATAAGTGGTCATAAACTTGTAAATAACTCATGAAAGAATAAAGTTACGTTAAAACCAAGCACACCATTGTTTTTCTTATGAAATTCTCAATGTTTGATGTGTCACATGACCCTCTTCCCATTGAAAAAAATAAAGTTGGATCCAAAATGGCCGCCATGGTCACCACCCATCTGGAAAGGTTTTCCCCCTCCCATATACTAATGTGCCACAAACAGGAAGTTGATATCACCAACCATTCCCATTTTATTTAGGTACAGCCATATAAATGTCCCAGCTGGTATATACACACACAAAAAAAAGTTCACATCAGCACAGTCACTGCCAAACATGTGCATATACAGATAGAAGTAAAAACAACTATGTATTTGAGAAGAAATAAAAACAAACGCTTTTTCAAAAAAACTCAAGTTGTAGTTTAGATTTTTTTGTACTTATCTTTGTAAAGTAAGTTACTTGGTACACACAGTGGCCAATATATGTTTGCCCATCAACCGATTTGTAAAGAACCTTACTTTACGCAGATAAGTTCAAAAAAATCCACAACTAGAGTTTTTTTTCAAAAGCTTTTGTTTTTATATGTCCCTAATCCTGATATATTTGTCATCATCCTGGGCCCATCCTGGTATTTATGTTCCCCATCCTGGTATATATAATAGAAGGAGAGTTCAGCTCACCTCTTTGTGTTCCAGGCATGCATGGTCCAATCATTGCTCGCACAGTGCTGCCACTGTCCAGACGGGTAACAATCCAAAGCAAGAGAAATCTCCACCGAAGACAGACAGGGCAGATGAATTAAATACCAAATATCCTTTATTCTTCTGTTTAAAACATCATCTACCAGATAGCAGAATGACCCCAGCACTGGGAAGGATCCCATGCGTTTCGACTTCAAGAAGTCTTAATCATGGATTAATTAAGACTCCTTGAAGTCAAAATGAGTGGGATCCTTCCTAGTGTTGGGGTCATTCTGCTATCTGGTGGATGATGTTTTAAACAGAAGAATAAAGGATTTTTCTTTTTTAATTCATCTGCCCTGTCTGTCTTTGCTGGAGATTTCTCTTGCTTTGCGTCCAGGTATATATGTACTCATTCTGATATATATGTCCTTCATTCTGGTAACAATGTCCCCAATCCTGGTATATACATCCCCCATCCTGGTATATATGCCCCCATCCTAGGCTCCTTCCTGGTATATATTCATATATGTCCCAATCCTAGTATATATGTCTTTCAATCTGATATATATACAGTTAGGGCCAGAAATATTTGGACAGTGACACAATTTTCGCGAGTTGGGCTCTGCATGCCCCTACATTGGATTTGAAATGAAACCTCTACAACAGAATTCAAGTGCAGATTGTAACGTTTAATTTGAAGGGTTGAACAAAATATCTGATAGAAAATGTAGGAATTGTACACATTTCTTTACAAACACTCCACATTTTAGGAGGTCAAAAGTAATTGGACAAATAAACATAACCCAAACAAAATATTTTTATTTTCAATATTTTGTTGCGAATCCTTTGGAGGCAATCACTGCCTTAAGTCTGGAACCCATGGACATCACCAAACGCTGGGTTTCCTCCTTCTAATGCTTTGCCAGGCCTTTACAGCCGCAGCCTTCAGGTCTTGCTTGTTTGTGGGTCTTTCCGTATTAAGTCTGGATTTCAGCAAGTGAAATGCATGCTCAATTGGGTTAAGATCTGGTGATTGACTTGGCCATTGCAGAATGTTCCACTTTTTTGCACTCATGAACTCCTGGGTAGCTTTGGCTGTATGCTTCGGGTCATTGCCCATCTGTACTATGAAGCGCCGTCCAATCAACTTTGCAGCATTTGGCTGAATCTGGGCTGAAAGTATATCCCAATACACTTCAGAATTCATCGGCTACTCTTGTCTGCTGTTATGTCATCAATAAACACAAGTGACCCAGTGCCATTGAAAGCCATGCATGCCCATGCCATCACGTTGCCTCCACCATGTTTTACAGAGGATATGGTGTGCCTTGGATCATGTGCCGTTCCCTTTCTTCTCCAAACGTTTTTTCCCATCATTCTGGTACAGGTTGATCTTTGTCTCATCTGTCCATAGAATACTTTTCCAGAACTGAGCTGGCTTCTTGAGGTGTTTTTCAGCAAATTTAACTCTGCCCTGTCTATTTTTGGAATTGATGAATGGTTTGCATCTAGATGTGAACCCTTTGTATTTACTGTCATGGAGTCTTCTCTTTAGTGTTGACTTAGAGACAGATACACCTACTTCACTGAGAGTGTTCTGGACTTCAGTTGATGTTGTGAACGGGTTCTTCTTCACCAAATAAAGTATGCGGCGCTCATCCACCACTGTTGTCATCCGTGGACGCCCAGGCCTTTTAGAGTTCCCAAGCTCACCAGTCAATTCCTTTATTCTCAGAATGTACCCAACTGTTGATTTTGCTACTCCAAGCATGTCTGCTATCTCTCTGATGGATTTTTTCTTTTTTTTCAGCCTCAGGATGTTCTGCTTCACCTCAATTGAGAGTTCCTTTGACCGCATGTTGTCTGGTCACAGCAACAGCTTCCAAATGCAAAACCACACACCTGGAATCCACCCCTGACCTTTTAACTACTTCATTGATTACAGGTTAACGAGGGAGACGCCTCCAGAGTTAATTGCAGCCCTTAGAGTCCATTGTCCAATTACTTTTGGTCCCTTGAAAAAGAGGAGGCTATGCATTACAGAGCTATGATTCCTAAACCCTTTCTCCGATTTGGATGTGGAAACTCTCATATTGCAGCTGGGAGTGTGCACTTTCAGCCCATATTATATATATAATTGTATTTCTGAACATGTTTTTGTAAACAGCTAAAATAACAAAACTTGTGTCACTGTCCAAATATTTCTGGCCCTAACTGTATATGTCCTCATTCTGGGCCCCTTCCTGGTATATGTAGTTCAAGTTCTGTCTCTAATGCATAAAAACCCCAAAATATTCTGCTCACCTTCCTCCACTCTAACATTGCGTGGCATTTTCCTCTGTAGCTGATGTAGTGGCCAGCAGCTGACAGTCTGTAGTGTAGTGGCCTGCTATGAAAAAGCATGACATTACAGTCATGTGTCCCTAATTATGTGCACGCCGTGTTTGGCCAGCAGCAAGTAGCGTGTAGTGTAGTGCAGGGTCCTTACAGATCTCTGTGCCTCAATACTTATCAGCTGGATGTGCATCCTCGGAAGCACATCCAGGTAAAATATGCACTAGGGTTGGCAAAACCCCTCCACCCCTAGGCCTTGTCACGATCATGACCGCTGAGACCATGATCATTACACCCCTGCTACGGCCTACTAAACAGAAGAGGTTCTGGTAATTCTGCAAGTAGTTCGAGGTTCATAGTATTCTCTATTTTCAGCTTCTGGACTAAAGGTGTGGTCCAGGGTCCTGCAAATCTTTTTGCTCAACTCTAAATTTCACCCATGTTAACTTCTAAATAATTGATAGTGGATTGGTGATAGTTTTGTTAAATGAATATACAGGTATATATAGTCTCTTATATATATTCAACTTAGATATATTAGATTTGTTTTAGTTTTTAGTGAGAATCCTTACATTTATAACCTGCAACAAAGTGCAGTAAAGTAAAGGTACATTGGTTTTGAAAAAAAAATAAGCATGAATTTCAGGGCATCATGCAAATTTACTAAAGAATTTTAGAAATGATGTCCTCAAAGCAATTTAACACATATTTCATAAATTATATTTTAAGAATTTTTAGCAATATCTGGGTGAAAATGTGCTCTCAATCTGAACTTGGCTTTACTGAGCTCCTGCTTGATATCAATTTAATTAAAAATAGAAGCTTTTAAATGGAACCTGTCAGCTCATTTGTACCCCCAAACCTATAACTTAACCATCCCTGTTTGAGCTAAAACTGGCCTATTAAGTTTGTAAAAAAGAGTTTGATACTTACATCTCCGTATGGTAATTGGTCTTTGTGCTACATATGTAGTCACACTGGCTGGTCTCCACTGTTGCATTCTCCCCCTTGATGCTGGGATCATGCTACGGTGGGCACGATCTTTCAGTCAGGAGTGTGATCAATCAGTTAGGAGCACAAAATTCTAAATTCTTGTTCCTCCTTCCAGGTATGACTCGCTGCTGGTGCTTCATTTCCAGTCCAGCGCAGTGTGGGGGGTGTATTGGCTTACAGGCCATCTCCCGCGCATGCGCAGTGTGCATTCTGAAGCCGGTCTATACACCTTATAATACCCCACAATGCACCAGACCAGAAATGAAGAATCGGCAGCGCATCATACCCGGAAGGAGGAACAAAAATTTTGAAACGGAAGTGCGCTCCTGACTGAATGATCACGCCAACCAGCGCTTGATCCCAGCATCGAGAGGGGGGGAGAATGCAGTCGTGGAGACTGCACAGGGTGACTAAGTACCATAAGGAGACGTAAGTATCAAATTAATTTTTTACAAAGATTATAGGACGGTTTTAGGTCAGACAGGGATGGTTAGGCATGTGCTAGGAAGGTGAAGGGACAGGTAGTGGTAGGTTTGGGGGAAAAATGAGCTGACAAGTTCTCTTTAAGTGTGAAAGCTTCTTTTATATACAACTGGTAATATATGCTTGGCCAACAGAGGAAAATGTGGTGTTGAACAGCATAAGTAGATTTATACAAATCCTTTTAATACCAAGATTCTTAACTATTATTTGCATGTTTCATTTCTCAAGTGTTACAGAATGGTGACAAAAACGTAATCTATATGAACCCCATGATCCAAACAGGATCCGACATATAAAAAAAAAAAAAATCTATGCAGGTAGTGATTTGATTTCATCTATTTGTAAGATAATAAGTAAATATATTCCTTTTACTTTTTCCCCTCAGTGATATTTCCGCAGTTGGATTTCAACACTAATTGTTTCTCAGACACAAGTTTTTGCCTGGCATTTGCAACCCAACACTATTAATAATATTACAGAGTTTCCCGATCGCTCACAGGCAACAAGAAGCAAGCAGAGATGCTAAACGTGCAATTAATGTGATCTTCCACTGACTGCCGGAGAAGGGTGTAAAATATACTCCGGAAACAAGTAGCTGTTATAGGACCTTGGGGTCATATTATGTACTTCATAACTACATTGAAGAAGTTTCTTTGCTAAACTTTCTTCCTTACTTCATCATTAGATCTAATTAACAGAGCAAAAAAAGCAGATGTTTATTCTCAGTATCCAGAGGATTTCTCATCCTTGTCCCACATCTGCGCATAAAACAAAACAAAAAATTGATGCACTCAGGCAATTAATGTCAGGGGTATCCAGTATCTATTCAGACACAAGACAGACTGTCGCTAATCAAATACCTAGTAGTTTATCTTAGCTGCCCCGATCTGCTAACGCTTTTCCCTTGGCAGCGTTAAATAATTATAACCTGTCAGATCTAGAAGGAAGATCTTTAGAGAATCTGAATAACTCATTTTTTGCAGATGTATAAATGACTGTGTGTCTGTAGTGTATCTCTAGGGTAGGAAAAAAGGACTATCAATGAGCATATTAAAATGGCTGCAGAAAACCCTCTTCCAGGATGACTTGAGGACACATTCTGCAGCTCTCTACATCAACGGCTATACTTAACCTTGATCACTGTGCTACTTGGACATAAGCCCATGTATAAATGTCTGGCCAGCAAAATTTTGGCTTTTAGTCCTCCTACATTAACTGAATGCTATTTATCATAATTTGTGTCATTGGTGCACAGAGGTCATTTAAGTGGATGGCTACCACATGACATTACTTGTGTTCAGCTTTAAAGATTAAAGAGTTAGAATCAAATGAACTTAAGGTTTAAACACAGCAAGTAAAGGTGAGATAATTGGCTTTCTAACTTCTAGCCCTGACATGGCTTACTTCAGAATATTATTCTACTTAGGAATATTCCTGTATTTGATTTTTTTTTCATAGCAAAAGGTTAGCAGTGCAAACTTGCAGTGCTGAGGTCCTGGGTTCAATTCCCACCAAGGACAATATCTGCAAGGAGTTTTTATGTTTTCCCTGTGTTTGCATGGGTTTTCTCCGGGCACTCCGGTTTCCTCCCACATTTCAAAGACATAGGCCATGTCCACACACCTGCCCTCTAAGTATTTAGCAGTTCTGCGCTAAATAGGTTTTGTGAGAGAAGCGCAGGTGCGTGCTAGCAGCGTTACCCTGTGCACTCGGCATAAGCGGTCACTAGGCAGCCTGCAGTATGAACTGGTTACCACGATACACATCTGGTAACCAGGGGTTGCGTTTCAAGGAAGCGCCAGCACACACGCACCTGCGCTTCTCTCACAAAACCTAAGTATTTAGCGCAGAACCGCTAAATACTTAGAGCGCAGGTGTGTGTGGACATGGCCATACTGATAGGATGTTTAAATTGTGAGCCCCAAGAGGAACAGTGTTGCAAAATGTATGTAAAGCACTATGGAATAGTAGCGCTATATAAATGAATAAATATTATATTTCAATCATACTGTTTCAGTGATAAATGTCACACTGATGTTAGATCTTCATGTGTCATACCATTGTAAAGTGTTTAACTTACTTTAAGGGTAAGTGCCCACGATCCTGAGACCCTGCGTTCTGGATGCAGTGTCATTCCTCTGGCAGAGGCGCAAGAGAATGCGATGTTCGTGCCCATGATCAGGATTACTGATGAAGTGTATTTTCGCTGTGTTCTCCCACTGAGAACATTCGCGTCTCTGCAAGAATAAATAGACATGCTGTGGCTCGGGAAGCCACTCTGCATATCAATATACGCTGCATAGAAAAGGACAGTGGACATGACATGAGAATTCTATAAATCCATCCACTGTGCTTGTACTGTACAACGCAGTGTTTTAGACACACTAAATATATCCTGCGTTCAAAACACCACTAATCCAAATATTGCACACATACCCTAAGGGCTTGTTCACATGAAAGTATACATATGTGTGTTGTCTTAGTGGCACACTGCACATGGATAGTACCCGATCATGGAGAGCACAAGCATTCAATAACACCAATGTGCAAGTGCAAATGGCTGATTTTATATTAGAACCAACAGTCTATGTAAAACAAATAGCAGAATGCACGAATATGGACTATTTTATGGAGCAGACTAGTGCCTACAAATGTCAGGCAGCTCCTTCATTCATTCAATTTGCATGACCACATGAAGCCAGACATGCCTGAAATTTGCTGACGAGAGTGGACTGAGTTTCCATACGGCCATCTGAACTCAACCTAAAGATAATCTATTTGTGTTGATAGAAAGTTCAATGTCTGCTATGTTCCATCTCATGTTACATTTGGCCCACCCCTCATACAAGATAGGCCATGTCCACACACCTGTGCTGTAAGTATTTAGCGGTTCTCCGCTAAATACTTAGGTTTTTTCAGGCAAGCACAGGTGCTAGCAGTTAGGGATGGGTGAATCTACTCGCTAGGACTCGTTACTCGGCGAGTAGTAAGGGACTCGCAGGACTCGGTACTCTGCGAGTTTCCCAGCGTTTACTCGCACGAGTCCAATGCAAATCAATGGCAAACGCTGACAAAACTAGGATTACCATTGTCTTGCATTAGACTCGGCTACTGTGCCAGTGATTGCAGGGAAACTCGCAAAGTAACTGCTGTTACTTTGCGAGCCGAGTCCAGCTGTCTTCTCTGTGCAGGCTGCCACAGCTCCAGGGTCCTAGAGCCCACCTGCTCACAGAGATGATGTAGCAGTGCTGAGATTGTTCTCAGTCTGCTCATTCCCTGTGCATAGACATCTATATCTATGCACAGGGGATGTAGCAGAGAGGACATCGCGTTTTGGACTACGTCGGACGGAAGAGTATATTTTTTTAATTAAAGATGGAGTCCCTAATGGCTTTTTTTTTTATTTCTAATAAAAAATTTTCTCTGTGTTGTGTTTTTTTTAAAAAAAATTTAATAGAAATTCATGGCGGTCATGTCTAATATTGGCGTGACCGCCATAAATTTTGGTCTTAGGGTCAGCTGATAATACAAAGCTGGCCCTAACCTCTTTATTACCCAGCATGCCACCGCCACCAGGGCCGCTGGAAGAGCGGGGTTCAGCGCCAGAGGATGGCGCTTCAATGAACGCGCCATCTTCTGGGGCGGCTGCGGGCTGCAATTTGCAGCGGGGGGTGCCCAGAAAGCTTGGGCATCCCTGCACTGCGGATTCCAGCCCCCAACTGCTTAGCTGTACCTGGCTAGACATAGAAATTGCGCGGAGCCCCACGAAATTCATGAAATACTAAAAAAAAATGCTTGGGGCTCCGCGCAATCTCTATGTCTAGCCAGGTACAGCTAAGCAGCTGGGGGCTGGAATCCGCAGCGCAGGGATGCCCAAGCTTTCTGGGCACCACCGCTGAAAATTGCAGCCCGCAGCCGCCCCAGAAGATGGCGCGTTCATTGAAGCGCCATCCTCTGGCGCTGAACCCCGCTCTTCCAGCGGCCCTGGTGGCGGTGGCACGCTGGGTAATAAAGAGGTTAGGGCCAGCTTTGTATTATCAGCTGGCCCTAAGACCGAAATTTATGGCGGTCACGCCAATATTAGACATGACCGCCATGAATTTCTATTAAATTGTTTTAAAAAAAACACAACACAGAGAAAAAATTTTGTTAGAAATAAAAAAAAAGCCATTAGGGACTCCATCTTTAATTTAAAAAATCCTCTTCCGTCCGACGCAGTCCAAAACGAGATGTCCTCTCTGCTCATCCCTGTGCATAGATATAGATGTCTATGCACAGGGAATGAGCAGACTGAGAACAATCTCAGCTCTGCTACATCAGGCAGCATGCGGGCTCTAGGACCCTGGAGCTGCGGCAGCCAGCACACAGAGCAGACAGGACTCTTACCTGTGCGAGTTTCTCAGCGATTACTTGCAAAGTAAACGAGTCCAATGCAAATCAATGGCAAAACTAGGATTGCTTCAGGCTGAAGCTTCCGAGACACATCTGTGATTTGTAAATCGCACACTACTCACTATTACTCGCTTCCCCATTCATTAACATTGGACTCGCTAGACTCGCAACGAGTAGCGAGTCCCGGGCTCGGACTCGCTAGAGTCAAGCGATTCCGAGTAATTTAGGATTCGCCCATCACTACTAGCAGTGTTTCCCTGTCCGCTCTGGGAAAGCGGACACTAGGCAGCCTGCTGTGTGAAGTGGTTACCACGATACACATCGGGTAACGATGGGCTGCGTCTGCAGAAAGCGCCGGCAGACACACACCTGCGCTTCTCTGAAAAAACCTAAGTATTTAGCGGAGAACCGCTAAATATTACAGCGCAGGTGTGTGGACATGGCCATAGTGACACAAAAAGACTGCTGTCAAGAACTGAAATACTAAGGCCCCTTTCACATCTAATGCAGGGCTGCGTTTTGCTTCATTTGCGTTTCTATGCGTTTTTACAGCTAAAAACGCATCAAAACGCATGCGTTTTTGCTCCCATTGATGTTAATGGAAATACATGCAAAAACACAAAACGCATGCGTTTTTGCAAAAGCAGACCAAAACGTTGCGTGTGACGTTTTGGTCTGCGTTTGCAAAAACGCATGCGTTTTTGAAAATGCTTATGCGTTTTTGCATGTATTTATGTGTGAAAGAGGCCTAAGTTGCACCACTACTGATAATGGCCATTCATTGATTAGCAAGGTCAGGTAACCATAGACAGGTTGTCATTCTCTGATTAGGTAAGATAATTGACATGCTGACCACTATCCCTAACATTTTTCAACATCTTAGGCCGGGTTCACATTAGCGTTCGGAACGCAGCGTAACAGAACACAGCCAAATGCATGTGCACTGCATTCCTATGTTTAACATGGGAACGCATAGTAGCTGCGTTTGGCTGAGTTCGGTTGCGGATGCGTTTGGATGCACATAATTTGTGCGCCCTCCTCCGCCCTCTGAAAAGCAGCCTGTTGCATTTTTTGTGTGTTCAGGGGCCCCTGTTTTATCAGCAAGCGCACAAAAAATGCATGGATCTCAATGGATCCGCAGCGTCCTCCACATGACAGCACAGGAGAACGCTGCGGATCACATTGAAATCTCTACCGGTGGCCAATCAGCGATCTCGGTGGCAGCCAGGAGGAGAAGATCTCTGCCGCCGATCTCTCCCTTCCAGCCGCCGCCGAGATCGCTAATTGGCTGGCCGGGCACCATACTGATGTGAACGCATGCGGAGAATCCCTGCTGCATTAACATCAGTATGGCAGCGTTTGCCCCGCGTTGGCGTCTGCATGCCCTGCGCATGCAGACACAAACGCAAATGTAAACCCAGCCTTACATACTTAGGCCTACAGCGTTGCCAAGGATACATGCTCTACATCTAGAAGAAACATAGTTAAATCATTATGTTTGTGGACTATGCGTTGCAGTGACTTTGAAAGTTTCTACCCCTTTTTTTAATGATTGATTCACTAAACAAGTAAGAAAAGGGCCTAAATTCCTTTGTTTAATAAATAATATTAACAAATATGTAGAGTCTGGAGATAGGACATTGAAGAAGGAAAGAAGAATGTTTGCCACATTTGGAGTCGTGAAGAATTTGTTCCCTAGTACGCACAATTAGTATCTGCCTCATGTTGCCTTTGCTCTCTTCCAGATCACATATTAGATCATTGATCAAACTATCAGTTTGAGTCTTTTTTTCAACCTCATTATTATGAAAGTAGAAAAATATAGTTTACCTGAAAATATTAAAGAAACAAGAAAGGACACAATCCTGACATTATAGTTGTAACAAGGACAATCTACTCAGAATTAATTGCAAAGAGAAAGAGTGTACTACTTCCCAAGTATATTTCCACCAAGAGAAGTCTGCAAAAGTGTTCTTAAGTTAACAGTATTTTATTAAGAACTCATCATATTGTGGACAACACAATAACTCGGTGACAAAAAAGTAACAAAGATAGCAATGACCGAGAAACGATAGCAAGAAGGAGAGAAACAGATACGCACCAGTAAGTAGATGGGAATGCACTAGTGTTAAACAGGATGAGGGTAGCACTGTAAAGTGACCAAGTGAAGCTACCAGAGCTATGAAAGGGTTTGTGGTATAATAAAGGGTACCAGTCCTAATTCCCAAAAGGGTTTAGTCTCCAGCCTTATCTAATGTGTAAATGACAGCTCTAAGTAAACGTGAATCACTACTTACCCATTTTCCAACCCAGTTAGCCTGTCTCCTGTTGCTGGATATGTGTCTGGAAAGCCCTCTGCTTCTTACTAGCATTTCTCGGTCATTGTTATCTTTGTTTCTTTTTTGCCACCAAGTTATTAATTGTGTTGTCCACAATGTGATGGATTCTTAATAAAATACTCTTGCATCATGAACACTTGTATGGACTTCTCTTGGTGGAAATATACATGGGCAATAGTACACTCTTTCTCTTTATTTGCATATTAAAGGGATATTAAAGGTTTTTTCACCTAACTTGAGAGTAGCACAATTTAATGACCGAGTCCATGATTCCATTGGTTTGATGAAATCATTATATTATTAGCAGGAGATTATCACTTGAAGACTAGTAAATATGCTGCCATGCAGTCCTCCATATACATAAGCTCTGATAACCCTGCTCCAACCACTAATTGCAAGCTTTCTGTCTACGCACATTGTACGTAAAAAGTTAGCAATCAGTGGTTATACAGAACTCAGCATTAAATGAATAATAGAAAAGCAGCTGATAAAACAGGGATTCCTTTGTCATAAGATGGTAACAAGCAGCACAAAAAAAATACAGCGCTACATCATGCTGCTCTTAGGCGGCCATCACACTCATCAATCTTTTGAGCGATATTGTTAGCGATCACATGCACGCGCGATCGCTAACAATATCGTTCACATCGCTGGTGAGATGTCACACAGACAGACTCACCAGCGATGTGGAGCAGCGAGATCGCTGGTAACTATGGTACACATCGGGTTACTAGGCGCCGCGCAGCGCTTAGTAACCCAACGTTTACCATAGATACCATCTCCCAGCATAGGCTCTGCCGCTGGGAGATCGTTCATCGTGGTGTCACACACCACGATGATGCAGATTGTTCAAGAGATTATCGCTTGATATGAGCTCCGGCTCACAAATCTGCGATCAAACAATCAAGCAATTTTACATTGTAAAATGGCTTGATTACACGCAGCGATGCACAAACGATATCACTTAAGCGATCAAAAAAGCAGATCGCTTAAGCGATATCGTGCAATTATATTGAAGCGTGTGACGGCCGCCTTAGATAGGGTAGCAAAAACCTGGTGACAGATTTCCTTTAATCCATTTGACACTATATCAGTTTCAGCCTTTATAGTAGCAAAGGTTTTAGGTTTCCATCATACGTCCAGTGAAAAATGTCACACTGCTGTCATGTGCAGTACTTTTATTGTGTTTCCCTTAAAAGACCATCTATTTGTACTAAAGGAAGTTGTCATCAATATCTGCCAAACTACAAGTATTCTGGAACTGTTGCCCAATCATGATAATTGTCCAGACTTCTGCTAGCTCATATTGCATTTAGCCTTCATCCACACACATCACAAAGGACTGGGAGATACAGAGACTGCTAGAATCAAAATGCTGAGGTGCCTGATCCTGTTTAGGCCTTTATACATTAGCAAGTTCATGTATAGATATAGGTTCTGGTTCTATTTAGGTATGATAACCTCACTTAGTGGGGAGGAAGTAAAGGGCAGCAGTAATTCAAATCTCCACTTTACCATATGTAAAAAGGGAGAGTACAGTTTATAAGCTTATGGAGAGCACAGAATGCTTAGGTTTAATTTTCATGTTAGAAACTTGATATAGTGTATTATTGTATCAAAATAGAGTTCACTTGCAATATCTTTAAAGTGGACAAATTGGAAGAAAATAGCTGAATAAGGCACATCCAATCCAAGGAATTTAGATCCTCAAGGCTCTTTATTTATTCATTAAAAATGCATACAATAATGCATACGGAAAACCGTCCTTAGTCACAGACAACTATGTCCATCTAGGTGGACCTGGTTGTCTGTGACTAAGGACAGGTTTTCCATCAGGCTTGTGTCCTGCACATTTTATATGCGGTTTTTTAACGAATAAATAAACTTGAAGAATTATATTCCCTGGATTGGATGTGCCTTATTCAGCTATTTTCTTCCAATTTGTGCAATTTTACTGGTTCTGATCCACCAGAGCTATGACACCCACCAACAATTACCAACATCTTAAAGTGATAAAATGGAATGAACACAAGGGAGTGGTGAGCTTTGCTATTTCCTTAATGTATATCTTTTAAGTGGATCTCCAGAATAAAGTTTCCTATTAACTTAACACATAAAAGACTATGGGAAAGATTTACTGCCATTTTAGAGTGAAAGACATACAGAGTTTCAAATTTAACAATGTGTGTACACTAACATTTTAGCTATAAAACTGACTTAATCCAAATCAACAAGTAGATGGGGTAAAGTGAGACATAAGTGTCTTCACCAAAGTTATTAACTATCATGTACCATTATGCCAAGTTTGGCACATTTCAGATTTTCTAGTCTACGTTTATGCTGGACAGATATTAGACAAGTACATCTGCCCAAATGGTTTGTGGAAAATGGTAATATCCTAACTGCTTTTTAGAAGGAGCCTCAGGAACTGTAGTACAGGGGAATGAAGAGAAACTAGGGGCTATGCCCCTATTCATCAAAGCAATTACATCATTATTCTGACAAAAATCAATTAGAAAAGTCATACATTTTTGTCCAACACTAATTGAGCAAAGAAATTGCACACTTTGATTTTTTAATTCTAGTTCACAAAAATGAGTGGAGCAATGGTGGGAAAGTGATGAACTGTGCTGTACGAAAACTTATCCTAATCCTTGATTTTTGAAGCAAATCAAAGCAATGGTTATTTTCTCTTTTATATTTTTATTTGCATTCTTATTGCATCTAATATGCTTTTATTAATAACTTTACATCAACAATAAAAGCTGATGTATGAAATTACTGCCAGCCTACCAGTGATATGACTTGTAAGAATGAAAGGAGTATTCACTATATCACTGTTGTTCTTACAATAATGATCACGTAGACCAGGGGTGGGGAACTCCAGTCCTCGAGGGCCGCAAAACAGTGCAGGTTTTCAGAATTTCCATTAGTATTGCACAAGTGATAACATAATCACTTGCACTGGTGATGATTCCTATCCCTGTGCAATACTAAGGAAATCGTGAAAACCTGAACTGTTTGCGGCCCTCGAGGACTGGAGTTCTCCACCCCTGACGTAGACAAATTCCGTTTTGCCAATTTAATTCACATCAAGAGCCCCATCCCTTCCCAAGTAGTGACATCCTGCTCCCTCCATCCAGCGTACAGTATTGACAGCTAGATCCTCCATTACCGGTATAATGACAGCCAAAGGTTTCCAACAACACTGAGGCAATATCCTGAAATCTAGGGGTTCCCACTTTACCTTTTGTTGGTATTCTTGCATTAGGTATTCCCACAACAGTTTTGCATCTAACTATGATCATGCTCTGTTTTTTTAGTACCAATGATATACAAAACAATATAGAAAGGTGTTGCATCAGTACTGGAGCCTCCTTCACAAACTTGTTAGGTATTGATCAGGAGTATTTTACTACTGAAAAAAGTGGTATGGCTGAATAGGTAAAAACTATATCTGTTTCCTAAAATGTTCAATCGCTGAGAAATCAAGCTTTGAAACCACATGTAAATGAGCCAGGAATTACATCTGAGGAGTGTCAATGCGCCCCAAGTGCATCCAGACACCCCAGTGCACCTTCAGGCTAATTTGGATGTGACTTTAAAGATGATTTGCTAGTACTGGCACATTAGGTTACTACAAAATAGATGTCATTGTACTAGGACCTAAGACGGCCAAACCACTAGTTTAATCAGTAAAATCTTCCCAACGTTTTCCCTTTAACTGAACAAATACTACTCAATGTATCATGGACAGACACCTCAGCATAATTCTGTAACAAAAAATCATGTTAGATTATTATTTATATCAGATAATTAATAAGTGAATATATTACTTTATATAGTACTTTTTAGTATATAGAGGTTTTTTTCCAATACTAAGTAATAATCTTGGAAAAAGTATCTACCTAAAAATGTCGTTACAGTTTTCTTTTTATTTCTTTTATGTTCGTCAGAACATTTGAAAAGTTTCCAGATAAAATGTATGTTCAGATTCATTAAGTAAGAGCTGTAACTCATGTAGGGCAAGATATAAGATTAAATATCACAATGTAGATGATTGAGTCTACAGGAATCCAACAGAGGTTAAACTAAATTAAGAAAAAATCAAAGAAGGAAAACAGCGCATGACAGCCAGGAGCCATAGACATGCCCAGCAGGACCAATAACTCGGTCCACAAGAAAAGGAATTTTGATTCATGTTAAAGCCTCTAGTTTGTGACCTGTTCTTCCACTAATAATGTCCTGAAGTCTTCAGCGTAAAGCTTTAACATTTCATTATATTTCTTTGCATGTTTTGGTTTCCCTCGAATTTCGTTCCTCGCACCAGGCCTTCAGCACTGCTCATATCTCACCCAATTCACAGGGCTCTTTGCTGGATTTTGTGACCTTATAAAGAAAGGTAGACAGTTTTCTCCCAGATTTTACTGGAACTATATGAACTTTTTAACCTTCTGAAACTGCATTACGATTTCCATTTTCAATGGCTGCTTTCCCAAGCTGTGCTCAGTAATTTATGCAATAATCAGCTCTGGCTTAATGATACATTTGTCAATGGCCACTGGGGTCACTGGTTGTATCATGTTGGGCTTGGCATGGCGTAAGGGGAACCTGAGAGAAAATGTAATAGAGAATGTAGGAATAAGTAACAGAGAGAGGAATCTGGCTGCACAATGACTGGATTCAGCAGTATATGTTGAGAATGTAGCAGAAAGGCTAAACAGAATCATAAAGTCACTATGTGGAAAAGGGATTTAAGCAAGTTTTATAATTTGACTTATGCTTCTATTATTAAACACTATGTAATACCAACAAAGCTGCAATTTATTGCCGGTGCCAGTATCAGGAGTCGAATCACAATGGAAAAAGTGGTGAAAGCTGAGACTCTTAACAGCTAGAATAGTTAGGAGAAATTAATGCTAACACAATGTATCAATGAGAATCTTGGAGAAAAGTATTTTAATAAGAAAAATTGATTAAACCTATCATGTGAGTAATTGATGTATTTACATATGCTAATATCATCTCCAGAGTGTTCGGTTTGGATTCTAAGAGTGGAAACACACTATGTGAGATGCATGCCAGATACTCACTAAAATATGAGATAAAATGCGCAATAGGGTCTTATCTTCTAAATGTGAAGAGTGGATATATCAATAAGTGGAATCTGCTCACCTGATCTGGTTGTGTATACCCACAACCAGTTTAATCGCTCAATAGGCAGCTGCTGCTGGATCTACACATCCATGGGTCACCGCAGTCCAAAACTAGCATATAAGGGAGGAAGTGTTACTCGATCTGCGCTGCTACCAAAGAAGACCAGAAGACTGGAGTATCTGGATCATCCAGATACTCCAGTCTTCTGGTCTTCTTTGGCAGCAGCGCGTATCGAGCGACACATCCTCCCTTATATGCTAGATACTCACATGAGTCTCACATGACTCCCCCGGCACGGCCCCTGTCTCTCTGAACAGGATCGCTTCAGCTCCATTGAAACACTAGCAGTTGACAAGCTCCTCTCCAGAGAGGCAAGAGCCGTTCCGGGTGAGTTATGCAAGACTCATGTGAATATCTTGCATGCATCTTGCATAGTGCGTTTCCACCCTTATCGTAAATCGTATGAACTCTCTTCATTGGAACCAGCTGTAAGTCAGTGCGGAGGCGGATACAGCCACTACTCTACACACACAGAGCAGTGACTTAACCCTGGCATTGCTCCCATGACTAAAACCAGAACGCTGCATGGAGGAAAGTTAATTTCCCAATGGAAGTGGAGTTTATTGTGCAGGCAATGGGCAGGTTCAGAATGTGATAATCCTGCAGATTAACCCCATTTCTTCCACGTGACAGGTTACCTTTAAGTGCAAAAAAATAAAAAACTGTTTATTTCACTGACTGTTGGCAAACATGATGTGACCATTGTTTAATAACAAAAAAGTGGGAGAAAAAAGTCATTAAAAACGACCTAAACAGTGTGAATTGTTCCATAGAACACCTCTAATTCAACAAGCATAAAAGCATTGGGTCATTGCTTAGAAAGTCTACAATATATTTCCGCTAGTTAAAATGAAAGGTTTCAGAAGATAAAAAAATAATGTGCAAGGAATTATTCTTTCATTCAAGTCATGCTAATTATTTCAAATGAGTTTGTTCATCTCTCGCAAAGTGAAAAAATAATTTCTTGCTTGAACATAGAGGACTGAGTACCTATTTGGGGGATTAAAACGCCATTTTCTTTACGTTTTCATCCACTTAATACACAATTCATGTAAAAAAAAAGAAAGTGTTCATTTAGCAATAATTAGATTCCCAAGTTTATTCTCCCACATTTACAATTAAGTAACCGAAAATAGTCTAATATTGAAAATTGAAAAGCTCTCTAATTAATACATATTCATAGCCGACCATGTCAGCTAATTTGGAGAGACATAAAGATATAACAAGAACAGAATATATAACATTAAAGTGTGATTTATACTTGAGCACTTATCCCTCCTGCTACAATTAGACATAAGACACAGACTGGCTCTTAATACAAGTATTACGCACTGTTAATCCTGAAATATTAGATGACATGCCTTTCATTATTACATTTTTGTTTTAAATTTGCAAAGCAATTAAATATGCCTTAAATCCTGTTATCAAATATTAAAAAATAAAGAAAAATGAAGTTTTGTTAGGCACTCAAACAGCAACAAGAAAACCTGAATGGGCTAATAATTTTATTTTAATAAAAAGATGAAATCATTGCATCTTGATATATCATATTTTACCATAAGTAAAGGTATTATCCCAATCAGGGCCGCACCGTCCATTGGACAGTGTGAGCCCTATCATTCAGGCGGCAAAAGGCAGGGGGAGCGGCTGTGCAGAAGGGGGCGGCGCCTTATGCACACAGCGTCCCCCTGTCATGGTGCCCCCCCGGTCCCCAGTCGCGACTGCTGAAGGGCTGAAGGGGCAGCAGGGCTGGGCTCTGCCTGCACCCCCCAAACCCCTCCCCCCCGCCGGTCATCAGCCTGCGGCTCAGGCGGCAGTGGGGCTTGGTGCACCCCTGATCCCAATGTTACTTGGGGTTAGAATAAACACTTCAATTACCACAATATCTTTTTTAAATGGAATTTAAATTTTTAAATTTAATATCACTTCGCAGATAACATTAATTGAGGCTACCACAACATCCAAGGACTAGCAAATCTGCTAAAATTCAAATTCAATACATTTGCTCAAATTCGATCAAGAAATCTATTATATAATCACGAATGCAGCGAGTGCCCCTTTTGAGACCGCACTCGCTGCGAGTCAATGTCGTCATGTGGATACGAACGAAGCATTGGCCGCGCAGCGGCCATTGCGAGTCGCTCTAAGGCGACTCGCTATGCCCGCGCAGCGGGCATGGCGAGTCGCCTTAGCAGCGCGAAGCATTGGCCGCGAAGCGGCCATTGCGAGTCAGAGACTCGCTCTGCTAGAATCCCGATGCATTGTGCATCGGGCACCCATCTAGTAATAAAATAAATAAATAAAACAATACCACTCCAAGGCAGTAACATACTACCCTTTTTCTTAATTTCCTTTTAGCCCTTTAAAATCCAGCATTGCCATGAATGGTCCAAGAAATCATTTTCTATAGTCTATAAGGATTTCAAAGTAAATTCAGTTTGTCTCAATTGATTCTCTCACCTCTAACTCACTACCGTGTTTTCACAAAAATAAGGCACTGCCCAAAAATAAGGCATAGTAGGGGATTCAGTGTGCCTGTAAATATAAGGCACACCCCTACCCCCAAAAATAAGGCATAACTAGTCTTTACCAGTTCAACATGCCACAGCACAGGAGGCGAGCGCCAATCACAGCTCAGTAGCTGTGCGCCGCACACCTCCCCGGAGCCCTGCACTAATCACAACCCTGGAACTGCGAGCTAATCACAGCCCAGGCACCGCATGCCAATCCAAGGCCAGCTGATGTCAGTGCATGGCCTCTGATTAGCACATGCCTGCTGTGCACTGATTGGTGCACGAAACCTGGCCTCTGATTGGTGCACAGTTTCTGGGCTGTGATTAGCTGCCATCCACCAGCAGAAGAATACCTCGGAGGGGCAATAACATACGGTACCGGTAAGAAGCAGTTTGTGTGCGGCTATGGGTTTGTGTGCGGGTATGGGTTTGTGTGGGTGTGTTTACGGTATGGGTAGTGTGTGTGTACAGTGTGGATTTGTGTGTGTCTTTGTTTTTTTTTGCAGGTACAAAAGGCTGCAAGGTACTGGGAGGCTGCAATGGGAGGATGGGAGGCTGCAGTGGGATGATTGGGAGCTGATGCGAGGCTGCAAAGGGATAATGGGGAGCTGATGGGAGGCTGCAATGGGATGATGGGAGGCTGCAATGGGATGATGGGAATATTTGGGGCTGCAAAATGATGATGGGGCTGCTAAAGTAACTGCTGTGGGAGATCGTTACCGGTACAGTGTCCAGAAACTTTGTGATGATTACTGTTCAGTATATATGTTAATACATTTTAATTTTTTTTTGTTCAAAAATATTTATGAATTCTTTTTCATCAACCCGCAACCCTTAAAGGAGTTACCCGGGATGTTTAAAAAAAAATGGTGCTAAAGCACTAACAGGTAGGTACCTGCCACCAACCCGCCTGCTGTGCTCGGCATCAGTCACGGCCATTCACCCCCGACACAGAGCGGTCATACACCTCTCCTGCTGGGGATACCATGATGGATTAACATGGTGATTTTTCCACTCTGCTCTGTGGAAGTGGGCGCATAGATGAAATCACGCTGATAGACAGCAGGTTCCCTGCTGCCTGAATACAGAAGCCGGTTGTCAAACAGCGTGAAGCCTCCCCTCTGTAGTTGTGATGTCAGCAGAAGCTGCAAATTTGCTGGTCGGCGGTGAACAGCGCCAGGCACAACAGGCAGGTCGCTGTTAGCAACCTGCCTGTTGGTGCTTAGGTACAATTTTTAATTTTTTTTAAACATCGCGGATAACCCCTTTAAATATTGTTAACAATACTGCCGTACTGCAGCATTTACACCATGCTCCAAATTATTATGCAAATGTTCTTTTTCTCTGATTTTCCTAAATGGTCAATGCAAATGACAGTCAGTGTAATAAAAGTCATAACCCGTTAGAGTATACATCAAATTTTATTGAAGAAACCTCCCAATGATAACAGTATAATCTTCAAAATTAAGAAAAACTCTAAATGCACTGTTCCAAATTATTAGGCACAGTATAGTTTCTAAACATTTGATATCTTGGAAATAACTGAAAATACTAATTTGTTGAATTTGCAGCATTAGACGGTTACATTCCCTGAAATAAAAAGCTATTCAACTCCAAAACATCCTAACAGGCCAAGTTACATGTTAACATAGTAATCCTTCTTTGATATTGTGACGAAATGGACCCCTTCAATGTAGAACATATGAAGATTTCTTATGTAACCCAGACTGTTTTGTATATTGGCTTATAAACTTGTATTGGCCAAGGAGAATTTCCTACAGTATTTTCATAGATTACTTTAAGTTTAGCATGGTAATGTAATTATCTAACTTGTTTGTCATAGCAGGCCAGAGAACTTAATTATGCTAATCGTCCATTGTCTATTACCCTGTGAATGTTGATTGCGGCTCCAGCCACTATTGTGTTAATGTCATGGTTTGCAGACTGAATGTCTCATACTAACATTCCATTGTATCACTGCTAGGTGCTATATCAATCAGCATTTGGATTGCAATAGTACTAAAATATGTTAAATGAGGATTGGAGTTCAGCCAATGAAAAGACTGTGTTATTGCACCAATCGTGACGTCCCCAATATCCTACAATGAGGGCTTAGGTATATAAGGAGGACTGTTCACTTTGACCAGCAGATTAGAGTTAGATTCTGTCTAGTGGCCTCAGTCTAGGGATTTCGGTGCCGGCTAGAGGTCCACTGGATTGGAGATTGGAGATTGAAGATTGGAGACAGGCAACTAATCTAGGGTCTTCGGATCCGGTTAGCGAGCCATAACCCCAGGCCTAGGCATTTCGGTGCCGACCAAGGGGATCAGAACACGGACTAAAGAACCACAAGGACTTCAGTATCAGATTATCGGATTCGTCTGTGATAAAGACTGCATAAGGACAAGGAAGCAACCCAGGTTGGGATGATACAGTCACCTGGCTACAGACTTTGCCGTGCTGTATTCTATACCCTGGTGAGCCAGCGGAAGGATGAGACTCTGTTGCCTGTTATATTTATGTGTTGTGCTTGGTTATGCGTTATATGCTGTTAACTGTTTGGGGATCCAATAAAGCCTTAATATTGTGATTCCCTGACCCTGTGTTGTCTGAGTAGTGTTCCGCCCACGGTTAAGGAGCTCGGGCGTTCAGTTGGGGATGAGCCCTGGTCCACGTTGTCTTTGTAAAGGCGGCTGGGCCTGTGGACGAGAGCACCCACTGACCCCCGGGTCTCCACAGATATCACTTTCACAATTCTTGCATCCATTGAACTTGTGAGTTTCTGGAGAGTTTCTGCTTGTATTTATTTGCATGATGTCAGAATAGCCTCCCAGAGCTGTTGTTTTGATGTGAACTGCCTCCCACCCTCACACATTTTAACTTGATTATACACCAAAGGTTCTCTATAGGGCTGAGGTCAGGGGACGATGAGGCCACACCATGAGTTTATCTCCTTCTATGCTATAGCAGCCAATGACACAGAGGTATTCTTTGCAACATGAGATGGTGCATTGTCATGCTTGAAGATTATTTTACTCCTGAAGGCACGTTTTTGCTTTTTGTACAATGGAAGAAAGTTGTCAGTCAGAAAATCTATATACTTTGCAGAGGTCATTTTCACACCTTCAGGAACCTTAAAGAGGCCTAACAGCTGTTTCCCAATGATTCTGTCCCAAAACATGACTCCTCCACCTCCTTGCTGACGTCGCAGCCTTGTTGGGCATGGTGGCATCCACCAACTATCCACTACTCTATCCATCTGGACCATCCAGGGTTGCTCAGCACTCATCAGTAAACAAGACTGTTTGAAAATTAGTCTTCATGTATGTCTGGGCCCACTGCAACCGTTTCTGCTTTTGAGCACTGTTTAGGGGTGGCTGAATAGTAGGTTTATGCACCACAGCAAGCCTTTAAAGGATCCTACACCTTGAGGTTCGAGGGACTCCAGAGGCACCAGCAGCTTCAAATATCTATCTGCTGGTTTGTAAGGCCTTTTTAGCAGCTGCTCTCTTAATCCGATGAACTTGCCTGGCAGAAACATACCTCATTCTGCCTTTAGCTGCACAAACACATCTGTGCTCAGAATCAGCCACATATCTCTTCACAGTACGATGATCACACTTAAGTTTTCGTGCAATATCTAATGTTTTCATCCCTTGTCCAAGGCATTGCACTATTTGTTGCTTTTTGGCAGCAGAGAGATCCTTTTTCTTTCCCATGTTTACAGTACTTGAAAACTGTGGCCTACTCAATATTGTGGAACATCCAGTTTTCCTTTCATTGGGCTCACCTGCCAAAGTAATTATCACACATATCTATAATTGATTTCACTGATCCAAAGAACCCTGAGACACAATACCATCAATGGGTTTCATGAAAAAAAATCAAAACCCTATGACACTTAAAACCAATTTGCATAATAATTTGGAACATGGTGTAGAATGGTGTAGAATGAAAGTATCACAGGATCAAGACATCTACTAAAAAGTAAAGTAAAACAAATAAAAAAATCACATATCAAATCATCCCCCAATTTTTACAGAATTAAAGATAAAGAGAAAAAAAGCCAAACTAGCCTTTTTTCAGTCACCACGTAAATAAAAAAGAAAAGTGTGTACCCACATAATGGTAGGGATGAAAATGTCAGCTGTCCATGCAAAAAATCAAGCTCCAAAATAGCTCCGTTGTAAAAAAAATTAAAATTAACGGGTCACAGAATCATCATTACTAATCACCACTGGGAGCTCAGCTTAGCTGACAGCTGTGCTTGTGCTGTAACAGCCAGTGTCAGTACCAGATCTACCCCTGGATGTTTAATGCTATATATGGCACAATCAATAGTGATCCTTTAAAAACTAAAAAGTACCGTCACATGCTCCAATCTACTGAACAACATTGCTAACTATGTCACATGACTGTTGTTTCGACATCGTTAGTGCGGTGTCACACGCATGGATATTGTTAACGATGTTAAATTTGGCAACGCGCCAGCTACTTCGTGAACAACTTAGTGAACGATTTTACAAAGCAGCAGGAATAGGAGAATTTTGAACAACATCGTTCAAAAAGGTGTCACACTTAACGATGTTGCAGGTTGACAGAACGTTAATTGGACGACGAAGGCTGGATTTGAGGTCAGGATCTCAAATCTCTGATGAATGATCAAACGACTTGTCGTTTCAACATCGTACGTTTACACGCAACGATGCACAAACGATATCGTTCAAACGATCTCAAAAGCATGACATTTCAACGATATTGTTACCGATATCGTAGCGTGTGAAGTACCCTTAAGAGATGAGCATCCCTACAAAGAAATCAAGAAGAGCTGATGGTAGCCATAGCATTCGGAGATCAAAGAATGATCTCTCGGTCTGCCAAGTACGGTGGCCTGTTAGACACTGCTATAAGCAAGGTCTAGAAGGCATTATGTGACAATCAAACTTAAAGGCATAATGCATTGCAATACATTACAATAGTGAGCAAACTACTTTATATAAATGTCCCACAGAGGGACTAAATGAAAAAGGTTAAAAATGTAATACTGTTAAAAAAAACTTAAATTATATTACAAGAAAACAATAAAAAGATATTTCTTATGTAAAAACAAAGATAAATAGAAAACTACATACATTTTATATTACCACTGCCCTGATTGAACTTATCTATAAAAATAATCTAAAATAATAAGAAAAAAGGGGGTACTCACCGACATTGAAAATGAACCTTTATTTGAATTACACATGCATCAAACTCACCAGGACAGAGTAGCAGGCATCAGGGGTGGACACGGGGAATCTCTGGACGACAGCCGTTTCGTGCATCAATGCACTTCAACGGGTCCAAGGGGAGTTTGAAATTGTGCAGGATCAGTTGGTATCTGGTGTAGGTTCCTTTCTGGATGTTATGTTTTATCTATAAAACTAACATTATAAAAAGTTGCATCTCTCAATATATGGTGATGCAAAAAAATGTTTGTTGAACAACTAATCGAGGTGACCACAAAAATAAAGGTTGTCTTACAGGGGCGTAGCAACTGTTTGTGGCACCCGGGGTGGTCAAAAATTTGCCGCGGCTGCGGCCCCTTTGGTTGTTGATAATTCGGAAGTATACATAGTATACACTGTCTGCCCCTATATACAAGAATATAATTACTATACTAAAACACAAAGAGAAGGGGTGCAATTGGGGGGTAAGTATTGGGCCAAATGGCCACTCACCTATTGGGGTTGTCATTGTGCACCGCCACCTCTGCACAACCCCAGTGTATGGCAACAAGCCGGACTCAAGGAGGGCCCGGGGCAATTTTCGCCGCCGTGCTGTGGAGTTCATAGTGTAATATAAATGCAAAAAACTTTATTCTTAATATTATGTCACAATACCAGGATCTGAGGATCTTCTATTTCGAGGTCAGGGGCTCTCTGATGCCATGTTGCTGCCTGTCTCGCTGTCGTCCTCTTTTGACACTGCAGTGCGGTGGACAAGAGAGCATTAACTGGTTAATAGCAAGAAGTATGGAGTGTGTACTAACTGAGCCATAAATCCTCCCCATACCAGTAGGATTACTATATGGATTTTAGTATTAGGGTACGGACACACTGGGGTGAAATTCTGATGAATGCAATGTGTGATTTTCTCGCATTGCAATCAATCTCTGAGAGCAGAATGGTGAGTGTTGGACGCTTTTTTCTCATCCAGATTCAGTATGAGAAAAAAAGTTGCAACAAGCTGCGACAGTCTGCGATTCCTGCGCGAGACTCACCAATGCAAGTCAACGGATCTGACAAAATCACAGACAGCACACAAACCATCCGAGAGGCATTGTTTTTTTCACTGATACATTATCATTCTGTAGCTGAGACAACTGTAAAATGTTCCAGTAAATGATTATACAGTAATAGCTGTTGAGAAAAAACAGGGATTGCACACAGATGTGATTTGAGAATCTAGAGAAAAATGTCGGAGACTCGCACAGCAGTTGCCAAACGGACCAAAAAACGGATGTCACTCGTCCTACTCTCCTGGATGAGAAACAGACCGATTTTAAGGCGGCGGGAGACAGTGTATCACCAAGTCCCCAGCTCCGTGCTGTGCACAGACAGTATACAGTACACTGTCTGTGCACAGTACGAAGATGAACACATGGTGGTACACTGTGCACAGCACAGAGTTGGGGACATGGTGGTACGCTGTGCACAGCACGGTGCTGGGGACATGGTGGTACACTGTCTGTGCACAGCACAGAGCTGAGGACATCCCAGAAGAGGCACAATAACCACAAACAGGCGGCGGGAGAACATTGAGCCTGCCCAGGAGAACTACAACTCCCAGCACAGAACACACTGCCCAGAAACCATACAGTAACACCCAAAAAGGCAGGAGAACTACAATTCCCAGCATGCCACACCCTGCCAACATAGGAAGGTGGAGGCTGACGCAAGGAGGCAGAGACACCTGGTACAGCCGCCATTATCACCACACACAGCCCCACTCCTCCTGCACCCTCGTCCTCCTCTCCTCTGTCCCTCCTGCTGCTCCTCTGTCCTCCTACCACACAGTCCTCCTCTCTTCTGTCCATCCTGCTGCTCCTCTGTCCTCCTGCACCACTGTCCTCCTCTCTTCTGTCCATCCTTGCTGCTCCTCTGTCCTCCTGCACCACCGTCCTCCTCTCCTCTGTCCTGCTGCACACCCGTCCTCCTCTCCTCTGTCCCTCCAGCTGCTCGTCTTCTCCTCTGTCCCCCTGTTACTGTCCTTCTGCCCCCTGTCTCTCTCTTCTTCTCTGCCCCTCTGTTCCTGTCCTTCTGCCCCCCTGTCCTCTTCTCCTCTGCCCCCCTGTTCCTGTCCTTCTGCTGCCCCCCTGTATCTGTCCTTCTGCCCCTCTGTCCTCTTCTCCTCGGTCCCCCTGCTCCTCTGTTCCCTATCCCCTGCACAGTTTCCCTCACCTGGTGCTGGCTCAGGCCGGGCTCCCTCTGAGCAGTGAGCTCCACTGCCAGCCACATCAGGTCCATCCTCCAGCCTTTTGAGTGCTGGCTTGCTCGGGCCGGCTGATCCTCCGTTCTCCGGGTCCATGCAGGGCGGGCTGGGTGGAGGAGCCGCCAGCACCGTAGCCACCTCCACCGCAGCAGCACTTGGAGCCATCGCGGGACAGGAAGAAACAGAGCTGTACGGAACCCGCACTTCCGGGTTCCGCAGAGCTCCCAGCGGCTTTCTGTCAGCGTGATCGCTCTCAGCACTGGGGGCCGGGGCACAGTACATGCGGGCGCCGGGCGGCAATGCAATGCCAGCGGCGACACCCTCCTCCACAAAGACTCCAGTTTTCATATGGAGTCTGGGGGAGGGAGGTAAAGAAAAAAAACAAAATAACGCTCCCCTGCTGTGTAAATACGGCCCTGCTGCTGCCCCCACACATGTGCCGCCCACCCACCCCCGACACGCTACGCCACTGTTGTCTTATCAGTTTTACAGCATGGTGAATAGCATAAAAAAGAATATATAAAAACAATTTGTGAGTTGCTGTCTCCTAAAAATTGCAACAGAAAGAGATAAAAAAAAAATTCATGCAGTTTAATATGCAAAAAATAAAAACTTCAAATCATCCCATAAAAAACAAGCCCTCATATGACTACATTGGTGGTAAAATAAAAAATGTATCGATCTCAGAATATGGGAATGCAAAAAAATATTTTTTTTATTTGCAAACACAAGAGCATTTTTAGTCTCCTGGATCCGGACAAGTGATCTTTGGTCCAGTCATGTGATCACGCAGCCCAGAAATACATAACCACAGGTCTTCAAAGCTGGAAAGTAAGCAGATTTGGCCCAGAGCAGCTCCTGCTGTGTATCCTCATAGCAGCGACGTGGTATTTAGGGATAAAAATAAGCGGTCTAATTAGGAGCGCTGGGGCACAGAAACGACAGGGACAAAGGCAAATTGGGTGACAAACCTTTTATTTCACCACGACATGTTTCGGTAGCAAACTGCTACCTTCCTCAGGTGTTACCACCAGGTGGATACCACCTGAGGGAGGTAGCAGTCTGCTACTGAAACGCATCGTGGTGAAATAAAAGGTTTGTCACCCAATTTGCCTTTGTCCCGGTTTACAGCTATATTAATGGAAAAGTAAAAAAGTTATGGCTCTTGGAAGAAGGGTAAGGATTAATTTCATAATCAGGATACCTTTGGGGACTCTCTGCTGTTTTGGCATGTCAGACATTCTGCTAATGTGCTATGGTGTCTACAATCTATTCCAACCAAAATTGTTCTATTAAAGTCAAATAGCATCTCTTTCCTTCTGAGCCCTGCCATGTGCCCAAACAGTAGATTGCCAACCACATACTGTATGGAGTATCAGCATAGTTCGGAGAAATCACATATTATACTTTGTGGTTCATTTTCCCCTATCATCCTTGTGAAAATGTAAAAAACAAAGGACTAAAGAATAACTTTCTTGGAAAAAAAATATTTTATTTTTGCATCCAAATATCATAAACATTTATGAAGCAATTCTGGGTCCAAAATGGTTACTACACCTTTAGTTGAATTCTTTTAGAAGTAATGTTTTCAAAATAGGTCACTTGTTGGAAGTTTCTTTTGTTATTTGACATTATGTCCACAATCCAATCCAGTTAAAATTAAGCATCCAAAGTCAAATTTCGCTCCTTATGCCACCCCATATGCGCAAATTGAAATTTTTGACCACTTATGGAACATCAACATTCTCATTAATTAGAAATTGCATTACAAATTCTGAAATCATTTTTGGCCTGTTACCCTTCGGATTATGAAATGTTCAGGGCTACATCCTATGCTTGCCAAATGTCTAGAAATTTCAGGACAGTTCATTAAAGGGATCCTGTCACCTCCAGAACACCTCCTAAGCTAGCAAAACATGTCCCTGCAGCATCCATTCACTAATCTCACACTCCTTTTGTCTCCTAAAAGCATCCTGTGAAAGTGCATAAAAACGTTTTAATACTTACTCATTAGTGATTATAATTAGCAGTGACTATATTCTTTAGTCACCAGAGCGGGCTGTTTTGCACCTCCAGGATCCACCATGTCTCTGTCTGTTTGCTCTGCTTGTGCAGGCTCTACCCTCCCCCTCTCTATCACTCATGGCAGCTTTACACGTCCCGATATCGTCGTCCAACTTCGATAAAAAGTCACGTGGTTCGTGCATTGGCCCCGATATTGTTCGTGCGTTGTGTGGTGTAAATGTACAATGCGATGCAAGAACGATGCCAAAACAATATCTGAGGAGAAATGAGCAGCCTCTCCAACTGCCCGTATATTGGATGAACGATCTGGCAGAATCGGGCTGTGTGACAGCCCAACAACGATTTGGAGAACAACTTCCCCTCTTCACTCCCATGCTAAATGGTCGTTCCCTGGTTCGCGCGTACAATAGGGCTTATACATTGCAGTTGTGTTACCTGCCGATATCTCCCTGTGCGATCTTGGATTTCAGCCAAAAAAGTGCGCGCTCCCGTGCCGTTGTATACAATATCGAAATGATGTTGGGACGTGTCAAGCGGCCATTACAGAATGCAAATCATTAGTCCTGCCTTCAGCTGCACAAGCAGAGCACACAGACAGAGAGAGGGTGGATCATTCAGGCTACAAAACAGCCCCCCTGTTGACTAAAGAATATAGCCCCTGCTAATTAACATTGCTAATGAGTGAGTATTAATATGTTTTTATGCACTTTCACAGGATGCTTTTAGGAGACAAAAGGAGTGTGAGATTAGTGATGGGATACTGCAGGGACATGTTTTGCTAGCTTAGGAGGCGTTTTGTAGGTGACAGGATCCCTTTAAATAAGGGCACTTATTTGCTTCATCCATAAAAAAATTTAAGTCATTCATATATTTTTTTTAAGATGAAAAAACATATATGGATTATTTTGACTGTAATTGTCATATTACAGTTCATAGTATTTGTAGCCAAAATAGCTAAAAGGTCTCTTCTACTGTGAAATTGTCCCTAACAGAACAATTTGTAAATTTCACTTAAAAATGGAAAATGTTAACCTTTCTTAGGACCCTTTCACATCAGCGGTAATCGCTGATCGCGGCAGTAACGGTGAAAAAAACTCTACTACTGCGATTACCGCATAACGGCCGCACTATGTCGACAGAAAAATATAAATGCAGGGCTCATTAATAAAGGCGAAGAAGAAAACTAAAACAGAAAAATGAAAAATGGCCAGATCCTTAAACTAAAATTGTACTTACTTCTAAGATTCACCTTTACGTGTTATTGCATAGGCCCCATGCACTGTAGTGTCTATGCGGGAGAGCTGACACTGCAGCCGCAGACAACGCCAGATGTCTTTTGCCATGAGAGGAGTTAAGTGTTGTAACTCACCCTATAAAGAGAACATTTTTATGCCTTTACAATTACACCTGTTCAACATCCAGAATTACATCGCAGCGTTCCCTGTCATTTATTATTTACCAGGTAGCATTTTATAAATTCTAAGTGCTGAATGAACTGCAGCATATTAACACATTTTTGCTAGACATATTCCTTGAACTCTAGTCCCAGTCACGATTGTCTTGAGAATAGTACGAGTCCCAGAAGGTTCCTCCAGGCAGACTGTCAGAGAAATGCTGCTTTTGCACTTCCCAAATCGCAGCCCTTTGGCCTTCACATGAGCTTCAGTATTTTTCACAAGGTTTTAGAATTTGGTTATGTGCTCGGAAACCTCAAAGCTATTGCTTTTCTTAAGATGCCGTTATTACAGTACGGGAGCTGCCTCAGGCTCTGTCTGTGCTATATATATTTTGTTATGTGAGGAATTAAAGGAAGCCTACACCATATGACTGCATTCACGCTAAATTGTTTTAATCTAAGATGTGCAGCAGGGCTCAGAAGAAGAACTGTTATGTTCTAAACATAAGAAGAATCTTTTTACTGCAGGAAATCAAAAGCCAAGGGCCCTGGGACTTTGATGCTGGTTAGAAGAATGGAAAAGAACTCAACCCATTCGTATGTGAAGTCAAGGAACTCCTTCTTAGTAATGGACAAAAGTGTGGACTAATGATCATAGTCCTAAATATCAATAATATTGATTAGTTACTAATTGCCAGTTTAATGATGGTCGAGCAGGTGTATGATGTACATAATTCATTCTAGGAGGCTCATGCTACTTAAAGGGAACCAACCACCAGGATTTAACCACCTGTAAATCAGTGCAGCAAGACATCACTATTTGGGTTTTTTCGTTATTCCTCCCCTCCGGGCTTATCTTTCTGCTTTAATAAGTTGACCCTCTAGTCCCCCACAGGTGGGTCTGGATGAAAGGGAGGGGGTTTGGTTTATGCAGAAAGACAAGCCCAAAGGTGAGGTATAAAAAAATATATTGATGTCATGCAGCACATATCAATCACCTCTGCACTAACTTACAGGTTGTTAAATCCTGGTGGTTGGTTACCGCTAATTAGAAGCATCTTATCCCTGGACGGCACCCCTCTGCACCTCACCAGATGTGTTTCTCAGGTCAGAATGTGGCGTGACTTTAGAAAACTTTGTCAGGTGGAATTCTCACACCATGTCCCACCCATGTTCTGCCCACTTTGTTGCAGCTGGCACAAACTGGCATAAAAATATTAAAAGTTGCAAAATGTTTGCATAATTTTGAGTTGCGCAAACATTTTGTGATTTTTCTAAGTCTTTTACACCAAAAAATTGCAAAATTCATTTTGATGAATTGGGGCTTTAATCTTTTAGAGATCAGTTTGTAAGAGCATGTAATGGAAATACAATACAAAGTGTTTTCTTTCACATGTCATTTCTTACGTATTTTAGCCAACTTTAGGAAGAGAGAAGAAGCATTACCGTATATACTCGAATATAAGCCGACCCGAGTATATGCCGAGGCCCCTAATTTTGCCCCCAAAAACTGGGAAATCTTATTGACTCGAGTATAAGCCTAGGGTGGGAAATGCAGCAGCTACGGAAAAATTTCAAAGTCTTGCTGCAAATGATACATTATGCAGCAGATGCGGCAAAGCTGCCCCCATTCATTCCCTATGGGTCTTGCAGTCATGTGCGGCAAGTGCGGTTTTGCTAGAAGCATTTTTTTGAGCTGCCGGAAGTGCTGGATTTCCCAGATCTGGCAAAACCGCACTTGCCACACATGATTGCAAGTCCCATAGGGAATGAATGGGGAATTGTGGCAGTCTTACTGCAAGTGAACCATTATGCAGCAGATGCAGCAAAGCTGCCGGCTCTCCCGTGAACCAGCAGAAAACGCTGATGTGAAAGCAGCCTAAGGCAGCTTTCACATCAGCGTTCTGCCCATTTGTGGCAGATCCGGCAGCTTTCCGCATCTGCTGCATAACGGTTCACTTGCAGTAAGAATGCAGCAAGCCCCCATTTATTCTTTATGGGACTTGTGGTCAGGTGCGGTTTTGCCGGACCCAGCAGATCCGGCACTTGCCGCACCTGACCACAAGTCCCATAAAGAATGATTGCAGCTTGCTGCATTCTTATTGCAAGTGAACCGTTATGCAGCAGATGCGGAAAGCTGCCGGATCTGCCACAAATGGGCAGAACGCTGATGTGAAAGCTGCTAAATTTACGGTACATCAGTATTCATATTTCCCTCACTATGCAGTTACTATAATCCTATCCCCTCTATTATTACTTTCCCTCAGAAGCCATCTTTCCCTTGCTATATTCATCTTTCCCTCCCTATTCATCTTTCCCTCACTCTATTCATCTTTCCCTCACTCTATTCCTCTTTCCCTCACTCTATTCATCTTTCCCTCACTCTATTCCTCTTTCCCCTGCTCTATTCCTCTTTCCCCTGCTTTATTCCTCTTTCCCTCACTATTCCTCTTCTCCCCTGCTGAACTGTAATTAACATTCCCTGCTCAGTGTGGCCATAGGGGATTTGTTTTACTGGAGGGATCTGGCACAGAGACCCTGATCTGCAGCACATTACAGAAGGAGCAGGAGGGAAAGCAGTGGAGGGATCTTGCCGCAGGGGTCTGGGACGCAAGTTACCTTAATCATGAATGCTGACAGGAGGAGGACGGAGATAACCGGTGGGGGAAAGACGCCGGGCACCAGGATCCAGTCCACAAGTTAATGGCTGACACGAGGAGGACGGAGCTAAGTGGCGCGGGAAGGGGGGGCGGGGGGGAAGTTAAGAGACTGGGCGCAGGGATCCGGCCCACAAGTTAATGACAGGAGGAGGAGGACAGAGGTAACCGGCGGGTGGGGGTCCGGGAGCAAGCGCTGATATTTAAATGAGAGGAGGACACAGGGAAGCGGCAGGTGGGAGGGGGGCGATCTGGAAGCAAGCGCACACTGGCAGGCTGCAGACTGACTCTAGTATAAGCCGAGGGGGACTTTTTCAGCCAAGAAAAAGGGCTGAAAAAGTTGGCTTATACTCGAGTATATACGGTAATCAGTAACTGTCACAAAACATTTAATCCACTTTTTGCCCTGAGGACCTGATGATCGCCATATTTAACGGTTTGTCAATTTGATGATGATACATTTCTTTCAGTCATGTGATACAGCAGGGCCCACTATATTTATACTGTGGGACTGTGGGCAGGGCTGTGAAGTTGGAGTCGAGGAGTCGGAGTCCATTTTGGTGGAGTCAGTATAAAATGGACCGACTCTGATTCCTAAAATATATAGTGAATTGAATACAGTAGTTCAATGCAATATATGCTTATTATTATTATAAATCATTGTTATGCTCTAGGTAAATATCTTGATTTTTTGTATCATAATAATGATGATTAAAAGCCTGATATTCACATTGTACTACAATACATTATACTTAAACATGAGCCATGTATAAGAGAGTAGGAGTCAGAGTCGTGGAGTAGTTGTCGGATTCGGTGGTTTGGTCTACTTACTTTACAGCCCTGACTGTGGGGACCATTATCTACTATATAATTGCCGTAGGCACTTCCGTGTCGGACCCCGAGTAGACCGTGGATATGTCACACTGTGACGTCACCAGGGCGAAGCATTGGCCGCGTAGCGGCCAATGCGAGTCGCCGGCCTGCGCGAGCAATGGCCGCGAGGCCATTGCTCGCGCAGGCTGAGTACGAGCAATGGCCGCGAAGCGGCCATTGCGAGTCGTTGCCCGAAAATCGAACAGAGGCTCGGCCTCAAAGTTAACGATTTACCGGTCAGGTAGCGCGAGCAATGGCCGCGAGGCCATTGCGAGTCGCTGCCTGAGCCGCGCCGCGCTTGCGGTAATCCCCATACAAAGTATAGGGGGACTTGCGGCAGGTGCGGCAGCGAGTTGCTGGCTGAGTGCGAGCACTTGCGGCGCGGTTGCGGTAAATCCCCATAAGGATTACCGCAACCGCGCCGCATTGCGAGTCGCTGGCTGAGTGCGAGCACTTGCGGCGCGGTTGCGGTAATCCCCATAAGGATTACCGCAACCGCGCCGCATTGCGAGTCGCTGGCTGAGTGCGAGCACTTGCGGCGCAGTTGCGGTAATCCCCATAAGGATTACCGCAACCGCGCCGCATTGCAAGTCGCTGGCTGAGTGCGAGCACTTGCGGCGCGGTTGCGGTAATCCCCATAGAAAGTATAGGGGGACTTGCGGCAGGTGCGGCAAGTGCGGTTTTGCCGCACCTGCCGCAAGTCCCCCTATACTTTCTATGGGGATTACCGCAACCACGCCGCAGATGCGGTTTTTAAATAAAATAAATAAATAAAATAATTTAAATACAAATAAATTCACTTAAAATAACAAATAATAAATAAATTTAATAATAATAAAAATAGTAAAAAAACAAAACAAAATAAATAATAAAATAAAAAATACCTATCTACTATAATCAAATTAATGCACGTTCTAGAATCCCGATGCATTTGCATCGGGCTCACAGCTAGTACTGTATATAAGGGGCTAAGGGCCATTATAATGTAAAGAGTGTTGTGGGGCCGTAGTGTTGTATATTGAGTACTCTGAGGATTATGTTACATTGCATATAGAGGGCTGTGAGGGCTATCATACTGTGTATAGTGGACTGTAGAGGACATCATATATATGTATGTAGTGGGCAGGATGTTCGTGTCATTGCTGAGAAAATATTATTATATATTTATATAGTGCCATTGGTTTCATGGTGCTTTACATCTGTAGGGGCAGACGAGAACAAGAACATAAAAAGTAATGACAATTAAATTGTACGGGTACAGTAGGGCAGAGATCCTGTCCTTGTGGGCTCACAGTCTATAGGGGATGGGTGGGAGACAGTAGGAGGGGAGAGGTGGGGGTGAGGTCTTGTAGGCTTGAAGGAAGAGATGGGTCTTCAGGTTTTTCTTGAAGGTTCCCAGGGTAGGGGAGTGTCTGATGTGGTGTGGGAGAGAGTTCCAGAGTATGGCAGATGCATGAGAGAAGTCTTGTATGCGGTTGTGGGAGGTGGAGATGCGGGGGAGAAGAGGAGTAGCTCTTGAGAGGAGCGCAGATTGCGTGAGGGGAGGTATCACGAGACCAAGTCAGAAATGTATGGAGGGGACAGGTTATGGATGGCTTTATATGTCAGGGTTAGGGTTTTGAACAGAGATCTCTGGGAGGTCAAGGAGCCAGTGAAGGGCTTGGCAGAGGGGGGAGACAGGGGAGTAGCGGGGCGACAGGTGGATGAGTCAGGCAGTGGAATTGAGGATGGTTTGAAGAAGTGCAAGGGAGGTTGCGGGGAGGCCGGTGAGCAGGAGGTTGCAGTAGTCGAGGCGGGAGATGATGAGGGCATGGACAAGAGTTTTGGCAGTGTCATGGTCAAGGAAGGAGCGGATTGGGGTAATGTTTATGATCTGGAGTCGGCAGGCGGTGGTGAGGGCTTGGATGTGGGGCTTGAAGGAGAGGGAAGAGTCAAGGATTACCCCGAGGCACTTGGCTTGGGGACGGGTGAGAGTGTGCAGTCATTGACAGTGATGGATAGGCCGGGTAGTGGGGAACACTGACTGGGGAGGAAGGCGATGAACTCGATTTTGTCCATGTTGAGCTTGAGGAAGCGAGTGGAGAAGAAAGATGAGATGGCAGACAGGCATTGCAGAATTTTGGATAGTAGGGAGGTGATGTCGGAGCCGGACAGGTAGAGCTGGGTGTCATTGGTGTAGAGGTGGTATTGAAGGCCGTGGGACTCGATGAGTTGGCTTGGCTGAGGGTGTAGATGGAGAAGAGTAGTGGTCCCAGGACCGGCCTTTGGGAACTCCGACAGTTGGGGGGTAGGGCAAGGAGGAGGTATGGGAGTGGGTGACGCAGAAGGCCTGGTCTGTTAGGTAAGAGAAGATCCAGGAGAGAGCTAGGTCAGTGATGCCAAGAGATTCTAAAATTTGAAGTAGGAGGGAGTGGTCAACTGCGTCGAAGGCAGCAGAATGGTCGAGAAAGAAGAGGATTGAGTTGTGTTGCTTGCTCTTGGCGGTCAGTAGGTTGTTGGTGACTTTGGTTAGGCCTGTTTCAGTGGAATGGTGAAATTGTAGGCAGTCGAAGAGGGAGCCAGAGGAGAGATAGAAGGACAGTTTGGAATAGACATGTTGCTCAAGCAATTTTGAGGCGAAGGGGAGGAGAGATATGGGGCGATAGTTGGAGACTGCTGCGGGGTCGAAGGAGGGTTTTTTGAGAATGGGTGTGATTAGGGCTTGTTTGAAGGATGAGGGGAAGACGCCGGTATTAAGTGATATGTTGAAGAGATGGGTTAGGGCAGGGATGAGGACTGTGGTGAGGTTAGGGATAAGGTGGGAGGGGAGAGGGTAGAGGGCACATGTAGTATGGTGTGATCGTGCTAGAAGGGAGGAGAGGCGCTCTTCTTACTGGAGGAGAGGAGGTGGAGAAGCCAGGTTGTGAAGTGGTCGAAGAAGGTAGAGGAGGATCCTGGGGGGCGGTAGAAGACAGCCAGTTGGAGGTTGCAGGAGGAGAAGATGCACACGGAGTGTGTCTCGAAGGAGGGGAGGGAGGCAGAGGGGGGTGGTATAATTTGGGTGAAGGAGCAGCTGTTGGCCAGGAGTAGGCCAACATCTCTGCTGCGGGTGTTGCTGGGGCAAGGTGTGTGGGAGAGGGTGAGTCCGCCGTAGGAGAGGGCGGCGGGGGAGCTTGTGTCAGAAGGGGTGAGCCATGTTTCGGTAATGCCAAGGAAAGCGAGTTTTTTGGAGATGAAGAGGTCATGGATGAATGAGAGTTTATTGCATACCGAGTGGGCATTCCAAAGTGCGCCAGATAGTGGGATGGGGGAGGGGCGGCATGGGGAATGGGTGTAAGGTTGCAGGGGTTGCGGGTGTTAGTAGTGAAGAGTGGGCGTGGGCTGGAGGTGACTGTGGGGATGTGGTGGGGGGGACCAGGATTAGGGGAGATGTTGCCAGCAAGTAGGAGGAGGAGGGAGAGGTTAGGAGGTGGGTGCAGGAGAGCTTACGTGGCGGGCGAGCATGTTTGGAGACAAAGGCTTGGGTGTGGAGGAAAAGTTCAGAGGAGTGGGTGAGATGGCTAGGTAGGATGGAAGGAGAGTGTGTTAATGTGTTGTCAGGAGGTGTATTCTGTGTGTGTTTGTGTGTGTATGTGTGTGTGTACAGTAAGGGGATTGGAATGAGACAGAGAGCTGCCTTGAAAGTGAAGATGAGGAGAGCTTCAGCCAAGTCATGGCCCATCTAGGATGGTGTAAGCTGATATTGGGACCTGTGAAACTTGAGGAACAAGTAAATGTTAACTTTTAAGTTGCAGAGAAATCTCTGACAAAGCGAAAAAGCTTTGACTGAGTATTGTGGATGGATAATTGTATGGGCCTGCAGACAAATTCAGTATGAGCTGAGGACTAATTATACAAAGCCTGGTCAAATGCCCATGTAAGTATCCAGATTCTGTGTTAAATGCTGCTGTGGAAAGAACAATACAAGAAGTTGCAGAGGATGAAATGAAAGTCTGTGTCTGCAATGAATGAAACCTACTCCTATATAGGTACTACAAGTGGTGCTACAAGTGGTACTAAAGTAGTCATGGTGCCAAAGCTGTGTTTTGAAGAGAGAAATATGCGTATTCAGTTCTCTTTAAAGCACTCCTACAGTGTTTTGTTATTTCACTTCTATAGTGGCGCTTTAAATCTAAGTCCCCTCCTCTGATTGGCACCTGACTATCATTTTACAATCTCTATTTATTACAAAGTGCAATATAATATAATATTGTGGTACCGTGTTAGCCAGAAAAAGTGGTGTAAATACTTATGTCCCCCAAAAAATGAGAAAAGTATTCTAGGATTGACACCTTTATTGGCTAACCAGGGAAATTATATTTGCAAGCTTTTAGAGCTCAAAGGCCCCTTATCAGGCTGATTACACATTACTCATTTGTAATATTGCCTGATGAAGGGGTCTTTTGAGCCCTGAGGTTTGCAAATAGTACACAATCTCTATTGAGAGCCTGGTGATGGCAGGGGCAGCTATTGTAGCTCTGCTGCATGGCTAAAACTAAAACCTTTGATTGCCTCAGAACTGTTGCACCCAGTAATCGAAGTGATATATCATTGGATTTCAGGATCTCTTTGCCTACATCATGCTGCTCTCAAGTGAGGTAGTAAAAACTTATTAACAGATTCCCTTTACATTTATATCCAAGACAATAAATCTCCATTTAATTTACATTATGTATGCGGCTTTTATGGAGGTAACAAATGTTTGCAAATAGTACTTTTCTGCTGCTCCTATTCGGCATATTATGTAGTGACTGATCTTGCCCAATGTGTGTGGTAGTTATTAGTACAGTTTTTTTGAATCACTGAGCACGTTCATGTTGATTAGAGGCAATTCAATTACCAATCAACCATGTAGTAGCTATTGATCCACCTTCATACATATACAAACCTAATTTCAGGCTCCATTGCTGACTACAATGTCACAATAGATCAGAAAAGGCAAAAGAAGCAAATAAAGGAAGGTTCACTGCCTGTTAATTCTGCTCTGATGTATATATAATAGCAGGACATATTACAATATTATACTATTTAACAACCTATAGCTTAAGAGTGTGTCTATGAATTCACCGAGTGCTTGCATTGCTGTTTTGAACCCCAGCCGTCAGCACATCTCTTACAGGAACTGTGATAAAGTACAAGGCAAAAAAATGTTGCACTTATTTACTTATAAGAAAATTGCCTTGTCTAGATGTAGAGTAATACCTACCATAAATCTCAATAACGTATTTTCAGTATAGAATGACAGAATCAGTACCACACACTTTGTCCTAATTAACAAACCTAAGAAAGGACTTTTGGCCTAAAAGTCAGTCCTAAAAGTCTTGTTTTAATTTAAAGGATCGAAGGCAGTCATCTGTTTCACTCTACTTTGTGATTAGCTTGTTTAAGTCTTTGTAGTACAAAACTGATATATATATATATATATATATATATATATATATGTATATAAAAAGATAAAAAAATAAAGATTGAGAAAGGTGTTGCTACACCGAAACGTTGCACAATTAACTTTTTTCAATTTATCTAGATAGATAGATAAATAGATAGATAGATAGATAGATAGAGATAGATAGATAGATAGATAGATAGATAGATAGATAGATAGATGATAGATAGATAGATTAGATAAGATACTGCTTGGATACTTACAAAATAATTGATCCTTCAATGGTCATATTAAACACTGAGCAATATATTTTTAAAGTGACAGTATCAAACATGTGCTTTAGAGAGCGCCTGTAGGAATGAGAGAACCTTTGAAGTTGGGGTTTGGTCGATGCAGCCAAACGTTTTGATGCACTTTTTATGACTCCGAAGTTGACCCGAACTTCAAAGGAAGTCACTGATTGGCAGTGAACCCCAGCCATAAGTAAAACACTTCTAGGGGTGGGAGGCTGGGTTTTTTAATTTTTTTCAAATGTATTTTGGATACACACTACACCCAAAACTGTGCTTTTAACCCCTTAGTGACGGAGCCAATTTCCACCTTAATGACCAGACCGTTTTTTGTAATTCTGACCACTCTCCTTTATGAGGTTATATCTCTGGAACGCGTCAACGGATCCTAGCGATTCAGAGATTGTTTTTTCGTGACATATTGGGCTTCATGATAGTGGTAGATTTAGGTTGATAATTTTGGCTTTATTTGTGAAAATATAAAAAAATTGGCAAAAATTTTGAAATTTTCACAATTTTCAAATTTTTAATTTTTATTCTGTTAAACCGGAGAGTTATGTGACACAAAATAGTTAATAAACAACATTTCCCACATGTCTATTTCACATCAGCATAATTTTGGAAAAAAAAAATTTGGGGTTAGGAAGTTATAAGGGTTCAAAGTTCATCAGCAATTTCTCATTATTCCAGCAAAATTTACAAAACCACTTTTTTAGTGACCACATCTCATTTGAAGTCCCTTTGAGGGGTGTACATGACAGAAAACACCCAAAAGTGACACCATTCCAAAAACTGCACCCTCAAGCTACTCAAAACTACATTCAAGAAGCTCCAATGTTTAGGCACACAGGGGCTCTCAATATGCGACATGGTGTCCGCCAACAAGTTAAATGGAAAATCAGCATCCAGTTGTTAGCGGACACCATGTTGCGTATGGAGAGCCCCGTGTGCCTAAACATTGTAGCTCCCCACAAGTGACCCCATTTTGGAAACTAGACCCCCCAAGGAACTTATCTAGATGGGTGGTGAGCACTTTGAACCCCAAGGTGCTTCACAAATGAATCTGTAAAAATGAAAAAAAGAAAATTTTTGTGGCAAAGAAAGTACTTTTTATTTTTACGGATCAGTTTGTGAAGCACTTGGGGGTTCAAAGTGTTCACTATGCATCTAAATAAGTTCCTTGGGGCGTCTAGTTTCCAAAATGGGGTCACTTGTGGGGGAGCTCCAATGTTTGGGCACACAGGAGCTCACCATACACGACATGGTATCCACTTATAATTCCAATTGTTAGTGGACACCATGTCACGTATGGAGAGCCCCTATGTGCCTAAACATTGGGGCTTCCCCCCAAGTGACCCCATTTTGTAAACTAGAAGCCCCAAGAAACTTATCTAGATGCATAGTGAGCACTTTGAACCCCCAAGTGCTTCACAAACTGATCCGTAAAAATGAAAAAGTACTTTTTTTTCACAAAAATCTTCTTTTTTTCCTTTTTACTGACTAATTTGTGAAGCACCTGGGGGTTGAAAGTGCTCACTATGCATCTACATATGTTCCTTGGGGGGTCTAGGTTCCAAAATGGGGTCACTTGTGGGGGAGCTCCAATGTTTAGGCACACAGGGGCTCTCCATATGCGACATGGTGTCCGCTAACAATTTGAATGGAAAATTAGCTCCAATAGTTAGCGGACACCATGTCGCATATGGGGAGCCCCTATGTGCCTAAACATTGGAGCTCCCGCACAAGTGACCCCATTTTGGAAACTAGACGCCTCAAGGATTATATCTAGGGGTATAGTGAGCATTTGGAACCTACAGCTACTTCACAGAATTTGATAACGTCATATTGAACATTTTCTTTTTTTCACACAATTTCTCACTTTTAGAGCATGTGCACAAGATACGGAGACACCGTGTCCTGGTCGTCTCCTCTCCTGCATTTTTTTTTAAGTATTTCTTAATTAAATTTTAAAAAAAAAAACGACGTGGGGCTTCACCATATTTTTGGTCCAGCCAGGTACAGCAGGCAGCTACGGGCTGCTACCAACCCATTCTGCCTAGTTTTACCTGCCTGGAAACCAAAAATATGGGGAAGCCCTTTTTTTAAAATTATTTCTTGAAATGATTAAAGAAAAAAATGGCGTGGGCTTCGTCATATTTTTGGGCCAGCCAGGTACAACTAGGCAGCTGGGGGCTGGAATCTTCAGCGTAGGGAGGCCCAAGCTTTCTGGGCCCCCCCCCCGCTGCGAATTGCAGCCTGCAGCCGCCCCAGAAAATGGCGCATTCATAGAAGCGCTATTTTCTGGCGCTGTATCCAGCTCTTCCAGCTGCCGTGTAGCGGTGGCAGACTGGGTAATAAGGGGTTAATGCCAGCTTTTTGGCAGCTGGCACTAAGCCCGAGATTCATAATGTCTGGCCAATATTAGACTGGGCCATTAGGAATCTCTAGTAAATTGTAAAGAAGACACAACACAGAGAAAGATTTTTTTATTAGAAAAAAAAAACACAAACACAATTTAGACCCCATCTTTATTTGTCTGTGGCGTCCGACGTAGTCCAGTGGGCAGTGATGTCCGACGTAGTCCAGTTGACGGTCACGCGACGTTTCTCGGTGTTATAGCATATGGGGGCATCCCCCATATGCTATAAGAAGGCACTCTCCCAGGGGAATGATAGGTCATGAACGCTGTAAGTTCATGACCTATCACGATCCTGGGGTCACACAGAGATTAATGGATCTTCATAATTATCTCTAAGGGTACCTTTACACGCCGCAACCGCGGCGAGAAATATTGATGGCGATATGTTGCCTTGCAATAATCGCCGTCAAAATCCCTCCCAATTGCGGCGTGTAAATGGGGAATATGGCGGCGATGTCGCCTCGCCACGGTCGCCTGATTTCAGAGCAGTGCACAGAGATCAGGCGACCGTGGCGAGGCAACATTTTGCCGCCAAATTCCTCAATTACATACCGCAATTGGGAGAGATTTTGACGGCAATTATTGCAAGGCGACATATCGCAATCAATATTCTCTCCACGGTTACAGCGTGTAAAGGTACCCTAAAGCCTATTACCATGAAGAACACAGTTAACCCCTGTGTGACTCCTGGATTGTGATGGGTCATGAACTTACAGAGTTCATGACTTAACCCTTGTTTGACCTCAGGGGAATGATAGGTCATGAACTCTAAGTTCATGACCCATCACAATCCAGGGACCACACAGGGGTTAACTGATCTTCATGATCTCTAAAGCAAATCACCATGAAGATCACTTAACCCCTGTGTGACCCCAGGGGAATGATAGGTCATGAACTTAGAGTTCATGACCTACCATTCCCCTGAGAGTGAGCGCACACAGCGGTGCGCACAGAAGAGGAGACAGACTGCTGGTGCCAGGATCCAGGAGCGGGACCCCAGGATCGAGGAGCGGGTGATAGAGAAAGAGGAGGAGGGGAGCTGGAGGAGCGGTGCTGCAGAAGCGGAGGAGCGGGTTAGAGGAGCGGAGGAGAGGGTTAGAGGAGCGGGGCTGGAGGGGCGAGGAGGGGGCTGGAGGAGCTGAAGATGGGGGGCTGTGGGTATCAAAGGAGCGGGGCTGGAGGAGCGGAGGGAAGCTGGAGGAGCGAGGAGGGGGCTGGACGAGCGAGGCTGGAGGAGCGAGGAGGGGGATGGAGGAGCTGGAGATGTGGGGCTGGAGGGGGTCGGAGGCTGCAGAAAGTTTTGGGGGCACAGGGGGATGTGTTACCCATGCGATCTGACTTGTGACATGTCAGATCGCATGCAGCTGTAGGGGAGGCGGCGCGTTTTTACATGCACCGACATTTTGAGATGGTCTGGGGGAGGGATGGGGGGTTAAGGGGGTGATCTCAGGCACAGGGGGTCTTTTCTTTTCTTTTCAAAATTCTTTTTATTAAAGAGAAAATGAACATTACAAAATGTATTGTCACATATAGAATACAAGCCTTACAATTGTTACACAATAAGATATGTTTAAATGAGCTGGTTTGGGTAATAAAATATAACGACCGCTCTGACATTCCAGGCTTGACTAAGAAACATTGGTTAAGGAAAACTTTTCCAAATAACAAGTACAAACATTTAAAAATTATTAACAGGAGAGAAATAAACAAGGGCATAGTTGGAAAACGGTAAGGTGTGAGGAGTAAAGGGAAAGGGAGGTAGGCACAAGTATTGCGTTTTATGATGTTCATAGAATCTGTTTATGTACAGAATCAGTTTAGGCACAGGGGGTCTTGCTGGGCTAAGGGGTTGCTGTTTCACTTTAATCCGACATGTGTTTTCATGTCAGATTAAAGTGAAAGTACTTTTTACCGGCACTGTCACTGTTTGTAATGTGATGATCGGTAAATGGTGCTTACCAGTCATCACATTACAGGTGCCAGTAAAACACCAGCTAATTACTAATCTTCAGGGTCTCAGCTACAATCGGTACGCTGACACCCTAGAGATGTTAGCTACAGGGGCGTCGCTATAGGGCTTTTTCCTGCCTGACGTCTACAGACGTCGGCAAGGCATAAGTACTTTTTTTTCCCGACGTCTGTAGACGTAAGGCTGTCGTTATCAGGTTAAGCCCAGTGCTTGCACTGAGCTAAGCACCAACTATATCTGACCACAGAGATGCTCGCTGCAGTGGTTTGCAAACGTAAATCACCCAAACAGGTTTGCTCAACACCAGTAAGTTTAACGACTCAAAGCTTGAAAGGTTCACTCATCTCTAAACACCAGCAGTGGTGGACATAGATGATGTCTGATGCAGCAGTTGAACAGTCCAGGTTCCCCTTCTATGCACCAATCACCAAAGCAAAATGAGAGGGCTCCTCGCCACCTTCAAAAGTGCAAAATTTATTGCAGACCCGTCATGTGACACCGCATATTACTGCTATATGCACTTGATAAAGGTTTCTACATAGGCTGACATGTGATAACGAGTAAAGTTTTCACTTTTTGAAGCTGCCAGGTAACTTTTTATTTTACAACCTTAAAATTCCTAGGGGCTACCAAGTTCTAAGTTTGGCAGAGTATGCTTCCCAAACATCTGAAATCGAGTTTGACAGTCCCAATGTTTCAGGGTAGGACAATACTGTATCATTTAGAGTTATTTATCTTGGATAGGCAGTTTTCTAAGCTTCTTCTTATGGTATGCACAGACAGTCCGGAGACACTGCCTCCTGGATGTACAGTGTCTCTGGACCTGCGGGAAGCTGCGGGTGAATGCAGGGTAAGTTCAGCTGCCCTGTACTCTGATTCCACAGCATTAAATTAACATGCTGTGATGTGGAAGTGACCCACCCCAGGTTCCGGGCGTTGATTTACTGGGAATGTCACAGGCGGCCTGTGCCCGGACCCGTGGCCCTGGTAGTCGATGAAAAAGGGGTTAAAAATAAAATAAAAAAAGTTTGTGACGCTACCTATGGTATCCGGTAATGATACCGATGCTGTTGCAGACCTCCGGGCATGATAATGAAGCAGCTAGTTGGTAATGCTCCCCGTAGGTGGAGCGGGATTCCCGAGGCTATAATGGATGAATAGAGAACTCACACAGGGAGGCGGCTCATCAGGTGGAGATGTAGGCTCACATGCTGTTATGAGAGAGCAAGAGTATGGCTCCTCTGGCGCAGGCCAATAAAACACAACACACAGTCTTTGACTCTAACCGGGCTTTACTGGTAACTCAGGCAGCAATCTTTACACACTGTCAATGGGTACTGCTGGCCTGGGAAGTCAAAGAGAACCAGGACGTCTCGCTGAGGACCCTCGGTGGTGTGCCTGCTTGGTCTTCTCATCTGTCTGCACTCTCCCTCTGTTCCTTCCTTTGTGCTCCCGTGCGCACAGCCCTCCGGCTCGGGGGTAAACGCCCGCACCACCACGGAGCCGGTCCTCCGGTTTTGGACTGGATTTTTCCAGCCGGGAGTCATACCGGCACGGATTCGGGTGGACCTCAACACCCTAGGATCCCCTTCTTCCTGCAGGCCTCCTGTACTGAGCTGCCCTCCACTGCGCTTCTTGCAGGGTCCTCCTCCAACCGACTTCACTGTCTGACTAACTTTCCCGCTCTCCACTACCCACCTTAGATCCTCCCACCGGGACCGGTTTCCTAGCAACGGTTAACCCAATGGTGCCCTGACCTAAGGTGTGTGGATGTATGCGGTGAGGGTCCACTATCGACATCCCAGTCCCCTGGTCACAGGGATACTACACACTCTGGTCTGAGTGCAGTACCCCTGTATGGCGTCTCGACCAGTGGGGCGCCACAGAAGCATGGCAAACCGCACCGCATGTGAATTAATGTACAGGGGAGAAGCACAGTGAGCATGGGATTTCTAGAAATCCTATCCACCATGCTGGTGCGGTACAATGCAGTATTTTGGACACAATGGTAATACACTGCGTCCAAAATGCTGTCTATTCCTGATTATGTGCACACAGCCTTAGGCTGCGTTCACACATAGCGTATTTTGCTGCGCTTTTTTGCGCGCGCTCTTTGCCGCGTTTTTCAGCCGCACTAAAAAGCGCAGCAAAATGACAGGGGCTTTCACACACTGCGCTTTCTTAACCCCAGAAAGCGCAGTGATGTCACAGAGGGGAGGAAGAATCCTGCTTCCTCCTCCCCTCTATGACAGCACCATTAGATTTCACAGTGTATTAATATACACTGCGAAATCTAAATTAAACAGAGGCAAGTGTATGAAACGTAAAAAGAATGAATACTTCACCTGTCCGACGCCTTTTCCGGTGTTCGGTCTCCGGTTCCAAGTGTGATGTCTTCTGCCAGAACCTTTGGTGACGTCAGGGGGGCGTTCCCGGCGCTGATTGGATGCTCGCGGTCAAGTGATATGTATCACATGACCACGAGTGCCCGGGAACGCCCCTCTGACGTCACCACAGGTCTTGTCAGAAGGCATCTCACTTGGAACCGGATACCGGACAGCGGGAAAAGGCGTCGGACAGGTAAAGTATTCATTCTTTTTTATTTTTTCATACACTTGCTTTTGTTTAATTTAGATTTCGCAGTGTATATTAATACACTGTGAAATCTAATGGGCGGTCACAGACGTCACAGAGGGGAGGAGGAAGCAGGATTCTTCCTCCCCTCTGTGACATCACAGGGAGAAAATGCAGGAGCAGCTGCATAAAGAATTGACATATCAATTCTTTACACAGCTGCGTTTCCTCCCAGAAACGCACTGCGTATTTTTGCGCACTGTCTGCACGGCAAAGTGAATTTCCCATTCACTTTGCTGGAAGACAAAAGGCACATAGCGTATTTTGAAAAAGCGCACGTAAAAAAGCGCAGCAAAATGCGCAATGTGTGAACGCAGCCTTAGGCTGCGTTCACACGCTGCGTATTTGTCGCGTTTTTTTACGCGCGTATTTGCCCCAAAAACGCATGTGCGTCTGTGTTTCTCAGCAAAGTAAATGGACATTCACTTTGTGCCATTCAGACGTCGCGTAACTTTACGCAGCGTTTTTGGAGCAAAAAACACGCACGTAAAAAACTGGAAAGAATTGACGTGTTCGTACTTTTTACGTGCGCATTTTTTGCTCTAAAAACGCTGCGTAAAATTACGTGACGTCTGAATGGCACAAAGTGAATGTGAATTCACTTTGCTGGGAAATGCAGACGCACATGCATTTTTGGGGCAAATCCGCGCGTAAAAAAAGGCGACAAATACGCAGCGTGTGAACGCAGCCTTACAGTAGACAGTGCAAGTGTGTGCATAGGGTATGTTTTGTACTGATTAGAAACAAAATGGCTTTTACCGAAGGCACCACAGCTGCTTAGCATTATTTTGTGGACACAACTCCATTGTGCATGTCACTCTCATGGCAAGGATTTAGACCACTAGCGAAACCTGCAAATCACTGTTTTAATAGTAGGCATGCATGTACACTATTTCTTATTTGAATACATTTTCTTCAAGTTGGTTTTACTATCAAGAGTTGAATTTCTTTCTGCTGCATTATTTATTTTGCAAACTGTTTAAATCGTTCTGTAGGTGAAATACAAATGATTGATGTTATTCTTGTGTCGTTTTAATACACTTCATTCTAATTCAACCACAATGAAATGATTAAACCCAATGGGAATACAACCAACGCTAAAGAATCAGTTGAAGCACAATATCAGCAGCTATTTCACTCTTCGTCGAATTACATAAACTGTAATATGTTAGCATATTCATCAGCTTTACAAACTAAAGCAGATGATTTTGACTAAGACGAAGCAATCTTATACACACATCATAACGTTGCATATTTGTTAAAAATATGAGCTCATGTACAGTTAGGTCCAGAAATATTTGAACAGTGACATAAATTTTGGCATTTTAGCTGTTTACCAAAATATATTCAAGATGCAACTATGTAATCAATATGGGCTAAAAGTGTAGACTCTCTGCTTTCTTTTAAGGGTATTCACATCCTAATTGGGATAAGGATTTAGATGCTCTTTAATATGTAGCTGCCTATTTTTCAAGTGGCATCAAGTAATTGTATAATTACTTTAAAAGCTTGTTATTGGGCTGCATGGACTATTCCCTGGAGGTCTGGAGCTGATTCCAGGTATGGCATTTGAATTTGGAAGCTGTTGCTGTAAACCCACAACATGCAGCCAAAAGAGCTCTCAATGGACGAGAAACAGACTGTCATTAGGTTGATAGAAAGAAGAAATCCATCAGAGAACATAGAAATGATAGGACTGGCTAAATCAAGAGTTTGGTACATTCTGCAAAAAAAGAGTGAACTGGTGAGCTCTGGAAAGCAAAAAAGGCCTGAACACCCACGGAAGACAACAGTGGCGGAGGATCACAGAATCCTTTCTATGGTGAAGAAAACCCTTTCACAACATCCACCAAAGTGAAGACTCTCCAGGTAGTAGAGGGTTCAGTATCTAAGTTTATCATATAGAGAAGACTTCATGGGAGAAAATACATAGGGTTCACTGCAACATCAGACTATTAATCAGACTGAGAAATAGAAAGGCAAGATTAGACTTTGCAATGAAAAAACATCTAAAGAAGTCATCCTAGTTCTGGAAAAGCATTCTTTAAACAGATAAAACTAAGATCAACCTGTACCATAATGATGGAAAGAAGGAAGATAATTTAGTATTTTCAAACAGTTTATTCAAATAAATATCACAAATCACAAAATAACATGGACATATTTGATATTTCTGTAATTGTAGCAACCTATACAATACAGTCAATATATTGATTAAATAAATATGGCACCATCGTTTTCTTTCTCCTTTTTATTAATATAAATAAATGTAATGCTTATATATGTGTAGTAAAATGGCACAAAAAATGTTTTTAATATGTATATGTGTTTGACATCTGTGCATGTATATGAAATGTGCATGTTAATATGTACCACATATAGGCACGATTAATGTGTTAATAGGTTTATAATGTGTTAACATGCATATTTTATACTTGTTTTTATATAAGCAATGAAATCTTTTTCATCACAGATAGAATCAGCTGCAAACCCTGACTATAATGTCTGTATACTCTTTTACTTCCTCCCGTGCTCAGGAGCTGTGGTATATCCGACTTGTTCCTGCATGGTCGGACACATCCATTACACATGGGTACATTTATATGAACAGCTTTGGACAGTAACTTTTTTTCAACACATCCAATTGTGGAACTTATTTTTATTCTAAGATCTAATAATTAAAATGTACAATTGTTTGCGGCCCAACTCCTTTAAATAGTTGTAAAAGTAGCGCAGTTTATTTCAGTCTGGAGAGAAAGGGGGCATATAAAGACTCTAATAGTAATGTAAAATACACAATCTACAATTTTGAATATCTTCATTTTTAGTCATCAATATCAGTTAGTTAGTAGATAAGTACAATAAAACAAGAAATTAAGAGAGAAGTAATTGCTAAATTGCTGAAATACTTTGTTCATTAAGTATTTAAATAAAACTTTTAATAGTCGTAAAATGTCTTACTCAGCACCTTAGGGATTGCCGTGACCACAAGTAAACTTCATCTACTGTAAGTCTTCTCAATTGCTATTGAGTAACTGTTTATACAGCCTGTAATTAGTACCAGACACAAAATACAGTTCCCATAATGTAGTTTTTAATATACGTTAACCACAATAATTTGGTTACTTATAACAGGTTTCTCACATTGAACATTTGTCACATGATAGGTAATAAGGTCTGATTGCTGCAACTCCATCACTGGGACCTTCTCTTGGAGCAATTTTAGGGATCCTCACTGCTTGACCATTATGAGTAAAAATGTTAATTTAGCGCTGTACTCAACTGTTGACCACCAATCTATTTAAACTTCAATTATGAGGAGAAAATGGTGGATCCAGATTCCCATGTTATTCAATAGTGTGAGTTCCAATGGTGGGTCACTTAATGATCAGACAATAATCACCTACCAAGTTGGACAACCCTTTAAACTAGTATAATTACATGCCTGGTCTATTTTATTGCCGTTTAACTAAAGCAATAGCTGATTATGTTGTGAACCAAAGTCTCAGATCACTGTTGGTAAAAAAAAGTACACTGCTCATGTAGACACTTTGTAGATAATTTTCTCATGTAATGAGATTTAAAGCAAATGTCTCAAATGTACATGCTGGGGAACATCTATAATTATAGTGCCAAACTTTCTAGTTCCTGCAAAGATTGTCACAGGTTATTGGCTCAAAAATACTTCCTGGGCCAGACTTGGTGCTAGCCACTCAATCTGTCAGATTCCAGAGTTGACCCGGCCTTTGTCATATAACTCCTATACAGTAATCTGGTTTTACAATGGGATAAACTTTGTTGCCTTCTTTGATGGACTGCTTGCTAGAAGAGCAAGTCTGAGGCAATGGAAGAAACATGATCTGGATCTGTAAGGCTAGGGTCAGATTAACGTTTTTCTGGGGTTGTGCTAAAAACATAGGATTTGGCAGCAATAACACGGTGCTAACACCATGTTAGCATCGCGTTAACACTGATAATGTTACCCTATGCAGACGCGGCCCCTAATGCAGCTGTAACGCCAGCATCTGATTGAAATCTCACGTTACTTCCTAACACAAGCAAAGACTCGCAAAGAGATTTCATTCAGATGGCGGTGTTGGAGCCGCGGTAAGGCCCGCCTCTCCATAGGTTAAGATTAGCAGCGTTATCACGGAGCTGACATGGCCTTTGCACCGCGTTATTGCTGCCACATCCTTTTTTTAGCGCAACCCCCCGGGGTGCGGATAAAAGCGTTACTCTGACCATAGCCTAACTGAGGTTACAAAATGAAGAACTAAATAAAAACTTGGAGTCAGGGAATAGATGAGGTTAGATATCAGGAAGTTAGCCAGAATAAAGTCAAAGGTCAGAAAAGGAGACAAATAGGATATAATGAAGTCAGGATAAAAGCCGAGTGAGTCTAAGGAATAGTAGGACAAATAGAGAACCAGTATTGAAGCACTGGTACAGCGTTTTTTTTCCTCAAAACTGATGTGGTGCTTTAAATTTAAGTCCCCTGTCCTCAATCTTAATTTTGTCCTCGGGCATCACACCAGTACAGTGACGAAAAAAAATTTAAATAATAGTTACACTTTAACCCTTTCACTACATCAGCTTTACATAAATGGTGCAAGTCAGAAGGGCGTGTATGGAGCAGACTCGTGGGCAAACTCTAAACTCGGCAGATAATTGTTGTGTATTAGGCTAGATGGACTTAAAGTCTTCCTTCAACCTTAAAAACTATGTTACTATGTTACTATGTATTGCAGCCAGGACCCCCCTCAACAATCATGGGTGCTGCAATTTTTAACCTGTTAAATACCACTGTTAAATTCTGAAAGCAGCATTTAATGTGTGTTGGCATGGGGGCATGCCATTCAGTGCGCCCATGATGTGATTGTTGATTTTTTGCTTATGACAACTGGAGGTCTATTGAAACCCTTTCTTCTTGTCATTATGGAGCTCCCTTGAAACCTTGCCTGTGGCGGGCCTTCAAAGTAGACTGTGATTTTTACTATATACAGCAATCCTACGGGATTTACTGTATGAAGCACAAGTGATAAAATGACCATAACTAATAGTCCCATAAGGGATCTAACAAATAGAGTATGAAGCAAAAAAAAAGTTTAACATATTATTAAAAAAATGAAAAAAAAAACCTAATGATTACAAATAATTCCATTTTACCCGCCCAAAAACAATACATACCGTATATTTGGTATCACCAAATTCAGAAAAGTCTAATCTATCAAAAAATATAACTGACTAACCCAATGCGTAAACACTGTAAACGGAAAAGATTCGAGAACATCAAAATTTGGGGTTTTTTTGGTCGCTGCAATACCATAAAAAATACTGTATCAAGTGATCAAAATGTGATATTTATCACAAAATGTTATGAATAAAAATGTCTCACCCCACAAAAAATAAGCCATCACACAGCTCCAGTGACCAAAAAATGAAAACATTATGGGTAAATGGCAATAAAACCCCCAAAAATATTTTTGCACACTGCTATATATATTTCACCACTAGGGATCAGTGAGTACTGAAATATTCAGACTCGCTATACTCGTAATGAGTAGGTCCCGATACTTAGGTACTAGATACAAGTATAGCGAGTCCAATGTAAGTGAATGTGGAAGCGAGTACTTTCGCAGTGTATCTATATATTCACTGCAAAAGTGAAATAAAAGTTAATAAAAGTTGTTAAAAATAAAAAAATAACATACTCACCCATTCCGACGGCTGCGCAGGGACACAACAAGAGATGGCCGATAGCCATCTGGCCAATCAGATGGCCAGTATTGATCAGGTGGTGAGTGACATCACACACCACATGATCATTACCCCCATCTGATTGGCCAGATCGTTACCGGCCATCTCATTGGCCAGATTGCAAGGTCCTTGTCATGTCCCCGTGCAGCCGTCGGACTGGTGAGTATGTTATTTTTTATTTTTAACAACTTTTATTAACTTTTATTTCACTTTCGCAGTGTATAAAGATATACTACGAAAGTGAAAGGACTACTCGCTACTCCTAACGAGTAATCACAAGAAACTCGTGGAGCAACAAGGAGCTCGAATACTGTTATGATTCGGCGAGTACCGAATAGTAACGAGTATACTTGCTCATCCCTATTCACCACTACAATAATAAAAAAAATAGACATGTTTGGTATCATCATAATCAGACTAGTGAGGAGAATCATATTGCCAGGTCCCTTATACCACATAGTGTACACTGTAAATACAATTCACAAAAAACATTGTCAGAATTGCATTGCTTTTCTTCTAATGTGTGATTATCTTAATGTATCGCTACTTGTTATGACCACCGTGTAAGTTTATATGTAATTCAATAAAAAAAACGTTGAACAAGAATTGCATTGTTTTTACAATTTTACCGCACTTGGATTTTTTTCCCTGTTTCCCAGTACAATGGTAAAATGTGTTGTGCCAGGCAAAAGTACAATTTGGCATGCAATAAACAAGCCCTTATACGTCTATGTGAACAGAAAAATGATGGCCCTGGGAAGGAGAGGTAAAACTGAAAATGCAAAAACAGAATTTGGTTGCATCATGAAGAGGTTAAATCCATCAGCTAATGTGGATGAATGCCCACCACTTGGTTCATTTGTTTATTCATGCACATGTTGAGCTGCTATTACACCAGAACCATATACATATAGTAAACTGCCTTTCGTTTAGCAAGAAACAATTACAAATCAAAAGCTTTTGTATAGTCACATAACATGAATACTGAGGTGATACTGGCAGCAACAACAGTATAGATCATGAGCAGATGCCAAAGAAATAAACCCAATCTAGAGGAATAATCGGGGGGAACCTTTTTTATGATTTTGCCCAATAATGGAACTAATTTATTTTCCATTGGTTCTAACTTCTTTTCCATACGTAGAGATGTCTGCTAAACAATGCCATTTTCAAGGAAAAAAACCCAAAAAACCTCTCTCTCTTTGACATCACCCGACACCGCCGCCAACTCTTCGGACCAGAGTGTGCAGCCACATGTATGTCATTGCAGCCAACATGCTCCTGTCCAGACAGCCAGCAACCGTGCCAGGCGATACAATGAGAGACTTGCGCAAATCTCTCGCATTACTCTTGCCAGAGTGTTTCTGGCCATACATCTGGAATTTTCTCCTGTTTGGAGAAACAATGACTTAATGGTAGCAACTAGTAACAGCCACTGTTGGATTTGTACTCTTCACTACTGGTGTCGGGAGACATTGGGTCTTGGAACTAATTTCATTGAAAGATGATCATATGTTTACAGCCACATATACTATGAGATTAATAGGAGTTATTGAATATGAGATAAAATTGTGGAAGAACATTATGGCTGTATGATTAGCCCGAGTCTACCATAAAATTGAAGAGACACTAAAATAATGGCATTATTTTGTATGTCAAAGATCAAAATAATATAAAACTATTTGTATATTTAGTCTTCCATTGATGAGAAACTGAGAGGGTTGATAAAATCTGAAAAAAAAATTAATCACTTTCCTATTCCCATCATGATCTATGCTATTCATTACTATCTCATCTTTTTAGATATTGCTCTTATGTCTGCACACTGGTAATGATTAATCAGTTAAAAAGAAATTATTCTACATATACTTTAATAAAGAGCGACAAAGTCACCTTTCCCATTACCAGAAATAAGCAGACAGGAAGACGTTTGCATTAGGATGTGAAGTGAGCATTAGTGATGTTATACAATATGCACTACATTTTAAAGCAACCTGTGGACTACTGAAAAATGCACAATACAGTCATATGAAAAAGTTTGGGCATCCCTCATAATCTTACTCTTTTTTTTTTGTTTAAAATTGTTGTTTTGCAACAGCTATTTCAGTGTGATATATGTAATAACTGATGGACACAGTAATATTTCAGGATTGAAATGAGGTTTATTGTACTAACCGAAAATATGAAATATGCATTGTTTCAAAAATTGGCAGGTGCAAAAGTATGGGCACCTCAACAGAAAAGTGATATTAATATTTAGTAGATCCACCTTTTGCAAAAATAACAGCCTCTAGTCGCTTCCTGTAGCTGTTAATGAGTTCCTGGATCCTGGATGAAGGTATTTTTGACCATTCCTCTTCACAAAACAATTTCAGTTCAGTTAAGTTTGATGGTCGCCGAGCATGGACAGCCCGCTTCAAAACATCCCACAGATGTTCAATGATATTCAGGTCTGGGGACTGGGATGGCCATTCCAGAACATTGTAATTGTTCCTCTGCATGAATGCCTGAGTAGATTTGGAGCGGTGTTTTGGATCATTGTCTTGCTGAAAGATCCATCCCCGACGTAACTTCAACTTTGACACTGATTCTTGAACATTATTCTCAAGAATCTGCTGATACTGAGTGGAATCCATGCGACCCTCAACTTTAACAAGATTCCCGATGCCGTCATTGGCCACACAGCCCCAAAGCATGATGGATCCTCCCCCAAATTTGACACTGGGTAGCAAGTGTTTTTCTTGGAATGCTGTGTTTTTCTGGCGCCATGCATAACGCCTTGTTGTATGACCAAACAACTCAATTTTTGTTTCATCAGTCCACAGGACCTTTTTCCAAAATGAAACTGGCTTGTCCGAATGTGCTTTTGCATACCTCAGGTGACTTTGTTTGTGGTGTGCATGCTTCTTTTGCATCACTCTCCCATACAGCTTCTCCTTGTGCAGTGTGCGCTGTATTGTTGACCGATGCACAGTGACACCATCTGCAGCAAGATGAAGCTGCAGGTCTTTGGAGGTGGTCTGTGGATTGTTCTTGACTGTTCTCACCATTCTTCTTATCTGCCTTTCTGATATTTTTGTTGGCCTGCCACTTCTGGCCTTTACAAGAACTGTCCCTGTGGTCTTCCATTTCCTTACTATGTTCCTCACAGTGGAAACTGACAGGTTAAATCTTTGAGACAACTTTTTGTATCCTTCCCCTGAACAACTATGTTGAAGACTCTTTTTTTTCAGATCATTTGAGAGCTGTTTTGAGGAGCCCATGATGCCACTCCTCAGAGAAGATGCAACTAGGAGAACAACTTGCAAGTGGACACCTGAAATAGCTTTTCTCATGATTGGATACACCGGGCTATGAAGTACAAAGCTCAATGAGGTTACCAAACCAATTTAGTGCGTCAGTAAGTCAGTAAAAAGTAGTTAGGAGTATTCAAATCATGAAAATCAGAAGGGTGCCCATACTTTGGCACCTGTCAAATTTTGAAATTATGCATATTTCACATTTTTGGTTAGTACAATAAACCTCATTTCAAACCTGAAAAATTACTGTGTCCATCAGTTATTACATATATCACACTGAAATAGCTGTTGCAAAAAAACAATATTAACCATAAAAAAAAGAGTAAGATTAAGAGGGGTGCCCAAACTTTTTCATATGACTGTATGCTCCCCCTCCTGAAATATATGGTCCTCATCCTGGTATATATGTCCCCATTCTGTTATGTCTGTCCCCCATTCTGGTATATACACTGTATGTCCACCATCCTGGCATATATACACATGTGTACCCCTCTGGTACATATGTCCCCCAATCCTGGCACATACAGTATATCCCCCATATGTGCACATGGCCCCCCATGGCTTACCAAGAGAGGGGTTGCGGGGATGCATGTGGTAGCTTCACAGGTCCATGGGGGGGCAAAGCCTGGAGCAGCGGGGAGAGTTGCAGCACTTTCCGGTGGGTACCGCCATTATCTATTTCCCAGCATGCATTGCCGAGGGGCATTATATGGTCTTGTATTCAGACTGCCAAAAAATGGCCATGGAGGCAGCGCATGTACAGACCGCGACCCACTGCCATTTTCTTGAAGTCTGGATGCAGCATGTATTATCTCTCAGCAATGGATGCTGGGATATGGAAAACGGCAGCACCCACGGGAAAGTGACACGACTCCCCTGCAGCCACCGCATGCACCCTGGCAACCCCCTTGATAGGATTTTTTTAGTGTTTTTTTTGGGGGGAACCAAAAGTGCATCTTACAATCTGAAAACTACTGTATATATAAAGTCTAGATAATGCAACATTATCTGATATGCCATATTTGCGATATTTGAATAAACGTATCTATTGGTGATCCCACTACAACAATATAATGTATTCAAGCTTCTCATATGTAGTATTGCTCTTACATTTGCAATCTTTAGAGACTTCCCATACGCACTTTGAACGTGGTTCCAATTACTCAACATAATAATACAGTTAGATTTCAATTTAAAGTTTTATTAGCTTGGTTAAAGCCGAACAATCATACGGTAACCACAGAGCAACAAAGCATAGTGCAAATAATATCATAATCAGATTATAAAATCCCAAAATGTGCTGTGCTAACCAATAAAATATAATAACAATATTTGTTTCAATAAGGCAGAAATTATTCCTGATGAATTTCCTTTACATTTTAATGCTCCACCATGAATAAAAGATATTGGAAATCATATTTAGAAAACTTATGTAATATAATAATGTATTATTCTACCCCAGGCTATGAGTAAGGTCATGGGTTTTTGGCAATTAAACAGCTAATCTGAATTCAGAACTTTTCACCTCTTGGTCCTAATAAGAAAATGTATATATCTAATGGTTGCCCATTGTAAAATATAGTAAAAAAACATAAATACCCTGAAGTGCAATTTCTGATTATCTAAAGCTTGGTTCAGTGTGGAACCATTGCTACTTTATTAACTACAGTTTCAGGGTGTTTGGAAAATACATGTGAAAAGGGGAAACTACATTTTCTTTGAGTTCTACAAAAATTATCTGGGCATCCAAGTTGTAGGGCTCCTATTAATCAACTATAGCATTAGTTTTCTCCTTCTTTGCAATTAATTGTATCAGTTTAGTAATATTGAATATTAATATGTGAAAATAAAGCAATAAGCATAAAAATTAAGAAGCAAAAACAAACCAAAATATTCATATAAGTTATTGGAGACTTATTATTATTATTATTATTATTATTATTATTATTATTGTTATTATTATTATTATTATTTAACAACTTTCAGCTCGATCTAGAATCATGGTGACTTGATGGTTTACTACTTCCTTTCTCCCATAAATGGGAAGTAGTCTGATCTCTAAGAGGAGTGGAAAAATATATTTTTTCAAGCGGGTACATGCTCCGTAACTCGCCCGAAAAAGTGCTTAATAATCATGAAAAAGAATAAACATATGAATTGCAATGTAAGTACATCTTGCTGTGTAAATGTAATACCTTTTGAGCATCTCTTAAGGTACCTTTACACACCGCTACAGAAGTTTAGAAACAACCGGGTGTCTCACGTGCACGTGCACGTTTCAACGGTTCCTAACGGTACCTGATACCGCATTTACACGCCATTTACAAGGTGCTCCACAGTAGGTTTTTTCTATCCCTGGAAGCACCGACGGGTGCCGCAGGTTACCTTCTGTAGAGCACCTTCCCTCATTTACACGCCGCTACCACAAGACAATATGGGAGGACCTGGGGCAGCAAGGACAACACATAGGCGTGCCAGAGTTGTGGATTACAAGACGCTCGTACGGTGATTGGACAAAGCAATAACATCATGATTGGCCAGCCAGCGCAGGAAGGCTTGCTAATACATGATGCTATTGCAATTGTGTAGTGTGACTGGTCATCTCCTTAAATATGCCGCCCTATGCAGGGACAACCAATCGTAATGCAGTAGCTTCCACCAATGATCGCTGATGGGGCGCGGTATCCCGGAGGCTGTGTCACACCCCAGGGAGTTCACTAGGTGACGAAAATGCCTTCCTGTTCCTCGATTACACGCCACTACCATAGGGTTTAAACCTACCTGTTTTTGAGCACTGCTGAAAGACAGGTGTCGACAGTGACCGGTGGCAACAACCTGAATTACACGCCACTACCTCGCGGTGTTTTGACGGTACAAGATACAATTGTCTCCGACACCCAGTGGTTTCTAACCTTCGGTAGCGGCGTGTAAAGGTACCTTTACATGCTTCATGTTTATAAACAAGTGAAGAGGAAATTTTTCATGTTGAACTGGACAATGTAATAGTGGTAATGTAATTTAGTTTGCTTATTTATTTATTTTAAGGAGATATTAGCAATCTAAGTAGTTGGCACCCAAAAGTCAATTTTCGTTAATGTCAAGTGGGTGTTAAATGAGAGTTTCCACTGGGGGCATTTACTTTTTCTCCTTGTATGACATTGCCCAACCATAAGCAGGCAGTAACATACAGAAAGAAAAGAACACACCCCACAATAGCTTAGAGCATGTTTCTCAGTGTGTGATATACAATGAAAGACACTTCTGAACTCCTGATCTGACCTCCTGCATGATTAGAAAATACAGGGAATAGAACATAGATAACTAATACCTTTTAGATAAGTAAATATAATCCATATAACCGCATAATGAAAACACAAACAAAAGTCAATATTATTTTCAATGTTGCTATAATTCTTTTTTTCCACATAAATATTGAACAAATATATCACATATCATAAATATGATACTCCATAGGTAAGGGAGAAAATGTTACTTTGATACTTGCTAGATATAACATAGATTCTCATGATAATGCAAGAAATGAATATACATGCTCCATGTACAGGTAGAGCATTAAGAAGACATTGTAAATGGAGGCTGGTGTGTAGACATATTAACAAGGAGTCGGAACAGACCCCTTTCTCAAAACTTTCAGATAATGTTATGACAATAAGTGGGGGAGGGGCAGCACAGCTGAGTTTAGTTGTATTACATTACAAATCCTTGTACCCCCGTAACCTTCACAGTACTGTCACCTCTGCTGTACTGCCCCTTCCCCCACTCTGTCTGTCTTACAAGAGAGCTCAATGTGTCAGTAGACCCACATATGCATTGTGCTCACAGCAAAGTGTAATTACTTTGCAAGTGAGAGCAGGGCAGGCTGTCATTATATCCCACACAGGAGTGGTCAGTGGTGTAACTAGAGTCTGGTGGGCCCCGGTGCGAAATGCAGACCTGGCCCCCCCCCCCCCCCCCCGCGCGAGCACACATTAGTCAGATGTATGGGCCCCATGTAACATTCTAAGATCTATAAAGACTCACAAATTGACCCCTGCTATATATGGTCATCCTACTGGATTGTGGAGCTTATCCTTTTAAATATGTCTCCCACCCTGCTATATATGGTCCTCCTCCTGTAATATGGCCCATCCCATTATTATAATGCATCCCCATATTCCTCCATATATTACAATATACCCCCATAGTCCTCCATGTATTATAATGCATCCCATTGTCCCCCATTCATAAGGTAGCCCCAATAGTCATCCAATTATTATAATGCACCCCTACTATCCTACATATAATAGCCTCATAGACCTCCATATAGTATAATACAGCCTCACAGGCCTCTATATAGTATAATACAGCCTCAGAACCCCTGCATATAGTATAATACAGTCTCCCAGCCCTCCATATAGTATAATGCAGCCTCACAGCCCTCCATATAGTATAATGCAAACTCACAGTCCTCCATGTAGTATAACGCAGGCTCAGTTCTCCATGTAGTGCAGCCTCTATAGTACAGCCTTATATATGCAGCCTCATAGCTATCCTTATAGTACAGCCTCATATATTGCAGCCTTATATATGCAGCCTCATAGCTCTCCATGTAGTGCAGCCTTATATCTCTCTTATAACTCCCTGCTGTCACCTGATTGGAACCGCTTCCGACTCCGAAGCATGAAATTAACATGCTGCGGAGATGCGGAGGAGCGGACACCCACACCGCAGCTGTCAAAACACTGCGGTCGGCTTAAGCATAGTCAGGATGGGATTTCTACAAATCCCATCCACTATGCTTATACTGTATTACGCAGCAGTTTGAATGCAGCAACAAGACGCTGCGTCCAAACCACTAAGTATCCTTATCATCAGCACACAGCCTTATATATGCAGCCCCACCGGGATCTGAAAAATAGGATTAGTGAGAACTGCACAAAACTGTAGACTCACTCCAGTGTCACCCCACATGTTAGCCTATTCCAGTAGTGGAGTCTTCTGCTCTCCTCCTCCTGTGTCCCCAGCTCTCCTCCTCTGTCCCCCGTTCTCCTGTGTCCCCCACTCTCCTCCTCCTGTGTCCCCATCCTCCTGTGTCCCCCTCTCTCCTCCTGTGTTTACGTTCTCCTGTCCCCAGCTCTCCTCCTCCTGTCTCCCATTCTCCAGTGTTCCCCACTCTCCTCCTCCAGTGACCCCCATTCTCCTGTGTGTCCCCAGCTCTCCTCCTCTGTCCCCCATTCTCCTGTGTCCCCCGCTCTCCTCCTCCTGTGTCCCCTGTCCTCCTGTGTTCTCCTCTCTCCTCCTCCTGTGTCTACGTTCTCCTGTCCCCAGCTCTCCTCCTCCTCTGTCCCCCATTCTCCTGTGTTCCCCGCTCTCCTCCAGTGTCCCCCATTCTCCTGTGTGTCCTCCGCTCTCCTCCTCATGTGTCCCCCATTCTCCTGTGTCCCCAGCTCTCCTCCTGTGTCCCCCATTCTCCTGTGTCCCCCGCTCTCCTCCTCCTGTGTCCCCTGTCCTCCTGTGTTCCCCTCTCTCCTCCTCCTGTGTCTACGTTCTCCTGTACCCAGCTCTTCTCCTCCTCAGTCCCCCATTCTCCTGTGTTCCCCGCTCTCCTCCAGTGTCCCCCATTCTCCTGTGTGTCCTCCGATCTCCTCCTCATGTGTCCCCCATTCTCCTGTGTCCCCAGCTCTCCTCCTCCTCTGTCCCCAGCTCTCCTCCTCCTCTGACACCCATTCTCCTGTGTCCCCCGCTCTCCTCCTCCAGTGTCCCCCGTTCTCCTGTGTCCCCAGCTCTCCTCCTCTGTCTCCCGTTCTCTTGTGTCGCCAGCTCTCCTCCTCCTTTGTCCCCAGCTCTCCTCCTCCTGTGTCCTCCGCTATCCTCCTGTGTCCTCCGTTCTTCTGTCCCCTGCTCTCCTCCACCTGTGTCCCCAGCTCTCCTCCTCCTGTGTCCTCCGTTCTTCTGTCCCCTGCTCTCCTCCCCCTGTGTCCCCTGCTCTCCTCCTCCTGTGTCCCCCGCTCTCCTCCTCCTGTGTCCTCCGTTCTTCAGTCCCCTGCTCTCCTCCTCCTGTGTCCCCTGCTCTCCTCCTCCTGTGTCCCCCGCTCTCCTCCTCCTGTGTCCTCCGTTCTTCAGTCCCCTGCTCTCCTCCTCCTGTGTCCCCAGCTCTCCTCCTCCTGTGTCCTCCGTTCTTCTGTTCCCTACTCTCCTCCTCCTGTGTCCCCAGCTGTCCTCCTCCTGTGTCCTCTGTTCTTCTGTCCCCAGCTCTCCTCGTCCTGTGTCCTCTGCTCTCCTGTGTGCCCCGTTCCCCCGTGTCCCCAGCTCACCTCCTTCTCCTCTCACCATTGTCCTCCGCTCTCTTCTTCTCAATGAGCGGCCAGGACCGGACACATGGCTACCGGGACATCGGGCAGGAGACTGAGTAGGGGGCGGAGCCACCGCTCAAGTACCTGGTCACCTGACCGGCATCAGACACGTGACCTGCAGGCAGAGCTGCCACTAGGAATTTCGGGGCCCCTTACTGCCAAACGTTTGGGGCCCCCCAGTGTCCACCCAGCTCCGCCTCCACCTATGCTCCGCCTCCATCCAAACATATATTATATTTATAGTGAAAAATTGAAACAGCACCAAAAATTACCTCAATTTATGTGCAAAGCTTTCCCAACCAGCAATCCAGATGGTTCCTTACAACAGAGTAAAAAAAAGGAAAAACAAAAAAAAAATAGAAAAAAGTGGACTTTATTGCCCAATGTGTGGCCAACCCATTGGGCAATAAACTCCACTTTTTTCTAGATTTTTGTGGTGTTTTTTTTTTTTTTACACTCTCTCTCTATTATATATTACACACACACACACGCACTTGAGACTGCTGTGGGTGGAATACACAAATGTATAAACAATAGAGAATACACAGTATAGACGGCTGCTAGCTGTATACACAAGAGACTGCTGCTGGTCGTACACAATAGAGAATACACAATAGAGATGGCTGTGGGCCGTATAGACCATAGAGACGGCTGCGGGGCGTATAGACAATGGAGACGGCTGCTGGCTATACACACAGTAGAGAATACACAATAGAGACTGCTGCTGGCTGTACACAATTGAGAATACACAATAGAGACTGCTGCTGGCCATATACACAATGGAGATGGCTGTGGGACAAATGCACAATGAAGATGGCTGCTGGCTGTACACAACACAATAGACACTGCTGCTGGCCTGGCAACATACACAATGGAGATGACTGCGGGACAAATGCACAATGGAGATGGCTGCGGGACGTATGCACATTAGAGACTGCTGCGGGATGTATACACACTGGAGACTGTGCAGGATGAATACAATATATATAATAGGCTAGCCCCTTCTGAAAGGGGTCAGCACTGTCCACGGTGGGCTAGCCCTGTTTATAAAAGGCTAGCCCCTTCTGTAATGTGCCAGGCCAGGCGGATCTGATACCTGAGAGGAGACGCGTGGTAACAAGGCACCAAACAGAGGCAGCATGTGGCAACCTGACACCAAATAGAGGAGGTCCATGGCCATCTGACCCAGGATTTTTGTAGGTTCTATGTCACCTATATAAATGTTTATACAGTTTTATTGTGGGAGACAGACACCATTTAATTATTTTAGCCACTGGTGAATTACTTAAATGTTCAACTTGCAGAACTACATATCCCAGCAAATCATCCCAGACTATTACAGTCACTTTTCTGGCTGCTATACTGTCCATTATGGGCTGCAAAGGATAGGGCTCAGATATACAATATGGCACCATGTTTCCCGGCCCTTATGTCTAATAGGGTACCCAATATTATAGGGGTCCTACAATGAGACCCTTCATCCAGTGTAGATATCACCATGAAGAACAGTGACGAGTCACAGATGAGGGAAGATTTACTAAAGAAAGTATGATCCACATTTGTTATTAAACTGTGCCTCCATTTCTATGGATTTCCTATAATATGATATAATGAAGTTGCTATTTAAGCAATTTTCTAATATATCACAGAAAGTAGTGATATTTACACACAGCAGTGGTGATCTTATACAGCACAGATCAATACAATAGTAATTTCCAGGCTATTACTGTATATGAGGCTGATAAATGCCCCCCCCACCTCACCCCTCCCGACAATAGTTGCTTTAATTCCCCTCCTTGCACTTTCATCCTATCTCTCCTTCATTTTCCCCTTCCTCCTTCTGTCTCTTCCAAATTCCTAGTGGCAGCCCTGCTCGGAGGGGGCAGGAATAAATCTGCCATAGCAGCCGGGGAGCGGAGCACTGCTGCATGTTTTACCGCTGACATTATTACAGGTGCACATTGGCAAAATCAGCCGAGAGCCGCTGATGAAGTGACCGGTTATTTACCTGTCCCGGGCGGGAATTTCTGAGGCCATAGACGCAATCCAGAACATCCCCCACCTCTCCTCCAGGACCGCGACTTCCGGTTTGCGGGCCATATCCGCAGTAATGAACAGGGACCGCTCAAGTGCAGGGAACAGGATGTGGCCGGACAGCTTCTAAAGGTAGCGCTGTCCTGAGTCTGTGTGCGGCGGCGTGTGCTGCGCCTGGCGCTGGGATCGCAGGGCGCAGAGTGCTGGGATCGCCCGGCGCAGGGGGCGGCTGGCTACGTGGGCGCCGGGCCCCCTATAGGTCCGGGCCCCGTCGCAGCCGCGACCCCTGCGACCGTGAATGTTACGCCACTGGGAGTGGTATGTTCTGAGCTATTGTAGGGCATTTTCTCCTGTGTGTTGCTGTCTGTTTAAGATTGGCCAACCTCATACAAGCCCCAGTGAAAATTCTCTGATAATATACACTTGGACTTAACAAAACATAACTTTTTAGATGCCAAATACTTTGATTGCTAATAACTCTGCAATGAAGAGGTGAAATTAGTAAAAGATTCTGCTTTGCAGCCACTATTACATCGTAAATCCATTTCAACATGAAAAGCTTGTGAAAGGTCCTCTTTAATAGAGATGACGTCAACATTTTTAGGAGGTTTTGCTTTGATAAGCTCCCCACTATTTCAGACAGAGAGGTAAAAATAAAAACACCCCATAGGTAAAGTTGTCACAAAAAACGACTATAAATAGACTTAGGAAAAACACCATTACTGTTCTGCTGAAGCATCTTCTGCTTGAATAATGTATTAATCTAAAAGACGTAGTGTGCACAAACCCTAAGGGCTCATACAGACACAAGTGATTTTTTTTTTTTGTGCTCAACTAATGGACCAACCATCAGTGTTTTGGATCAGATTTTTATCTTTGGTCACTGCGTCAGTTTATACCAACAGAGTAAGGCTAGGATCTCACTTGCGTTGTGACCCTAGCCTAACGGATTGCACTTAAAACTTAGAAGTTTTCCCAGAAGCGCATAGCGTTAACGCTATGCACTGCGGGAGAATGTTTCCTTGCGCTGTTGTAAAGCGCACTCCCAGCAGCTTTGTGTGTGGCTCGTAGGGAAGGTTAATATCGGGTAACTAAGGGCAGCGTTTTCTCGCAGAAAAGTTCTGGGAAAAGTTCTAAGGTTAAAGCGCAATCTGTTAGGCTAGGGTCAAAATGCAATTAATTTAAAAAATACAACTGTATTTAGATGAGTATAGGATACATCAATTCAATTAGGCCCTACATCTTGCTGCTCTCAAATGGGATAGCAAAAGGTTTGTGGCAGATTCCCTTTAAGGCCATGTGCACATGTTGAGTATTTGGTGAGTTTTTTACATCAGTTTTGTAGCCAAAATCAGGAGTGGGACAATCAGAGGAAAAGTACAGTATAATACAAACACGTCACTGCTTCTATACTTATTGACCACTCCTGGTTTGGCTACAAATACTAATGTAAAAACTCACCAAATGCACAGCGTGCCATGTGCTCATAGTTTAAGGACCTTTTCACAACTGACAGTGAGCTCCGTTTGGCTACGTTTGCGTTTCCATTGCTTTTTTACCGAAAAACGCAATTGAAATGGATCCAAAAACTGCACCCAATGATTTCAATGCAAAACCATTGCATACAACGTTTTGGGCAGCGTTTGCAAAAAGGCATGCATCTTGAGTTGTCTAAAAATGACATGCGTTTTGCATTGCATTTGCAATGCCTTTTGCATTGAAATCAATGGGTGCGTTTTTGGATGCGTTTTCAATGCGTTTTGCGGTAGAAACGCATACACAACCAAATGCACGGCAAACACAGATGTGAAAAGGCCCATTGTGTGTAAATAGCCTAAAATAGCCAATTTATGCTGGGCTGAATACCAAATAAGGGAATTTGGAGACTTTGGCAACCAGTAGGATTGCTAACATTATCAAACATTACTAGGAATAACTAGTAATACATTTATGAAATGTAGGACATGAACAATGTCTTAAATTCACTCCATCTAGATTCAGATTCATTTTTTCTAACTTTTACTATTTACTTTCTGTTTAAATTTCTCATGGGTGTCAAGAATCTTCCTTCCTTGTTTCCAGTAGAAATGTCCATTTATATTCTGAACACATAAATACATATTTGTTATCAGAGCTCAGCAATATGATGAGCCATGTACCTGTATAATATGATGAGCCATGTACCTGTATAATATGATGAGCCATGTACCTGTATAATATGAGGAGCCATGTACCTGTATAATATGATGAGCCATGTACCTGTATAATATGAGGAGCCATGTACCTGTATAATATGATGAGCCATGTACCTGTATAATATGAGGAGCCATGTACCTGTATAATATGAGGAGCCATGTACCTGTATAATATGATGAGCTATGTACCTGTATAATATGAGGAGCCATGTACCTGTATAATATGATGAGCCATGTACCTGTATAATATGAGGAGCCATGTAGCTGTATAATATGAGGAGTTATGTACCTATACAATATGAGGAGCCATGTACCTGTATAATATGAGGAGCCATGTACCTGTATAATATGAGGAGCCATGTACCTGTATAATATGAGGAGCCATATACCTGTATAATATGAGGAGCCATGTACCTGTATAATATGAGGAGCCATGTACCTGTATAATATGAGGAGTCATGTACCTATACAATATGAGGAGCCATATACCTGTATAATATGAGGAGCCATGTACCTGTATAATATGAGGAGCCATGTACCTGTATAATATGAGGAGCCATGTACCTGTATAATATGAGGAGCCATATACCTGTATAATATGAGGAGCCATGTACCTGTATAATATGAGGAGCCATGTACCTGTATAATATGAGGAGCCATGTACCTGTATAATATGAGGAGCCATATACCTGTATAATATGAGGAGCCATGTACCTGTATAATATGAGGAGCCATGTACCTGTATAATATGAGGAGCCATGTACCTGTATAATATGATGAGCCATGTACCTGTATAATATGAGGAGCCATGTACCTGTATAATATGAGGAGCCATGTACCTGTATAATATGAGGAGTCATGTACCTATACAATATGAGGAGCCATATACCTGTATAATATGAGGAGCCATGTACCTGTATAATATGAGGAGCCATGTACCTGTATAATATGATGAGCCATGTACCTGTATAATATGAGGAGCCATATACCTGTATAATATGAGGAGCCATGTACCTGTATAATATGAGGAGCCATGTACCTGTATAATATGAGGAGCCATGTACCTGTATGTCCATCATGATACTAAAAGAATACTAGACAATTATATATATTTTCATCGCAGTAACAATAACAGTTGCGGAAATGCCCAATTAAGTTACATTAGATTTAGGTAATTGATCAGATAATAATCTGAACAAGGGGCCACGGATGTAACGGAGGAGCGGACTCTTTATTTAAATCAATGTAGTATATGCAGTAACATGCCACAATGTGAAATGCTCTGGAATAGTGTTATAACACTTGCCTGTGGGAAAAGTGATATGTAATGGTGTAGGCTAAATTCCTTTAGTCAACCCCAATTAGAAGTACTTGGTCTGACAGGTTAAGTCAACAATGGACCCAATTCTAGGACCCAGAAGTGACGCCGGCACCCCTCTTTATGCAGATCGATAGGTGGTTGTTTACTGAGTATGCATTTTTGTAGTCTGCACTTTAGCTAACAATCCTAGGTTTTGGCATAATGTGGTGTAATAACTCCAGATACTGAGATTTTTTATACTATTATGATTCATTTGAAGGGATAATCATTGAGGAGTAGAGGCTTAGTGGGAAATTTATGGAATATTGATTCTGAATCCATCTGTGCATAGGAGGAAATCGCTAAACTATGATTGATTTGTAAATCTGAATAATTTTTAGTTTGTTGGTCTCTATGTACTGGTATTGCCCTACCTCTTTTAAGTTTTTTGGATTATGCTTTTATAAACCTCAATTGAGTTGGTGATATTTTCTAGAAATCTCATAAATTGTTTAATTTTTGTGGATTGAGACCTGCTGTAAAATTTTGAGTATCGCCTTCTGGCCCCCGTAGCATGCTGTGAGACACTGTTCTCTTGATATTTACAAAAGGAAAAATAACTGTAGTTTTCTCTCCATACTCATACCATTTTCTGTTTGTTTCTATTTTGTTATTTATGAACTGATTATGCTATTAAGCTTACATTTTAAGCCTAATAATAAAGTAAAAAAATGTTAAAGATACCCTTGTTTCTTTTTGATGGTTGTATATTGCATTGAGGGTGGATGACATTTATGGATATTTGATTAAAATAATCTGAATTTGTCAAAATATCACTTATTCTCATTTCCTTGTATTTGCAATGTACTTTTACTTGTAGGGTTCTTTCCGGAGACCTCCGCAGTAGAAAAATAACAGTAAGAGCCTGAGGATGTCTGAAGTGAACACCGTTTGTGTTCCGATATAGTCTCCTGGGCAGATTTGCTTACTTTATAGGTAAATAAAAATACTGCAGTACTGGACTGTTTTTGTGCCTTCATGCAAAAAGAATACTAATGAAAACAACTGTCCTCCTGACCTCCTGTGACTGCATTGTCTTCATGTGCCACAGGGAGAAGCAAACATGTAGAGCACTTTATCATTGTATCTATAGTCAGAGACCTGTAGGAAATAAGATACTTTTACCTGATCAACGTACATTACTGCTGATTGCTTGTATTAACTATTTTATATAGTACAACATTATTTCTATTTTGGTTATCTATAGCAGGCTCACTTAAGACCCTAATTAATAATACTTAATACCCTAAGGCCGGCTTCACACTGCGTGTGTGGTCCGATCCATGGCTGTCCGCTTGAGGCAGACAGCTGCGGACCGGATCAGCACACAGGACTGGGGGGCTATTATGCCCTCCAGTCCTGTGTGCAGCGCGCGCAGCTGCAGCCGCTGACAGGTCAGGACCGCGGCGCCCGTGGTCCTCACCTATCAGCAGCAGGAACTGCGGGCGCTGCACACAGGACCGGAGGGCATAATAGCCCCCCAGTCCTGTGTGCTGATCCAGTCCGCGGCTGTCTGCCTCAAGCGGACAGCCACGGATAGGATCACACACGCAGTGTGAAGCTGGCCTTAGACCCTAATTCTTGTGGAGTCCCAAAGACCTATCCACCATATATTAAAGATATTAGTGCTAGAAATTGGAATTTTTTGAAGGGGTGCTGTTTAGTATTGTTTTACTTGACAGTAAATATTGGCACAAGTGATATGAACACATATCCTGAGTGGGTGGACTATAGGTAGTCTATGTAATCTGAAGACAGCATGCTGTAGTGATTACTATATAGATTTCAGTCATGCATCTCTTGCTGTACTGTTTGTTGTTGTTTACCTGCAGTGCTTATGTTAGCACCAGTAGCTAATCATTGCTGTGACTAGTGCCAGCAAGAACTTGACCAGCACACCCCTGGCTGTGATTCGCATCTTTTCACTTTTTATAGACTTTGTATGCATAATCTGGTGTCGGTGGAGGCAGATCTTTGAGCTCTGCCACATTACTAACTTTAAAAACTTTGATTGCATCAGAACCACTGCACCCATTAATCTCAGTGAAATATCTTTGTATTCAGAGTCTCTTTGCCCACATCATGCTCTTAAGTGAGGTAGCAAAAACATGTTGACCGATTCCCTTAAATACTGTAGGTCTTACCCGCTTTGAGATAACATGTATTTTTTTTTTAATTAACCCAATAATGATAGAAAGATTTGATAAAGTTGTTCCATTGCCAAAAAAGCACTTATGCCTGCATCCATTTATATGAACAAATATCTAATTTCTGACATGAAAAATAAATGTATTGACTGTATATAAAATTAGAAAACTGCAAAAAAATGTTAAAATTGTCCTCACCTCAACTACCACCTACCCTGGTTCCCATAGCTTGCCATCTGGTCTTCCTTGCCTCTTCTTTTCCCTTTACCCCATCACACACATTCTCTTTGGCTGCTTCACCCCTGTCCCTGGCTTCCGGTGTGTCTACACTTTTTCACATCACTCTCACTCTACCATCACTCGGCCCGGAGTGAAGAGGCCATGGAGGATGCACACGACTAGGGAAGGGGAAATATAAAGGACTGCAGGCAGGGATTGGCTGGCAAAATTTCGGCTTAGGGGGCAAGCACAAAGCAGTGGCCCATGACTAGTCAGCTTCAGGGGCAGAGCGGCCTTCCAAACCAACATGACAGATGGCCAGGGCAGCCCCAAATCTGCTGCTTCACCGCTGGCCTTTAGGGCATCTGCCGCTGTGCTCCCTGGGCCAGCCAGCATCTGGCTGCAGGAACTGTGGAAAGGTGAGCGCTGACATGAGTATATTTTATTTTTTTATTAAGGTTTGCCTGGCTCTCCATGGTTCAGCCAAATAGGTCTTAGGCTACGTTCACACATAGTGCTTTGTTTGCGCTTTTTTGTGCGGGCACTTTTTGCAGCATTTTGCACTCACCCAAAAAAGCGTACAAAAGCCCCATAAAAAAACGCAATGCATTCACACACCATGTTTTTTTATGGGCACACTTCTCCCCCTAAAGCAAAGGGGAGAAGTGATGTCACACAGGGGAGGGACAATCCTCCACTGTGTGACAGCCCCTTTTGGGTTTCGTAGTGTATTAATATACACTACGAAACTCAAATTAAAGTAATCCAAATGTCTTAAAAATAACAAAAATTGAATACTTACCCATCCGCCGGGTGAGCGGAGCCGAGACAACCGCAGGTATTGACCTGCAAGGACCTATCACGATCGGCGATTGGTTGCTCTCGGTCATGTGATATGCGCATCATAGCACATCACATATCACATGACCGCGAACGGCCAATCAGCAATCACAGGCCCTGGAAGGACTGTACCTGTGGAGGATCTCTCGGCTCCCGGTGACCTGAACACCCGGCGGAGAGGTAAGTATTCAATTTTTATTATTTTTCACACATTTGGCTTACCGTATATACTCGTGTATAAGCCGACCCGTGTATAAGCCGACCCCCCTACTTTTGCCCCCAAAACCTGGGAAAACCTATTGACTCGTGTATAAGCCGAGGGTGGACCCCAGCACAGGTATACAGTCCCCCCCAGTGGTATATAGCAGCCTCCCCAGTGGTAGTATACAGCAGCCACAGAGGTATATACAGCAGCCCCAATAGTAGTATACAGCAGTCTCCCCCTGTGGTAGTATACAGCAGTCTCCCCCTGTGGTAGTATACAGCAGTCTCCCCCTGTGGTAGTATACAGCAGTCTCCCCCTGTGGTAGTATACAGCAGTCTCCCCCTGTGGTAGTATACAGCAGTCTCCCCCTGTGGTAGTATACAGCAGTCTCCCCCTGTGGAAGTATACAGCAGCGCCTCCCCCTGTGGTAGTATACAGCAGCCTCCCCCTGTGGTAGTATACAGCAGTCTCCCCCTGTGGTAGTATACAGCAGTCTCCCCCTGTGGTAGTATACAGCAGTCTCCCCCTGTGGTAGTATACAGCAGTCTCCCCCTGTGGTAGTATACAGCAGTCTCCCCCTGTGGTAGTATACAGCAGTCTCCCCCTGTGGTAGTATACAGCAGTCTCCCCCTGTGGTAGTAAACAGCAGTCTCCCCCTGTGGTAGTATACAGCAGTCTCCCCCTGTGGTAGTATACAGCAGTCTCCCCCTGTGGTAGTATACAGCAGTCTCCCCCTGTGGTAGTATACAGCAGTCTCCCCCTGTGGAAGTATACAGCAGCGCCTCCCCCTGTGGTAGTATACAGCAGCGCCTCCCCCTGTGGTAGTATACAGCAGCCTCCCCCTGTGGTAGTATACAGCAGCCTCCCCCTGTGGTAGTATACAGCAGTCTCCCCCTGTGGTAGTATACAGCAGCCTCCCCCTGTGGTAGTATACAGCAGTCTCCCCCTGTGGTAGTATACAGCAGTCTCCCCCTGTGGTAGTATACAGCAGTCTCCCCTTGTGGTAGTATACAGCAGTCTCCCCCTGTGGTAGTATACAGCAGTCTCCCCCTGTGGTAGTATACAGCAGTCTCCCCCTGTGGTAGTATACAGCAGTCTCCCCCTGTGGTAGTATACAGCAGCGCCTCCCCCTGTGGTAGTATACAGCAGTCTCCCCCTGTGGTAGTATACAGCAGTCTCCCCCTGTGGTAGTATACAGCAGCGCCTCCCCCTGTGGTAGTATACAGCAGCCTCCCCCTGTGGTAGTATACAGCAGTCTCCCCCTGTGGTAGTATACAGCAGTCTCCCCCTGTGGTAGTATACAGCAGCGCCTCCCCCTGTGGTAGTATACAGCAGCCTCCCCCTGTGGTAGTATACAGCAGTCTCCTCCTGTGGTAGTATACAGCAGCCACAGAGGTATATACAGCAGCCCCTCCCCTGTGGTAGTATACAGCAGCCTCCCCCTGTGGTAGTATACAGCAGCCACAGAGGTATATACAGCAGCCCCTCCCCTGTGGTAGTATACAGCAGCCCCCCCTGTGGGTATACAGCAGTGCCTCCCCCTGTGGTATATACTGCAGCCCCTCCCCTGTGGTAGTATACAGCAGCCCCCCCCCTGTGGTAGTATACAGCAGTGCCTCCCCCTGTGGTAGTATACAGCAGCCCCCCCGTAGTATATACAGCAGCCCCCCGTGGTAGTATACAGCAGCCCCCCTGTAATATATACAGCAGCCCCCCGTGGTAGTATACAGCAGCCCCCCTGTAGTATATACAGCAGCCCCCCTGTAGTATATACAGCAGCCCCCCGTGGTAGTATACAGCAGCCCCCCTGTAGTATATACAGCAGCCCCCCCTGTGGGTATATACAGCCCCCCCCCGTTGCTGCCGCACACCTGTAAAAAGAAGATCTTTCATACTTATCCTCCTGCTGTCACCGCGCGCATCCTCCGCTCTTCTTGCTTGCACCCGGGCTCCGGCGTCCATCCATATGACCGCGCACAAATAATGACGTCATTATTTGTGCGCGGTCACGTGGATGGACGCCGGGGCCCGGGTACAAGCAAGAAGAGCGGAGGATGCGCGCGGTGACAGCAGGAGGATAAGTATGAAAGATCTTCTTTTTACAGGTGTGCGGCAGCAACGGGGGGGGGCTGTATATACCCACAGGGGGGGCTGCTGTATATACTACGGGGGGGCTGCTGTATACTACCACGGGGGGCTGCTGTATATACTACGGGGGGGCTGCTGTATACTACCACGGGAGGGCTGCTGTATATACTACGGGGGGGGCTGCTGTATACTACCACGGGGGGGCTGCTGTATACTCACAGGGGGGGGCTGCTGTATACTACCACAGGGGGGCGGGAGAGCACTGACAGTGCTATGTAATATGCACGGCTCCCCCTGCCGCTGATGGACAGGGGGATGCAGTGCATATTGCATTGCACTAATGAGCGGCCCCACGTGACCGGCCGCTCACTATACAGCCTCCCCCTGCCTCCTCCAGCCCCCGGACACCGGCCCCACACAGTCAGCCGTCACTGACTCGTGTATAAGCCGAGGGTTGCACTTTTCAGCACAATTTCTGTGCTGAAAAACTCGGCTTATACACGAGTATATACGGTACTTTAATATGGGTTTCACAGTGTATATTAGTACACTGTGAAACCCAAAGGGGCTGTCACAGATGTCACACAGGGGAGGAGGAACAGGATTCTTCCTCCCCTGTGTGACATCAGCGCTGGCGTATTCCCGCTGGAATTGCGCATTGTCTGAACGGCGATGCGTAATTCCAGGAGCAATAATGGGCTCCTATGTGAGAAAGCGCGGGCGCAGGTGCGTAAAGAATTGACATGGTCATTCTTTCTACGCCCGTGCTTTCTCCCATAAAAGCACTGCTTATATTTACGCAGTGTCTGAACGGCAAAGTGAATTTCACATTCACTTTGTCGGCATACGCAGACACACATTGCGCATTTTTGAAAAGCATGCAAAAATGTGCAACGTGTGAATGTACCCTAAACATTACTTTCTATCATTGCTACATTTTGTGCTGTGCACATTTTATGTACCTTTGAAATATATTGCAAGATTCATGCAATGAAATGTTCTACTTGGCAGTGATCCATTTGAAGTGTGCCCCACATTGTGTTTCAGGTTGGAGCCGGCAGGTAATTATTTTAGGATTCATATTTCAAACTTAAGTTGTAAGGTTGGAGCTCAAACCTCCAAAAATGCCATCTCTGCCACCACAGCCATTAGTCAGTACACCCAGATATATTTCCAGGCTCTATATACTACTTGTACTTTTTAGTTTTTTTACAAAGAGAGGATTCATTTATGCCATACTATATTTTGCTCAGATACCTAAAATAGACAGAATCAGAATACAATTACCGTATATACTCGTGTATAAGCCGACCCGTGTATAAGCCGACCCCCCTACTTTTGCCCCCAAAAACTGGGAAAACTTATTGACTCGCGTATAAGCCGAGGGTGGACTCCAGCACAGGTATACAACCCCCAGCAGTAAGGTATACAGGCCCCCCCAGTGGTATACAGCAGGCCCCCAGGCATATAAGCAGGCCCCCAGGGGTATAAGCAGGCCCCCAGGGGTATTCAGCAGGCCCCAGGGGTATCAGCAGGCCCCAGGGGTATCAACAGGCCCCCAGGGGTATACAGCAGGCCCCATGGGTATCAGCAGGCCCCCAGGGGTATCAGCAGGCCCCCAGGGGTATACAGCAGGCCCCCGGGGGTATCAGCAGGCCCCCGGGGGTATCAGCAGGCCCCCAGGCGTATAAGCAGGCCCCCAGGGGTATTCAGCAGGCCCCAGGGGTATACAGCAGACCCCCATGGGTATACAGCAGGCCCCATGGGTATCAGCAGGCCCCCAGGGGTATACAGCAGGCCCCCAGGGGTATAAGCAGGCCCCCAGGGGTATTCAGCAGGCCCCAGGGGTATCAGCAGGCCCCAGGGGTATCAACAGGCCCCCAGGGGTATCAACAGGCCCCCAGGGGTATACAGCAGGCCCCCATGGGTATACAGCAGGCCCCCAGGGGTATCAGCAGGCCCCCAGGGGTATACAGCAGGCCCCCAGGGGTATTCAGCAGGCCCCAGGGGTATCAGCAGGCCCCAGGGGTATCAACAGGCCCCCAGGGGGTATCAACAGGCCCCCAGGGGTATACAGCAGGCCCCCATGGGTATACAGCAGGCCCCCAGGGGTATCAGCAGGCCCCCAGGGGTATACAGCAGGCCCCCAGGGGTATTCAGCAGGCCCCAGGGGTATCAGCAGGCCCCCGGGGGTATCAGCAGGCCCCGGGGGTATCAGCAGGCCCCCGGGGGTTATACAGCAGGCCCCCGGGGGTTTATACAGCAGGCCCCCGGGGGTTTATACAGCAGGCCCCCGGGGGTTTATACAGCAGGCCCCCGGGGGTTTATACAGCAGGCCCCCGGGGGTTTATACAGCGCCCCCGGCAGTGGTATACAGCCCCCCCGCCTAGTACCGGGCCCCCATGCTGCGGCACAGCATACAGTAGTTCATACATTACCATCTCCTGCAGCGCGCGGCTCCTCCATCTCCCGCCCGGCTTGTTGCTGTAGTGTCATGTGACGCGCCAGTCACATGACACTACAGGAAGATGCCGGCTGGGACATGGAGGAGCCGCGCGCTGCAGGGAGAGATGGTAATGTATGAACTACTGTATCCGCAGCATGGGGGCCCGGTACTAGGCGGGGGGGGCTGTATACCACTGCCGGGGGCCGCCAGGGGCTGTGTGGGGCAATATGCACTGCATCCCCTTGCCGGGGATGGACAGGGGGATGCGTGCATATTAATGAGCCGGGCCCACGTGACCGCGCGGTGTCACTGTAGCCCCCTCCTGCCTCCTCCTGCCCCCAGTCAGAGCCCCCGTCCCCGTCACACACATGTATATACTCGTGTATAAGCCGAGGGGGGACTTTTCAGCCCAATTTTTGGGCTGAAAAAGTCGGCTTATACACGAGTATATACGGTATCATCATGAAACATCTTTGCTTAGCACAGACATGATAATGGGTGACATATGTCAAGGTAATGTAGAAACAATAATTTTTGTATTAATAAACAACCAAGCACAAAGAATTAAGTATATGTTTTTTTCGAGCTGCATTTTTTATTCTACTTTCTGTACATAATGCAGCCATTTTTCGTGTGGTTCTTTCATTCAGAAATATGCTTTACAGCAAATAAGGGAACTACAGGAAATTTTAGATGGCAAATGTTTTGAGCATGTAAAAGCTCAATGTGCAGGAGGTGGAGGAGGTGAGCTGTGCACAACACCAATTGTTAATGGCGGAGCCTATGTTTTCTGCCTCCACCTTTGTAATGGAGCTGTTACCTATCATTGTAAATTTTGAAAATAAAAACAAATAACAACTAAAAAGTGAGCTTTCCAAAACTTATCAGTGTCAGTCCTATAATGTTGTATTAGGGTCAGCCACTTGTACTCCGGGAAGCACTCTAAATCTATCCATGGGCAAAGGCCCTCAACTTCTCCTTCTTGAGCCTCTTGTAGATAGATTATATCATCTTTTCTGCTAAGTCACCACTCAGTAACTTTCCCCAATAAGCGATCCAGAGATAGGTGATCCCACTGCTGTCACTTCTTGTGAGTATCTGGGGTTGTGGGTTGAATTAATTACCTAGGCAGGTTAAGGATGCAACTATTTTTATTTATTCCTAAACACAATCTTACAGCAACTCCGGATAGATGGCTACAATGTGATGCCCCCAGTCAACAAGATCATAAACCAGCCAGCAATAACAGTCCTTAGGATTGTTCCTCAAAACCAGATATCACGACAGTAGCGTGTGTATCGACCTCCAGTCTCTATAGTCCATCCATAGGCGCCAGGACCTGGCCACAGCAGCAGATGCTCTCCCCTGCACATCACAGTACCAACTAACTAAAACATGTGGCTCATTGTCCCAGAAGTCCAGTCTCCGGTCCTGTGTGCAGAATTGTGTATTGAAAAAGCCCATACAGAGAGGAACAAAGACGTAATACCTTCCACCAGATACAGAACAATTAATCCAAATGCATGCCGATTACATTGGATAACATGAAGGCCAATTATGATGACACATTATCACAAACCATTCCCCCTTCCAAGTGTGCACGGACAAGTGACCCCAAACTAACAGGAAAACATATCTCCAATAAAACACAAATATAATATTGATGTGACCAACACTCTGTGCTGTTAAAGGTTTGCTTTACGTCCATTGGTCCAATAGCCTTTAGAGTGCAGCCAGTTCCACATAATGCTGCTAAGTGGTCAGTGTAAAAATTGATTACCATATATACTCGTGTATAAGCCGAGTTTTTCAGCACAAAAAATGTGCTGAAAAGTCCCCCCTCGGCTTATACACGAGTATATATGGTATACAGCCTTCCCCCTTCGTGGTATCCAGGGTCCCCTTGCTGCACACCTGTAAAGTGAGATGTCAGTATACTTATCGCTGCCCTCGCTGCCGCTGCCGCCGCTCCGCTGCTCGGTCACTGCGCTGCTCCGAGTCTTCATGCTTCCTTCTCCGGCGCGCAGGAAATGACGTCATTGTTTGAGCGCCGGAGAAGGAAGCATGAAGACCCGGAGCAGCGTGGTGACCGAGCAGCGGAGCGGCGGCGGCAGCGATAAGTATACTTACATCTTACTTTACAGGTGTGCAGCAAGGGGGGCCCTGGATACCACGGGGGGGCTGTATACAGCTGGGGCTGCTGTATACAGCTGGGGCCCCTGTACTACTGATGGGGGGATGTTTGTATACCCCTGGGGCTGCTGCTGTATTATACCTAATGGGGCTGCTGTTGTATTATACACCCTGGGGCTGCTGCTGTATTATACCCCCTGGGGCTGCTGCTGTATTATACACCCTGGGGCAACTGCTGTATACTACCCCCTGGGGCTGCTGCTGTATACTACCCCCTGGGGCTGCTGCTGTATACTACCTCCTGGGGCCTGTATGTACCACTGGGGAGGCTGCTGTATACCACACTGCTGGGGGCTGTATACCACACTGCAGGGGGCTATAAAAATGTGCTGGGGTCCACCCTCGGCTTATACACGAGTCAATAGGTTTTCCCAGATTTTGGGGGCAAAAGTAGGGGGGTCGGCTTATACACGGGTCGGCTTATGCACGAGTATATACGGTAATTGTTCTCATCAATTCACAAAAAAAACCTCATCACTGGATGGTAGAATTGATAACAAAGTTGCACAGATTGCTCATCTCTGCTCAGACTAAAGCCAGAACATAACAGTGATATTGGAATGAGTAATAGGTCTAGACTTATTTTGTCTTCAGTGTATTATGCAATATCATTACATAGTCATTAGTTATGTTAAAAAAAGACAAGTCCATCTAGTGCAAAACACTATGAAATACCCAGATGAAGGAAAAAAAACATATAAGGCAGTTGCTAGTTGTCTTATGATATAAATAATTTCCAGGCATCAAATATGAATAAATCCTTGGATAAATTATGCATAGTCAGAAATCCAGTAGTGATAACTTGTCATATATGTTTCTGGAAATGGTTCTAAACTTAATTACTAATTATTTCATTTTAGAAATTAACTATTACCACAGCAAGTGACAGAAAGTTTCCATACTTTTTACTGTGTTTTAAGTTGACAGTACCTAAAAGTGACCTTATTCCCTGAGGATGTACTGGCTGCCGTCCATGTTTTCTGCTAAGCATGTAAAATGATCATTAGGCTGGGGTCACACACACAGATATCTGGGCAGATATTGTTCACAGATCTCTGGTTGAAGTGAAATCATGGACAAATTGATCCATTTTGTGGCCATGTACAAATAGACCAATTTGTCCATGATTTCACTTCAACCAGAGATCTGTGAACAATATCTGCACAGATATCTGTGTGTGTGACCCCAGCCTTAGGCAGACCGAGGTAACAAGTAAGATTGGATAAGCCCTTTTAACAATGAAAGAAACAGGTCTGTTCCATATCCGGTATAAAAGTCTGGTTGAGTGAATTTCTTCAAAAACTAATTTTATCGAGGATCAAAACCAATTGGGACGACAGAACTATTGAAAAGGTACCGGAAATGTAAGTCTAATTTAGAAAGAATATTGAACAACACCATGGAGCCGATACATTAAATGTGTACGGTAGGAAACTAGCATAGAATACTTCAAAAAGTTGCAATTATATTTGTGCAATGCAAAGTTGTGCAAAACTATTGCTTTTTTTGGTCAGCTTCACCAAAATGTTCAACTTTATATGTAATAAGAGAAAAGGTTCAGCTAACCCCTTCATGTTCCCGGCTAGCATAGTCCCAGCACTTCCTTGCATCGAGCCTTCCCGGTCTCAATGTATTGTAATCCAAGGAAATGAATAGATTACAGTGAAGACAGAGAGGGTTGGTTAAGCTAAAACACAAAATTTTATTTCTTCATGTAAAAACATCTGTACAGCAGACAGTCAAGTAACCCCAGCAACAGAACAAATCCCACGCGTTTTGACTCAATGATCCATGAATAAGACTTACTGAGTCAAAACTCGTGGGGTTTGTTCTGTCGCTGGGGTTACATGGTTGTCTGCTGTACAGATGTTTTAACATGAAGAAATACCAGTTTGTGTTTTAGCTTAACCAACCCTCTCTGTCTTCGCTGGAATCTACTCATTTCCACGCAAATGTTTGGAGCTCGGGAAGAGTCAGGAGGACGGGCTGTAGCTACACTTGCTTTAAAGGGATCATGTGACCCCCAAAACACCTCAAAACCTATTAAAAGCTGTCCCTACAGCGATACGCGTCATTTCTGGCGCCGGGTGACGTATACACCCGCGCCGCTCTGTTAGCTTCAAAACGCGCACTGCGTATCGCGTCACCGAGCCCCAATACAGGCCGGCCGAGACACAGGAGAGCGGCGGGGAGGCGCGCATTTTAATCAGATACCCAGATCACGCCTATGGAGGCGTGATATCATGCAGTGGGGGAGCCTGGATGAGTGACTATGAATAGCATAGTCACTCATTATCATCCATAATGAGGTACTATAATAAAATTTTTCTCCTATTTCACTTGGTGCTTTTAGGAGGTAAAAACTGCAATAAGCTCTGTGTACTATGCAGCAGGCGAGGCAGACAATGATTGGCATCAGGGAGGCGGCGCTGGGCGGATTAAACATACAGGGGGTGTGAAACTGCCCTTTGGCTCCAGCCACAAGCCACCTCCCATTTGGCTCCACTATGTAAGTTTTCAAAGTGTATTATCTCGGGGTACAGGGGGGGTCAAGGGCTGGGGGACCCCTTGCCTGAATGTAGCAGACATGCTGCATTCAGTGCTGTAATTAGATCGCCATGTATGGTTGGTAACAGGTCCTCTTTAAGTGGTGAAAAATAATTCAGAAATTTGTCCAAAAAAAGTTTGCTTTTGCCATCCTATACCAAGAACCTAACATTTTTATCTTTCGTGATCTGGCACTAAGTGATAGCTTATTTTTGCAACATTAGCTAATGTTTTTACGAATACCATATTTGGGTAGATACAATTCTTTGATTGCCTCTTATTGCATTCTATTGCAGCCAAATAAATGTAATTCTGTTAGTTTATATTTTTTTGCTTTTTACCTGTCCGATTAATTTTTTTATATTTAGATGGATCAGACATTTCTGAATGCAGCGATACAATTATGTATATGTGTATTTTTACTTTTAGTATTTTATGTTCAATGTGTCAAAAGGGAAGTGATTTGAACGTTTATGTTTTTTTAAATTCATGTTTCTAAAACCTTTTCTCTTTTCACTGTATTTACTAGTCCCTTCAGGGGCTTGAAGCTGAGATCGCCTGATTGCTTCTGCTATACATAGCATTGCATCAGCATAGGCACTTCTATGTATAGCAGAAATCACCATCTCTTATGAATGCCAGCTCACAGCCAGAATTCATGAAGACAGACACAATGGGTAATCAGCTGACCTGTGGCTGCCATGACTACCCATCATGTCCCACGATCACGTCACGGTCCCACCGATGGGAGCAGGGAATGCTAAATCCCAATATCAGAGATTGACAGCAGGATTAAACTGGTTAACAGCCTTGTGTGGATCTCTAATCTATCCACAGCTGTTAGAGGCACATGGCAGCTGATTAAATCAGCAATTATGTGTGGGGAAAGATGTGGGCTTTGTGTACTAGCCTGCATCAAAGGCAGGGACATGACATATGACATACGGTAACTACATATGTTGTGGAGGGGTTAAGTGGTTTCTTAAAAGATAATCATTCTGTTAATTAATTTAGCAGGATGCATCCAATTTAGACCATAGTGTGCCACCACACTGTCATGTGTATATTTAGGCTATTTTTATCATAGACGGGATTTGAAAATCTGCTCCTTAATGTCTATTCTTCCTATACCAAGTATAGTATGGGTAACAAATGAAACAACAACCTCTGAACTTTACATTTTGAGGAAATAACCAAGATATCTACATGTTCCATTAGGGTACAGAGAATGCTCCAGTGGGTGAGACACAATAATGACCCCAATAGTTGAGTGTTTGAGATGACAATGGATCCAATCGCTTGCAACTAGGGTTCAATTCTTATGATATACCAATAATCTATTAAACTTTATTGATAAAATATCTTATGTGTAATTATTTCAAATGGAATATGTCATAAAAATAACAGTGCACACATCTTCTGGGATTGTCCAAATCCAAGTCCAAATCCCATACTTCAGGTCTAGTTACCTTAAAATCAGCAAATCATTTTGTCAAGCAAGTAGGAAGGAAAAATATATTGAGGAATAAGACAACAAAAAAGTAGAATAAAAAATCTGTGCCACTTCGTGAACTAGTTATTTTATATAACACGATCAACTATATTTGTGTGTATATGTCTCATATCTGTCACACCGCAGCTCCTCCACCCAATGAAATCAATAAAAATGACCTGGTTTACAGTTCTTTCATCTTCCTGACTTTTACTAGCATTTTCATTCCAGGTGTAGAATCATCGGTGAGGTATAAATATAAGCCCTTTTGCCTTCAGTTGAAGCTATTAAGTTGTGAGGGCTTTGAGGTGAGCATCCATACAGCTAGAGATGATTTAGTGTGCATTATGCTGTATGAAAAATATAATTATCATTACAAATCAAATAGCTTTAAAAAAACTGACATTAAGCTTGGGGACTTTCATATCCCATTTTGGATACATTTTTTTTCTCTTATGACTGATGCTTCAAAGACTAGGAAAAAATAATGTCCTTGATGCTATTGTTATTTTTCTTTCCCTTCATTTGCATTGTATTTATTTCTGAGGCTCTCCCAAAGGGACGATAAAGATTATGCCGGGAAGTCTTTAGGAAATCATGATCTTCTCCTGGCAGGTAATGTTCAGCCCCAGGGATCCTCCTCCTGCTGCTTTCACAGATATGTCTCTTTCAAACTGTGTTCTTCACTGCAACTTGCAATTTCAGAGCTAAGCACTAAGAACATTAAATGCCATTACAACGGTATACAGTTTATGTTCAATTATGTTTTATGGAAGACTTCCTGGATTCATTGCTTTTAATGTGAATCCTGTACTATATTTTAATGTACTTGGAGTCATACATATAAAAGCCTGCAAGTGACAGTCAATGAAATTAACTTCTATAACTTTATTCTATTTCCAAAAAAAGTGAAGGAAGCCACAAAGTGCCACAAAAGGTTAGATATCCTTAAAGGGAACCTGTCAACCACTTTGTGCAGCCCAAGCCATCGTCAACATGAATCAAAAGTAAGTATGAGCAAATTGGACTTTAAAGTTTTCTGTTCGCATTGAATACAGATTTAATAAAAATTTTCAGTGTTTGGGTTCACAGTTTGGGTGCATTATGTTTGTACATCACTGTAGTGAGCATCAATAAACTCGGGTACAATGGTGTACGGCCCAGTGTGAGCTGTTTGCAGTGTTTGAATAACTTGCACTGAGGGTTAAATCAACATTATTGGAAGCACAAATAGATAAAACCCTACCCTATGTGGGCAGAGAACTGAACTGCCCAATCAGTGACTTCCAATGAGGATCGGGTCAAGTTTAAGTCCAGAACAGAACTTCATAAAAAGTCAAGCTGAACCCCAAGAACCCGAACTATCACAGCTCTGCTCATCTCTAAAAAAAGAGTTTAGCTGCAGAACATGGCGGCACAGCTGTCTGGCAATCCAGCAACGGAGTCACCTGATTTCACTGACAGCAGTGGGGAGCTGTCAGTGACTTAGTGACATCGCTACCCCCCGCGGCCGTCTGTGTGATTCCAGAGACTGTAGCATGAGGATGCTTGTACCATCACTGCAGTCTCTGGATATAGCAGAGTCAGGATAGTTGAGTCCCGTTGTATGTTGGACTCTTTGGGTTTTTTTAAAATTTAATAAGGTGGTGAAACAGTGTGTGTTTATTTAAAATAAAGGTTTGTTCTATGCGTTTTACTTTAAATAAAGGATTTTTGTATGTGTCTCAGTTTTTTAACTATTTACACACCGGATTGGTAATGTGCGCTTGCCATAGATGCCTGATAGTATCAATCTAGGGCTTAATGACAGCTGTCAATACTCAGCTGTAATTAACCCCTTCTATCACCCCGATGTCACCACACCAAGAGCTCCGGAAAAGAGACGGGTAATGCACCAGATATTGAATGCATACTAATGAATGCGCCAATTTCTGAAGCGGTTGTGGGCTGCTTTTCTGTAGCGTGGGGGATCCAAAGACTATGGGCCTCACCATGCAGAGAATACCAGCCCCCAGCTGCCAGGTTTTAACTTGGCTGGCAATGAAAAATAGGGTGGTGCCTACGATTTTTTTTTATTATTATCTATTTATTGAAATAGTTTTTTTAAAAATCAATTGGCTTCACTGTAGGGACACGGTCCCTAGATGATGTGTCTAAGGACAGGTAGTACTCATGTTGGAATTAACTATTCAATCTGTCTGCCAAATCGCCCATTGCAGGCGGGGATGTGAGCGCCCCTTAGACGCAATACAAATCCTAGAAGCTGTTAGGACATTGGACACTAGAGCAACAAAGTCTTGTGGGTAAGGCTCAGCGCCAATGTTTAAAACCGCTAGTTGAGGTGTCAGACGGATATTTAATCCAGTAAGTGTCCTCAGATGACTTGCCACTACTGACCAAAAGTCGGTGAGCTTCGGGCAGTGCCACCATACATGAGCCAGTGTACCTCTACCCCCACACTGTCTCCAACACAGGCCTGTCTGGACGGGTGAGAAGCGGGCCAGGCCGGCCAGAGGATAATACCATCTCAAGTGTATTTTCTGCAAGGCCTCCATATGATTAACACATCTAGAAGCCCTCCTGACCACCCTGATCCCAGCCAGCCAATCATCCAGTGAGGCCTTGAAGTTCAGGTCCTCCTCCCAATGGTTCATGTATCCGGGTCTGGATTGGAATAGGAGAGCATTAAAATTTTTATAAATCTGGGAAAGCCCTTTAGAGATTGACAAAGATAAAATAAATTTCTGAAAGGCCGAAGGAAGTGCAGGGAAACGCACAGGCAATCGACACTCCTGTGAGGTAAGAAAATGTCGAACCTGAGCATACTGGAACTGAGTGCCACTCGGGGTATAGTGTGCAGAGCTCAACAAAGGGCAGTAACTCCCCACCCGAGATCAGCAAGGGTGGCGATACCCGCCTGCTCCCACATCTTGAGATTCAGATGAGGGATATGATACCTATGGGCCCTTATGCTAATGTCCCCAGGGGAGAGAGCAACCCAATTCACAAGAGCCTCCTGCCATAACTTGTCTGCATAGTAGGTAAATTTACTCTGAGCCTCGTTGGGCTATACGAGTATTTTTAATGTAATACTTTAAGCAAATTGCTAAAAATCCAATAACTACTAGGATTTTTTTTTATTCATGGACAGTTTTAGGATTTTATTTGCTGATGGAAAATGGATTTGTGAAGTGTTCACGCAAGACGTTACTGCATACAAGAACACCTACTGTTTTTCAGTAGCCGCCTATGTAATAACTATTAGTAGGAGCCATACTTATGTTAGACTCTTAATTCCCTTGGAGATATGCTGTTCCTATTGCTTTTAATCTATGTATTATTATTATTACTATTATTATTATTATATTGCTTTACGTTATTTCCGGTGCAACATATAATTGAAAATAAAGGATAAACTATTTTCAGGCCATGTTTACAGGTATGTCGGTACAAATTCAACAATAATCCACATTGCACCTTACAGTGCAGGTGAATAAAGCTTAAGAAAATCCCATTCAAATTCAATAGAAATAAATGAAGACATGCTGCGTGTAAAGTAAAACTGAAAGGTTTTTGTGCCTGTTTTTTGTCTACTTTTGTGAATGTTCAGTTTTTTTTGCTTGCATCAAATTTATAATTTGATTTGTAATTTTTTAAGTACAGTACATTGAAGAAGTATTCATAGCTTGTGACTGTTTACATATATTTTCACATTACATACACAAGCTTAAACAGAACCTTATATCTGATAGATAAAGCCCGTAGGCAGTATGAGCAGCATGCATCACGCACTATATGTGCAACCATAAAGTGTAACCATCATTTAAATTTTTATTTAATTGTAATGTAGAGCAAGTGAATATAATCAACTTTTACATATACTTTATTAATGAAATCAAGAAGGAAAACAATCTTCAAGAAGAACCAGTGTAGTGGGGTCACTGGAGCTTGCATTAACATAAGCAGGGCTTAATTAGGCAGCAGCTGAAAGGTCTCTGAGATTGCTGTGCTTCCAATCTCTATGGTACAGGGTAACTAGCTGAATATGGTTACAGACCTAGCGCTTGCCTTCACACTTACTTAAGGTAGGGAAGACTTTAAACTAAATGTATGATATCTTAAAACTGTTTATTACAAAGATCAAAAACATGATTTAAAATGAGTACATAAAAATATATTAGATTCTGAAAATAAAATAAAACTGTGCTAGCAGTTTGTGTTCAGATATGCCGTGTAGCGTCCTGGCGGTATAAGGTGCCTTCTACTAGTGCTTCTGAATAGTGGTGCGATAGATGATTGTCGCTAGTTCCACTGCAATCTGCACGACCTCCTCATTTGCTGTGAAAAATAGAGGAACTGTGTTAATGGACTAAACCGGTCCACCTCACTAAAACTAGTACTATTTATAGTATTGTTCTCACCGGTTGCTGTGCTGTATGATATATGTATTTCCAGCTTGTTCGTTCCTCCTTCCTGATTCCCTTCTCCCCTGGAGGTGTGACAGCTTGGGAAACCGCCCCATGACAGATGCGAGCACCCTTTACCATCTACAAATAGTAAGTACACACATCAGAACAAGGGAGATTTTTTATGTGTATATAGGACTAGCAATCCAAACAAAATCTGCAATCATTACCCCTTTGGCACACTGATTGTACGCATGACAGCCTATACACATATTCATTCTCCAGCAGGAAAAACATACAACGTACTTTAAGAAGACCTACCCACCATACCAAGTTATTGGGTGAGCATCTTCATTTTTAAGCAAGATTAATATTAAATGGGAGATTAGTGATCATTTTGTTTTTGTGACCCCCTCAGTATATATACTACCGTTCTATAGAGGGAATCACACCTCCAGGGGAGAAGGGAATCAGGAAGGAGGAACGAACAAGCTGGAAATACATATATCATACAGCACAGCAACCGGTGAGAACAATACTATAAATAGTACTAGTTTTAGTGAGGTGGACCGGTTTAGTCCATTAACATAGTTCCTCTATTTTTCACAGCAAATGAGGAGGTCGTGCAGATTGCAGTGGAACTAGCGACAATCATCTATCGCACCACTATTCAGAAGCACTAGTAGAAGGCACCTTATACCGCCAGGACGCTACACGGCATATCTGAACACAAACTGCTAGCACAGTTTTATTTTATTTTCAGAATCTAATATATTTTTATGTACTCATTTTAAATCATGTTTTTGATCTTTGTAATAAACAGTTTTAAGATATCATACATTTAGTTTAAAGTCTTCCCTACCTTAAGTAAGTGTGAAGGCAAGCGCTAGGTCTGTAACCATATTCAGCTAATCTTCAAGAAGATGTCCTCAGTAGGCTGTGTGTGAAGCTCATTCTTAGGCTGGCTTCACACTACGTTTTTTTGTGATCCTTTTCTGTTTGTTTTTGAAAAGAACAGAACAAGCTCGTTTTTGCCTCCCATATATCCCTATGGTGCTGGATTGGCCATCCGGTATTATGTATTCAGTACAGGATTCATTTCTGTCCAGTTTTTCACCGGTCCCAAAAATGAAGACTGCATCGTTTTTGGGCTCCGGTACTAAATTGGACAGAAACGAATCCAGTGCTGTCTAGGTCACGGGCCTATGGAGCCGGATTCATTAAAAAATCGGATCCTTTTTTAAAGGGATCCTGTCACCCCCAAAACACCTCTAAACCTATTAAAAGCTGTCCCTAGAGCATAGTAACACTTACCCTACACTCCTTTTAGCTCCTAAATGCAGCAAGTGACATTGAAGAAAAATGTTATTATAGTACCTCATTATGGATGATAATGAGTGACTATACTATTCATAGTCACCCTGGCAGATGCTCCCTCTTCATGTTATCACGCCTCCATAGGTGTATACGTCACCCGCCGCCGGAAATGACGCGTATCGCGTCACCCAGCCCCACTACAGGCCGGCAGAGACACCACAGAGCGGCGGGGAGGCGCGCATTTTAATCAGATTACAAGATCACGCCTATGGAGGCGTGATAACATGAAGAGGGAGCGCCTGCCAGGGTGACTATGAATAGCATAGTCACTCATTATCATCCATAATGAGGTACTATAATAACATTTTTCTTCAATGTCACTTGCTGCATTTAGGAGCTAAAAGGAGTGTAGGGTAAGTATTACTATGCTCTAGGGACAGCTTTTAATAGGTTTTGAGGTGTTTTGGGGGTGACAGGATCCCTTTAAGCACTGCACCTGCACTGATAACGACTGGGACCTCCCACCCTCTCTGAATTCATTAAAAAAACGGATCAAAACGAATGGAACCGGATCCGTTGGCATTCGTTTGCATCCAGTTTCATCTGTTTCGTGAGCATCCGGAGTGTCCGGGGAGTCCTGTAAAATGCAGGATTGAAACAAATTTGTGAAAAACGTAGTGTGAAGCCAGCCTTAGGCTGGCTTCACACTATGTTTTTTGTGATCCTGTTATGTTCATTTTTGAAAAGAACAGAACAGGATCGTTTTTGCCTCCCATATATCCCTATGGTGCCAGATTGGCCATATTTTGTGTATTCAGTATAGAATTTGTTTCTGTCCTGTTTTTCACCGCTCCCAAAAACAAAAACTGCATCATTTTTTGGGCTCCAGTGACAAAATCAGACAGAAACAAATCTGTCATGGTTCGGGACACTTAACAAGGGGGCCTATGGAGCCGGATTCATTAAAAAATCTGATCATTTTTGCGCTGGTGATGACTGGGACCTCCAGGGAGTCCTGTAAAATGCAGGATTGAAACTAATTTGTGAAAAACGTAGTGTGAAGCCAAACTTAGTCACCTGTTTAGGGGGCGTGGCCTAAACTGTTCACAATACAGCTGATAAGACTATCAAATTACCTCATGCCGGCACCCTGCTGAGCTCAAACAGCTGCTGTGAGATCTTATCTGACTCCTCTGTTTCCATGGCCTCTGCTCTGTGATAACACCCAGCAGAGCCATGTGAATGGAGGTGCCAGCATGTGGTAATGTGACAGTCTTATCATCTGTATTGTGAACACTGCATAGGCCATGCCCCCCCTGAAAACTGAGGTGACTTAGAAATGAGCTTCACACACAGCCTGCTGAGGACATCTTGTGGAAGTTTTTTTTAATGGTTTCTTTCCTGATTTCATTAAAAAAGTATATGTGAAACTTGATTATAATCACTTACTCCACATTACTATTAAATAAAAATTTAAATAACGGTTACACTTTAACTTTGCAATGCTGAAGCATTTTAGAGAAACACGCCCGGGACTGAGTTGCACTATAGACGAATCGGCGGCTTATTCCTGCTTGCTGCCCTGGATTGACAGGTTGTTGTCAATGTCTGCCCTTTTGGTAAGTCTGCCATGCAGCTCGGCCTCCGGTGGCTACTAAAAGTACATTTTTCTCTGAAATGCCGCAGTGTTTCATAGTCAAAAATATTTGGCTGAGTTCATATTACCAGTGCCTGATACATGCTGTCTATAGGTTGTAAAGCATGTATCATGGGTCAAGTTCTCCTTAAATATATTTTCATGGTAGGTGGTTTTCTAAATATTTTAAAAATATAAATCTCAACATTTTGACGTGTACTTGTATTCAGTCTCCTGTTTTCTGATACCCCTATTTGGAGCCCTGCAGAATTAGGCATCACAAGTATCTATAGCTCTTTAGCCATTTGAATACATGCCGATGTGAACAGTGCAAAGGGCTAACGTGATGTTTGGTGGCTAGCAGCCCCTATAGGAGAACTGCTGAGACCAGGAGAAGTAACAGTGCTCTTCTTGGATTCGGTGCTGCTGGAGAGCCAGCTAGAGCCTTTGCTGTGGTCACTTTCAGGACACAGCAGGATCTGTGTAGCTGCATGGGACATAGTGTCCTGTACGATCTCAGCAGTGCCCAATGCAGGGGCGGAACTACCGTGGTGCAGCTGGTGCAGCTGCACCAGGGCCCCGGCCAGCTAGGGGGCCCCTGACGGCTCCAGCGGTAGTCCGTTCCGGGAGGGGAGGGGTGAGCTGATACACTACAGTGCCGCCGCTGCCGCCATTCACTCCCCCGTGGGGTGCTGTGCCTCACAGGGCTGACTCCAGGGGAGTCCCGGGCTGCAGAGGACAGGAGGGGGGCCCGGAGACACTCACAGCCCGGGCTCCTCCTCTGTCACTCTGCTGCTGGGCCGAGCCCCAAGGGCAGGGAGCGGAGCCCAGCAGCGTACCTGAAGAGGGGCCCGGGGGTGCAGCAAGGCAGGTGGGCGCCGTCGGCAGTGTGCGGTCACGGTGACTCCCCGGCGGCTGCAGTGTCATTCTCTCTCTGAGCCGCCGGAGAAAGTGCTGCGCCCGCCGGCTCCCACTGCTCAGCTAGCTTCCGGGTCAGGGTGACGTCAGGGTGATCAGCTCCACTCTGAAGACGTCACAGCGCCGCAGAGGCGCGAAAGCAGCGGTGGAATGTGCTCCGCTCTAATGGAGCTGAAGACACCGAAGATGGAGTCCTCATGGCAGGGTAATTGGGGGTGGGGGACATTATTCCAGTCAGTAAATGGAAAGAGAGGGGGAGGAGAGTGATGCTCAGCAGAGGGAGAGGGAGAGGAGAGATTCTCAGCAGAGGGAGGGGTAGAGGAGAGTGATGGTCAGCGGAGGGGGAGAGGAGAGATGGTCGCAGAGGGAGGAGGGGTGAGGAGTGTGATGGTCAGCAGAGGGAGGAGGAGAGCAGAGTGATGGTCAGAGGAGAGAGGAGAGTGATGGTCAGCAGAGGGGGGAGAGGAGTGTGGTGGTCGCAGAGGGAGGAGGGGTGAGGAGTGTGATGGTCAGCAGAGGGAGGAGGAGAGCAGAGTGATGGTCAGAGGAGAGAGGAGAGTGATGGTCAGCAGAGGGGGGAGAGGAGTGTGGTGGTCGCAGAGGGAGGAGGGGTGAGGAGTGTGATGGTCAGCAGAGGGAGGAGGAGAGCAGAGTGATGGTCAGAGGAGAGAGGAGAGTGATGGTCAGCAGAGGGGGGAGAGGAGTGTGGTGGTCGCAGAGGGAGGAGGGGTGAGGAGTGTGATGGTCAGCAGAGGGAGGAGGAGAGCAGAGTGATGGTCAGAGGAGAGTGATGGTCAGCAGAGGGGGGGAGAGGAGTGTGATGGTCAGCAGAGGGAGGAGAGTAATGGTCAGCAGGGGGAGGGGAGAGTGATGGTATGCAAATGGAGGAGGGGTGCATGTGATGGTCTGTAAATGGAGGGATGGGGAGTGTATCATGTGCAGCAAATGGAGGACAGGATTTGAGAACAGAGAATGGGGAGCAAGGGGGTGATAGGTGCAGACACAGTATGGGGAGCCATAGGCTAAATCTGAGTACACAGTATGGGCATGTGTGCAGACAATATGAGTAGTTAGGGGGAATGGGTGCGGAAAAAGTATAGGAAGTGAGGGGAGGTGGGTGCAGACACAATATGTGGAATGAGGAGGAATGGGTATGGACACAGAATAGGTGGGTCAGGGGGTGTTGGGTGCAGTCACAGTATGAGGAGAAAGGAGGGACGGGTGTGGACTCAGTATGGTGGTGAGGGGGTATTTTGTGTGCAGACATAGTATGGGGAGCAAGTGGGTGATGAGTACGGAGGTAGTTTGGAGAGAGTACGGGATAAGAGAAATGTGAGGTCAAACATAATAAAGACTGGTTAGCGTGGGGGTGGGGGCGGGATGGATGCAGACGCGACTGGGTAGTATGTGTTTGTGTGGGGGGTTGCATGGGGTAGAGGAGGCTGCATGGGGTGACTGTGAGGCCACAGCAAGGATGAGACAGTATGTTGAAGAGAGAGAGTGTGATGAGAAGGTACAGTATAGAGGACACAGTGTGAGAGGACAGTGGGATTATTTATTCAGGAGCGCAGTATAGGGCAGATATTTTTATTTAGACAGAATTATAATGACACTCTTATTTTTAAGGGCACCATGTCAGGATGTGCTGCAGAAAAGTGGAGAAGATGGAAGTCTGCAAAGACGTGAAAAGTCATCATGGCTTCAGGACAAGATGAAGAAAAGAAAAAGACGACCCCGATCAGAGACAAGGTCATCTATAAGGTACCTTGGTGGAAATGGGGGGGAAGGGGGCCCCCGAAAATTTTCTTGCACCAGGGCCCACTACAGTCTGGGTCCGCCCCTGGCCCAATGGCTAGACAACGTTAGTTAAGGATCAGCAGTGAGGTAGTGAGGGTGTGTGCGGAGAGCTGACTTGATGGGATCCTGAGTTGTCAGCAGTGGAAGGAAAGCTAAAGTACTTACTTTCCTGTAAGCCTGAGGTGCTATGGAAGCTAAAGTCCAAGTAGGGAGGATATGTTTAAGGGTGTAGTATAGAGTCATAATCATGGAAAGTGAAGAGAGCAGCGACACATTACCAGCAAGAGACCTCAGTTCCTCACACCATTAGAGTCTGCAAGTCTGTATGTTGAACTGTGAAAGCTGTACTAATCAATATCATCATCAAAAGCTCCAGTGAAAGTGAGTTTATCTGTTGTACCTGAGGAATGGACAATATTTATTGAGAACAGCTGATCCTGCATCCCTATCCACAACTTTAACCCATTATTTTTCTGGCAAGGGCGGCCTACCAGCCAGATAGACCACTATCACAGTTGGCCACCAGCTCAGTGAAGGCTAACCCACACACATAATTAAAATCTTGAGTAACCAATTGTTTTCAGAAGTCACCTAATTAGTATTGTGTCTACTTGTGCATAATTTATTCTCAGTATAACTACAGCTGTTCATTGAAGGCCTCAGAGGATTCTAACAGCTTCACGAAAACCAAGGAACACACTGAACATGTAGCACCCCTACGGTTCGGTTGCCACAGGAACACCTGGTGCCGGGAGGGATTTCCACATCAGGTGAACATACACATACAACACCTTCCACCCCAGACCTGAAGGGGGAGCTCTACTTGGTGACTTCAGGCAAGGTCCCCTATAAATTGAGGCCCAGGGGCAGAGTTAGGCAGTTCAGTACGGAGCAGTACTGAGGAAGACACCTGGTGAATGGAGCCACGCTAGGCCCATGCCAGAAGGAAGCCTAACCAGAGTGTGAGGGACCCAAGAGTGAGGGTTGGAGGCAAGGCGCACTAGAGAGGGGAAGAGGGACCCAGTCAGGTTCACCCCAAAGAAGAGGAAGAGAAAACCCGGATGCCGTAGTCCGAGTTTGCACGGGTCCAGTCAGCCCAACAGAGAAGACTGGAGGGCCAGGGAGACTTCAGTATCCTGGTGCAACACTTGTAGCACAGCCACCAACAGAGCCAGGGGCTGCAGTGGAAATAACGGAGCCCATTCGCAGGGCTCTCATCACCTGCTATACAAGTGAGGGACACAGGGGAGGTCAGGGTCAAGTTCCAGACAGGCCAGGACTACAGCACACACACACCGTAACAAGGAGGCCTCACAACTCATTGGGTGTGGAAATCCTGAACTGCTACCCGACCACCTGGACTGTACCCTGGGAGTTACCTTGCAACATCAACAGTAAAAGGTACGGAAACAAACTCCCAGCGTGTGTGTCTGTTATTGCGTCCCCTGATCCTGCCCTCATCATAGACTGTTTGCCAGCGCCTCTACCTGCAGAGCCACCTCCCTGTGTAAATCCCTATTCTTCACAGCTGCCCCAGGGACCCTGCTCTACCTACGGGGAGCGTTACCAACTAGCTGCCTCATCATCATCACCCCGGAGGTCTGCAAGCTGCGCCGGTACCATTACCAGAACCGTAGGTGGCGTCACAAACACTTTTTATTTTTCCATTTTTTCAGCGACCACCAGAGCCATGGAATGGGGCAACAGGCCCCATGATATCCCTGTGAACTACCGCCCGGGACCGGGTACCCTACGGCCCTGGAGTGGGTCAGACAGGTGAAGAATAAAGTTGTAGAGAAGAATAAAAAAAGGTTTGGTTATGACAAAATAGCCCTACCTCTGAACATCTCATGGAGATGTTCAATCCATTACCCACAAATAGAAGCATTATGGCATAACTGAACCTACCAAGATATGGTCGTCTTCTATAACTGACATCCCAAGCAAATCACTAATTGGAGAAACAGCCAAAAGGTCCATGATCCAATGCTCACGTGTGAGAATCTGTCCACATGATAACTATTAGTCGTTTACTCCATGAATATGACCTTTTATGAAGAGGGGCAAGAAGAAATCAATTTTTGAAAGCAAGCCATAAGAAGTATCAATTGCAGTTCACAAAAAGCTATGTAGGAGACACGTGGAAAAAGGTGCTCTGGTCAAATGAAGATGCAGAGTTGGTGCAGAAATTTCTGCAACCAAATACTCAATGTGCGCACATAGCCAAATGTTGGAACATAGAAGATGAAGCTCTGGCTAGAAGCAAAACTGCTTAACGAAACTACTCAATCTCAGGCTGTTGTGGACCATCACTGGGGTTAGTGACTCGATGGAAATTTACATTTATCACCAGTGTTTTGAGTGCAATGTTGGAACCAAGTAAATGCCAAGACTGGACCTGCAGGAGATCACTGAGGGTGAATATAATTTATTTTCTTTCATAATCATAAAAAGTATCATTTTGATTGATTGGCTGTGCTCCATAGCTAGGGTCACACTTGGCAGTCAGTTTTTAATGGATCCAATAACGATCAGTTATTTAAGGCTGTATTTCGAGTCTCTAGTATGCTATGCGTTTTTTAAACTTTGCAATTTTTATGGCTAAAAACGCTAGCATTAACGAATCCATTAATGGATGGTACCTAAAAGTACCATGCATTAACAGATCCGCTTCCATAGGGTCCCATGTTAAAAAAAACGGATGCGTTTTTTTCCTGCACCCAAAAAATGTGCTTACAGCATTTTTGGATCCATTACAAAAACGCATAGCTAGGTTTTTTCACTTAGAATTCTAAAGTTAAAAAATGATGCTTTTAAGGACTCAGGGCTCAAGTGTGACCCTAGGCATACTGAGTTTTTGGTGAGTTTTTAATGCTGCATATTTTTGCTGCATAGGAAATACAGTGTCTTACAATTCCAGAAAAGTGAATGGGATTTATAGAAATCTCATGCCTACTTTGCTCTTCCTTATGTTAGGTTCATTCAAAAATATAAAACATCTGACCAATTTTCATCTGTAAAAGTGAGGCGTTTTCTTTTCCTAAGGCTGAGGTCACACTTTGAAAGGTAATTGCGGTGATCGCATCCAGATCCGGATGCGGTAACAGCAATTGCCTTCAGACACATTTTTGGCTATTTTTGTCAAGTCTATTCTTTAAACCGCAATGCAGTAACCGGATTGCTTAGGATGTGTAATCCAGAGCAATCCAGTTACCGTATGGTTTTATGAACAAAGGGTTAATCTTACTAATAGCTGTGGGCAACATATCTCTAGGGGGTGCCCACCCCCCTAGAGACATGCTGTCCACTCAAGTGGGCATATTGTATTGCCGGCTATTGTCAGCTTTTTCAAATTTATGAATGAATTTGGCGGCTCAGCGCTGTGTAGTAGATACTGTACGTAATGTACGTAATGTATGAGCCCCTGTCCTGTGCAATGATTACAAAAAGCCGACAAATGCCGGCAAATTAGAAATATATGCAATTAACTCCTGAACTACCAATGAATTTAGGCACCATGTCTCTAGGGAGGGTGGTCACTCCCTAGAGACATGGTGCTAACATATTATACACATATTAACCCTTTATTAACCGTGTTAATAAACGCATAGCCTAGGGTTTTCAATTTAGAATTCTAAAGTTTAAAAAATGATGCTTTTAACGGATCCAGGGCTCAAGTGTGGCATACTGAGTTTTTGGTGAGTTTTTGATGCTGCATATTTTTGCTGCATTGGAAATGCAGCGTCTTACAATTCCAGAAAAGTGAATGGGAGGTGCCACCCCCCTAGAGACATGCTGTCCACTCAAGTGGGCATATAGTATTGCCGGCTATTGTCGGCTTTTTCAAATTTATGTACCAGAATTTAACAGCACACTGTACGAGTATCACACAGCGTGCTGTATGGGTGCACGTTTGACTCGCACCCATATACCTTTAATGGGCACTCGCGCATTGAAATTGCATGCAATCGCAGCATGCTGCGATTACACTCGCATTTCCAACCATTGCGAGTGTTATGCGAGAAACTCACATTGATGTGACCTGTATCATTTGAAGGTACAGGTCCGAGTGCAATGCGATTTTTTCTCGCGAGTTTGCCTTCAGCCTCACACACACACATTCTGTCAGTGAAATAGGCTAGGGTCACATTTGCTTTTCTTTTTTACATCCTGATCCGGTTTTGAGCATTACAAATGCTCAAAACCGGATCCGGATCCTTAGCCTATAAGCTGCAATAGAAAAACTGGATTGCCCAAATGGCAATCCGGCTACCGCATCCGGTTTTGCAGTCTGCGGTAAAAATCATGCAGGCTGCGTCTATTACAGTCGTTGCAAAACCGGATTAGTTTTTTTAATATGGGCACCTATGGGAACCGGATCCAGTACCGCAAGGTTGCGGTGCTGGATCCGGTTCCGGATTCAGTTTAGAAAATTGCAAAAATCCACATTCCAAAACCGGATGCATTAATGCATCCAGATCCGGAATGAGGATTGCATTTTGACAAATTTTAAGAAGTATGAAGGCACAGTCCAAAACCTATCTGGTAATGGTTGCGGTTACCGGATTGTGCCTTCTAAGTGTGACCCTAGCCATAATCGGTCATCTGCACTGCTCCACTGAATTACATTTGTCCAAGTGCCACCCATTTTTCACAGGTTGCACTCAGACCAAAAATATAGTCATGTGAACCAGGCCTAGGGTCACACTTCAGGTGCTGACAGGCAACGCCGCGCCATAGTAACCCGATGTTTACCTTGGATGCGGCCAAACAAGAAGCCCCAGGAACTGCATTTTAGCTGAATGCACAGGAAAACATTGCAGATAATGTGCGTCCTCCCCTGAGCCTGGACAATCCTTCAGAAACTTAGTTTCTGCACGGACCAGTGCATAGCGTTACCAGCAGGCAATGCTATGCGCCGCCAGGCTATGGATCTCTATGGCAACCGGACACTTACCACAGCCGCCAGCTCCACAGAGACCTCCAGGATATGCGCTTTTGGAGAGCGCACAGGAAAATGTTGCAAACAGCATTTCTGCTAAAGCATAAATAAAGGGATTGTCTGTGAATCTGGTGGCTACGGTAAGCGTCCAGTTAACATAGCAATCCATACACAGGCGGCACATAGCGTAAGGCCGGCTTCACACCACGGCCAGATCCGATCCGGGGCTGTCAGGGGTGAACCTGACAGCCCCGGACCGGATCTGGACACAGAATCGGAGGGCAAATATGCCCTCCAGTCCGGTGTGCAGCTGGATGCCGCTAATTGCAGCCGCAGCTGCTGATTATTCAAGATCGCAGCTAACAGGGAGCTAGCCGTGGTCCTGAAAATACAGAAGCGTGCCCAGTTGCCGGATCCTCCCGGATCGGGGAAATCCGGCCTCATAGACTCCCATGTTAGGGAGCACCGGATTGCCCTGTCTCTGGGAGGATCCGGGAAAATCTGTGAGGATCCGATTTTTCTCCCCAGACACAAAAATGCTACATACTCCGATTTTGTGTCCGGGAGAAAAATCAGATTCCTCCTCGATTCTCCCGGACACATGGAAACCGGATGGCAGAGAGCTGCCATCCGGCTCCATCCGGCCCCATAGGATACTATGGGGCCAAAATCCGGACAGCCCCAGATCGGATTACACCGTGGTGTGAAGCCAGCCTTACCTGCTGTTAACGCTATGCGCTGCTCCGTGCAGAAACTAAGTTTCTGCTGGATTCTGCAGGCTCAGGGGCAGAGGCAAATCTGACCCTAGCCTAAGGCAAGGGCCACACTGATGTTTTTATTCTATTCTAACGCAATCCGGTTAAAACCTAGCAGTTTTCCCAGAAGCGCATAGCGGTAATGCTATGCAGTTCGGAAAAATGCTGCCCCTAGTTACCCGATGTGTATCATAATTACCAGTCACACACAAAGTTGCGTGGACTGCGCTTTAGCTGAACGCACAGAAAATGTTGTCTGCTAAAGCGCAGTCCACGCAGCTTTGTGTGTGGCTGGTGTCTATGGTTACCAACTTCTACGTTTTAACCGGATTGCGTTAGAATAGGGTAAAAACGTCAATGTGGCCCTAGTGAAGGCTAGGGTCACATTTAGGATGTTGCATCCGTTTGAGAGATGCATTAAAGGATGTTTTTCTTTCCATTGCTATTCCCATGACATGTGTGTTCATTTTTAATGCATGCGTTTCCCATAGACTCCCATGTTAGGCTGGGGTCACACATAAGCCCTCAGTCCGTTTTTGGCTTCATTTTTGTCATTTTTTTTTTCTAAGTCCAAAAACTGACAGAAAAACGCATTGGGTGTAATAAACACCCTGTGCGTTTTTCTCTGGAGCTCAAAACATTGCCCTGTCCGTTTTTGAGCCAAAAATGCAGTAAACAGCGTTTTTGGCATCAGTTAAAAAACGCATGCATTAACGCATGCGTTTTTTTAACATGGGGCCCTATGGGAAACGCATGCGTTAACGCATAGCACATATAGGCATCTGCGTTAACGCATGCGTTAACGCATATGCGTTTTTCATGAAAAAATGACTAAGTCCCAAAAACGTACAGGAGTGCAGGAGACACAAAAAGCACCCTATAAAAAACGGATTGGTGATGAAAAGGACTTCCAAAAACGGATTTCTATGTGTAAGGCTGGGGTTACACATAGAAATCCGTTTTTGGAAGTCCTTTTCATCACCAATCCGTTTTTTATAGGGTGCTTTTTGTGTCTCCTGCACTCCTGTACGTTTTTGGACTTAGTCATTTTTTTCAGAAAAAACGCATGTGCGCAAACGCAAGTGGCTATATATGCCATGCGTTTGCGCATGCGTTTCCCATAGGGCCCCATGTTAAAAAAAACGCATAAAAACGCATGCGTTTTTTAACTGATGCCAAAAACGCTGTTTACTGCGTTTTTGGCTCAAAAACGGACAGGGCAATGTTTTGAGCTCCAGAGAAAAACGCACAGGGTGTTTATTACACCCAATGCGTTTTTCTGTCAGTTTTTGGACTTAGAAAAAAAAAATGACAAAACTGAAGCCAAAAACGGACTGAGGGCTTATGTGTAACCCCAGCCTAACCCCAGCCTTAAAAAAAAGCATGCGTTTTCCAAAACAGGCCCAAAAATGCTGCAGCCCACATTTTTATGTGCACTATGAAAAACGCAAAGCGCCAAACGCATTGCACTTTGGCATTGCGTTTTTTGCATTGGAGTCTATGGGTGTGTTAACGCAAACGTTTTTACACATGTGCACATAAAAATAAAGCATGATTTTAGCAGATGCATGGCGTGAATCTGACCTAGCCTAACTGCATCAATTCACTACACCCATTCTTAGCAAACAACATAATAGCTCCAATTTTACAATAATTGCACATAAGTATCCAGCACATACGTGTCATACTTAATCTATGCGTAAAATGTGTGTTGTGCATAATATCTACTATACTGTACAAAAGAGAATGATACTATCTGAAATAATAATACACTTAATTCTTGAATTTTCACTGCACAGAATGAAGAGATTTCGATTTAATGCATTGCCTGTAACGTTATTGTAATTGTGTTGTACCAGGAACCCCATTGTGGGCACCACCAACACTATTGTCTCAGACTGCTGTTTAGCGACTTGTTTAATTTGTGCATATCCTGTTGCGTGTTCCCCAGTTCTCCAGGGGTGTATATGAAACTAGAGACATTTTGTGAGAGTGATGACCTTCAACTTCAGCGCAACATGCAGCCACTCTCTGTGCGTTTGGAGCACACGCGTCCAGATATCAGCTGAGCGCACAGCAGGGTCGCATTTACAAGGAGCTTTGCTCTCACGTCTGAAACGAGATGTATTCCTGCAGAGATCCACAGAGACTTTCTGTAATAAAAGATTTTCTCAAAATGGGACACATTTATATAATTTAAATAGACTACTAGGGAGTATTTCCAAGTCGCTAGCAAAAATGAGCTTTATCAATTATTAATGAGTTCATTTACTTTAAATACTGCGCTGTGTAGGTGAACATAAATACAACATGTAAGTGATTTATTGAACTAAAGCTAAACGTCCTCATAGGATTGAACGTCAGTTTTAAAAGCTTATGTACTTCACAAACACAAAGTATACATACATCTCGCCAGACACTTTTCTAATGAGAATTGTGGGAATATCTTGACACGCGCAAAATGTGTAGATACTTCTGCAGCAGAAGTCCTTCCCATACATCTGAACAGACCTTTATAAAAATCCATACAAGTCTTGCAGAAGCAATGATATTCATATGTATGGGACATATGCAGCAGAAATGTCAGAAACCTCGAGGTTTCATGGGAAGGATTAAATTTGTGATGTCCTTGAAAAAATTGGACGTGTTCTAGCATACTTCCCAAACTGTACAGAAAGTAGGACAAACGATGCGACGTGCACTGCGGCAAGTTTTGGCCATACCACTAGCCAAACTCACAAGCACAACCTTTAGGTTATGTTCACACAGGTAAAGTTTTGCTGCCTTTTTGAGGTCAGGTTTTGCCTTGGTTTTATGTAAATGTAAACTAATCTAATCCTGCAGTTTTGGTTCCCAGCAAAACTTAAGGCCCCTTTCACATCTATGTGTTGTGCTTTCGCCTGCGTTTGCTTGGCCTGCACTAGCGCAAATGCAAGTGCAGGTGCATTTTCAAGCAAATGCAGGCAAGCACATAGATGCACAGCTCTTGCGCTTGTCTGCATTCACGCCGCCATTACCTTCTATGGCGAGCGCAGGACACAAAATGCCGGGAGCGCAAGTCTGCAGGAGGGCTGAGTGTGAGTGCATGCAGCACTCAGGAAGCACCGGAAATGCATAATGGGTGGTTTCCGGCGCATCTAACATGGGAGCCTATGGGGCCGGATTGCTCTGATCCGGGAGGATCTGGGAACCGAACACCTGCGGCCGCTTTGCCGCTGTTATTTCAGGACCGCGGCTAGCTCTCCGCGATCCTGAATCATTAGCAGCTACAGCTGCATGCGGCTGCACACCGAACCGGAGGGCGTATTAGCCCTCTGGTTCTGTGTGCTGATCCGGTCCGGGGCTGTCCGGTCCATAGCGGATCTAAACGTGGATCGGATCGGATCTAAACGTGGTGTGAAACCAGCCTAATAATCATTGTGGGACAACACTTCAGAATTCTGATAGACCCATTTCACATCAATGATGGGCATTGCGTTTGGCTGCAATGCGTTTTCATTGCGTTTTTATCGCAAAACGCAATGAAAAGCATACGTTAATACACCCATTGATTTCAATGAGAAACGCATTGCAAACGCAAGTAAAAATGCATGTCATTTTCTGCAAATGCAGAACGCATGCCTTTTTGCAATTGCAGCCCATAACATGTCCAGCCATGTTTTCGGCTGTGTTTGCAAAAAACGCATGCGTACGTCTATAGCAGAAAATGACATGTGTTTTTACTTGCGTTTGCAATGCGTTTCACATTGAAATCAATAGGTGCTTTAACACATGTGTCTCATTGCATTTCTATGCATTAATGCAGTGCAAAAACACATAGAAATGCAAATGCAACCCCCCTTAGATGTGAACTTAGCCATAGACTTTGCTGGGATAAGGATAGGCATGCAGTTTTGGGACAAAAGGTAACGCAAAAATGCTACAAAAATGCAGTATCAGCACACAGTTTTACCCTTTTTTCCTACCCTGGCAGAAGAATATGTCAGAGGGCAAGCAGTGAGGGTCATTCAGCAGTTCGCTGAGGATAGCGTTGTATCCGGGATAGTTGGGATTAGGCTAGGGTCACACTTGGGTTGTGGCATCCACTTGGCGGATGCGTGCAAGGAAGCGTTTTTTTGTCCTTGTGTTCACATGACATGTATGTTGCCTAAATTAACGGATGCTTTAACGCATCTGTTAACGCATCAGTTAATGCATGGTACATACATGTATCATGCATTAACGGATGCATTTTCCATAGACTCCAGTGTTAAATTAACACATCTGTTTTCCAAAATGGCCCAAAAAACGTTGCAGAATGTGTTATGATGTGCGCTACAAAAAATGCATAGCGCTAAAAGCATTGCAATTTGACAATGCATTTTTTGCATTGGAGTATATGGGTGCATTACTGCATCTGTTTTTACACATTTGCATATGAAAAAAAACACATTATTTTGGCGGATGCATGGCGTAAGTGTGACCCTAGCCATATGGACTTATTTTTGTTTATATAGTTGTAGCAGCCATATATTTTTCATTTTTATGTCAAATTCACTACATGATATCTTGGTTTTTTGGTCTCTAAGGCCAGAGCCACACTTGCATCTGCAATCCAGTTACTGGTTTCCCAGTTTTTGACATGCTGAAATCTTGAAAACCGGATCCGGTAATGCACCCATACACCCCAATGCAAAAACTGGAATGCAACAGTGCAATCCATTTACCGGATTGTGTTTTTGAGAAACCCATTTTAAATAGGGTCTGCAACATTTTTTGGTGCATTTTCAAAAACCATGTTTTTAACATGGGGGGTCTATGGGAAACGCATGCGTTACCGCATGGTACATATAGGTACCATGCGTTAACGGATCCGGTAAAAATGCCTCAAAAATGGCAAGGGGAAAAACAGGCCCCCAGCCTGGTATATATGGCCCTCTCCCTGGTATATAATCCCCATCCTGGTATATATGGCCGCTCATCCTGGTACATGGCCTCCAGCCTGGTATATATGTCCCCCAGTCTGGTATGTGGTCAGCAGCGGCAGTGGTGCAGTGGGGGCACCGGAGGCAGAGATGCTGAGGTACCTGTGAGCCAATGCTGATGACCGGGGAACAAGAGGAGTAGATGTAATTACAGAGCGATTCGGGTAACATTGATCTCGAAGCAGTGATGCGATGTAAATGGCTGCGGAGGCAGCGCATGTGTAGATTGAGATCTCGGATAGCTGAGATCTCAACTTACACATGCGCTGTCTCCAACGTGATGGACTTCAGGAAAACAGCTGCCGAGATCTCATCTGCACATGTGCCGCCACTGCAGCCATTTTCCTGAAGTCCATCACGTTGGAGGCAGTGTGGGTGTAAATTGAGAGCTCAGCTGTCCGAGATCTCAATCTGCACAGCGCTGCCTGAGCAGCCATGTGACATTGCATCACTTCTGGGAAAGCAATGCATCGGGAACCATTCCACCATGTCACTCTCTCATTCTAAGCCCCAACCGCCAGCATTGTGTCACTGGTACTACAGTGTCCCTGCCTCCTGTTACACTACACCACTGCCACCGCTTCCCTCCCTCCAAAGCTACTTTCAGTTTATAAAATGCACCCCCATTTTCCCCCTTATGGGGGGGAGCGATTTATAATCTGAAAAATATAATCTGGAGTAAGGTCGTGTGTTGACCGAAACGTCGCCATGTTCACCTGAGGGCCAATAAAGGCACAAGGAAAAGGAAAAAGGAGTGCTGCAGTTCATTTTTTTACATTGATAAATAGATAGATAATGCTCCAAAAATAAATATGCTCACATGATCCAGTTAAGTTCAGTAATTTTCACTAATAGTTCATTAATCTGAGACCAGTTGCTTTCTTTGTTATGATTTAAGTTCTACATCTAGCTAGATAGATTGATGGATAGATAATATCTAATAAATATTCAAGATCTGAGAGTCCTCAGTGGTTGACACCTTTTAGTGCCTAACTGAAAAGATGGTACCAAATAGCAAGATTTCGAGACTACTCAGATCTCTTCATCAGGCCCATAATAACACAAAATCGACTAAAGCCCCATTACATAGTACGATGTCCCAGCGATCCGACCAACAATCGGGTTGCTGGGACATCGTTAGCTGATCGCTGGTGAGTTGTCAAACAGGCAGACTCACCAGCGATCAGGACCAGCGAAGAACGCTGGTATCCAGGGTAAACATCGGGTAACTAAGCGCAGTGCTGCACTTAGTTACCCAAAGTTTACCTTGGTTACAAGCCTCCCAGCGTGTGCTGTGTAGGCGCTGGGAGGTTATTGATCGTTGGTCTCCCGCTGTCACACACGTCGACGGTGGCCGTCTAGCGGGAGACCAGCGATAAAATAATGGTCCTGCCATTCTTCCACGATCAACAAACTTATTGTTGGTGGTTGATAGTGTCACATGCAACGATGTTGTTTCGACATTGCTGCAACGTCACAAAACCGGTGACGTTGCAATTATATATCTAATGAGATTGTTGCGTATAACGGGGCCTTTACTTATACAAAATTGTTCTAAATTTTTAACATTGTACAATCTATTGGTTAACATGGTACATACAGTAGATATATTTTCCTGTATCTAATAAATGTCCTGTTTGTTTAATGTCTCTGATAACAATCCATTTGCACATGGTGTCCAGTTTCCTAGCTATATCATAAGAAGCATTTCCCATGCATCAGTGATCGGGGTTAGGTTGCTACTGGGAGACAGAAAGAATTGAGATGGTAATTTAAGACTTGCAGTGTCCATGGCATCAGACTCAGGGGATAAAGTAAGGATTTCAGTGAAGGATCAAAATCTGTTGATAGATCTCATTTACATGTAATTAGCTAATACTGCAAATTTACATATAAATGACCACATTTCTTAACATAAAGAATGCTAACATAAGTTAGGTGAAGAGATTCATATCAGAGCTCAATCAGAAAATAATGCAGAATGTGGAGTCTACTAAACACTTGTGGCTTATGTCTTTATGGCGATAACTCCCTTTCTTTTTTACACATTACACATTACAGTCCAGTTCATTTACATTGAAGGCTGAGAACCAAATTGCATTTATAGGGCATTAAAGTCCCAATATTATTTCTTAAGGTCACCATCACGTTAAAGTAGGGAGAACCAGCTGATTTTCAAAAAAGAAGTATCGGGAAGTTGGATTACTCTTAATTACCGTATATACTCGTGTATAAGCCGAGTTTTTCAGCCCAAAATTTGGGCTGAAAAGTCTCCCCCTCGGCTTACACACGGGTCAATACGGTAGTCGGGGCCGCTCATTATATATGCACTGCTTCCCCCTGTCAATCAGCGGCAGGGGGAAGCAGCGCATATATGCCCCCAAATACTGGCACTCTCCCCCCTTGTAAGGGCCCCCCCCGCTGCGTATCTTACCATCCCGGTCTTCTGCACAGCGCCGCTCCTCGGTGCTCCGTTCTTCATGCTCCCGTCCTGCTACATCCGGGATCTCTGGCCTTCGCAGGCATATGACGTCATCGCGCGACGGCCGGGGATCCCGGATGCAGCGAGGACAGAGCATGGGGAACGGAGCACCGAGGAGCGGCGCTGAGCAGAAGACCAGGATGGTAAGATAAGCAGCGGGGGGGGGGCCCTTACAAGGGGGGCGAGTGCCAGCATTTGGGGGCTGCTATATACCCCCTGGGGGCTGCTGTATACTACCACTGGGGCTGTATATACCACTTGGGCTGTATATACCACTGGGGCTGCTGTATACTACCACTGGGGCTGTATATACCACTGGGGCTGCTGTATACTACCACTGGGGCTGTACATACCTCTGGGGCTGCTGCATACTACCACTGGGGCTGTATATACCACTGGGGCTGCTGTATACTACCACTGGGGCTGTATATACCACTGGGGCTGCTGTATACTACCACTGGGGCTGTATATATCTCTGGGGCTGCTGTATACTACCACTGGGGCTATATATACCTCTGGGGCTGCTGTATACTACCACTGGGGCTGTATATACCTCTGGGGCTGCTGTATACTACCACTGGGGCTGTATATACCACTGGGGCTGTATATACCTCTGGGGCTGCTGTATACTACCACTGGGGCTGTATATACCACTGGGGCTGCTGTATACTACCACTGGGGCTGTATATACCTCTGGGGCTGCTGCATACTACCACTGGGGCTGTATATACCACTGGGGCTGCTGTATACTACCACTGGGGCTGTATATACCACTGGGGCTGCTGTATACTACCACTGGGGCTGTATATATCTCTGGGGCTGCTGTATACTACCACTGGGGCTATATATACCTCTGGGGCTGCTGTATACTACCACTGGGGCTGTATATACCTCTGGGGCTGCTGTATACTACCACTGGGGCTGTATATACCACTGGGGCTGTATATACCTCTGGGGCTGCTGTATACTACCACTGGGGCTGTATATACCACTGGGGCTGCTGTATACTACCACTGGGGCTGTATATACCTCTGTGGCTGCTGTATACTACCACTGGTGCTGTATATACCACTGGGGCTGTATATACCTCTGGGGCTGCTGTATACCACTGGGGCTGCTGTATACTACCACTGGTGCTGTATATACCACTGGGGCAGCTGTATACTACCACTGGGGCTGTATATACCACTGGGGCTGCTGTATACTACCATTGGGGCTGTATATACCTCTGGGGCTGCTGTATACTACCACTGGGGCTGTATATACCACTGGGGCTGTATATACCACTGGGGCTGTATATACCTCTGGGGCTGCTGTATACTACCACTGGGGCTGTATATACCACTGGGGCTGCTGTATACTACCACTGGGGCTGTATATACCACTGGGGCTGCTGTATACTACCACTGGGGCTGTATATACCACTGGGGCTGCTGTATACTACCACTGGGGCTGTATATACCTCTGTGGCTGCTGTATACTACCACTGGTGCTGTATATACCACTGGGGCTGTATATACCTCTGGGGCTGCTGTATACCACTGTGGCTGCTGTATACTACCAGTGGGGCTGTATATACCACTGGGGCTGCTGTATACTACCACTGGGGCTGTATATACCTCTGGGGCTGCAGTATACTACCACTGGGGCTGTATATACCTCTGGGGCTGCTGTATACTACCACTGGGGCTGTATATACCACTGGGGCAGCTGTATACTACCACTGGGTCTGTATATACCACTGGGGCTGCTGTATACTACCACTGGGGCTGTATATACCACTGGGGCTGTATATACCTCTGGGGCTGCTGTATACTACCACTGGGGCTGTATATACCACTGGGGCTGCTGTATACTACCACTGGGGCTGTATATACCTCTGGGGCTGCTGTATACTACCACTGGGGCTGTATATACCACTGGGGCTGCTGTATACTACCACTGGGGCTGTATATATCTCTGGGGCTGCTGTATACTACCACTGGGGCTATATATACTTCTGGGGCGATCTGCTGTGTATACTACCACTGGGGCTGTATATACCTCTGGGCTGCTGTATACTACCACTGGGGCTGTATATACCACTGGGGCTGTATATACCCCTGGGGCTGCTGTATACTACCACTGGGGCTGTATATACACTGGGGCTGCTGTATACTACCACTGGGGCTGTATATACCTGGGTGACTGCTGTGTATACTACCACTGGGGCTGTATATACCACTGGGGCTGTATATACCTTTCTGGGGCTGCTGTATACTACCACTGTGGTGCTGTATACTACCACTGGGGCTGCTGTATACTACCACTGGGGCTGTATATACCACTGGGGCTGCTGTATACTACAACTGGGGCTGTATATACCACTGGGGGCTGTTATATACCTCTGGGGCTGCTGTTATACTACCACTGGGGCTGTATATATCACTGGGGCTGCTGTATACTACCACTGGGGCTGTATATACCACTGGGGCTGCTGTATACTACCACTGGGGCTGTATATACCACTGGGGCTGCTGTATACTACCACTGGGGCTGTATATATCTCTGGGGCTGCTGTATACTACCACTGGGGCTGATATATACCTCTGGGGCTGCTGTATACTACCACTGGGGCTGTATATACCTCTGGGGCTGCTGTATACTACCACTGGGGCTGTATATACCACTGGGGCTGTATATACCTCTGGGGCTGCTGTATACTACCAGTGGGGCTGTATATACCACTGGGGCTGCTGTATACTACCACTGGGGCTGTATATACCTCTGGGGCTGCTGTATACTACCACTGGGGCTGTATATACCTCTGGGGCTGCTGTATACTACCACTGGGGCTGTATATACCACTGGGGCAGCTGTATACTACCACTGGGTCTGTATATACCACTGGGGCTGCTGTATACTACCACTGGGGCTGTATATACCACTGGGGCTGTATATACCTCTGGGGCTGTATATACCACTGGGGCTGTATATACCACTGGGGCTGCTGTATACTACCACTGGGGCTGTATATACCTCTGGGGCTGCTGTATACTACCACTGGGGCTGTATATACCACTGGGGCTGTAGTATACCTCTGGGCTGCTGTAAAACTACCACTGGGGCTGTATATACCACTGGGGCTGCTGTATACTACCACTGGGGCTGTATATAGCTCTGGGGCTGCTGTATACTACCACTGGGGCTGTATATACCACTGGGGCTGTATATACCTCTGGGGCTGCTGTATACTACTACTGGGCTGCTGTATACTACCACTGGGCTGCTGTATACTACCACTGGGGCTGTATATACCACTGGGGCTGCTGTATACTACCACTGGGGCTGCTGTATATACCTCTGGGGCTGCTGTATACCAACACTGCTAGGGGCTGTATACCTGTGCTGGGGTCCACCCTAGGCTTATACACGAGTCAATAGGTTTTCCCAGGTTTTGGGGGCAAAAGTAGGGGGGTCGGCTTATACACGGGTCGGCTTATACACGAGTATATACGGTATGTTGTTTTCCTGAAAGAAAAGGGATACGTTTTGGGGAGTCAGCAGATAACTGTCCCCCAAACAGGCATTACAAAGTGGGGGACTATTCTGCTATTATTTTGTATAAAGGGGTTGTGCAAAAAAGGGATAAAACAGAAGAAGAGATAAAGCTTGGGCATTTTCAGCCTTTCCTTTTACCCACACCCAGTACTCACTGCTCCAATATGTACTGTAAAATGTGAAAAAAAGGTGATTCATTAACTAGATTAATTAAATTACATCATTACGATGCAATATTAATGCAATAATATAAAAAATATTTGCTGAAAACTGCGAAGACTGCCAGAGCAATACACAGAAGGGTCACTAGCTACAATTTAAAGTATCTACTTTGTGGTTATAATGTGTTTTAGTGACATTTATGTTTGTTTTTGTTTATATATATGCAGGGATTATTTCTCATAATGATACAAAGGCAATATATTTTTTTTCTATCGTACGATACCTTCTGCCTAGTACCACTACAATAATGTGCCATTATCATTATATACTCATTTTACTGCTGTCCGTGGAGATTCGTGGCATTTGGTCCTCCCAGGCACCATGGCTTTGGATGGCTGCTTTATGTGTTATGTTTTATTTGTTAGATCGTCCTTATTTTTTTATTACCTTGGAACGATAAATTATGAATCATAACAAAATACAGACATAGGGTAGCCATTGTTCAATCAGCATTCATGATTGCAAACTAGATTTTAGATCTCAATTAGCTTCATAGGATTCTCAGGTAGTTTTTAATATAAAGTAATTTTCAGATTGACCATGCATCATTTGTGACATGGATTACAGAGCGGCATAGTGCTGTGTTACTGTATTGCTTTTATAATGTGTCCAATACATTCTCTTGTTTTTCGTCTACTCCTTTCCAGTTAAGTAATGTAAAAGTCAATAGGAAAGTAGATATGGACAAGAAAGGTCACATATTGATAAATGGCTCAACATTGATTTGAAATAAAACTAAACAGCATTTGTATGTAGTGACAGAGACAATGATTTACGGTCTACATACTTAATGGTAAAGGCATCTTTGGGAGCGATACATCAAAGCCTCTTGACTGAAAACACTAGACGGATAGAATTACTTCAGTGCAACAGTATATTTTATTATTTCTTTTTGATGCATGCTGTTTGTATGTATGATCCGTAATGAAAACATGTGTGTTGCTCCGTCATGGTATGGTTCTAGGCAAAAAAGAAACACAGAAATGTATGGAAGACTTCCAACCAGGACATTAAACTTACATCGCTACATATTAGATTGCATTAGAGTAGATAACTTCATAATAAACATATCCATCCAAATGTCTACTTAAATTAGCACCAGGACCTCCTAAAAAATGAGACATCGGTTCTGCTCAATGCACCGCGGACTCCCGCTTCACTGCGCCGATGCGAGTGCAGCTGTCACTCACCGTGGCGGCCAAAGGAGGGACAGGAAATTTGAAATCTGCAGGGTGGGTTAAGCAGCCTGGAGGGGCAGCGAGCACATCATACACCAGGTCTAAACAGCAGCCTCCTAGTCTCAGCAGGAGGCCAGCTCTGGACATAATAAATGTTCATATTTCAGGTATGAGGGGCCAGTCTGGACACATACAGGGGTTACTAGAACCCCATTTACATCATGTAAATGCTGGTGGGCATAGTTTAAAATGTCCAAAGAGGGTGACAGGTTCCCTTTACTGCTGATTAAATCAATTCATATATTCAATACTTACATATAAACTATCTTAGGCAAGGGTCACACATACCAGCTGTTTTTGCTTCAGGACCGTTTTTGGGAAAAAAAATGTAATTTTTCTTCTAAGTCCAAAATCGGATCTGTTAACGGTTGGTGCACTTCGGTGTACCTGCGTTTTTCAAAAACGGTCATCCGGTTTTCCTGGGATCAAAAAAATGTTGCAGGCACCTATAGCACCATCGTTAACGCAGGGTCTCAACTCCAGCTCGAGGCCGCAACAGTCAGGTTTTCAGGATTTCTAGATTTGACATGGCCAACAATACATGTCAAATTCTAAGGAATCCGTAAACGGACTGTGTGCGGCCCTCGAGCCCTGATTGAGGACCTCTGCGTTAACGGATATACGGTTTTGGTGAAAAAATTACTAAGTCCAAAAAATGGCCAGGACCTCAGGGAACACTTTTAGCACCCTAACATTAACGGATCCAGTTTTCTAAGCCCTCAAAAAAGCAGAATGCCATGTGTGACCCTAGCCTTAGCAAACAGAGGGCTGCTGTATTCTTTGGTTTGTATCTAAGTTGCAATAGATCACATATACTTATGGACAGTATAGGGATGAAGATCCTCTTGATGAGGATCTTAGAAATGACATTTACGTGAACTCTTAGCAACCACAGTGCGATCACAATCTAGTTTACAGTTTTTTAAATTGTTAGAGCCTGAACATTTTTTGCAGGTAAACAACATTTCCATCTGCAGAACTGCATGCCAATTATAAACCAATGTGAAAACTATGCATTTTGTCAGTAACAATGCATTTCAGGCCAGTTTTTCAAAGGATCGAGGTAGCTTTATGGCAATTACTTGTGAATTCATCCTTAGGAAAGTTCATTTCATTTATGGAGAAAGCTTTACCTTACAGCAGGTCCTAAAGATTGATAGCCTTTCTCCATAGACAGGAAAGTGATTTCAGGAACTTGAGAGTTAATTAATTTTAATTACTGAAAGATGAGGGTGCGCATAAGTATTTTTTTTTTCAGTGTTTGACCTGCATTTTGTTCTCTCCTGGAACTCGTCAGAGTATCATGTATCATGATCACAGGTTTTTGCCTGGGTCTTAGGACCATCTAAACTCTATGTGCACACAGTAGCAGGCTGCAGACAGCAAACGGAGTCCGTGGAGCCTCGATTAAGAGTCTCATGGATTTCACTGTGTTTGAGTGCTTTAGCCGGCTGACCGCAGTGTTTTCCTTGACTGGTCTCCCTGAAATCAATGAGTGCTTTGTGAGGCTGCAGATAGCAGGCCCAAACTGGAAGCAAGATCGCACAAGATGATTGATGAAGAATGGGCAGCTATGCCAAGAAGGCGGCTCATAGGGAGAGGATCCTGAGTGGTCTGTTGCAGGTTCTTAATGTTATCTCAGTCAGCCTATAGAATTAGAGTATACTACAAAATAATGGATAGTTTATCAAATTTTCATGAGATGCTGTATGTACCTCTATCTGTTTATAGTGCATAAGATGTACTGTGCCAAGTGCTGTTCATATATGGATGTAGAGGGCTGGGGACCAACCCGCACAGGGGCCCACCTATGTATTTAGCTGTCCTCTGAATGTGCATATGGAGCTGTTGCCACCAGATTTACATATGAAAGCTTTGTACCAGTTATTAACTCTTTATGTTATTGCCAAAGCCTAATAAATTTTATTTATTCTTTTAAGGTTCATAGTTGAACTTGAAGGATGCTAAATACGCATCATATACTCTTTCATGAATGTGTAACTGGATGGTTAAGTGGCCATCCAAACTGTATGATGTAAATGAAAGAAGCATAGCTTGTATTTATGCTTTAGGGATTATGATCACATCATATATTATGTGCATTTCATTTTTTAAGCAATAATTTCATTAGTGGTTATGTTCCAGTTTTGTATTCAATGTACACATTTTCACCTTCATGTTGTGGAACATTAGCCTTTTGTGTAGCTCTCTGCTTCATATACTTATCAGCCTACCAGGCATACATTACAGACAATTACATAACATATATTCATATATGCAGTAATGCTTGTCGCCACAAAGAGGAATGGGAACAGCATGGTATTCACACAATGCATTTTTCATTCTAACATTGAAGTAAAAAATAAACTACCGTATATGAATTTTTCAAGCAAAATGGATTATTTCAATTTGTTAGCTGATTTGTGGAGTCATGCAGGCAGTGCCATTCCGAAAGTCTAGTTGACTTCTCACTGTAGTGAGTATTAACTGAAGCATAGAGAAGCACAAAGAAACTTTTATTGAAGCTTATGTCTAAATAAAGGATATCCTTAGAATTTGGAATGTAGAAGGAAACGTTAGAAAAGGTTCCTCATGTCTTCTTGAATCAGGTAGCCCTAGTTGTATGTAATGATACAGCAGTAGGATGGAATACCATCAATTTTTTACATCACTCCTCTACTGAAAATATGATACATGCATTCAGTTTGATATATTTTCAAGTTACTTTCAACATATTGTTGTAGTTTTTAAGGTTGAAGTGAACTTAAGTCTATCGAGTTCAACTTTTATCCTAACATGTTGATACAGGGGAAGACAGAAACCTTTTTACCCCCCTGGATGACAATAAGCTCCAAATTATGGGAAAAAGTCCTTCCCCACTCCACATATGGCAATCACACTAGTTCCCTGGATCAGCATCCAATCACAGAATCTAGTGCTCATATCCTATAATCTTACATTTCAAATAAGGAGTCCAACCCATCATTACATTTTAGTAGTGAATCAACCATTACAACATCATACGGCAGAGAGTACCATAGCCTCATTGCTCTTACAGTAATAAATCTGTGTATTTGAGATTAAGCCTTTTTTCCTCTAGACATAGAGGATGCCCCCTTATCTGCCCTGTGAGTGCAGGAAGAGCTGCTACAGAGCACAATCTAAGTATTAAAACCTTATATCGTGTTCCGAATTAACATATTTCCCCATATACACTCAATCCTCATACACAAGAGGGAGTAAGATAGCTTAGCAGAATGCTTTATTTCTGTAATAACTCATATTTCTTTCCCACTCTGACCCTTGTAGCCCATTCCTTCACTCCAGCATTGTTGTCTCCATAGCTCACCTCTTTTTCACAAATATGTTCTTACTGACGATCTGATGGTAAATAAATGTGCATTATCTAACAACAGCCACTAGGGGCGCTTCTAAACCGCTTCTTACTGCAGTTTGCATCAAAGTGAAGAGCAACTATAACGTATGCTTCAATTGTAATTATGTATCCACATGGCTGAAAAAGAAGATTGAAGACAAAAATGGAACAAACAAGATAAAAGTATGTATGGAGAACAATGAAGGAGAAGACCTCAATAAAATCACAACATGAAGATCACAGACTATTGTGTCAGCATATAAGAAGAGAAGACTTATCAACCTTTACTGTGCAAAAATCAAGTCAGTTAAAGCCCCGTCCCCAACAATGTCGAGAAGCTCCCCTAAAATTCCCACTTTATGTTTGAGTGATTAGCTATTCTCCTCATGGAGAGGAATCTGCCTGCCGACATAGGAGACAGATAAGCTGATAAGGAGACAGTTAAGCTGATAAGGAGACTTATAGCTGCAATGCTCCTGTGGGAAATATGCAAATTGTCACTTCAGTGAGGAAGTAAAAAACTCTAATGCCACCCAATGAAGGTAGCAATCCTTAAAGTCATAATCGACTCTTTAACAAGCCTTTAATATGACCCAGGATTTGTGCCAGATCAGAACCCCAGACTGCAGACGCTGCAACTTATTGGTTGGCATTAGAGTTTTTCACTTCCTCACTGAAGTGACAATTTGCACTCTTGTTTGGAGATTTGTTAGATTTACTCTGTTTGTGGACTGTCCCGGGAAAATGAGTATGTGCTGGAGATGTGGGGCGCACCCTGAAACCCTTTTATTTAGAGAATAAAGAGCTACTCCCAACCCTGCACTAGACTATTGGTGGAAAACAGAATCAATCCGATATTGTACATACTGTATTATGCAACAATGATGTAATTTAAAGGATGAGTAATCCCAAGGCCTTCCTGTTATCAAGTTATCTCCGATTGCTGATGTTTAACCATTTCAATGCTGCTGTTAGTCTGCAACATTCAAACAGCATGATTACTAGTGAGCGCATATATCAAGAAAATGAAATAATAGCCAAAGATATTTAAATTGATTCATTGCATGGAGAAATACACCAAGACAACATAAATTTGTCAGGATGCAATGAAAAACCCACAAGCTATTCTTACCGAATTTTTCTGAATTTCATTATTTTTATTTTTATATATTACACAGACTTGCTGGGCTATATAAAACTCTGCCTTTGACATAAATAAAATTACCGTATATACTCGTGTATAAGCCGACCCGTGTATAAGCCGACCCCCCTACTTTTGCCCCCAAAACCTGGGAAAATCTATTGACTCGCGTATAAGCCGAGGGTGGACCCCAGCACAGGTATACAGCCCCCAGCAGTGTGGTATACAGGCCCCCGCAGTATGATATACAGCAGCCCCCAGTGGTATATACAGCAGCTCCCAGTGGTATATACAGCAGCCACAGTGGTATATACAGCAGCCCCATTGGTATATACAGCAGCCCCCAGTGGTATATACAGCAGCCCCAGTGGTATTGAAGCCCCTATATACAGCAGCCCCAGTGGTGTATACAGCAGCCCTTATATACAGCAGCCCCAGTGGTATTGCAGCCCCTATATACAGCAGCCCCAGTGGTATTGCAGCCCCTATATACAGCAGCCCCAGTGGTATTGCAGCCCCAGTGGTGTATACAGCAGCCCCTATATACAGCAGCCCCAGTGGTATTGCAGCTCCTATATACAGCAGCCCCAGTGGTATTGCAGCCCCAGTGGTGTATACAGCAGCCCCTATATACAGCAGCCCCAGTGGTATTGCAGCCCCAGTGGTGTATACAGCAGCCCCTATATACAGCAGCCCCAGTGGTATTGCAGCCCCAGTGGTGTATACAGCAGCCCCTATATACAGCAGCCCCAGTGGTATTGCAGCCCCAGTGGTATTGCAGCCCCTATATACAGCAGCCCCAGTGGTATTGCAGCCCCAGTGGTGTATACAGCAGCCCCTATATACAGCAGCCCCCAGTGGTATATACAGCAGCCCCAGTGGTATTGCAGCCCCTATATACAGCAGCCCCAGTGGTATTGCAGCCCAGTGGTGTATACAGCAGCCCCTATATACAGCAGCCCCAGTGGTATTGCAGCCCCAGTGGTGTATACAGCAGCCCCTATATACAGCAGCCCCAGTGGTATTGCAGCCCCTATATACAGCAGCCCCAGTGGTATTGCAGCCCCAGTGGTGTATACAGCAGCCCCTATATACAGCAGCCCCCAGTGGTATATACAGCAGCCCCAGTGGTATTGCAGCCCCTATATACAGCAGCCCCAGTGGTATTGCAGCCCCAGTGGTGTATACAGCAGCCCCTATATACAGCAGCCCCAGTGGTATTGCAGCCCCAGTGGTGTATACAGCCCCTGTATAACGCAGCCCCAGTGGTATTGCAGCCCCAGTGGTGTATACAGCAGCCCCTATATACAGCAGCCCCAGTGGTATTGCAGCCCCAGTGGTGTATACAGCAGCCCCTATATACAGCAGCCCCAGTGGTATTGCAGCCCCAGTGGTGTATACAGCCCCTATATACAGCAGCCCCAGTGGTATTGCAGCCCCAGTGGTGTATACAGCCCCTATATACAGCAGCCCCAGTGGTATTGCAGCCCCAGTGGTGTATACAGCCCCTATATACAGCAGCCCTAGTGGTATTGCAGCCCCAGTGGTGTATACAGCCCCTATATACAGCAGCCCCAGTGGTATTGCAGCCCCAGTGGTGTATACAGCCCCTATATACAGCAGCCCCAGTGGTATTGCAGCCCCAGTGGTATTGCAGACCCTATATACAGCAGCCCCACACAAATGCTGGCACACGTCCCCCCCTGTTGTAAGGCTTCCCCCTGCTGATTACTTACCATCCCTGGTCTTCAGCAGCACCCCGGCGCCGGTCCTCTGTGCTCCGGTCCTCCGCGATCCCGTCCTCTGTGCTCCGCTCCACGGCTGCATCCGGGGTCCCCGCGCGTCGCAGAAGCGATGACGTCATCGCGTCTGCGACCCGGCCGGTCACATGATACAGCCGGGGAACGGAGCACAGAGGACGGGATCGCGGAGGACCGGAGCACAGAGGACCGGCGCCGGGGTGCTGCTGAAGACCAGGGATGGTAAGTATTCAGCAGGGGGGGGGCCTTACAACAGGGGGGGGACGTGTGCCAGCATTTATGTGGGGCATTATCTACCTATATGCACTGCTCCCCCTGGCGCTGATTGACAGGGGGATGCAGTGCATATGTAATGAGTGGCCCCACGTGACGGGGCCGCTCATACAGCAGCCTCCCCCCGCCTCCTCCTGCCTCCCCAGCCCGACACAGCCCCCACCCCACTCACCCCTGTATAGTGACTCGTGTGTAAGCCGAGGGGGCAACTTTTCAGCCCAATTTTTGGGCTGAAAAACTCGGCTTATACACGAGTATATACGGTAATATAATATAATATATTATAATATAATATAATATAAAGCAAAACTAAATATTAGGATCAGCTAAAGCACATTCAAATACATAGGCCATGTTCACACACAATTTGCGTTTTTTTTTAGCACTCCTAAAAGCACTTGCGTTTTTTTAAGAGTACCAAAAAATGTGCCTTGTGTGTGTGAAAGCATTGAAAACGTTTTTGCAAATAGTCATACACCCAAATAACAAAAAACGCATGCCATAAATGCTATAAAAAAAATTTTATTTCATTTTCCTGCTTATTTAGGGGGGGGGGTGCTATTGAAAATAAAAAAAATTCCTTTTTGATGACCTCTTTACAAAAACGCTGCCGTTAACGCAGGTGTCTACATGAGCCCTGCGTTAACGCCTGCGTTTCCCATAGGGGCCCATGTTAAGAAACGCATGCGTTTTTGGGAAAACACACCTGCGTTTTTTTCCAGCACCCAAAAACGCTGCATGATGCGTTTTTTGGCCTATGGGAAAAAAACGCAAGTGGCCCTGAAAAATGCATGCACACTCACATGTACCCTGCGTTAACGCACCTGCATTTTTTTTCACACCCCAAAAACCGCAGAGATGGGCAAAAAAACGCATATGTGTAAACATGGCCATAGTGTTGTAGACTGCATGCTGCCGTCTAAAGTGAACCTGACACCTGAAAAATGGTATTAACCTGCAGGTATATAACTGAGTAATTCCTGTCGGTAGTGGCACCGAGAACAAATGATCGTCAGGGGTGGGAGGTGCTGCACATCCACCGATCAGACATTGATTACGATAGGTCATTAATGTTAAAGTCCCAAACAACACTTTTAAGTTTAGGGCAGGATAACATGTAATTCAGGGGGTACAGTAGTACTTTATATCCATTATTATATTATATTCAATATTTATTAAAGGGGTTGTCTGAAGATGAATCTTTAGGAATTACCAGCCCCAACTTCCTGCTTTGCCAAGAGAGGTGCCCTCCTGAAGATATTAACAGTTGAGACCAGAGGTATTGTTGCACTGCTGGTCCAAACTCTACTTTTCCCGGGTTATTAGCTTTTTGGCTCTGCAGCATTGTAGCATAGGAGAAGTGCAGGGGCATTGAAGATGGTTGGATCCAATGATCCAGTTTCCGAGTGGTGCCAGCCAGCCCTAAAGAATAGATCCTGCTTGTGCCATGCAGTCCTCACCTTGGTAGCCAACTATGCTAGACCTGTAGTCACACAAATGAACTATACATTATAACATTAAAAATCTTGCCATTCTTGAAAATTGAGATGTATTTTAATAAGACGTAAATTGCAAAGATGTTGATTTTACAAGCACTTTATCCATTTATGAACTTGAGTTAAGACCTGTATGTGTCATAAATGGTAGTATTGGACAAAGATGGGTTCGGTAGCAGGATGGCAGTGATGGGCAAAAGGAGATCAGAGGAACTAGTCTGACCCTTATGGTACCTTTACACGCCGCGACGGCAGGCTGGATACATCCCGCTACTTCACGTGCACGAGCACGCTCAAACGGTTACAAACGGTCAACGCATCACCTTTACACGCCGCGACAAGATGCGCTACGCCACGCTACATTTATAGCTAGCTACATCGCCTGGTGTCTCAAGTAGCCAGCTGTAGCTCATTTACACACCGCTATAACCAGCTACTATGGGCGTACCTGGTGCAGCAGGGCCAGCACATAGGCGTGCTACAATTGTGGATTACGAGCCGTCCATACGCTGATAGGACGAAGCAATAACATCCTGATTGGGCAGGCAACGCAGGAGGCTAAGTAATACAGCACGCTCGAGCAATTGTGTAGTGTGACTCGTCAGCTCCTTTAAATATGCCTCCCTATGCAGCGACTACCAATCGTCATGCAGCAGCTTCCACCAATGATCGCACATGGGGCGCGGTAACACGGAGCCAGGGTCACGCCTTAGCTACATTGCAGCTACATCGCAGGGTGTCCAGAGTTCCCTTCCGTTGCCTCTTTACACGCCGATACAGCTCGCTACCATCGGCGTTGTAGCCATCAGTTTTCGAGCAGAGCTAGGAAACAGATGTATCTGTTGCCGGTTGTAGCGTCACGTCTTCAGACGCCGCTACGACGGGCTACATTGGCGCTACAAGCTACATTTGTAGCCTGTAGCGGGATGTATCCAGCCTGCCGTCGCGGCGTGTAAAGGTACCATTAGACTGGGGGGCCGTAGCTGACCCTGTTCCCAAAAACACCACTAAAGGTGAGGGTGTCAGGGCCACAACCCTTGCCCTGCTCCTGACCAGCCCTTGGCTATGACCTCCGCACCTCCACCCAAGGTCCAGGATAAGTACGGCAACTCCCAGATAGATAGCTAACTCCGCAAAGCTATAAGCAAGAAGGCTTCAGTAGAACAGCACACAGCGTCAACACAACTCACGGTCTTTGCAGAGAATTAAATCTATCTGCGACACCAGATGATGTGTCATCAGACTAAGGCTGGTGGAGTGGACAACCACATCACCTGATTCACTCAACAACTGGTACTGCAGAGCCACGGACGTTAACCCTTAATAGACTGAAGGAAATTAACTCCATTTAACTACTGCAGAGCAATTCACAGAGACTGCAGAGCAGTCTACATGTTACAGTATGTGCTAGCCCTTTGGTGACATAGTGCCTGCTCTAATTAACAGTTGCTGAACTAACACTATTTCGATTAATATACCACTTAACACTATATATATGTTACTCATATATACAATACTTTGCAAAGGTTTTAGGCAGCTGTGGGAAAAATTACACAGGTCAACAAAAAAAATTTTTTTTTCTGGTGCCCAAAATATTTTAATGAATTTGGGGTATTTTGGGGGTGCTGATTCTGAATATGCTATCAGTTTTGCCAGATTGGCTCAAGTTTTTGAGATTTTTGGTATCTTATTTATTGCACTTGTTCGTAAATGCGACGCATCATCTCATTAATTTCTTTGGATTAGTACTTGAACTGAGCAGTTCTCAATATAGTTTTGTGTTAATTAGTGTTCTAAAAGTTTGTTCATAGCTTGGTTTTTGGCACTAACTTTATGTTGTTGTCTGTTGTCCAGTGAAAAGCATGAACTCATCAAGAAGAAGTTGTCTTAACGATCCAGACTCATTCTGTTACATTTGTGGTGAATATACACTGACAAAACATAGAAGAAACATAACAGACTTCGTTAAAAAAGTAGCAAAAAACGTCTTTTTTGTTACACATTTTACGAAAAATCTCAAAAACTTGAGCCAATCTGGCAAAACTGATGACATATTCAGAATCAGCACCCCAAAGTTACCCTAAATTCAATGAAATATCTTTGGCACCAAAAATGCTGTTGACCAGTGTTATGCAAAGCATGAATGCTTTTTTTTAAAAAAAATTGTTAATACTTTTTGTTTATGAATTAAAAAAATTCATAGAGAATGAACAAAAGGCAAAACTAAATCAAATCATTATTATTATTATTATTATTATTATTATTATTATTATTATTATTATTAATTATTATTATTGCACCATTTAATCCATGGTACCTTACATGTGAAAAGTGGTGAACACAATACAGACTAGTACAATATTCATGAACAATAAAAGGCACAGGCAGGTTTAGGAGGAGAGAGGACCCTGCCCGTTAAGGCTCACAGTCTACAATGTATGTGGTGTGACCACCTTTGCCTTCAAAACAGCATTAAAGCATCAATTCTTTCATGAACATTTTCACTATTTTTGAAGGAACTCGGTAGGGTGGTTGTTCCAAACACCTTTCAGAACCAACCACAGGACAATGATCCCAAACATACAGCCAATGTAATTAAGAACTATGCCCCCACAGAGCCATGAGATCCACATAATCGAGATAGCTTGGGGTTTTATCAAGAGATAGACAGATTTAGGCAAGCCTACATCCACAGAAGATCTGTGGTTAGTTCTAGATAATGTTTGGAACAATCCCTTTGCAGAATTCCTTCAAAAACTGTGTGCAAGGGTAGCTAGGAGAACTGATGTTTTGAATATTGGTTTGAAGGTAAAGGGTGATCACACCAAATATTAAGGTGATTTAGATTTCTCTTTTTTTTTATCACTTTGCATTGTGTTAATTGAAAAAGAATGAACTATTAATTTTTCTGTTGTATTTTACATTTTTTTCACTCTTGCCTAAAACATTTACACACAACTGTATATATTACGCATTCTACAAAATTATCAATTGCTGCCAGTGTCCATTCTATTTTTTTCCACACCTCCTTAAAACATTTGCATACTTCTGTACATATTACATATACTACAACATTATTAATTGCCACCAGTATATGTTCCATTTTTTTCTGTCATTTTTCTGTCAAGAAAAGCTCAGGAAACCCCCAAGTGTATATGTGTGTAAGAAGCAGTCAGATCACTTTGATTCCCTATAATATTACAAAGTGATGAATTGCCAGAGGCAACTGACCAAACCGAGAAGCATTAACAGACCTGCCACTGCAGTTTGATAAACTGTGCAGAAAACATCTAGTCATTACCATCCTGAGACTTTACAAATGAGTATGAAATACAGTAGTAATTACATAGGAATATGTAAGTGACTTTTGAAGAGGCATTTCCCTCTCTGTGGGCATACTGACCTACAAGGCAAAAGTGAGATTTTTAGTTATAGGAAGAATGTATAACATTTCATATAGTCATTACCCAGGCACACTCTAGATATTAAATTACATATTCATACTACTGTATTAATTTATTTATAACATAGTGTATAATTATATAAAAAGAAGTGTTCACAGGGCCCCACTAAAATATAAGCAGAAGAAGAACCAGTAGAGTAGAGTGGCTGTCTACTCAAACCAATCAGATCAATGACTTGACTTTGCAAAGGGGCCTCTAAAATAGAGGTGACAGCTGATTGGTTGTCACGGCCATTATCTCTATCAATCCTTTGTATTAGTTTTGATATATCTTCTCTACTGCATATAAAGATAGGCAAATTTGACAAGGCCAACCTGGCCATCTAGTGTGTATTTGGTTTTAGCCTTGTTTGGCCTTTGTCGGGAAAAAAAAAAGAACCTTGGTCAATTTGAGAATACCCAATCCTTTTCTTACCCAAACAGCTGCCAGAGATGTCTACCAGAGACTCACTCCCATCTTCCTTTTCAGAACAGATTCACATTCATCTAAACTGATAGTGCATGTTTGGGGAATTAGGTATAACTGCTGGGAGAAAGTTTTAGAATTTAAAAGAATTAATGACAGCAGTCAACATGACTGTATAAGGAGCTCTATTTCAGCAGGAAGTTTAAGAAAATGCTAAAATACAGTTTCTGGTATTAAGTATTGAGTAAAAACATGTCATAATTTGTAGCTGCCAAGCCAGAGCATTGCAACTCTCCTACTACAGTCAATAATCTTAGCACCTCTTGTAATTAGTAGTCCACCATGATGTCATGTGTGCATGGTGCCACCACACAATGATATTGTGCCTGTTTTCTAATCAGAATAGGTGCCTGGGATGTCGCAGATAGCTGAAGATTTGCTGTGCATAAGTCACTGACTATAGATGAGGTTGTTGGACCAGAGTCCTGTGGATCTTTTTACTCAACTCTAGAATTTAGTAATAACTATGGCACCATGAAAAAAGTAGAACTGATATGGATAGAAATTACATCTATTATCCATGGTGCATCATAATCAAGAGATTATCTTAATATTGTGATGATCTCTAAGGAATGAACTAATCTGTAATGACTTTCAGCGTTTCAGAAACCTTTAAAAGTCAATCAGAAAGATTAGTGGTGCCCTGTGATGTAATCTATATTGTTGTTCATTATCGCTATTATTGGAAATTGTATTCATATCCTTTATAAGAATTTCTTTTCCGTGACATTTTGTAACTTTCAAACTTTTAAAGAGTTTGGTCACCTTATCTTTATTTTAACAAATGAATGGGAGACAAGATTTTGTCACGCTTACTAACATATAACCATTCTAAGGCCGGATTCACACCACGTTTTTTGCAATTCGGGGCTGTCCGGCGTGAACCATACAGCCCTGGATCCGATTTTGGCCCCATAGTACCATAGTATCCCTATGGGGCAGGATGGGTCCGGATGGACAGCTATTTGCCATCTGCTGTCCGGGAGGATCAGGCACATTTCGTTTTTTTGCCCCAGACACAAAACCGCAGCTTGCAGCGTTTTTGTGTCTGGGGCAAAAAGCAGACCAAATTGGGTCCTCCCGGATCCAGTGCGATCCAGCGTCCCCTAACATGAGAGTCTATGGGTGCCAGATTGTGCCCGATCCGACAGAAAATCAGATTCGGCTCCCGGACGCCGGGTACTGAAGTTTTTTGGAATGCTCTGTCCTTTAAGAGAAAATATACCATACTTCATTTACACATGACTGAATACAGTTCGGTCCAGAAATATTTGGACAGTAACACAAGTTTTGGCATTTTTTTGCTTTTTATCGTAACATACTCAAGATACAGTTATATAATCAATATGGACTTAACGTGCAGAATCTTAGCTTTAATTTTAAAGGTATTGACATCCTAATTGGAGTAAGGGTTTAGGAATTACAGGTTTTTATTATGTGGCTGCCACTTTTTCAAGGGACCAAAAGTAATTGGACAATTATGGCAGAAGCTCTATAATGGGCTGTATGGTTATCCACGATAATCCATAATCAATAAAATAATTAGGTAAAAGGTCTGGAGCTGATTCCAGGGAACTCACACAGCTATAAGAGAAGCTCTCGTGAAGAGATCTCTACAAATAAAGGAAAGAAGCGCACATAGAGTAATACCTTCGGTTTGATGTCACACGGACTCCCACATACAGACTCACCTGGTCTGGTTGTGAATGTCACAACTCCTTGGACAAGCACGTTATGGTCGCAGCAGCTCCGCAAAGAAAGGATCCATTGGAGAATTAGAACCGGATGGATAGAAGCGCGGCTTCTATCCATCCGGTTCTAATTTCTCCAAGTGGATCCCTCGGTGGAAGAGATACAGACCATCATTATGTTAAAAAAAAGGAAGAAATCCATCAGAATGATAATAATAATGCTAGAAACGGTTACATTAAGAGTCTTGTACACTATGCAAAAAAGAGTGCACTGGTGAGCTTCGGAAATCAAAAATGCCTGGACATCCATAGAAGACAACAGTGGTGGATGATTGCAGAATTCTTTCTAGAAAAACCCCTTCACAACATCCACTAAAGTAATGAACACTTCAGAAAAAGAAAACTTTATGAGAGCAAATACAGAGGTTTTAACAATGTGAAAACCATCAATCCGCCTTAAAAGTAAAAGCTCAAATTAGACTTTGACAAAAGACATCCAAAGAAGCCATCACAGTTCTGTAAAAGCATTCTTCATACAGATGAAACTAAGGTCAACCTGTACCAGAATGATGGGAAAAAGAAAGTATAGAGAAGGCTCGGAAAGACGCATAATCCAAAGAACACCATGTTCTCTGTAATACAGGTTGGAGGCAGTGTTTTGGCATGGGCATGCAAGGCTTCCATTGGCACTGTGTCACATTTTAAGTAGGCCGACTAGTCTTGGGAAACTAATGGCCCATCAACTAGTCAAAAAGTTCCTTTGCATATCATGAACAGATTTTACAAGTTATTTTTCTAAATATCCATTTATATGTCCAACATAATAAAGGGACACAACTTATGGTGCTTCTCAGGGCACGGGGACCAGTCAGGTTCACTTTAAATAAAAAATAGAGGTATGCAGAACCAAAATCATAAACATTTGGTCACGATTCAAATATTTCTGGATGTAACTGCATATGCAATTTGCATATTTGCAGCTATATGCCAACAAGATCCATTCTGCTTCTCTGAGATGAGGGTATTCAGCACATGTTCACAAGTATGAGAATCGCTTGAATGTGGTCACATGACCGCACACTCCAACATGGGTAACAGGAAAATTGTCCATGATGAGGAGAGCCAGCACCCGGATCCAGTTCAACAATTAGCTTTATTTGGAAATCACATATAAAATATTTTAAAAAGCATCTTGTCAGGCATTAACGCATCTGACGGGGCATCATGCCTGACAAGATGCTTTTTAAATATTTTATATGTGATTTCCAAATAAAGCTAATTGTTGAACTGGATCCGGGTGCTGGCTCTCTTCATCTTGGACATTTGCAAGTGGATACAGCCACTGCCTTGCACTTGAGACGGATGGAGGTCGAGGTGAGCGAATTCCCCATAACTTTCCTCAGAATTCAACAGGAAAATTGTGCATTACACAATGTCGTAATTTGTCAGTCTGCAGTCACACAGAATATATATATAAAGAGAGCAGGAGTATGAAACATCCATTGGAGCACAGTTTGAGTTCAGTGAACTAAATAGACCTTACACATTGAGAGAGTACTGCCACTGTGTTCTGGCATGAACATCATGTGAATATATCATTTCTGCAGTGAATGTCACTGTTGTTTTAAAGAGCTAAGGCCCCTTTCACATCAGTGGTTTTCGCCAATCGCGGCAGCTGCGGTGAAAAAATGCAACTGCCGCGATTATCGCATAACCGCTGCACTTGCGGCACAGTTGCGGCAAGCCCCATGCAATGTCTATGGGGCTTGCGGTAAGTGTGTGGCAGGTGCGGCAAGTGCCGCAAGCCCGCATAGACATTGTATGGGGCTTGCCGAAACTGTGCGCAAGTGCAGCGGTTATGCGGTAACGGGCAGTTGCAGTTTTTTCACCGCATCTGCCGCGATCGGCAAAAAACCGCTGATGTGAAAGCAGAGCAGCCTAAGACAAGGAAATTTCTACTGAAAATGGTCCCTATCTTCAATTCCATATCTCAATGGTGGATCATTTAAATAAACTGTTAATGGAACTACTGAAAACACTGTTAACATGCAATAGTCAATTATCCAAAGTTCCTGCTTTCGGATAGAGGATCTGGGTCATCAAGCTTCTCATTATTAGAGGATTACAATCTAAATATGTTTATTATGGATAATTGTCTAGTTCCGCTTCTGATGCCATCCAATACTAACCAGGCATTAGACACCAAGTGGCTAAGCACCAGTGGGTCTAATATCCACTATACAGAGTGGATTTTCAGAAATGATTTTCACTTCACTTACATACAGGAGGCATCAGGTGTCATTTGTATTCAGCTCATTACTGGAAGGTAGAGAAAATCACTTCACAGTAATGTTTCCAGTTAGATAAACAAGTTAAATGATAGAGACAGAATACACAGGGAAGTGACATTCCAAAATATCTCATTTCATAACCCAGTTTACAAAGGCTATCAGGCTAGAGAAACAAAAGTTTCCTTGTGTTTATATGTGAGGGTCTGACTGCTTCTTGCATCAAATGGTGTCTTGTATTCTGGGAACAGCAGGTAGGTTACCATTGCAAAGTGTTCAGTTTGTGACATTTGCAGAGAAACTATTTATTAGTATCCATATTGGATAAAAATGTATTGGATTTAGAGTCTGTATACCATAAAAACATGTAGACAAAAGGTTTGCCCAATATCTCTTCTCCATTAACGAAAGATTGTATAAGGACTCTCATCAACCATTGTAGACCTGTACAGCGTTGGTGAGACCTCTTCCTGCTATTAATATACAATAGCACATTTTCTAATAATTGAATTAATGTCTTATATTATAAACAAACAAATTATTTTCTCAATAATTGGTTGTAAAAAGTGCTGGTTTTCCCCATTAATTGATTTATTTGTAAGTTCTATCTGTATTTGATGGGTTTCCTCCAGTTACTCTGGTTTCCTTCCACACTGCAAAGACAAACTGATATTTATTTTGAGCTCCAATGGGGACAATAATGATAATGTCTGTGAAGTGCTGTGGAATATGATGGCTCTATGTAAGCAAGTATAATAAATAATTATTTTCCTTCTATTCTAGAAAGGCAAATGGAGGATCCAGCTCTGTGTGTCATGGCAATTGGAGGACTTTGAGTGGGAAGAACATGTGGACAATGTAAATGTTCTTGGCTGCATGGTAATGAGCATTTTAGGAGTGGTTTCTTCTCCCACCAGTGTTATGTTGGTAGTGTGAGAATGACAAGTGTGAACAAGAACACCACTGAGGCAGTAAGTTTTAAAAGGCAACTGGGGAACAGACTGAGGAGTGACTGTTCATAAGTGTCTCCAACAGACAGGTCTAGGAGTGTCTATAAAACAGGATGAAGTTGGTACCCTGAACCTTTTACTCAAACCTTGTCTGAAGATTTCCCATTGACGATAACTGTCCTATTGGTGAGGAAAGCAACGCTGTTTGTAGCCTCTGCTAGACGGAGACTGGTCTTTTTAGTATATTGTTATCTGTACTTATATCCATCTGGAAAATGTATTTGGTAAGGCTCATAAGTTTTGCTATATTGCTACCCAAACTAAGGGGCTCACTCAACATTGTCATGTACACAAGTCCAATGAGGGAAATGTGTATGAGTCTATGTTTTTTATAAGTAGGTTTCTACCAAGTACTATAATTCCTACTCACTGGTCAAGCACTTGGTGAGAAATTGGCCCTAGTGCATAAATGTTTTGGTATCTATGAAAAAGTGAAGCCATATGTAGATTTATCTGTACATAAGGAAGAGTAATGTGACATCATATGCTGGGATCCACTTTTTTACAATCACATTCAAAATCCCAGTAACTACTATGCTTAGTTTGCAAGACAACAAATCCAGCAATGAGAAAAGAATGTTATAAAAACATTTTTGAGTTATGATAAATTGACTGATAAAAAATTATATACTTGTGCTAGAACTAATTGACAATGAAAGGAAGAAAATCAAGTTGTGTTTACTATACATAATACACCAGAAACTATTTTAAAGGTTATACCCAGGATTTATTAAATAAAAAATGTGCCTCAGCACTAACAGTCAGGTAGCTGCCACCTACCTGCCTGTTGTGCCCGGCACCATTCACTGCAGGTCACTGCCGACACAAAGCAGTCTGAGGCTGGCTTCACACCACGGCAGGGTCCGGTCCAGGGCTGTCAGGATGAACCTGACAGCCCCGGACTGGATCAGCACACAGAACCGGAGGGCTAATATGCCCTCTGGTCCGGTGTACTGCCGGACGCAGCTGCCGCCGCTGATTAATCAGGAAAGTGGCTCGCAGGGGGCTAGCCGCGGTCCTGAAACAACAGCGGCGTGCAGCCGCAGGTGTCCGGTTCTCTGATCCTCCCGGACCAGTGCAATCCAGCCCCATAGGCTCCCATGTTAGGGAGCGCTGGATTGCACCGGATCCAGGAGGATCCGGGGGAATCTGGGAGGATCCGGGGGAATCCGGGAGAATCCGGGATATGGCAATTTGGGGAGATTTTTCTCCCGGACACAAAAACGTTGCAAGCAACGTTTTTGTGTACGGTGAGAAAAATAAGATTCCTCCTGGATTCTACCAGAGAGATGGAAACCAGATGGCAGACATCTGCCATCCGGATCCATCCGGCCCCATATAATGCTATGGGGCCAAAATCCAGTCCGGTAAACGTGAGATCTTACCCTTTTTACAAAGGGGTTATAGCGGTGTATATTAGGAACTGCTCACCTGGCTCGGTTGTGTCACCCACAACCAGTATAATCGCCTGTAAGATAGCTTGTAGGATGGCTGCTGCAGGGCCGCACCTTCACGATAACCATGGAAACAGGAATGCTGTAATGGGACAAAATGCTGGAATTCCTGGCGGCAGCGCGGGCATTCCGGCATTTTGTCCCATTACAGCAAAATCCAGTCCGGGGCTGTGTGGTTTACACCGGACAGCTCCGGACCGGACTCTGCCGTGGTGTGAAGCCAGCCTTAGACCACTCCTGTCAGTGATGTTGCCGCTTCTGCTGATGTCACATCAACAGAGGGACGGATGCTTCCCTCTGTCAACGAGTGTCAAAGCCGATGTCAAGCTGATCAGCCGCGGACAGGGTGTCCAAACCCTTCCACAAATCAGAGCGGAAAAACAGCCCCTGCTCTATTTACCCTGCCATGATGCCCCCAGCAGTAGTGGTCCATGACTGTTCTGTGGCGGGTAATGAATGGTGGTGAATGGTGTCGGGCATAACAGTTAGGTACGTGACAGCTACCTGCCTGTTAATGCTGAGACACATTTTTTTTAATAAATTCCGGATAACCCCTTTAAGGTATTGGTAATTTATATTCCCACTAACATAAACATGTGAATCCTGACTTCAATATGCATGATTATGTATGTAAATGTTACAGTAAATTCAGTAACTGAAAGTGTTGTGGTAACGATTAGTTTAGGTTGTGTTATAATCTCATTTTGTAGTTTGCATCCTGCTTTCACAGAGAAGTCAGATACCCCCAAATATCTTGTTTAATAGTTCTTTGTGAATATATTTTTTAGACCTCAAACCAAGCCTTCCTGTTGGCTTGACCGGTCAAAAGCACTCAGACCACCGATTAACATAATTGGTCAAAGCACCGAGCAAATAAGTCTACGAGCTCCGTCTATCAGACTTATTCAAAGAAAACCAATCACTTATGACTCATTAACAACTAAATACACCTGTCACAGACAAGATCATCAGTGGCAGGGGTCTTTAATTAAGTCATCAATATATTTATATATATTTTTTTCTTCGTATATACAGTATATTCATTGTAATTAAGCTTTTTAAAAGTATTTGCCGTTCATTTTATTCATCTGGAGATTATTGATGTTATTCCTCAAAGTCAAATATTAGCACCGAGGAATCAACACTGAGTATCTCTCCTTTCTCCTGTTCCTTGGTAGCTCTATTTTCTAAAACAAGAAAAGTCTTCTGGTAAAGTACATCAAATTGTGCCTCAGAGCACTGATCTACAAATACTGAACCAGCTGTATGGTAATTATTCTGAATATTCCCTGCAGAATTCATATACCGATGTAGTGACTGAAATTTTATTCAATATACCAGGAGATTCCTAGTCAGTTTTTGTGATAAGAGTTCAAAGTAAGTTTAATATAGACAACATAAAAATAATTGACTGCCATGTATCGGTATTGATAATGTTGCTTAAAAAATAAGAATGGCAGTCCTTTAATAAAAAATGTACTTATTGTACAAATTTGTCTAAATCTGTGTTACCATAATATTCTCCATGTCGAAATAATCCAACCACCTCACAGGTATGGCATATCAAAATGCTGATTAGACGGCATGATTATTGCACAGGTGTGCCTTAGGATGACCACAATGAAAGACCCTTTCCTTGTTGCTGGCTGCCACACAAAGGTGGCGTGGAGCCTGAAGATTTCTTGGTTACTCCCAACACTTGATGTGACATGACCTCTTGACAGTGAACAGTGGAGATATATGTCAGGTATCTTTTAACCCCTTGGTTGGTCCCTCCCTCCTCGCCACAAGACTGTCCCTGATTTCCTTCCCCTTATTCCTAGTTTGAAAGATTCCCAAAAGCAATGATGGGTCAAAACCTCCCACTGGGAGGTCTGAGAGAGATGGTTCTGGTGCTGACGAAACTGGCTGGGTCCCCTCCATGCTTGGAGACCAAACACTGTTTCCCTACCTGGCTTCTGATAGCCCTTCTCCTTATCTCCCCAACCCAGGGGGGCTAAAAAGAATTGGGGCCCAGGTGTGTGTGCAGCTTGCTTTCATGATTCCATGGGTATAATTTGTGCTATGCTAGGGTCACACATAGAGATTTTACTTGCGTTTTTGGAGACCTGCGTTCTCTAAAAACGTATGCAAAAATGCACCCATAGGCCCCTATGTAAAAAACTCATTCCCCAATAGCAAAAACACATGCCCCAATAGCAAAAATGCATGCCTAAAGTGCTATGCGTTTTTGGGATGCGTTTTTGTGCTTAAGTGATGAGCTGCCTTGAAAAACGCATGCAAAAACACATGGTACCATTTAGTGCCTTATAAAAATGAATGCGTTTCCCCATAGGGCCCCATGTTAAAAAAAGCATGCCTTTTTAAAAACGCACCAAAAAGCGCAGCTTGCAGTATTTTTGGTGCTGATTCAAAAACGCATGCAAAAACGCAGGGTGTCAAAAAACACCTTAAAAAACGCATGCAGAAATGTAAAAACGCATGGAAAAAAGCATGGTGCAAAAAAACACCTAAAAAAACGCATGGGACATGTGACCCTAGCCTAAGTCTCATATATACGGCACTTTCACAGTTCAGCATAACATCACGTTGCCAGCAAGTTGCATATGTCCCTTTTGTGGCTCCCTGCTCAACATAGGCTCTTTCCTGCCAGAGACTAGGTGTCCTGGCTTCTTAATTACTTTTCGTAACCTCATCATCTGCCAATGAATGGAAGGATCCTATTTCAGAGTGTTTCCCTGAACAACAGGTCCATGTAGCTAGATTCTGTAGTTTCGACTCCTCCCCTGCTTGAGGGACATATCTGGGTATTTATGAATGATTCATGATTGGATATCTCCAAAATTCTTCACAGATGGATTATCACAGCAAAGAAAAAGTGCTAACTAACACAGATTTAGACAAATTTGTGAAGACCATTTGAGAGAAAAAGGCTTTTGTGTACATAGTAAAAGTCTTGGAACTATGAGTTCAGCTCACGACAAATGGGAGCTAAATCAAAAGTGTTGTGTTTATATTTTTGTTTACTATTTGCAATCTGCGAGACACCGTACCATAAAGCACAGGGACCAGGCATGTTGAAATCCAACATGCCCAGCCTCTTTTTCTCCAACATCTGTCATCAGAAGATAGTCCCAACACCACATTAAATATTTGACAGGTCCCACTGAAATGAGCAGGTTTGACCAACGGAAACCTTAAACAGATGCTTTCACCAGATTGTGTCTTTTCTCTTTTGTCCATCAATTATATCGTTTCAGAGGATACAATCTAAAAAGAAAGCTATGTCTGTATTATCTGTTTTTATATAACTAAGAATCCTTATAAGAAAACATACCACAGATCTTACACAACAAATGTTTCTGCAGTTCCAGAGCAGGGCTATCATTTCATAAATGTAATATTCCTTTCTGGAAATTCTCTGAAAGGCTGTCTATATTTCTCACCCACAGAATTACATGAGCTATAAAGTCACAACAAGTATGACTAGGATTATGAGCCTATAAAAGTCTGAAGCAGAGACTTGTGGTTCTTAGTGAGAGCTGCGCCGTTTCCCCCATACAAGCCATATTGAGTACTGACACCTTTGCAGATGGCTTTGTGAACAGAGTGCACAATGAGTGCTTGGTCAATCCGTATTTCCACAACCTGCAGTTCGCTGTTTTTCTAAAAGTAAAATGCCCTTGTCCTTGAAGCATCTGCAGCAGATTTGCCGGCTGCTCTGCGGGTCCCCTCGGGGGAAAAACAGAATCACAGCTCATTTTCTTCTCTCCATAAATTAAGTAGCATGGGATGAGAAACCAGTAACAGAAGAGAGAAGGCAACTGGGGGCTGTAGATTTGTTCAACATACTCCACTGTGAACCACAAGCAAACGTATGAATCAGTAAGTCACTTGACAAACTTTTATACAGTTTCGGCAAGACAAAGAACGTTTCTATACAATCTCCTCTAGATTCCGTACTGTTGCCTGCAGCCAAGTATGATCTCCTCAATACAATTCATGAGCAATTATCTTCTGAATCTCAGAAACTAAATATTTATTCATATGCCCCTACTTAAATTCCCTTGCTCAAATGAACAGGTATACAAGTAAGGGCTCATCTACACATACATATTGAGTTTTCGTATAACCTCCATACTATGGCTTTGTGCCCCCTCTAGTGGAGAATATTGACATAATACAATTCTAGGCCAGCTACCAAATGGCAACTTTTTGGAGTGCCTACCAAAGGCTGTCATGAAACCTCCTGCACAAAGCTATGCTAAAAGTATAAGGTCTTAGGTCGCCTTCAGACAAGTACAACATGGCTGCAATACCCTGTCTAGCCACAGGTATAAAAAAATGAATTGAGAGTACCGTATATATAAAGTATAACCTAGCTGTGAGAGAACAAGCTATGGAGACATTAGGTTTTCCTCTCAGTCCGAGGCTATCTTGGGAGAAAGCATGCTTCATGCAAAGAAGAAGAATGTAAAGATTGTACTGTGCATAAAGGCATGAAAGAGGATGATAACAGTTTTGGTGAAGTGGAGTTACATTTAATTTCTATTGGAGCATGGGTACACATATTTTATCATAGAAGAAAGAGCTCTGTCTAGGAATCAGCGTTATAGAGTGTTCATTGGTGACCTGCGGCTATAAAAAGGGAATGCATAGCTGATCAGCAGCCATTAAAAGAAGTACAACTTGTTCCAGCACTGGGAGGAATCTGAAGTACATCGGAAATGACCCTTTAAAATACAAAGTGGAATATAAAATAAGTTCTGTTTGGGCAATATTTGTATTGGTTTGCAAAGGCCTGAGTTTTATTAACTTAGTAAAGGGAGTTCAAGTTCATAAATAGGTATAAAGGAAAAAGAAGGCAAAACATGTTCTGTGAATGTAGGCTGCAACACATCCAGTGGAGTGACTGCTTACACTCACTGCCATGTTGCAGGGAAAAAAATAATCAACTTTTTATAGACGTTTTGAAGGGTAGGTTCAGCAAAGCCATGACGATAAATGTGAACAGAGGAAATCATAAAAACAAAGAACTACTTCCTTTATGAGGCTGCTGCACCAGAGCGACCCTGCAAAAACCACAAGTCCTTGCTGGTACTGCTTATTGGTCTGCTAAGTGTAGAGATTTTTGGACTGTATCTGTTTTTGAGTAAATGGCTTTGGTTCATTCAGATTGATGTTTGTTTGCCATTTTCAATGAGCATGCAGGAATAAGACGCAGTGCTTAAAGACCTAGGTGCATATTATTAGTGGTATGCCTGGCCAGAAATGTTACGCTAATCATGGTCATGGAAAGGAGTAATTTCTTTGGTTTAAGGAATGCCGCCAATTTTAATTAATTTGTAGGTGTGTCTTATGAGTTCTTGTCCCGCGTTAATTTGTCACCCCCCTATTTTGAATGAGCTGCAAAATAACTGGCGTGAAATTATCAAAAGTTAAACATTTTGTGCAGTGTCATGTTGTGCAAAAATATTGCGGTCTTTGAAGTGTTGTTTTACAACAGAATTCTGGTGTAAACACCATAATGAATCAATGCAACTGACTCCAAGTCTGTGGCTTACAGACAATGGTGGATAGCATCACAACAACAGTATCATTACGGACAGAAACATAATGCCACCATATTGGAAGTTGTCCTGTGAATAGATGTAAACGTCTTTATGAGAAAACCCTTTAAATGCATAACATTTTATTTAGACAAAACTGCTACAGACAGATATTGACTCTTCCCGATATTTGATCCACTAAAGGATCTTTATTTAAAGGTTACCTGACAGCTCGTTCTACCCCCCTCCGCTATCACTATCTGTCCCTGCACCTTCCTCGCTGATCCTAACCATCCCTGTCTCACCTAAAACTGCACTATAAAGTGCAAGAAAAGGACTTACCATATTTTTCGCTTTATAAGACGCACTTGATTATAAGACGCACCCCCAAATTTGGTGAAGGAATAGAGAAAAAAATATTTTTTAATGTTAATGGGGTCCGTCTTATAATGCCAGTGTCCGTCTAACAAATCATATAGGGTATATGTCCCTCATAGCCCCCTCATCCTGGTACATTGTCCCTCATACTGGGATATAGCCCCACAAAGGTACCAAAGGTACCCGCAAAGGTACAAAATCATCAGGCTGTAAAAGGGTCGAAAATCCAGGCAAAGGTCAGCGTCAAAACCAAGAGGGCAGCAAAGGTACAAAATCTTCAGGCTGTAGCAGGGTCAAAAATCCAGGCAAAGGTCAGAGTCAAAACCAAACACACACTAAATCGCTGGGGAACCAAGGCTATATCTGGTGGCCTGCAGGACAGGCTCCAAGGTATTTGAAAAGTGCGGTCCCCTCCCATAGGCTGGAACTCACAGCCTAATGACCTCATCCGGACCGCCCCTAGAACCAATCCAGACAGTGATGCATAACTGGCACCAACCACCCCACTTCTGATAAAAGAACGAAGCCTGCACCTACCAGATGTCTCTGCATTGCCCTCTCTTTTGTTACCAACATCAGCCACAGGAGAAACACGGTGATGCCCAGTGACAGAGGCCGGTGTCAAAGGAGCAGGTCCATATGAGGACAAAGCCCTCCTATCACCGGAACCGCCAGCGAAGGAGTCTAGCACCTTCCACGGGCCAGGCAGCGAACACCAGCCACCGAGTCCAACGGGACGTGACAGTGAGAGATTGCATATAGGAGGTGAAGGAAAGATCGGTGTCAAACTTAACACCCAGACAGCGAGCCTGCTGCCTAGGCATTATCGTGGTGCCACAGACAGAGAGCGATATCAGATTTAGGGAGGTTAGTGGAGGGCGGGAGCAGAAGAAGTTCAGTTTTGGAAAGGTTGAGTTTTAGAGAGTGGACATGATGTTTGGAAACTATGGTTAGACAGTCATTGTCGTTCTGTAATACAGCTGGTGTAAGGTCAGGGGAAGAAGCATATAGTTGTGTGTCATCAGTATAAAGATGGTACTGGAAGCCAAATATTCTGATGATCTTTCCAATAGGGGCTGTGTACAGAGAGGAAAGAAGAGGGCCAAGGACTGATCCCGGAGGGAGCCCAATAGTTAGAGGAAGGGGAGAGGACGTGGAGCCAGCAAATGATACACTGAAGGAGCAGTCAGAAAGATAGGAAGAAAACCAGGAGAGAGCCATCTCCTTTATGCCGATGGAGTGCAGCATAGCAAGTAGAAGATGGCGGTCAACAATGTCTAAAGCTGCAGACAGGTCATGAAGAATATGTGAGAGTGGTCACCATTACATTTTGTCATCAGTAGGTGATTGGTCACTTTGATGAGGGCAGTTTCTGTAGAGTGTAGGGGACGGAAACCAGACTATAATGGGTCTAGAAGAGAGTGAGGAGAGCAGTAACGGGTGAGACGAGAGTAGCTCCAAGAGTTTAGAGATGGATGGGAGATTGGAGTCTGTAGTTATTTGTGCAGGATGGGTAAAGAGATTTCTTTAATAATGGAGTAACGATAGAGTGTTTAAAGGAGGAGGGAAACAAGTCAGAAGAGAGGGAGGGATTGAAGATTTTGGTTAGTTAAGCGGTGACCACCGTAGAGAGAAACTGGAATAGGTGTGAGGGAATGGGGTCCGTGATGCATGTAGTGGGACGAGAGGAAGAGAGAAGCCTGGAAACTTCTGCTGTGACTGGGTCAAATGTTGAATATGAGCCAGAGGAGATGTTGGAAGGATGGGATAACAGCATTTGGAGGTTGAGCATTTGGAGCATTACAGGTTGAGCATTTGGAGGTTGGGAGCTGATTTTCTGGCAGATATTTTCAGTTTTTTCTATGAAGAAGCCAGATCATGAGCACAAGGGTCAGGGCCTGCACTTTACAACTGAGGAGAGAGTAAAAGGTGATAAAGAATTTTTTTGAATTGTTGGATAGTGAGGAGATCAGAGTGGTAAAGTAGGTCTGTTTTGCAAGTTGAAGGGCAGAGTTATAGGCTCTTAACATAAATTTATAGAGAATAAAGTTTTCTGGTTTGCGGATTTTCCTTCCGTAGACGTTCAGCACTCCTAGAACATCACTGGAGGAATCGAGTTTGCAACGTGAGCCAAGGCTGTTTTTACTCTGTGTTTGGAAGTTCTGAGGTAGAGGTGAGAGGTGCTACTTGTTCCAGGGTGCTTCTGAGAGATCAATGTAGTGAGTTACAGCCAGACCCAGACAGGAGGAGGAGATTGGGAACAATGATGAAAGTAGAGAGTCTGTGAGTGTATGAGAGTTGATGGCCTGCAGATTTCTGAATGTGTGATAGGTAGGAGTATGCTGGGGTGTGCAAGGATTGTGAACATGAGAGAGAATGTTGTGGTCAGAGTGAGCAAGAGGTGAGTTATCTAAGGAGGAGGTTGAATAGAGCCGGGTAAAGACCAGGTCAAGGAAGTTACCACCTTTGTATGTCTCAGAGGTTGACAGCTGTGAGAGGTCAAGAAAGGTGGTTAGAGATAGAATCTGGAATGCAGATGGGAAGATATGTATGTTTATTGGGATGTTGAAGTCTCCCATAATAAGGGTTGGTAACTCTGAGGGCATGAAGCACGGCAGTCACGCAGAAAAATGGTTGAAATACTGGGTGGGTGAACCTGGGGGGGCGGTATACAACCGCTACTCTGAGGGGTAGGGGGTGGAAGAGCCTAACGGTGTGAACCTCAAAAGAAGGGAATGAGATTGAAGGAGCTGGGGGATGACCTGAAAGTGCATTGAGGGGACAGTAGTAAGCCAACTCTGCTACCATGTCTGTTCCCATGTCTCGGGTAATGGGAAAAATGTAAGCTGCCATGCAAAATAGTGGCAGGGGAAACAGTGCCTGAGTCCTGAATCCAGGTTTTGGTGAGGGCCAGCAGATTAGTTAGTAAGAAACTAGTTATTAAGGAAGCTAGTTGCATACAGACCGTGGATTCCAGAGCACACAATTAAAAGGGGGAGATGAAGGTGTGAAAGTATTGATAATAAAGTTAGCAGGGTTCCTATGTGATGTGGGGGAGGGATTGAACTTGGCAGAGGGTGGTCCAGGATTAGGAGTTTTGTCAACTAACAGGAGCACAGTAAAAATAGAAAAGGCAAATAGTTTTTGGATTTGTGATATGGTTTATGATACAATATCCTGAAATATGATGCACTGAGATTGTTCAGTAAAGTGAAGAAAGTATGGGAGATGTACATAGTAGAGGGAGAGAGAGATGCGCTGATATAGATGAGGCGTGATACAGGGGGATGGGGCAGTGAAAGTGGATGACAGAAGCACATAGGAAAACAGACATTGAAATAAAGGACATAGTTAAAACAGAGTGAAAAAGTGTGGGTTTCCTGACTCATGCTCTGACTAACTACCATTGAACCAACAAAATCAAGGCTTTTACAATCATGGCACATTAGCTAATCTCTCTGAATGTGGATGGCAGAGAAAAATTGATAAAAGGTTGCAACACTGGATAGTCCAGTTGGTGGTTAAGCTGCCCAATCAAGTTCCAAAGAAATTCAAGCTGCTCTGCAGCTCAGGGTGCATCAGTGTTAGCGCAAACTATACTTCAACATTTGAATGAAATTAAACACTATGGCAGGAGAACTAGAAGGATCTCACTGAAGAAACAGAGAAATAAAAAGCTAGACTGCAGTTTGCCAAAATGTATGTGAGTAAGTTGGCTTCAGACTTGCGTTCCCCGCTGCTGCATATTGCGGCAGGGGAGTGCAAGCCAAGCACAAGCACCGCCTCCCTAGTTTAATGGGACGCACGTACCAGGTGCACAAGCCCTCTGCCGCTAGCCCGGCACCAAATGGGGGGGGTGGTGCTACCGAGCCCAGCACTGCCGCCCTTGCCCCTGACCGCGCCGCAGTCATTGCCCCGCGCGTGAGTATTTGGGTGCTATTGCCCGCGGGCAGCGCTGGCCGCCTTCGTGCCTCTCCCCGTCGCCGCTTACTCCGTCGCGCCGCCATGACAGGGGAGCTGTGTGCATGAGGCCCCCCTTCTGCATGCGCTCCCTCCGCTGCGCTGAATGACAGGCTCACCTGTCCAATGGACGGTGCGCCCTGACGGTACCTGCGCTTGGGTGCGGATGGCCGTGCGCACTCATTGATCCCTTGTGTGATTTGTACGCATGCAGATGCTTGCATACAAATCATACATTCTCGTCCGCACCATGAACGGGACATGTCGCGTACGGCCATGCACATCCGAGTGCATACACCGTGTGTCCCCATTTAAACATAGGGATGCGCGGTGTATGCGCTCGGCTTGCGCTCCCCCGCCTCAATACGCTGTGCGGTGGGGAACGCAAGTGTGGAGCCACCCTAAGCCAAAATCTTTCTGGTAAAACATCTTGCGGACAGATGAGACCAAGATAGAGCTTTTTGGATAAAACACATCAATCCACTGTTTACCAAAAACAGAATGAGCCAACAAAGAAAAGAAAACAGTGCCTATAGTTAAATATGATGGAGATCCAAAGATATTTTGGGGTTGATTTTCTGCCTCTGGCCCTGGAGGTCTTGACTATGTGCAAGATATCATGAAATCTGAAGACTACAAAGGATTTTGGGTCACAATGTAGTGTCCAGTTTCAGAAAGCTAGATTTGTGTCCTAGGTCATGGGTCTTCCAGCAGGACAATGACCCCAAACATACGTCAAAAGGCACCTAGAAATAGATGGCAACAAAGTGCTGGAGAGTTCTGAAGTGGCCAGCAATGATCCTTATCTAAATCTCTTTAAATGTCCATGGAGAGATATTAATATTGCTGTAGGGTGAAGAGACCCTTCAAATATGAGAGACCTGGAGCAGTTTGTAAAAAAAAGAGTAGTCTAAAATTCCAGTTGAGATGTCCAAGAAACTTGTTGATGGTTACAGGAAGTGATTGATTGTAGTTATTTATTCCAAAGGGTGTGCAACCAAATGTTAAGTTGAGGGTGACAACAATTTTGTTGGACCATTTTTGGAGTTGTTCAAATTATTTCCAATTTTCTATTTATTCCTGAAATAAATATGTGTATAACAAACGTTGATAGCATAATTTTCGAGGAGAAATACTTCATTTCCTGTAATCATTTCAAGGGTGCCAACACTTTTGGTCATGACTGTATATATTTAGCTATTTAGTTCTATTTACCATTTTAAAGGTAACCTGTCACCAGGTGTATCCCATTTAAAGTGCTGCCACCAGCAGTAAGCCCTTATATACAGTATTTTAGAATGCTGTATATGAGTCCCCAAGCCGATCTGCATAACATAAAAAACACCTTTTATTATACTCATCTACAGCGCAGTCTGTTGCAATGGGCTTTCTGGTCTTGATCCAGAGTTGTCCTCCTTATCAGCTTCATGTGGATGATGCGTACTACGTCATTCACACGGTGTCCTCTATTGCACTCCTGCATACATGCACTTCTCTCTGAGTTGCTGAAGGCAGAGCAAAGTATTGTAGTGTGCACTTCGAGGGCATTCTTTGACCATTCTCTATGCCTTCGCATTACAGTACATTACTCTGCCCTGCTGTCAGCAGGACAGAGAGGCGTGCGCATGCACAGGTGCGTAACAGAGGATACTGCTTCACAGGGGCGTAACTACAATAGGTGCAGGGGCTGCGATCGCACCCGGGCCCTGCAGCCTAGGGAGGCCCCACACGTCCCTTTGGCGCATAGAAAAAGACTAATACTACTAAAGATTTGCAATAATTGGGGGCCCCGTTGGAGCTTTCGCATCGGGGCCCCGAGGCCTGAAGTTACGCCACTGCTGCTTCATGTGGATGACTTAGAACACGTCATCCACATTAAGCAGGGAAAGAGAACAGCTCTAGATTAAGACCAGCGATGTCCATCAGACCGCCCCATAGGTGAGTATAGATAAAAGGGGTAATATATAGATAGAGATCTGCTTGGGGACTATATACTGTATATAAAGGTTTACTTTATATGGGAAAAAATGGTGAAAAATTGCTTTAAGGTTTCACACATCCAACATTAATAGCCTAAGTATGGACTGTAATTTCCAGATCGTATATCATTCTGAGGTTGTTGAGTTTAGTGGATGGATCTGGACATAGTGGCCCTTACACGGACCATGAATTTCTGACGTGTGAAACTTGACTAATGGTGCTTTCACATCTGCGGTGTTTGCAAATATGGCAGATCAGGCACACTTGAACTTCAGATTTGCCTGATCTGCCATTTTGCAAATCTGGCGTAAGGCTAGGGTCACACTTGGCATGCATATTTTAAGGTGCTTTTTTCCAGCCTGCGTTTTTGCATGCGTTTTTGCTGATAGGTGTGGGGGACCCTTAAAAAACGCATGCAAAAACACATGCAAAAACGCATGTGCCATTTAGTGCCATATAAAAACGCATGCATTTCCCATAGGGCCCCATGTTAAAAAAATGCATGCGTTTTTGAAAAAGCACCAAAAAATGCTGCATGCAGTATTTTATTGTGCTGAGGCAAAAACGCATCCCAAAAACGCATGGTACATTCAGACATGTGTTTTTGCTATTGGGGCATGCGTTTTTTGCATGGGGGCCTATGGATGCGTTTTTGCATGCGTTTTCAGAAAACGCAAGTCTCAAAAACGCATGGAAAAACTGCAAGTGTGACGCTTGCCTAATTCCGCCTTTTTTGCAAAAAGCAGATACAGCACCCTTGTGGCACATGTGCGCCAAGATTGCGCTTTTCCTAATGCATTGTAAAGAGACCTCCGGACATGTGCGGAGACTAATATTTTGCCCGCGATCCCACACTTCCAGCATGGAGATTCCGGTATTGCCAGATAACTGTCAAAAATGCAAGCCTCAGCACATATCCGGAGATCCATTTACAATACATTACCAAAAGTGCAACCTTGCCACAAGTGTATCGCGTTGCGTTTTTGCAAAAACTGAGGTTTTCTGCCGAATTTGCAAAAACACAGTTGTGAAAGCACATTCAGTGAGAAGCTCACAGAGATGGTTTTTATTAGGCACAAGGACATCATCAAGGTGTGTCCTTGCTCAAAATCTTCATGCAGAGTGGCTTCTAATGTGAAAGTCTTGAAGAGTCACCAAGTAATACTACATTATGTTTGGCTGTAGCAGCAGTGGAAATGTTGACTTCCACAGGTAATTCTTTATCCAAAGCTCCTGGAAGCCAGACATTGCATCTTATGAAAGCCTCTTTAAGTTATATTACTGAGATTCCAACTAATAAGTGGATAACATTACTACATTCTCAAGGATTACCAACTATGCTAAGTGGCAAATCTGCCTAAAGGGCCCGTTACACGCTTCAATGTGTCGGCGAACCAACCAACGATCTGACTTGACCTACATCGTTGGAACGACGTTCAATGATCGCTAGTGAGGTGTCACACATACTAATTTCGAGAACGACGCAGCAATGATTCTGCGACAAGCGAATGATACTTGTGGTCATTTGGATGCCTACGTCCTCCAGTTCTGAATAGGCGAAGTCATAAACGACATCGTTATAAAAGTGTCACACACGCCGATGTAGTAAGTTGAACGGACGACGGATGACAGGTTTTTGAACATGTTAATAAATTTATGATCAACACCTTATCATTGGTTGTATCTAGGTGTCACACGTAACAACGTCGCTGCACCGCCCCAAAGGCCGTGACGTACCAACGATATCATTAACGATATCGTAGCGTGTGACGGGCCCTTAATTCTGCAGCGATATGATGTAGGAGGATGCATCAACACATAGGTAGATTGGCTATTCTAGAGTTTGTGAAAACTGGGTCACTTTGTCCCAGGGAGCCATAAAGATGAGCATAATTGATGATTACACCTTAGTAATTGAATAGCAGGAAAAATGGCTTTATTTTTTTTTAGAAGACGACATTTACAGTTAACTTTTGCTGCTTTGCTTTTAATAAATGTGTTACTCAGAAGTGCCTAAGTGAAGGAAGCGTAGTCTACGGCTTATTGTTAACTTTAAATGATATCCTGGGAGTCGTATGAGACCAGTGAGAAGACAAAAAAAAATCAAATCAAGGTTCTAATGCTCTGAACCAGTCATCTTAGAAGGCCACAGAGCTGAGCGGTAAGAGTCTTACTTCAACACATGACCACTAATCGCTTGATGGACATCCCACTCAACACAATGGCAGGCTTAAGGTACTGTCACACGGGGCAATATTGCTTGCAATTTCACTGGCAATTTGCTGGTTGCAGTGAAATCATGGACACATTGTTCCATTTGTACACGGCAACAAAATAGAACAATGTGTCCATGATTTCACTGCAACCAGCAAATTGCCAGTGAAATTGCAAGCAATATTGCCGCTGTGACGGTACCTTAAGGGGGATGACCATCATATGAACAGTGGGCATGGTTTGAATAACAGCCATGACAAACATTATTTCTTTTTTCTTACTACATACTGCTAAAAAAGACAACCAGCTCATCATTGAAAGAGTAATAACAAACCTTAGACTGCTGTATCATCTCTTAGGGTCCCGTCACACACAGAGATATATTGCATGCAACTCACTGGTTGCAGTGAAATCATGGACACATTGTTCTATTTTGTGGCTGTGTACAAATGTAATAATGTGTCCATGATTTCACTGCAACCAGTGAGTTGCATGCAATATATCTCTGTGTGTGACGGTACCCATAGACAATTCAGAGGCAACAGGTTAACTTTAAGAAAAGATATGGAATTACGTTCATTTTGCAAATGTTTCATGAATATTCCCTGACACCCAGTAGCGTAACTTCAGGCCCAGGGGTCCTGATGTGAAAGCTCCAACGGGGCCCCCAATATTGCAAATCTTTAATAGCAGTAGTCTTTTTCTATAGGCCAAAGAAACTTGTGGGGCCCCCTAGGCTGCAGGGCCCGGGTGCGATCGCAACCCCTGCACCTGTTGTAGTTATGCCCCTTCTTACACCTAGTCCATGCCTGGTCCTTAACTGCATCTCACATGTTGATTTATCCCCATCCTTATAATGATATCATGTCAGGAAATCTGTTCAACACATATTGCAATTTTCTACTATTTAGGCAACTCTTTTTTCATAATAAAGCGGGGTAGTCACATATATTCGGCCCAGTTTAATCTTCAAAATGTATTCCGTAAAACACACTTCGATAACATCTACGGTCATGGTGACACATAAACACAGAGATCTGTCTACTCCCAGAGATTATCCCCACATCAAGCCAGACAGGTACATTGGTCTGACGGATAAGCATGTATTCACATTGGGTATTAGTGAACGATTCTTCGAAATTCTGGCACCAGCCTATGCCTGGCATTTCAGCCAAGGAGTTTTCATTCTACAGTATAGTAGTAGTAGGTTGTTTAGATTCCAGTCTACAAATCAGCAAACTCTCCAAAACTGTTGATATTCTTGAGACACTTAGTATTATGGTCAAAATGTGGCCGATCATTCAGATTGCTCACATCGGATTATTCAACCATTAAATGCCAGACTAAAGTGTCAGGAACCAGGGGTTATTTTATTATTTTAAAAAAGTTTATAATAACAGTGCGGAGTGGCAAATGATGAACCATATTGTCTTATCATGTCATATGTGTCTACTGCCATCTGACAAAAAAACATATCAACCATCAGAGAGCACCGTTGTGTGTCATCGGCCATCATGAGTTGAATTATCCATATAAAATTTGATTTTGAACATTTCTATCAAAAAAGTTTGATAAGATTTGATGTTTTGGAGATGATTGTTTATATATTGGGACACATGACATTTATTTAAAGAAAATATCTATGAAAATAATTTTCTGGAGATTGCCAAAGATTTTTTTGCGATTCATGCAAAACAAATGATTATTATTCATCAGAAAAAACAAATGGCTGAAAAATATTGTATTAAAAATGGCATGATTATAGCCATAATTCTTATTGCTAGGAGATATTACATTCTCCGGAAACTTTCACGAGATATGGCCAATGTCAGACAAAAAATAAAAGTTTAACATCATCTAGATACGGATATTCAGCTCAGCTTTGCTGCACATGAGGAATATGGAAGCGAATGTCGTATCATATCAGCGAAAAATGTCATTATCATAGAAATGGACAAAAAGTGATAGTGTACTTACAGAAAATCCTGCCCAGAATGGACACGAGTGTCTTACCCTGGCAGAGGTAGTGAGAGCCAGGGCTGCAAAGCTTACAGCCACAATGAGACATCCAAGCACCATCTGGGAGACCCCAAGAGACAGCATGATCCGGGAGCGAGTTCGGTATTCCCGAAGGCGGGATAGGCTCCGGGATAGAGCAGCTGGGCTTAGAGAGCGGGTGCCAGGAAGGGCACTAAGTGGCATCATGAACAAGCAATGACCTTCTACTGGTAGCAAAGTATAGGACCTCCACCAAAATGAGTGCAAACCAGCTGCAGCCTGGACCACAACTCCCAGGATGATCAGTCAATGCCCAGTGAACAGTTTAAGCTCCTTATTAGAATGAGCAGCAGAGATGTCACAGTGAATAGTGTGCAGAAGCAAGGATATTTGTAGAAGACCTTGAGCAAGAGGTATGCCAGCTTCTGAAAGATACAGGATCAGGAGCAAAGTGATGGCAGAAGATGGAGAGAGTGCACTGGATCCGGCAAGGAACTCAGGCTAATAACACGATCAAGAGCCTGGAGAGTGGAACACAGGGATGAATGAAGGGGGCAATGATTCAGGAGTCAGTGACCAAAAGGCAGGGGACAGAGCCCAGTGTTAGGGGTCTCCATATGTGTAGATCATGATCTGAAGATCTCCTCATCCATACAAGACTTCTCCAGGTGCCTTATATTAATCCTTCTTGATCTCAGATTATCAGGTATTATCCTGGAATTTGGACACCACCAGGAATCTAGGCTACAATATAACTCAGGGGCAAGCTCCCAAAAGCCATCATCCTGTCATTGCACGGTACCAGAGCATGAGTGTCAGCTGCACAGCCCAGTATGATGAAGTCACTAGGAGATAAACACTGGGCGGAGATACAGAAGGGAGAAGACATGGGGAGCTGGGGGATCTGGAGGAGCGGAGGGGGATCTGAGGAGCGAGGGGATCTGGAGGAGCGGAGGGGGATCTAGAGGAGCGGGGGATCTGGAGGAGCGGATAGGTATCTGGAGGAGCGGGGGGGATCTGGAGGAGTGGGGGATCTGGAGCTGCTGCCTCAGCTGGGATCTGCTGATGGAGGAGGTGATATGATAAAGTCCTGGGTATCACTGCTCTCCCTGGTGATAGCCAACGCCAGACTGCTCTGCAAATGAATGCAACTGCTCCGGTATACTGTCAGGAGGGGAGGGAGGAGGAATAACCCCTTGTATGCTGCTCAGTAGTCCCCATCACTGGTACTACTCCTCCAGTATACTGTCAGGAGGGGAGGGAGGAGGAATAACCCCTTTTATGCTGCTCAGTAGCTCCTATCACCAGTATACTGTCAGGCGGGGAGGGAGAGAGGAATATCCCCTTGTATTCTGCTCAGTATCCCTTATCACAAGTATACTGTCAGGTTGGGAGGGAGGGGAGAGGAGTAACCTCTTGTATACTGCTCAGTAGTCCCTATCACTGGTACTACTCCTCCAGTATACTGTCAGGAGGGAACGGGGAGAGGGGTAACCCCTTGTGTGCTACTCAGTAGTCCCCATCACTGTACTACTCCTCCAGTATACTGTCAGGAGGGGACGGGGAGAGGAGTAACCCTTTTATACTGCTCAGTAGCTCCTATCACCAGTATACTGTCAGGCGGGGAGGGAGAGAGGAATAACCCCTTGTATTCTGCTCAGTATCCTTATCACCAGTATACTGTCAGGTGGGGAGGGGAGGGAGAGGAGTAACCTCTTGTATACTGCTCAGTAGTCCCTATCACTGGTACTACTCCTCCAGTATACTGTCAGGAGGGGAGGGGGAGAGGAGTAACCCCTTGTATGCTGCTCAGTAGCTCCTATCATCAGTATACGTCAGGAGGGAAGGGGGGGGGGGAATAGCTCCTTGTATTCTGCTCAGTATCGCTTATCACCAGTATACTGTCAGGAGGGGAGGAGCGGAGAGGAGTAACCCCTTGTATTCTGCTCAGTAGTCCCCTATCACTGGTACTACTCCTCCAGTATACTGTCAGGTGGGAGAGGGAGAGGAGTAACCCCTTGTATTCTGCTCAGTAGTCCCTATCACTGGTACTACTCCTCCAGTATACTGTCAGGTGGGGAGGGGGAGAGGAGTAACCCCTTGTATTCTGCTCAATAGCCCCTGGCACTGGTACTGCTCCTCCAGTGTACTGTCATGTGGAGAAGGGGAGAGGAGTAACCCCTTGTATTCTGCTCAGTAGTCCCTAGCACTGGCACTGCTCCTCCAGTATGCTGCTGTCAGGTCGGGAGGGGGAGAGGAGTAACCCCTTGTATTCTGCTCAGTAGTCCCTAGCACTGGCACTGCTCCTCCAGTATGCTGCTGTCAGGTCGGGAGGGGGAGAGGAGTAACCCCTTGTATTATGCTCAATAGCCCCTGGCACTGGTACTTCTCCTCCAGTGTACTGTCATGTGGAGAAGGGGAGAGGAGTAACCCCTTGTATTATGCTCAATAGCCCCTATCACTGGTACTTCTCCTCCAGTAAACTGTCAGGAGGGGAGGGGGAGAGGAGTAACCACTTGTATTCTGCTCAGTAGTCCCTATCACTGGTACTTCTCCTCCAGTATACTTTCAGGAGGGGAGGGGGGGAGGAGTAACCCCTTGTATTCTGCTCAGTAGCTCCTAGCACTGGTACTGCTCCTCCAGTGTACTGTCATGTGGAGAAGGGGAGAGGATAACCCCTTGTATTCTGCTCAATAGCCCCTATCACTGGTACTTCTCCTCCAGTGTACTGTCATGTGGAGAAGGGGAGAGGATAACCCCTTGTATTCTGCTCAATAGCCCTATCACTGGTACTGCTCCTCCAGTGTACTGTCATGTGGAGAAGGGGAGAGGATAACCCTTGTATTCTGCTCAGTAGTCCCTATCACTGGTACTTCTCCAGTATACTGTCAGGAGGGGAGGGGGAGAGGAGTAACCCTTGTATTCTGCTCAGTAGCTCCTAGCACTGGTACTGCTCCTCCAGTGTACTGTCATGTGGAGAAGGGGAGAGGATAACCCCTTGTATTCTGCTCAGTAGTCCCTATCACTGGTACTGCTCCTCCAGTGTACTGTCATGTGGAGAAGGGGAGAGGATAACCCCTTGTATTCTGCTCAGTAGTCCCTATCACTGGTACTTCTCCAGTATACTGTCAGGAGGGGAGGGGGAGAGGAGTAACCACTTGTATTCTGCTCAGTAGTCCTATCACTGGTACTTCTCCTCCAGTATACTGTCAGGAGGGGAGGGGGAGAGTAGTAACCCCTTGTATTCTGCTCAGTAGTCCCTATCACTGGTACATCTCCAATATACTGTCAGGAGGGGAGGGGGAGAGGAGTAACCCCTTGTATTCTGCTCAGTAGTCCCTATCACTGGTACATCTCCAATATACTGTCAGGTGGGGAGGGGGAGAGGAGTAACCCCTTGTATTCTGCTCAGTAGTCCCTATCACTGGTACTTCTCCTCCAGTATACTGTCAGGAGGGGAGGGGAGAGGAGTAACCCCTTGTATTCTGCTCAGTAGTCCCTAGCACTGGTACTACTCCTCCAGTATACTGTCAAGTGGGGAGGGGGAGAGTAGTAACCCCTTGTATTCTGCTCAGTAGTCCCTAGTACTGGCACTGCTCTTACAGCATCCTCATTTCCCTGCAGAATCTCTCCAAGCCTCTGTGGCCGCACAGTCATGTAGACCACTTGCTGCTAACTCCTATCTGCAAACATCATGTACAATCCCAGCACTGCTCCTCCTTCCTATTAACCCCTAGAGCAGGCATCTCTGTATCCATAGCCCCCAGCCTCCTCTGGCAGAGTATGGAGCCTGCTAATTACACTTCTATACATCTTATGTGCTGCCTACAGCTGTCACAGGAGCACAATCATGTGCCCAGTCTGCTGTGACTCACCCTTGCCACTGGCTGCCAATAATAAATCCAGGGATATATCCCACAACATTGACTATCTACATCACAGATGAACTGGCTGATCTAGATTTAGTGACGGTAATTATCAGTCTGCCCATAAGTGTACAGATTATTAACAATCCAATTGACCTTCAATGTAATAATTAGGAATATTCTAGATGGCCATCTATGTAACAGTTATTAATGATTCGGCTGCTCATATAAATATAAGTATTAATTATCCCAAACGATTGTCACCTTAATATTAATCAACAACTGAACACAATTAGAAATGTGAGCAAGCCAGGTATCAGGGTTTGCTCACATCTGCGTATCAAGTTGGTTAGGTTTTTATAGTTTGGGTCTCTATATGGAGTTTCACTTATTGTTAATAATTTTTAATTGTATGCCAAGTTATTTATGTTTTTTGAGGTGTTTTCAAGTAGTCATGAGGCATCCTCATGAGGTAGACAGTCTCCTTAGTAAGTGTTATATGGTAATAGGGAGAGGGAGAGCTGTGATTGGCTCCCTGACTCGCTTGCTGTGGTGTCGACCTGATTGGTCTAAAAAGTGCGGGAACCTGGACTATATATGTTCCCCTCAGAGGAAGGTGGAGCATCGTTCCTGTCAGCAAGCGACGAAGAAACACCCACACACCCTCCCCATTGTGGATAATTCGGTGGAAGACTCATCTATTGTCGTGAGGCTGCGTCGATGGAAAAATTTACCCAAAGGAAGTAGGCATTTTTATGGTGGGTATATTATACAAGTTGGTTATTTAGGAATTGTTATCGTCGCTTATTAAAATTTGTATTGATTATAACTTGTACAATATGGTTACCCTGATTAAAGCCTCACAGCCTTCTTAATTCAATGTCTGGTTATTATTATTTTCGCCTTTAATAGATATGTAGGGATAATGGGTCCTGTGTTCCTATGATAAAGTCAGTCATAGGCCACAACACACCTTCAGTATTTGGTCATTATTTTACCTCAGTATTTGTAGCCAAAACCAGGAGTGCAAGAATCAGTGGAAATGTATATTAGAAATACATCACATTTTTTACCAACTCCTGGCTTTGATTTACATGATACTGAGGTAAAATACTGACCAGATACTGAACGTGTGATCATGGCCATAGGCTGGAGTCACACGAGCATATGAAAACTCTAACCGATTTAACGATTAATCCAGGAGAGTAGTATGGCACCACAATGGCAAGGCGCCACAGGAGGTACTGCACCCCAAACAGAATGTACAGTGCCTCCGTAGCCGTGGATATGGAGGACCCTACAGAGTCTGCACCCCAACACCCATACAGTAGGCCACCTTAGTACAGGAGACCGTATATTCAGTAGGTCCAAGGGGGTGGAGCCTAGATGAGCAGGAGACAAAGAGTGGCAGTTAGAAGACTAGTGAGTCAGACGGTGTGAAACAGCAAGGAAGACGGCCCAGGGTACCCTGCGACCATGACAGGAGGGCATCTCTTAGGAGAGGGGTGACCCAGATGGAGCAGGGGGCCACTCCAGGACTGGTCAGAGCCACTGGAGACCTAGGTCACCACCAGTACACCGGAACCGAGGCAGTTAGTTAACAGTTTATCCCTAACCGCAGACCGGCAGGCTGTGGGCCCGACATAAGGGAGCCACAGCACCCATGAAGTAGTCCACATCAGTACTGCAGCTGGGTTCACGACACTGAGAAGTACAGAGACTTTAGGCAACAGACCCCGAAGACTAGAGACTAGACTCACAAGTGGGAGTACAGAAGGCCATCAGGGCACAGAAGGGAAAAGGACCAGGAGAGTCCATTTGAAGGACACCACCCGCCATTGAGGGTCCAGGGCACGGAATCGGGAACCAGCCAGCTGTGATCCCCACTAAAGTAACCACCTGTCCCGTTATCCGAGTACCCCCTACCCTGTTGACTGACTCATTTGACATGAAAAATCCAAATGGTCTTCCGTGTATCATGTGAGTGCTATGCGAGTGTGCAATTTTTTCTCACCCAGCATCTGTATCACATCCATGTGACATAGGATCCACGTGAATGGGACCTGTTGAAGTGGTAACCCCACGAAACGGCGAGCCGTCGCCCACCGACTTCTCACTCACATTGATCGTCCCGCAACGTCACCTGTACGATACATTGATAAACAGAGTTCCAACCACTTGGTGAGTGCCGCCTTTCTTTTTTCTACTTGCTGAGCAACATCCATGTGACACCCTTTGTGTTGTCCATATATGTTGTGTCCCACGAATGGGAACAACCTGTTATATATTTTTCTCTATTTAATGCATTGTGTGTTTTTCCCCCAATCAGAAAATTCTTTTACTGTTGTCAGGTAGATTAGACTGTATAAGATTGTCCCATCTCCCTCCCTTAGCTGGTCTATGTGCAAGATGCTTCTCTGTTCTCCCCAGTTTAGCTTTAAAGAAGCCATTGCTGAACATGCATGTCTGCAACCCCTGTACAGATTATTCCTTTTCACCTGCTGGTACGTTGAACTTAACACAAGATTTTGGAAGAAAATTGCAGCGTTTCGCCTGTCTTACTACAAGTCATCGTACTGGCCGAGTTCAAAGCTGTCTGTTTGCCCCTCATGGTGTAAGAAGTATGATTCACCCAGGGTTCTATGGGAACTCGTACCCGGGCGTGGAGTAGGGGGGATGTCACTGGTGGCCTGCCCGGACCCGTAGCCCTGGTAGTCAATTGTAAATAAATTAAAAAGGGAATAAAAATAATAAATGTCTCGTGACGCCACCTGCAGTTCTGGTGATGCTCACCAGTGCCACTGTCAGACCGCTGGGGATGATGGTAATGCAGCTAGATAGTTAGCTCTCTGCAGACGGGAGCAGTTTCCCCGGGGCAGTGTAGCTGCTGTGCTGGTCGTGGTAGCAGCTCTGTGAGGTAGATTGCTGGAATAAGACACTGGAGGCTTATGGACTCTGTACGGGGGTTTACTTGTAAAAGAGCACGGATCGGATTCACGGTTACACAGCTCCTTAGCGGTAGCTGGCCAGGTAGTCACTGAGGAGAATAACGTCTCTTTGAGGCTCCCAGAAAGTACCTTCTGCCTCCTTTCACTGTCCCGTTACTTTCCTTGCGCCTCCTTCCTTGCACTGCCCCCACTTGTCTACCAGGTCCAGCGGGTGATATGAGGTACCCTTTTTCTCTCCTAGGGGCTCAACCCTGTTTAGTGCTTCTGGAGGGCTGCATGTTCTGGAGGGGGAGTCGGGCTATTAGATAGTCCCACAACCTACCAGTGTTGACGGCTCAGGGATAAACTCCTGCACCGCAACTCGGAGCCGGTTCTCGGTTGTGGACCAGGATTCCCCCGGACTGTAGCAGGGTCTCCTCCTTCTGTCTGGGTCGCCACTTTTCTGGGTGCCCTCCATTGGAGTCCCTGTAGGACTTGTTTTCTTCTCACTCACACACTTACTCACTAACTCTCCGGGTTCCCGATCCTTCTACCCTAACACTCCTCCCACTGGGACCAGTTACCCTGGTAAACCAAGTTGCCAATTGGTCCCCTATGCTAGGTGTAGGGATGCTGGGATAAGAGCCTCAGGTTGATGTTACACTCCCCAATGATAGGAATACCACACACTCAGTTATGGGTGCAGTACCTCTACTGTGGCGTACTTAACTGTGGGGCACCACAAGTACAAGCATGCAATTATCTAAGGTAGGGTCCCCAACCACCGGTCCGCGGACCAGGACCGGGCCATGGGGGTCTTTGTGCCGGTCCGCAGGCGTGCTGTCGGCTTCCCCGCCCCCCTGTCATGTCCCCGCCCACCGCGCCCCTCACTTGCAGCACTACACTGCTGAGCTGAGGTCTCTGCCTTCAGCTGCTTAGTTATAGAGGGGAGCTGTCGGCCAATCAGTGCAGCAGACATGCACTGACTGGTCGACTGCTTCGCTCATATAACTAAGCAGCTGAGGCAGAGACGTGGCCTGATTTTTTCATATCTCGCGCTATTTCCAAGCGCATCATGTGACGCGCTTGGAAATAGCGCGAGATATGAAAAAACTCCGGCCACGTCTCTGCCTCAGCTGCTTGTACTGCCTGCAGGAGAGGTGAGCTTCAGCTGACGAGCCGCTCTCTCTGTATGTGGGCAATGACTGAGTGAGGGGCGTATTCAGGGGTCAATGTGTGTGTGGGCAATGACTGTGTGTGTGGTGGGGGGGGGTTATACAAGGGGCAATGACTGTGTGGGGGTATTCAGGAGTCAATGAGTGTGTGGGCAATGACTGTGTGTTGTGTGGGGGGGGTTTATACAAGGGGCAATGACTGAGTGAGGGGGGTATTCAGGGCTCAATGTGTGTGTGGGCAATGACTGTGTGTTGTGTGGGGGGGGTTATACAAGGGGCAATGACTGAGTGAAAGGGGTATTCAGGGGTCAATGTGTGTGTGGGCAATGACTGTGTGTGTGTGGGGGGGGGATATACAAAAGGCAATGACTGTGTGTGGGGAATTTAAGGGTCAGTGTGTGTGGGGTTGTACAAGAGGCAACGTCTTTGTGTGGGGAGTATTCAGGGTCAGTGTGTGTGTGAGGGGATTGTACAGGGGGCAGTATGTCTGTGTAGGGATTATACAAGAGCAATGTGTGTGTGTGGGGGGGAAATTTATGCTATATGGAGGGATATGACACTGCATTAAACTATGAAGAGCTGTGATGCTGCATTATATTATATGAAGGGATACGAGGCTGCATTATATTGTATGGATGGATATGAGGCTGTATTATACTTTTTGGAGGGCTGTGATACTGCATTATACTATATGGAGGGCTGTGATGCTGCATTATACTATATGGAGGGATGTGAGGCTGCATTATACAATGGAGGGCTGTGACACTGCATTATACTATATGGAGGGATGTGAGGCTGCATTATACAATGGAGGACTGTGACGCTGCATTATACAATATGGAGGGCTGTGAGGCTGCATTATATTATATGGAGGGCTGTTCGGGATATTGCGGGCTGCAAGGGGATGATGGGGATATTGTGGGCTGCAAGGGGATGATGGGGATACCATATTGAGGGACAGAAAAATAAGACATCCCCTGAAAATAAGATATAATGCATCTTTCGGGGAAACAGGGTACTAAACCCCACCCCTTCTTCATAGCCCCGCCCCATAAGTTCAAAGCCCCGCCCTTCCGGCCCCTGGAAAAAGGGTCTTGCATGAAGCTGGTCCCCGGTGCAAAAAAGGTTGGGGACCCCTGATCTAAGGGACTGGTAATTAGAGTGCTTGGGATTTGCAGTCATCAGAAGGGGACAGAACAGTGAAAAGAAACCTGTTACCAGTGAAAAGGAAACCTGTTATACTGTATGCAATCCAGAGAAATGATTATCCATAAAGGGCTGATAACAAACCACAGCATAATTGTTACAACAGTCTGCATGAGCTTGCAGACACAAATTGCTCAGTGTAGAGAATAACTCATCACTAAGAACAGTATACAGGTTATAAATCCTGAGAAGTGATCTTATCAACTAATGTGAAGGTGCTGTTTTTACAGACTTGCAAATACAGCCCTAGCAGCAGCTTGCATAGATTCTGTAAACACAGGCTACTCCCCAGCTCAAAATTGATACATTGTAATTGGTCTCCCTGACAACCAGGAGCAGAAAGCCCCCGCCCTTGCACTTCTATGGCAATGTCTGAAACTAAAAGAACCTCTCACTCCTTGCCTAATCTGAAGTAGCAAGAAGAAATAGAAGCTAAAGCTGCGCAAATGTCAGAAGCAGCAACACATAGATCCAGGTCTGCTAAGAGCTCAAGACACTTAATTAAATCAAGCTCATCAAGGCACTCAACCCTCAGTGAGCAGTTCATAAGAGCGCATGCCAAAGCAGAAACCATAAAAGTACAAGCCGTCTTTGCTCAAAGGAATGCAGAGGTAGAAACGAGTGCAATCGTCAAATCCGCGCACAAGAAAGCAGAGACTGCATGCAAGAAGGCAGACATCGAAGCAAAGACTGCACGCAAGAAGGCAGACATAGAAGCAGAGGAATCGGAGATGGAAGCAGAGACTGCACGTAAAAAGGCGGAAGTCGAAGTCCTGCAGAGGGAATGTGAACACGTGGCAGCCATGGCAAGGCTAAAAGTCTTCAAACAAGCTCTAGTTGGGAGCCAAGGAGGTAGCATCAGCGTGTATGAACTCGACATGGAAGACCCCCTTAAGCACAGAAGAGACTACGTGTTGAGCCAAGACAACGAACCGCCGATCGACACCAACATTCCTGTCAGTCAAGGAAAGAAGAAGTTAGGGCGTCACCATGGCGTGATCACCAGTTACACATGTAAAAACATATGAGAAGAGAAGGGTAAGTAACGTGTATAAAAACTGGGATCAGGCTCAATTTAGTATATACATGTAGTATATACATATAAATATACTAAATTGAGCCTGATCCCAGTTTTTATGCACGTTACTTACCCTTCTCTTTCCAACATTCCTGTCAGCACCAACACTTCTCCATAGCATCAAGACGCCAATCCGCCTGCAGCTTCCAGATTCACAGGTCAGTCCAATGCACCTCAAACATTCAAACCTGAACTTGCTTCATACTCCAATGCACAGCCAGACCCTACAACCCCCATATGCCAATGTCCACATGCAACCTAACATGCCGGCAAGGCACTACACTCCTGACAACTGTGTAGTTTCGGTCCTGCATGCAACAGAGACTGTTCACACCAAACCAGTTACTGGTCTAAATGCCTACGCCACTCTGTACCTTCACATGTTCTTGAAACAAGAAGCTACGAACTACACAACCAGCGTCGCTTAGACAGCAAATGTTCCCCGAAGGTCATAAAGAACAGACGTGTCCGACTTTGCAAGTTACATGATACACCAAGAACTCATCAACCCTGGTCTCACAAGGTTCGACAATCAGCCTGAAAACTACAGAGGGTGGAAGTGTGCCTTCAAAACCACAACGAGTGACCTCAGCATTGCCGCTATTGAAGAGCTGGACCTGCTAAACAGGTAGCTAGGTCCACAGTCTACAGAGAGAATTAAGAGACTCAAATCTATTTACATCGGTGACCCAACAACTGGTCTCGCAACCGCATGGGACAGACTAGAGAAAGGTTTTGGCAGTCCCGAAGCAATTGAAGACGCATTGGTCAAAAAACTATATGACTTTCCAGGAACTCATCGACCTCCTGTCTGAGCTCCAGCTGCCAAGGCTAACATGCATCTACCTGGCCTCAGCTACCTGGACACCGCCCGTGGGGTAAAACCCATTGTTGCCAAGTTGCCTTACAACGTCCAAGAAAAGTGGACTATGCGAGGGTCAAACTACAAAAAATAATACCAAGTCTCATTCCCTCCATTCTCCTTATTCTGTCACTTTATCAAGGTGATTGCAGAGTGCAAAAACGACCCCAGCTTCTGCTATGAAGAACCCAGCGACTCTGCGTCATCTCCTAAGTACAGAGTTCACATTCTCACAACAAAAACCACAGCAGTCCGGTATCCGCAAAAAAGACAGGTTCTGCCTACACCGACATCATCGCCAGACAGAAACCGCAGCGGTCTGGTGTCAACAAAAAGGTCCACATTTTCTGCTACACCATCGTCAGCCCCTGGACAAGGCCAATGAAAGTGAGAAGATAGAAAATACAAACCGCCAGTGTCCTATCCACAAACTGCCACATCCCCTGAAAAACTGCATCAGCTTCAGGAAGAAACCACTTCAAGAGCGAAAGGAACTCTTGAAGAAGTTTGGAGTGTGCTTCTGGTGCTGTGCCTCTACCGAACACATTGCTAAGGACTGTGTCATCGATATCAAGTGTATACAGTGTGACAGCGAAGACCACGTACAAGTGCACCATCCGTCACAACCTGACTCAAAATCTACGCATTCTCCCACCACAGGCCATGGCAGGGAGAGTACAGACGAAGCAACAAGCCATCTCACAGTATCCTCCTGTGCACCGAAGATTGTGAGAAAGTCTCTAGGACAAGTCTTGTGCGAAAATATGCCTGGTAAAGGTGTACCCAAAGGCCACCGGAAAAGGGCGTGAAGATGAACAGCATCCTGGACTACCAGAGCAACAGCTCACTGGCCAGGTCTGAACTCTTCGACTTGCTTGGTTTGAAAGGACACACCTATCCCTACACACTAGGCACTTGCAGCAGCACCTCAGATGTTTGCGGAAGAAGAGCGAGTCTCTCGTGGTAACATCTCTTGAAAATACCTCTACCGACACTCGTCGAATGCAACCAGATACCGGCTAACTGGGAAGAGATTCCGACACCAGAAGCTGCTCTTCTCCACCCTCACCTGAGGACTATTGCCAGCAAGATATCAGCTCTCGATCACAGTGCAAAAATCCTGATCTTGCTTGAAAGAGACATCCTCCAGCTACACAAGTACACCAACAAATTAACGGGCCGCATGACGGGCTGTTCACTCAGCACTATGACCTAGCTTGGGTGATCATAGAAAACGTCTACGTAGGCAGAATAAAGAGATCCGACGCAATCTCCTTCTACAAGTTGCACATCCTCCCAAATGGTCGTGGCACCTGCTTTCAACTATGTCCGCATCACTACTGGGTGAAAGAAAAATTGAGCAACACCAGGTGGTGACAGCAACCGCCTGACTGCGGGGACACGCACAATCTCTGTGATTACATCTTCTGGTCAATAGAGTTCGAGTCTACGAATGAAGAATACAAGTTGGCACCAACGAGAGAAGACAGGAATTCATAGGAATTATGGATAAAGAATTCTTTCAAGACGACTCTAACAGTTGGGTAGCCCCTTACCCTTTCGCTCTCCAAGGCCAAGGTTGCCAAACAACTTCCAACAAGCGACCACAAGGTTCTCCTCTCTGAAATGCATTTAAAAAGAAGACCAGAGATGGAGAGACCCTTCGTTAATTCCATGCTAGTAAATCACAAACTTCTCCTTACCCACGAAGTGCTGGTCACTTTCCTCGCAGAGGTGTTCACTATAATAAATGCCAGACCTCTGGTTCCTGTATCATTTCGACCCCGATGCTCCAATGATTCTCACTCCAGCAACACTCCTACACAGAAGATTGGAGCTGTTCCAGTTCCTTCCGGGGATTTCAACCAAAAGGAATTTTCAGACGTCAATGGAAGCAGGTACATCTGTCCGACATGTTCTGGCATCGGTGGAAGACCAAGCATCCGCATCTGCTTTAAAACCCTCACAAATGGTAGGAGTCTTCTCCTAACCCACGAGAAGGAGATGTCGTCCTGCTGAAACACAAAGAGGCTCATCGCAATGACTGGCCAATGGGACTCATCACTAAAGTTGTACCCACTGATAATGGAAAGACCTGGAAGGTAAAGTCAAGATGACGACTCGATTCTTCTTTCATCCAGTCAACCGCACTTGTGCTACTTTACCAAAGCAGGACATCACATGAACTGAATCTGTTGCTGGATTCTGTCACAGCGGGGAGCCAACCTTCTCTTACCCCTGCCATACCAGGACACAGAACTGTCAGTGTCCAACTGAACTTGGAATGCTTCCTTGCAGACTAGAAATTCTACTGTTGGGTTGGTGGAAGAGTTGGCTCGTTCCACAATCCGAAGATGAGGTTTGTTGAACTTGGACTCATTTTTCTATATTTTCATTTTTTCCATTTTGCATTTAAGGACTACATTTCACTGTAAGTATGGACTTGAATACTGCATTATTGTTTGCATTTGTGTTTTTTGTCTTCTCTTTTGCAGATTTTATGACGTCGAGGGATAGAGTCGACTCCTTATGTCGCCCAGGACTTGTGAAATCGCACGATTTCAGACGGGGAGTGTTGTGTCCAACGAATGGAAACAACCTGTTATATGATTTTCTCTATGTAATGCATTGAGTATTTTTCCCCTAATCAGAACATAAGTTTACTGTTGCCAGGTTGATTAGACTGCATTAAGATTGTCCCTACCTCCCTCAGCTGGTCTCTGTACAAGATGCTCCTCCCTTCTTCCCCAGTTTAGTTTAGAGAAGCCATTGCTGAACACGCATGTCTGCAACCCCTGTGCAGAGTATTCCTATTCACCTGCTGTTACATTGAACTTAATACAAGATTCTGGAAGAAAATTGCAGCGTTTCTCCTGTCTTACTACAAGTCAACATACTGGCCGAGTTCAAAGCTGTCTGTTTGCCCCTGCTGGTGTAAGTACAAGCATACAATTATCTAAGGGACTGATAATTAGAGCATTTGGGATTTGCAGTTATCAGAAAGGGACAGAACAATATACAAAGGATTTTTTTCTCAAGAGTTATTATTGAACAATCATTTACAGGACCATTTACAGTGTTTTATGCTACAGAATGGTAATGTATCAGTGAAAAACGGACAGCACACGGATGGTCTGTTTTTTCCTCACACCCATTGACTTGCATTATTATTCATTTTTATAGTGCTATTAAATCCATATTTTTTTACATACATTTGCAACACAGTTCCTCTTGGAGCTCACAATCTAAATATCCTATTAGTATGTCTTTGAAATGTGGGAGGAAGCTGGAGTGCCTGGCGGAAACCCACACAAACATGGGGAGAACCTACAAACTCCTTGCAGATGTTGTCTTTGATGGTATTTGAACCCAGGACCCCAGTGCTGCAAGGCTGTAGTGCTACCACTGAGCCACCATGCCACACTGATTAACATATTCACGCACAGTAGCCTGATGCTGCTTTTTTTCTCATCCAGGATCTGGATGGGAAAAAATGTTCAAAAAATCACACATCTGCCATAACTCATTGAATAACATTGGTCCGGGAGCAATAAGAGATTTTCTCATCTGTAAGTATAGATAGTAATGTGGCGTGTAAATTTATATTAATGATGCAGTTGTGCAAATGTACTGATTACTAATATATACAGGTACATCTCAATAAATTAGAATATCATCAAAAAGTCAATTTATTTCAGTAATCCAATTCATAACATGAAATGCATATATTATACTAGCTGTGAGCCCGATGCAAATGCATCGGGTGTCTAGAATATTTTTATATTTTTTTTAAGATTTTCAAATAATAATCCAATTATTCCAATGACATCTTTACACCAACTACATATATTTGTATGGTTGATATCATTTAAGGAAAATTGAACTATTATGTTGTAAGGGTCTTAGAACACAAAGTAGCAATACTTCTTAATGTGTCAATCGTTTGAATTGATGAATTAACAGTAGTAATGTGTGTATCAGCCAGTTTGTGTCAGCCCACCAATCGCGTCAAGATGCCCTTACGCCTGGTGGGACCTACTCTAACTAAATCCGAATTGATATAATTTAGATATTTTTTTATGCCTGGATTTTTCTTAGATTTTTTGAGGATTGTGATGTAAATAATAAAATTTTCTAAATTGATACAGAAGGAGTTACCAACTACAGACTTGCAGCAATATCCATGCAATAACAAAAAAAACTTGTAGTTAACCTAGGGTAAATGCAGTTAACGTAGCTTCAGCAGGTGCATAAGATGCATCCACTAACTAACCACAGATGACTGCAGTTGATGTGGATGACACTGCCGCAACTATATTGTCTGCACAAACCGCAAGTTAAGTACAAATTGCATATATGCAATTATGAAAATTACAGCAAGTATGTTGTTGTTGAGTCCTTCATGATCAATTATTATCATTTAGTATATTCCTCAACAAAGTGAAAAAATCTAAGAAAAATGGCGTGGTAGAATCTAATTAATAATTTATGTATGTCCCTATCTATCTAAACATGTGGAACACACCTTGCTAATGAGATGTGTGTGAACAGCCATCCCACCCGTCTCTTAGCTGTTCACAAAAACCTCTCCCTTTAAAGAATAAGAATCAAATCTCTCAGCACGTAGAGTACTGGAGCTTTAAATAGTGGTTTCTATCACCCTGTGAGAAAATCAGAATGATACACATCTCCGATGAAATCTGTAATGTGTATTTCCACAAATATTGTACAAACTATGTACATAAAAAACTGAAAATGTAAAGACTAAACTAATTTTTTTTTTTTTTAAAATAGAAAAGGTTAAAAAAATAAAATAGGCAAAAGTTCATCCCAAAATATTCCGATAGACAATATTTTTGGTGAAGACTTTCTCACTGTTAGGCACCAATTTGCCTTGAATGCATGAATCCACCACTTTCACCTTCACATTGCATCGTCTCTTCACACGTGAGAAAGCCACATATAATTGTCCATGACCAAAAACAGGTTCTGGCAAATAAATCCCCACTTTCTCCAATGTTTGGCCTTGGGATTTATTTATGGTCATGGCAAAGGCAGGCTTCACGGGAAATTGTCGACGTCTTAGTTTGAAAGGCAATCCAGTCTCTGATGGACAGAGATCAATTCTTGGAATGAAGACTACATTTCCTTCATCCGAGCCAGAAATTACTTTTGCTTGTATCAAGTTATCAAATAAAGCAATAACAATCATGCGAGTCCCGTTGCAAAGTCCTTTTCTGCTGTTAAAATTACGCAAAAGCATTATAATTGTACCAACTTTTAATTTCAGGAGATGAGAAGGCATTCCTGTTGGTGTTATTGAATTTAGAAATTCCACTGGATATTGTTCGGGATTTTCCGTCTCATCTGGATCAATGGAATCGTCGCTCATATATTCAATATATTCTCCAGGAATACAATCCATAACTTTTGAATTGATCAAATCCACAGCGTCATTTTTGGGACAAAGAATGGCATGTGATGCAGCATTCTGAATACTTTCGTCATTATTCACATCAATGACAATGTTTTCACCAAATATATCCAAGATTAAAGAGCCAGTGCAGATCATGTCTTGCGGGATCTCAATGACATCATCACCAAGGTTGTAATCATTGGACAATTCTCCATTTCCCAGTTGAATTAACCAATTGCTATAATCAGAATCAGTGGAGCGCATGTTGTTAATGAGCGGCAATTGATTGAAAAGTTGCCATTGTCGTGAATATTTAATGCAGCTCTCTACGACGTCTGTCCTTGTTCCATGAGAGATGATAGGAAGACACTGCCGAAAGTCTCCTCCCAGAACAATGACTTTCCCTCCAAAGGGTAATTTATTTTTCTTGGAGACATCAGTTGTCATGACATCCCGTAATAATTGATCAATTACTTGCAAAGCGTATTTTGACAACATAGTAGACTCATCGATGATGAAGAGTTTGGTAGTCTTCAAATGTTGGGCCACATCAGTATCATTTTTGATTCTTGAAACAGATGTCTCTTTAATTGGTATTGGTATGCCATACAGTGAATGGATAGTTCTTCCTCCTTGCAATAGATTAGCAGCAATCCCTGTACTGGCTGCAGGTAACACAACTTCTCCTTCTCCTCTCAGTTCATGAATCAATAGATGATAGAGATATGTTTTCCCACTTCCACCTGGACCGTCAATGAAAAAGCACTTTGGCTTATCACTTGTATCCTCTAAAGCTTTATGTATTGCAGTATAGGCCAAACGTTGTTGATCATTTAAGGTAACTTTCATTTCACGTGCTCTTACTAACTCTTCTTCTTTGTTGTATTGAGGACGAATATGTGGTTTTCTTTTTGGGCATGGTAGATTAAAATCATTAAAATGTTTTGCATGAAATTTTAAAACATGTTCAACATCAGTCATGGCGTATCCTTCACAGTGCTCACAATCATCAGTGTCAGGGTGATAGGCATGGCAGTAATCTTGAACGAAGTGTTGTTTAAATTCTTGCCACAACTCCAGGGGATGATTAGGAGGACCAAAGACACATATATATGCAAACATGTCACGGAGCTGTGCAGGCATATTGAGAACACAGGCATCCAATAAAGTTTTTCTCCAAACAGTGTCATCGAAGAGCAATCCAAGGGCTAATGCCGCCTCTTTAAAAGTTGGGTATGTGACTTCCTTAACAGTCTTAAGGTTGTCAAAACTTGTAGCTCCTTTAACATGAAGTAACAACAGCCTTAAATAGTACCGTTCTTGTTCTTGAATACTAACAGTGTACAGTCTACCAATGACTGAAGCACCTCCTCTCCTTCTAACTTCCCATGCACCTTCTTTCCAAACATAATGCTCCGGAATTTGACGATATAAGTACTCCCGAGCATTGGAATCATTCTCATTGAGGGCAAAGTAGGCCATGAGTGTTGATTGTCTATCCATTAAATAAGTGATGTTGTCCACAGAATCACCCTCGTGAAAAAAAAGTGATTGTGAATGAGGCAGATGTACTGCAAGACGAATAATGCTGTGAGATTGTCTATGCATTGGGAAAGCAAAGATTCGCCAAGCTGCCTCTGGTGCACTGACATATCTGGAATCCATGAATTTATGAGTTTCATCGTGTCTGATGTTAGTTTCACAAATTTCCACATTGGCTTTATCATGACCTTTGTACACATATTTGAAGAGGTATTTGACGCTCTGAATGGAAGCACATACTTCCACATTAATATGGCACTTATATTTTAATAAAAGGAAAGGGTTATAAGGAACCACCCAAGAATTATCAATCATCTTGGAATGGTGTGAAAAAGAAGGTCCTTCGTTTCTTTGATAACTTGGATATGCATCCTCAGGTATAATAGTTTTTGTTTGAAACTTTTTGGGAAAAGCTTTTTTACACTTTCCATTCTCCATACATGGAGAATTGGGATTGTGTTGTCCACAGGGGCCATGAATCATGTGTTGCATGACAATTTGATGGAGCACAGGGTAATGTGATGGATCAGGAATTTCAGCCCAAACAGTATTGTCCACTTCCACCTCAGTTCTTAGTTTTGAGTTGGCATCCAGAATAATTAGAATGTGAGCATGTGGTAGGCCTCGCTTTTGAAATTCTATCACATGAACCATAGCACAAACCTTACCAAATAATCCAGAATTAATATCTTTCAAAAGGGCTTCAAGTTTAATCCTGAATACACGGGCCACTAAATCCGGTCGATGTTCAGCACGCTGCCATGGCTGTAAATTGGTTGCAATTTCACTCCATTTTGGATTACAGGTCATCGTTATGAAAAGATCTGGTCTTCCAAATTTAGTTACAATCGCCATGGCATCTTGATACCGCTGCTGCATATTGCGGGGACTTCCCTCAAAGGAAGATGGTAAAATTACTGTCTTGCCAATGGGGATTTGTTTTTCTATGGATTTTCTCAGCAAATGTTCCTGAAGGAGACAATAATGTTCCACTTTCAAATCCTTCTGATGTTGGCGTATATAATTTAAACGATTCGCCTCGATCTTAACATAGGCATCCAGCAAGTACTGCTGGGTCAGTTTACCACCATTAAGGACAGGATTGAATTCTTTCCGTACTGACAGCAAATAACAGTAATACTGCAGTTGTGTCACCCTGCGAGGATTTTGGCCTTGCTGCTTGAGTGCTTCATGCCACCCTTGCTCTCCATGAGGGAAAAACAATGGATACAGTAATGCATCCAAATTACTGTGTAAAATGCTTATTTGCTGTGTTCTGGGGGCCAACAGATTCTTTGGGTCTGGTTTTAGATGTATTAAAATGTCTCTATTAAATGGTGGCTCTCCATCAGCATTTTCAAAGACGACAGCGACTTCATTGACAGTAGGGTTGTTATACCGTCTTGGGTCTTGCTGTCTGTCTTGTTTAATTGCCATGATGATATTGGGCATGTTTGTGCCATGTTCCAATACTTTCTGTTCTTCTTCTTCCTCCACGTGCCGTAACATTTTGTAGGCTGAAACAAAGGGATTAATACCTTCCAATTGCTCAGCAATAATTCTCATCAAGTCTGGATTACATTTGAGATTTTCTGGAGACTGTAGGCGTTGTTCATTAGCAGTAGCACTATCCAAAATATACAGCTGTGCATATGCTGGAACTTGATCTTCAGCGGGGTGGAGAGTTCCAGTTCTATGGTAAATTTGGCCGTGAATCCGGAAACAGTAAGGACCGTGTCCAGGTGGTTGAGAAACACTTGCACCCATGGAAGCAAATGCAAAGGAACTATTAATGCTCCTGATATTGTCCATGAGATTTTTACTATATGGGCTGTCTCCTTTAAGTAAAGTAGTGAAGAGCTCAGGGTACTGAGGTAATGGTACCTTAACTTTGCCCTTCTGACAACAAAGAGAGAACTGTCCATCAGATGGCCTTTCAGCTTCAAAATGTTGTGCTTCACAATGTTCACATAACATATTCATGGGCCCACAGGTATGTTGTAAAATACCGGTATCGTCATCAGTAAAGCCAATAGGGATAGATGACGTAGGTGAAGTGACCAACAGATGACCTTTTTTGTAGATGCCTACATAAATAAGGCGTTGCTGTGTAGAACTGTCAACACATCCAACAAAAGAAGTAGTGACTGGAGACTTCTTACGGAGAATTTTTTTTTGGCGTAGTTGACGCTGTGAAGCAGCCAAATGGGCCAAACGGCGTTGTTTTGAGGTAGGTGACATCATTTGTAAACGTTTGACTTTAGCCAATTTGTGTCTTGTCATGGCAGAAGCAATCTTGTCTGTTGTTGTTTTAGAAGAACATTTGCCCTTCACTTTACTTGTGCCAGATGTTGAAGGCAGTTCAGTTTCACAAAGTGTTGGAGCCACAGATGTGGACGCCATATCAGAGGTAGATGGTTCTCCTTGCACCTTGACCTGTTGTTGTTTGCGTCTTTTGCGTTCCGCCTCAGCTTTTTTGGCCAACCGACTGCTTCTTTCTTCAGCAGACTCCTTTGCAATTCTTTTATCCAAAGTTGTCTTGACCTTAACCAAACGGAGACGTTTTGTTTCCGGATCTTCCTGCGCACGCTTCTTGCGCTGGCATGCAGCATTCTTAGCTCTAACAGAGCTTTTTTGTTTGTCAGAGCTCATATTGAGCACAGTACAGCAAAATGTATGCAATAATAGCTACAGTATATTAATTAAGGAAGCAATGAATATACATTCTGCATAGCAATATAGTCAAAGTAGTAATATTTTTCTTGATAATTTTTATTATATACAATATATTTTTATATATAAATTTTATCCTAAAAATATATCAAAAAAATATATTTTATATATATTCTTAACTTAAATAAATTATGTATATTATATATTACAATTTATTATGTGTATATATAAATTGTATATGATTAGTATATATATATATATATATATAATATATTGTGTAAACGAAATAAAAGTTAGGGCCCTTTCACATCATCTTTTTTTTCAAATTGCGGCAGATGCGGTGAAAAAACCGCATCTTCCACAATTGCCGCATAACTGCTGCCCTTGCGGCGCGGTTGCAGTAATCCCCATAGAAAGTATAGGGTGACTTGCGGCAGGTGCGGCAAGTACGGTGTTGCACTTGCGGCAAGTGCGGCCGCGAAAAAAACCGCAGTCAGCTGCGTTTTTTTTGGCGGCCGCACCTGCCGCAAGTGCAAAACCGCATGTGCTGCACCTGCCGCAAGTCCCCCTATACTTTCTATGGGGATTACCGCAACCGCAGCGCATGTGCAGCCGGTATGCGGTAATCGTGGCCGATGTGGTTTTTTTCACCGCATCGCAATGGAATATATATATAGATTAATATAGAATATATAATATAGAGATTAATATAGAATATATATATATATAGATTAATATACAATATATATATATATAGATTAATATAGAATATATATATATATATAACAAATAGATAGATTAATATATAATAATATATATAATATAGATTAATATACAATATATATATATATAGATTAATATACACTATATATATATATATAGATTAATATACAATATATATATATATAGAGTAATATCCAATATATATATATATATAGAGTAATATACAATATATATATATAGAGTAATCATATACATATATATAATATGACATCTATATATATATATATATATATACATATATATATATATATATTAATCTATATCTATATATCTATATACTCTATCTATATATAAATATATATATAATATATCTCTCTCTATATTATAATATATCTATATTATATAATTATGAATATATCAATATAATAATAATATTAATAATTGATTAATAATAAATTAATATTAAGACTAATAATAATATAAATAATTATTAATAATAATAATCGATTATATTGGCCAAAAGATATCTAGCTGATATTTAGAGATGAGGTTCAACACTGGTTTTCCGACGTCCGTCCCACAGATCACCAGGCAGAATAATTTGTGAGGAAAAGTTAAATTAAACACTATAAAAATTGCGGCTGGGGAGTATAGTGATTGTAGGCAAAGGGAGTATAGTGATTGGTAGGCAAAGAGTTGCCACCCAGCAACAGCGCAGTCAGCCGCGGTTTTTTCGCGGCAAACTTGCCGCAGTGCAAAACCGCACTTGCCGCACCTGCCGCAACTCGCCCTATACTTTCTATGGGGATTACCGCAACCGCGCCGCAAGTAGACTCGCATGGCCTCGCAGCCATTGCTCGCGCTACACAGCGACTCGCATGGATCCATAGAAAGTATAGGGGACTTGCGGCAGTGCGGCGGCTGAGTAGCGACTCGCAATGGCCTCGCGCCATTGCTCGCGCTACACAGCGACTCGCAATGGATCCACATAGAAAGTATAGGGGACTTGCGGCAGGTGCGGCGGCTGAGATAGCGACTCGCAATGGACTCGCGGCCATTGCTCGCGCTACCTCAGCGTAAATCGCTAAGTTTGTGGCCGAGCTCCGACCTTGACTCGAGATTACCGCTTCTGGCAATGAATGTTAACCCCGAGTCAGGCTCGGGAATACCGGTACGAAGGTTAAATAAATTATGTATATTATATATTTCAATTTATTATAATGTGTATATATTTACATATATAATTATATATATATATATATATATATATATATATATATATATATAATTATATATATAATATATATATAATATATATAATATAGATATATATCAATATATATATATATAGATTAATATACAATATATATATATATATTAATATTAATATATATATAATATATAATATTAATATACTATATATTATATATAGATAGATATATAATATATAATATATAAAATATATATAGATTAATATACAATATATATATATATATAGATTAATATACAATATATATATATATATATAGATTAATATACAATATATATATATATAGATTAATATCAATATATATATATATAGAGTAATATACAATATATATATATAGGAGTAATCAATATACATATATATAGATAATATACAATCATATATATATATATAATATATATAATTACATCTATAATATATATATATATATTAATCTATATCTATATATCTATATATCTCTATCTATATATAATATAAATTATATATATAATATATCTCTCTAATATGAATATGAAATTTAAAAATATAATAATATATAAATATAAATTATCATAATAATAATAATATAATAATTAATAATAATTAATAATCGATTATATTAGCAAAAAAAGATATCTTAGCTGATATTGTAGAGAAGAGGTTCCAGCACTGGTTTTCCGACGTCCGTCCCACGATCACCAAGCATAATCGATTATAATAATAATTAATATTAAACACTAATAATAAATTAAAAATTAATAATAATTAATAATCGATTATATTGGCCCAAAAAGATCTCTTGTAGGATGAGATTCCAACACTGGTTTTCCGACGTCCGTCCCACAGGATCACCAAGGCAGGAATGATATGTGAGGAAAAGAAAAGTAAACACTATAAAATTGCAGCTGAGGGAGTATAGTGATTGGTAGACAAAGGGGAGTATAGTGATTGGTAGACAAAGGGAGTATAGTGATTGGTAGGCAAAAAGAGTTGCCACCCAGCAACAGCGCACTCAGCCGCGGGTTTTTTCGCGGGCAAACCTGCCGCAAGTGCAAAATCGCACTTGCCGCACCTGCCGCAACTCGCCCTATACTTTCTATGAGGATTACCGCAACCGCGCCGCAAGTAGACTCGCAATGGCCTCGCGCCATTGCTCGCGCTACACAGCGACTCGCAATGGATCCCCATAGAAAGTATAGGGTGACTTGCGGCAGGTGCGGCGGCTAAGGTAGCGACTCGCAATGGCCTCGCGGCCATTGCTCGCGCTACACAACGACTCGCAATGGATCCCCATTGAAAGTATAGAGGAACTTGCGGCAGGTGCGGCGGCTGAGGTAGCGACTCGCAATGGCCTCGCGGCCATTGCTCGCGCTACCTCAGGGGTAAATCGCTACGTTTGTGGCCGGGCCTCTGGTTCTATTTTCGGCCAATGACTCGCAATGGCCGCTTCGCGGCCATTGCTCGCGCGTGGTGACGTCACATAGTGACAAAGCCACGGCGATTCCGGGGTCCGACACGATTTTGCCTACGGCAATTATAGAGTAGATAGAGTGATTACAAACAGAGTGATCTATTTCAAGTGTTTACTTCTGTTAATGTTGATGATTATGGCTTACAGCCAATGAAAACCCAAAGGTCATTATCTCAGAGAATTAAAGTAGGGAGGATGAAGGGTTAAAAACCATGCTGCCATATACCATAAAACATCAAAGGGTGAATATAATTTTGATTTATTAGTCAACGCGTTTCAGGGCTCCCAGAAAAACCCTGAACTATGGCAATATGATATTCATTTGTTCTGAGGAAGCGGCCAGGTAGCCCTGAAACACTTTGACTAATAAATCAATATTACATTCATCCTTTGATGTCTTAAGGGATCCTGCAGCGTGGATTTTAACTCTTCATTCCACTCTCTACTCTATATGCACCATGCTGGAGCCTGCAACAGCCGTGATAATCTGTTATAGTGGTTGTGACTCTCAGAACCACACAAGGTGAAGCCTCCGATACCTATTTAGTTAATATTTTATCTCTCAGACCTTTCATCCTTCCTACTTTAATTTTCTAAGATAATGACCTTTGGATTTTCATTGGCTGTAAGCTATAATCATCAACATTACCAGAAAAAAACCACTTGAAATGGATCACTCTGTTAGTAATGACTCTATATAATATATGTGTTTCACTTTTTGTATTGAATTAATTAAATAAATTAACTTTTTGAAGATATTTTAATTTATTGAGATGCTCCTGTAAGTGTGGACCATCAACTTCATAATTTTAAACTATTGTAAAGTGTCATAGATGTGAAACTAATTATTAAGAATTCAACTGATCACAGATGACATGGTAAATATTAAAAATAATCCAGTTTACCATAATCTGTCATTATGTGATGATTCTGCATGTAATAAAATCAGAACATAATCATTGTTAATAATAATTGATACTTATTGGTTCCAAAACAATATGCTGCAATCAATTCCCAGCCATTAAGGGTATGTGCTTATGGTCTGGAGGAGCAGCATCTTGGACGTAGCTCCTCCAGACCTGAGTGAACCCGTGGGTGGCCGCAGGGAGACCGCAGCTGCCCTGTACTCACCATGTGCTGCGGGTGTGAGGAGGCTTCTCCCTGCAATCACTCAGTAGCAGCAGCTTCCGGCTCCGCAGCATGAAATCAACATGCTGCGGAAGATGCGGAATGCCGGCAACCCGCACTGCAGCTGTCAAAACACTGCGGTCGGGCTAAGCATAGTAGGCATGGGATTTCTACAACTCCCATCCACTATGCTGATACTGTACTACGTAGCGTTTTGTACACAGCAGCAAGATGCTGCGTCCAAAACGCTGCGTATACTGATCGTGACTAAGCAGCCTAAATCCAGGGTTATTGGTCAGTAGAATGCTCATATACTGTTCTAGCACAGGGGCCCTTTACAATCTGTAAAAACGCATCAAAACGCAAATGAAGGCAAACGTAACCAAGCATTAGATGTGCAACAGGCCTATGTGTTTTAGGGAACTGCTGTCTCCACACATTGTTTTTTTTTTTAAACCAATAGTTTTTTATTGATTAATAAGAAGAGAAAGAAAAATACAACATACATTGCATAAAACAATGAGCAAAGAGCAAGATCCATATCCAAGATGCATTAAATCGAAAAGAGGGGAGGGGGGAGATATGTATCCAACACAGTGAACCGTGATAATATTATTCGTAGCTAAGGAGATCAAAGTACATGAAATGCATAAATTCAGGCACAGAATTCCCATAGGGAGCTAACCCCTTGAGTAAGGGCCCTATAGACTAGTGTAGATCAGCAGGACATAGAGCCGTATGATGAGGTAATCCAAGGATCCCACCAGTTAAGTTTTTTTGTTTTCATTGAGAGGTCATGCACCAAGACCGTTTCATGTTGTAGATGCAATCTAATTTGGGCAAATAACTCTACCTTGGTGGGGTGGACTGTAATTTCCAGTTCCTGGCCAGACATATTCTGGCAGCTATCAGTACGTTAGTTACAGTGGGGTAAAGTATAATAGGGATATTTTCTAAGCCAATACCCAATAAAGCTATCGGGCCCTCAAGCGCAAAAGGTATTTTCAACATTTCGTTCAAAATGTATTCAACCGTGCCCCAAAATTCACAAACCTTAGGGCAAAACCACCACATATGTTCCATGGTTCCCGTTTCTTGACAACCCTTCCAACAGAGGGATTTGTTAGTTTTTTCAATTTTTGCTAGGCGCAACGGTGTAATATCTTTTTGGCTTGTTCCAAATGATTGATGCAGGACGAGAACCTGGAAGGTTGCAATGAGCCACGATTCTGGTGAGGCCAAGAAATGCAGGCGCCATTCCCAAATTGTCATGAAGGGAAGTTTGTGGTGCCCGTCTCTTGAAATTAGTGCCTTGTATAATACTGACACCCCATGCTGGTTGGGATATTGGGGTTTAAAGAATTTTTGAAGAGTGTCGTTCTCAGGGATCTCATCCCAAGGGGGGAGGTGGCATGTGTTCAGAAAGTGGCATACCTGTAGGTATTGATAAATCACCATATTGGGCAGGGAGAAGGTCTAAGCTATAGAGGAAAAGGGAAGGAGGCCATTTGTGTCAATTAAGTTATCTAAGGTGAGTATGTTCTGAACTTTCCTTCGGATTAATGAGAGATCAGGCACTGCGTGCTCTAGCGCTCGAAGGGAAATATATTTAAATAAGAAATAGAAATGAGATTTGCCCAATGAGTGCCATACTTTTACCAAAGTAGACATAGTTTTGAGGGCTACTTTTGAATGTTGCGGCTGAAGAAGGCACATTTCCAACAAAAGCCTGAATGAGTTGGAAGGGGCAAAATGTGATTCAATTTGCAGCCATGGCAGGGATGAATTATCACCCGACCACCAAAGTTTTGCAGGTTCAAGAAGAGTCGCTCTATAATACATAAGAAAATCTGGCACTCCCAGACCCCCTCAGCATACGGGAGAACCATGATCTTGGTTGAAATGCGATGGAGTTTTCTGGTCCAAATAAACAAGTTAAGGAGGTATTGGAATGGTGCAGGTGTTGGGAAAGAGTAAAGGCAGACAGCAAAAAGGTATATTATCTTGGATAGTATTAGCATTTTGATTACTGTATACGGGTGTTCCAGGAGAGATTGGAGAGAGAGTGTTTATGTAGTTCCCTGCTAATTTCTTGACATACTTTGTCACAGTTTGTGTTGACTATCTTGTGTAACTGAGTTATATAGATGCCCAAATATGTAAATCCTTTAGGGCCCAGATAAAGGAGAAGCACCTCTGAATTTGTTCCTGTATGTGCTTGGTAATGTTAAGAGGAAACAAGGTGGACTTAGTCATGTTAAGTTTGTAATAGGAGGCCGCTGAAAACTCTGAAAGTATGTTCATTATTTCCTCTAGTGACGGAACCAAGTTTGCACATGTAAAAATTACATCATCAGCATAAAGCCGATTTTATGTTCAAGGCCACCAATGCTGATTCCACAAACCCGTGGATTCACCCTAATAAGGGCTGCCAAGGGTTCCATGACCAACACGAATATTAGGTGTGAAAGTAGGCAGCCTTGGCGTGTACCGTTTGAGATGTCAAAACTGTTAGATGTGAAACCAGAGGCTCGCATGGAAGAATTTGGAGAGTACAGTGCCATAATTGCTGACTTGATCTGGCCAACTATTCCAAATCTGTTTAGGACCTCTCCAACATACCTCCAGTGCACCCTGTCAAACACTTTTTTAGCATCAAGTGACAGGAGAACACTGGGGGAGACAGACCTCTCCAGAACATCCAACACATTAGTCACCTGGTTCCGTCGTGAGCCTGCCGACCTGGCACAAACCCAACCTGGTCTGCCCCAATTAGAGATGGCAAGACTTCTATTATTCTGCTGGCCCAGATTTTGCGTATAGTTTAGTGTCACAGTTGAGCAGTGCAATTGGGCGAAGGTTTCCGTGGTAGGCTTCCCGGGTTTGGGAAAGGTGGTAATAATATTTAGAAGAAAAAATGCTACTCACCATTGATAGAAGGTTTCTTTAATCCATTTCTTTGTTAGAAAGTGTAGGTTACATACGTTTAAGAAATGTAACCTACATCACTCCCCATCACTTAAACGTATGTCCAAAATCGAAACCAGGCGACATTTGTCTTATCGCCGCCAAATTCCAGAAATACACGCCGCAATAAGGAGGCAATTTGGCAGCGATATTTCCAGCGAAACATCGCCGCCAAAAATGTGGCGTGAGAAGGTACCCATACGTGCTGTTAGTTTGTGGGTGTTATTCTCACGGTGTATATGTGTGTTTGTCCAAAGAGTGGCGAGGACAAAGCCACATTTTAAATGGTAAATTAAAAGTTATATTTTAATTTCCAGTATACACAATACGCTATATCTAATGTTTTAAATTTGATTGATCATTAATTATAGTGATATTAGGCCGAACGCAGTCTTGCCGCAAGTGTTTCCAGCTACCGGCAGATCCAGCAAACTGCTGATCTGCTGGAAATGCCAAGAAGCGCAGGTGTGAAAGCAGCCTAAGGCTGGGGTCACACATAGAAATCCATTTTTGGAAGTGATTTCCATGACCAATCCCTTTTTTTTGGGTGCTTTTTGAGCCTCCTGCACCCCTGAACGTTTTTGGACTTAGCCATTTTTGACCAAATTTACAGAAAAAACGGAGAGGGTGTTTATTACATCAATCCTTTTCTATCAGTTTTTGACTAGAAAAGCCTACCTGAGCTGAGTCACACATAGAAATCCGTTTTTGAAGTGATTTCCATGACCAATCCATTTTTTGATGCTTTTGAGTCTCTGCACCTGAAACTTTTTTGGACTTAGTCATTTTTGACCAATTCAAGAAAAAATGGATCCGTGTTTTAAGCACCCAAAAACGGATCAGTTTTCCATGTTAAATTTTTTTTTTTTAAAACAGACCCCAAAAATGTTGCTAGCAATGTTTTTGGTGCAGAAAAAAAACGGACAGGGTGTTTATTACATCCAATCCGTTTTTCTATCAGTTTTTGGACTTAGAAAAAAAAAAAGCCAAAAATGAAGCAAAAAACGGACCAAGGGCTTATGTGTGACCCTAGCCTGACTGTGGTTTTAAGTCTCGCCACAAGTGCTGAATTTGCTGGATCCTGATGAAAACACAAGTGTCCGCACATGTTCGGAAGTACCATAGAAATACCTTAGAAAAAAACGATCCGGGGTTTTGCAAAAATAACGGAAATCTGCTGGATTTTGAAAATCGCAGATGTGAAAGCAGCCTTACACCAACATGAGAGAAGTTAGCTATTGTCCTTCACCAGTTTACAGAGAAGACACTGCATTACTGAAATTACAATCATTAAGATCCTCCAGAACAATATATTGCTAGGATTTATTGGTATGCTTATGTGACATACGTTTTGTAAGCAACCATCCTTCTCTGATAATAAAAATTAGATTTTTTTTATTATATTTAATTGTTTTTAATCAAAAGGATTTAAAAATTATTTTCTCAGACAATAATTACTCCACAAAAAAATTCCTTCTGTCCACTAGGCTCATTCATTCACTATGAACCTACACTATCATATTCATCCATATCTCCATCATTCAGATCTCCAGAATATCCCTTAATACCTCCTTGTGGTCGCACATCACATTTTGTTTGTTCTGCAATCAGTATCATATAGTGCTAGCATTCTGATTACAAGTATGCCATTCTCCAGCTACCTCTCTGTCTGATTGTTAATAAAGGACATATACAAGTCCAAGGTCAAATTCGTACTATGGGCCTTTTCCAATTTCTCTCAATTAATGCACATTCCAATATGCATATATCAGGTAAATTCTAATATACAATGCAACCCAGGACCTATTTGTCAGGCAAATTCTAATATACCATGCATCCCATGACCTGTGTATAGGTAAATTCTAATATACTATGCATCCCAGGACCCGTGTATAGGTAAATTCTAATATACCATGCATTCCAGGACCTATGTGTAGGTAAATTCTCATATTCCATGCATCACAGGACCCGTGTGTAGGTAAATTCTCATATTCCATGCATCACAGGACCCGTGTATAGGTAAATTCTAATATACCATGCACTCCAAGACCTATGTGTAGGTAAATTCTCATACTCCATGCATTCCAGGACCTGTGTGTAGGTAAATTCTCATATTCCATGCATTACAGGACCCGTGTATAGGTAAATTCTCATATTCCATGCATCCCAGGACCTGTGTGTAGTTACATTCTCATACTCCATGCATTGCAGGACTTGTGTGTATGTAAATTCTAATATAACATACAGTGGTGTTCAAAAGTCCTGCATAGGCATGAAGAAAACTATATATTTCATACTTCTGCATCTCTACAGTGAAACTGGTGGAACATATATGTTTTTGTTATCCCTCATTGTACGCCATACTCATTTTTGAATGTCCCAAGTGTATACATTGTTATGGTGTGCGCATTTTTGATATTTTTTTTACAGCATAACCATACCTACACTTGTACAGTGTGTAGAATGGTGAACAGGTTTCTAAGTTCATTAACTTCCAATGCAAGTTCACACAGACTTAAATTTTACTTTTTAAGATTTATCATTTTTTATTTAATTCAGAGTCCTGAAAAGGGCCTTTTGAGTGCATCTTTAGTTTCTAATACTTTATTGGCCAGCCTTTGCTCTTGAGCACCAACTTGCATCTCTGTGGCATTGAGTGAACAAGCTTCTGCTGATGTTCACGAGTGATGATGTGGTTCCAGGTCTGTATCAGAGCCTCAATCAACTCTCTCTTGGTCCTTGGCTGTTTTTTAGATATCTGTATTGATACCTTGTGCCACAATTTTTCAGTTGGATTGAGGTCCGGGGACTGGGCTGGCCAGTCAATAATAGCCACCTTGTTCTTTTTCTTCCATTCCGTTACTGTCTTAGCTCTGTGACAAGGAGCATTATCATCCTGGAAGATAAAATTTCCTGAAAACAGGTGTTGAGCAGAAGGCAGCATTTTCTTATTAAGGATGTCTATGTATCTTTTTGCATTAACCATACCCTCCACAATATGAAGCCTTCCAACACCATTGGCTGCCATACAGTCCCAGACCATTACTTTCATCGGATGTTTCACAGTGAAGCTCAAACACTCTGGCTTGTACTCTTCATGTGGAAACCTTCTCACATAAGACTTGCCATCATTTCCTAAAATGCAAAAAGTGCTTTCATCACTAAATAACCCTTTTTCCCACTCCTCCTTCCTCCATTTTGAATATTTCAATGCCCACAGTTTTCGCCTTTGTCTTTGTATGGCTGTCATCAATGGCTTCTTTCGGGCCTTGCACCCTCTTAATCCTGCTTCCAAACATCTCTTCCTAACAGTTGATGTTGCTACCTCAATATTGCACTTTTCTTGCCATTCTCGCAGAAGCTGAGGAGAGATGAGCTTTCCATTGGTAAGGGATGTTCTTATCAGTACTCTGTCCTCCCTTTTAGTTGACTTTCTGGGCCGACCAGATCTGGGCCTGTCCTGGGTAATTCCAAACTGCTTATGTTTCTGTCAAATTCTTACGACTGTACTCTGATTACAGCCGACCTTCCTTGCGATCTGGGGGCCAGTATAACCCTCTTCATGTAGCACCACAACTTGCACACAATCCTCCGCTGACAAAAATCTGAAGGCTCCCATCATAGAGCTCTACAGTATGATTCACTAGATAGACCAACAGATAAAGCAAACAAACAAAGCAGCAGATGTGATGCAATGTAATGGAAAGTGATTGGCTGCCATATCCAGGTTATGATTGATCACAAGAACCTCATCTGTGATTAGCTAATTTGGGATCTGAAGCTGTACAATATTTAGTTGTGCTTTCAATTCCCATATTGTTGCAATAATTTCAGGCAAAACTGCTTCAAAAGCTAAAAATATTACAAGGAGAGAATGCAAAATTATATTCTGAACAAAACCATATATAATATGTCATGTTAGCATCGAAGATATTCGACAGAAAAGGTTTAAAACTTGAAAAATCTATTTATCCTATGCCTATGCAGGACTTTTGAACACCACTGTATATCTCAGGACCTGTGTGTATTTACATTCTCATACTCCATGCATTCCAGGACCTGTGTGTAGGTAAATTATCATATTCCATGCATCCTACGACCTGTGTGTAGGTAAATTCCAATATACCATATATCCCAGGACCTGTGTGTAGGAAAATTCTAATATACAATGCATCCCAGGACCTGTGTGAAGGTAAATTCTAATATGCCATGCATCCCAGGACCTGTGTGAAGGTAAATTCTAATATGGCTAGGGTCACACATAAGCCCTTGGTCCGTTTTTGGCTTCAGAATTTGGATTTGTTTTTTCTAAGTCCAAAAACTGATAGAAAAACGGATTAGATGTAATAAACACCCTATCCGTTTTGTGCACCTAAAAACATTGCTATGTACGTTTTTGGGGTCTGTTTTTCATTAAAAAAAAAATTTAACATGGGCCCTATGGAAAAACGGATCCGTTTTTTCAAGAATTTTGGGCAAAAAATGACTAAGTCCAAAAACGTTCAGAGGTACAGGAGGCTCAAACAGCAGCCAAAAAAAAAACGGATTGGTCATGGAAATCAATTCCAAAAATGGATTTCTATGTGTGACCTTAGCCTATACCATGTATTTCAGGACCTGTGTGTAGGTAAACTCTAATATAGGCTAGGGTCACACATAATCCCTTGGTCTGTTTTTGGCATCATTTTTAGCATTTTTTTTTTCTAAGTCCGAAAACTGATAGAAAAACGGATTAGATGTAATAAACACCCTATCCGTTTTTTTCTGCACCTAAAAACATTGCTAGGTACATTTTTGGGGCCCATTTTTCAAAAAAAAGAATTTTAACATGGACCCTATGGAAAAACGGATCCCTTTTTTTGGATGCCTTAAAAAACGGATCTGTTTTTTCAAGAATTTTGGTCAACAAATTACTAAGGCTGGCTTCACACTGCAGTTTTTCACTGACCAGTGTCCATCAGTGTTTGTGTGCCAAAACCAAGAGAGGAACCAGGAGAGGAACTTGCAGAGAAAAACTATAATTGAAAGATTGACACCTGTTCTGAGTTTTGGAGACATTCCTGGTTTTGGCACACAAACACTGATGGACACTGATCAGTGAAAAACTGCAGTGTGAAGCCAGCCTTAGTCCAAAAACGTTCAGAGGTACAGGAGGCTCAAAAAGCACCCAAAAAAACAGATTGGTCATGGAAATCTCTTCCAAAAACGGATTTCTATGTGTGACACTAGCCATACAATGCATCCCTGGACCTGTATGTCAGGTAAATTCTAATATACAATGCATCTCAGGACCTGTGTGTCAGGTAAATTCTAATATACCATGTATCCCAGGACCTGTGTGTCAGGTAAATTCTAATATACCATGCATCCCAGGACCAGTGCATAAGGCTAAGTTCACATCTGTATTTTTATGCTGCGTTTGGATGCATTGCATTTTTCAGCTGCGTTAACACATACTGTACAAACGCATGCGTTAATGCATCTCAACGCATCCCATAGAGTTATATGGAAAACGCGGTAAAAACGCATTGCAAACGCAATACCAAATGCAATTGCGGAAAAAACGCATGCATTTTCACCCAGAGCACAGGAAATGTAGCAATGTTTCCTGTGCTCTGGGTGAAAACGCATGCGTTTTTTCCACGATTGCAATTGGTATTGCGTTTGCAATGTATTTTTACCGTGTTTCCCATATAACTCTAAGGGATGCGTTCAGATGCATTGACGCATGCGTTTGTATGTGTTAGCGCAGCTGAAAAACGCAATGCATCCACACGCAGCACAATGCAGATGTGAAAAGGCCCTAAGATAAATTCTAATATACCATGCACCTTAGGACCTGTGTGTAGGTAAATTCTAATATACCATGCACCCCAGGACCTGCATGTCAGGTAAATTCTAATATACAATGCATCCCAGGACCTGTGTGTAGGTAAATTCTAATATAGAATGCATCACAGGACCTGTGTGTAGGTAAATTCTAATACACCATGCACCCCAGGACCTGCATCTCAGGTGAATTCTAATATACAATGCATCCCAGGACCTGTGTGTAGGTAAATTCTAATATAGAATGCATCACAGGACCTGTGTGTAGGTAAATTCTAATACACCATGCACCCCAGGACCTGCATGTCAGGTAAATTCTAATATACAATGCATCCCTGGACCTGTGTGTAGGTAAATTCTAATATAGAATGCATCACAGGACCTGTGTGTAGGTAAATTCTAATATACCATGCACTCCAGGACCTGCATGTCAGGTAAATTCTAATATACAATGCATACCAGGACCTGTGTGTAGGTAAATTCTAATATAGAATGCATCACAGGGTCTGTGTGTAGGTAAATTCTAATACACCATGCACTCCAGGACCTGCATGTCAGGTAAATTCTAATATAGAATGCATCACAGGACCTGTGTGTAGGTAAATTCTAATATACCATGCACTCCAGGACCTGCATGTCAGGTAAATTCTAATATACAATGCATACCAGGACCTGTGTGTAGGTAAATTCTAATATAGAATGCATCACAGGGTCTGTGTGTAGGTAAATTCTAATACACCATGCACTCCAGGACCTGCATGTCAGGTAAATTCTAATATACAATGCATCCCAGGACCTGTGTGTAGGTAAATTCTAATATAGAATGCATCACAGGGTCTGTGTGTAGGTAAATTCTAATACACCATGCACCCCAGGACCTGTGTGCAGGTAAATTCTAATATGCCATGCATCCCAGGACCTGTGTATAAGGTAAATTCTAATATACCATGCATCCGAGGACCTGTGTGTAGGTAAATTCTTATATACAATGCATCACAGGACCTGTGTGTAGGTAAATTCTAATATGCCATGCATCCTAGGACCTGTTTATAAGGTAAATTCATATGTACCATGCATCCCAGGATAGGTCAATTCAGGTGAATTCTAAAATAATAAACATTTTATGAGCTGTGATAAAAGAAATGAAACCAGCTCACCCGATGAGTTCCGTAAAGGGAGCAAGAAAATGCCTCGACTTGAAGGTGTTTCCAACGATAGAATAAAAGTGAATTTCCAGTTCTTTTCTTCAGTATAAAAATTCAAAGCTTTATTATATTATAAAATATGAGAGGTACAAACAAATTTTTAAAACCACAAAGCTGCAGCCAGTAAGCAGTTACAGTCCATAGCGCTGCGCGTTTCGAATGCAAGATATTACCGCATCTTTTCTCCAGCTGGAGCTATGTATTCTTTCCATCTGACCATAATGCAATGTTGGCCACTGACCTCGATTCCGTCACTGTCCTTGATGTTTGCTTGTCCAGGCTGTGAATGGCTTTATCCCCTATTTCGCAAAAGCGAATAAATCCCTGGTATGGCCTTTCTTGTATGCATCTTCGAGCTTCATGCACCACTCATACAGAAAGGTGTTCTTGTCTTTCCTGGCATCTCGTTGGAAGTCGGCGTTTAGTCGTTTTGCTTCGTCTTGAAACCCTCTGGCTTTTGCTTCTCTTCTCTAGCTGGCAATCTGGAGAGTGGATTTAGTTAGCAATTCCTTCTTGTTGCTCTTAGGTGCACTTGGTTCCCTGTTGTTTTTTAATTTCAGCCCACAATTCATCAGGATTCTTTTTGTCATCTGTAAGCAAGTTGAACCTGCTCTTTAATTCAACTGCATACTGTGAGGGGATTTTGCTGATGTTGAAACGCTTCTGTATGGCTGGATGCTTGATCCGGCAGAATCTGACTCTGACTTTGGCGATGAAGTGCTGATGATATGATCCACAGTCTGCACCAGATAGAGTGTTTCCGGGGAAAATCAATCCTTTCCATTGTTGCTGGCAGAGTATTAGTCGATCTGTTTGTGCTAGGCATCTGATGTCCAGGTTGATGCATGTGTCGATCGATGCGGTTCTGGCACTCAGGGATGTTGAGGTCGCTTCAGTTTGGTAGAAAAGGTGTTGGTGATTACTAGCTGTTCTTCAGGCAAAAATGTAAGAAGCGTGATCAGCTTTGTTCCTTTCACCCAGGCCATGTTTGCCGACCACCCCTGCTTCTTCGCATGCTCCGATTTGGCATTGAAGTCTCCCATATCATAGATGATGTCTTTCTTTGGGATTCCATTGAGTGCACTTTGACTTGTCAGTTGAAGTCTTCGATGTCCTCCTTCGGTGCATCTGATGTTGGTGCATATGCTTGAAAGATTGTCACACTCAGTGGCTTTCCTTTGATGCGGATGGATATGATGCGGTCGGTGAGGTATTTCGGGTTCTCTACACACCGTGAGACTCTTTTGTGACAATCAGAGTGACTCCTCTTCTCCTCTCTGTCTCGTTCCTTGATTTGTACACAGTGTAGTCATCTGAACTGAAGTCTCTGAAGTATGTCCAGTGTTATTCACTGATGCCTAAAAGATCCACTCCCGTTCTCTCTTTATTTCTTAACAACATCCAATTTTCCTATTGTCATTAATTATACAATTAATTATAGGTAACTAGAAATAAGCTATTGCATCAGGAGTGTGGTGAAATGAACATCTGTGTATGCTTAGTGGTGCTGACAGGAGCAGTGTACATGTGTCAGACCATTTGCGCTTTTGCGGAGGCACAGTTCGTGGCCTGCGCCTGGAACTGCGCCTTAGCAACTGACAGTGCCAGTGCCACAATGCATTATGAGATAGGTTTACATCCCCCACTGGCAATTATGCCGCAATGCATTATGGGAGTACAGCTGCCAACTGGCAATTATATATTAGATTATATATTGTAGTATAAAACACAGAAAACTACCTCAAGCTGCCCTGATGCTTCAAAGTTTATGAACCCTTTCAAATTTTCCATATTTCTGCATACATTTCACCTAAATCTACATAATATTTTGCAGTAGTCCTAAAGTAGATGGATAGAGCCAAATCAAACAAATAAGTAGACTTAAAATATTTTTTTATTGAGGAAAATTTATCAATACCACATGTCTGCATAGTGAAAAATATATGTGAACCTTTTGGATTAGCAGATCATTTGAAGGTGAAATTAGACTCTGGTGTTTTCAATCAATGGCATGGCAATCAGTCAGTGGGAGACCTGTTTTATTTACAGATCAAGGATCTATCGAAGTATGATCTTCACAATACATGTCTATCTAAAGGTACTATTACACGACGCAATATCGATTACAATATCGCCTCAAAGTCACATGATGTGGTCAATTGCAGTTGATATTGTGAGTGCTTCGTGTCGTGTAAGGGTACCGTTACACGTTGCAACATTGCATGCAATTTCACTTGTAATTTGCTGGTTGCAGTGAAATCATGGACACATTGTTCCATTTTGTGGCCGTGTACAAATGGAACAATGTTGTCCATTTATTTCACTGCAATCCAGCAAAATTGCAAGTGAAATTGCATGCAATGTTTGCGACGTTGTAACAGTACCTAAGGGCGATGAGACTGCAATTTATCGCTGAATCGACATCGCCTGATTTATGGGCAGACAATTAAATCAGGCGATATTGCATAAGCAATGTAGTAGGATCACTCAGTGTGACACCATAATTGTGATGTTGCAAGCAATTTTCCCTATTCATTACATTGAAAAATATCGCTCACTGGATTGCTCATATGCAGCGAATGAAAATTGCTTTCACCATCCTACTTGCATTGCCTACGATACCTTAATGGTACCGTCACAAGCTGCAATCTCGGCTGGCGAGTGTGTGGCGTCACACGCTGCAATTTTGCCCTGAAGCTAAGGCGATGTGTCGCTCCGGAAATCGCCTCACCTACAGCGGAACCAAACTTGCCTCATTCCATCGCCGCTTCACACGCTGCAATCTCAAAGGCAATGTGGTCGTACATGTTCTGTGCGGGAGGAGATAGGCATGCCACAGTGGTTTACATCGCGCCCCATACACACTCATTAGACAACACAACTGCGTTACGATTGGTCAGCCTGCTCTGGAAGGCTGGCTAATACATGGTGGCATTGTCTCTCGGAGTTTGTCACAAATATACGCCCGTGTCCTCATTTGTGGCTCCTGCAACACACTTTCGAGGCGCCAAAGTGTCACATAGAAGCGGCCTTGTGCAGTACAGAGGATTACACTAAGAATGGCTATTTGTGAACTGTAGGTGATGGCGGTAAGATACAAACAACACTATGGACATATGTGTCTGCATTGGTCCACGTCATGGCAGAGCTGCCATGGCTGAACTATGTGTGTGCACACATGACTTTTTGTGCATAAAAAAAGGAATGATAACAACATACACAAAACATTAAAAACAGAAGTGTCAACATCACACAAATAAATAGAAAAATGATGATAAAGAATGGCCATACCCAAACATTTCAGAGCACAGAAAGAAAAGAAAAAAAAATAACTAATGCTTAAGCACCCAATAAACAAAACACCACCATAATCCTCCTGGTGCAGCCAACCTGGTGACTCCACCTTCCTCCTGATGTTGCTGCCTGTCAACACCAGCCACCCTACACCTTCTGGTGCTGCCAGGCCACTGTCCCAGGGTCATTAAAGTAGGAGCAGTATGCATCTCTGTTGCTCCTGGCATCCTGCTGACTCAGACCGTTGCTCAGCGGCTGGAGTGGCGCCACACCTTGGTCGACAGCACGCCAATCCCCGGGACGGAGCTCCCCTGTTGTGGGGTCCACAGAATCCACATAAATTGCCGGCGTGTATGATGACCGAACCCTACGATGCAGGAAGTTATGCAGCACACAGCAGGCCAGCACTACCACATCGATAGATTCCAGTTTCATATGCAAAGGCGTATGAAACATGCGGAATCTATTGGCCATGATCCCGAACGCATTTTCAACTACACGGCGAGCCCGGGATAGCCGGAAATTGAAAATGCGCTGCTCAAAGTAACCGTCCTCTGGTGATATGGCCGTAGTAGGTGAGTCTGAAGTGGGAAGGCTTCATCCCCCACAAACACAAAGTTGAGATGACCGGTCGTGACATCATTTGAGGGCAATTTCAGAGCACCTCTCCTTTGATCTTCGCCAAGGAGCTGTGTGCAAACACACCCCCATCTGAGACACGTCCGTTCATGCCAACGTCCACGTAGTTCCGTAAATCATGCAGACTTCTATCCTCCAGCTGATGCAGCAGGCGCATGTGACTCAGGTTGTCCCATTGCCGAAGCTAATCCCTAACCCACACACGCCGTGGTCTGTGAGCCCGCAACCTCTCAGCTCTCTCCTGCAGCCACAAGTCCTCTTCCACCAAGGCAAGAGCCACAATAACATCTCCATCCGGGTCCATGATGATCTCACGTACCAACCCCTGCAAAAGGAAAAAACAAAGCCTAGCATTAAGAGAACACGTTATCAGGCATAAAAAAAAAACACTACCTACTTTCCTACACATTTCTTAGCCAGTTACCCACATCCTAGCAGACTCTGCTCATATGGCCACCCACATAGATATTTTGTACCATTGAATGGTCACAAACAACATTACACTGCCTCACAACAACACCTATTATCACTACACCCATGGGCCTCCTCCACAACTATATCTCCATCGTCCAAATTGTGACATCATTAACATACCCCCATGCAGCTGCCCATAATGTATATGTACTACCACAAGGCCTAGAAAATACAAAGCTCAACCACACAAACAGATGCTTGTTACCAATTAAATACAACAACATGCTAAATGTACCAGAGCCATGTGCTACTGACAATTCATCATCCCACGCAGCTGTGAGTCGCATATTCATCATGTCCAACAGACATCCCTGTTGTGTTGATAAGGCCGAATCTTCACAGGCAAACACTCCCAAGCCACATGGGCCACTCCACATCTCAGTATCGCCAGAATACTTCCATTCTGTCTGGTAAAGGCCAGTACTATGTGCCCACATTTCATATGTTCCACTAAACTAACCAACAGAGGCCTCCTTGGTACATGATCCTGTATGGCGAAAGCAAAATGGATAGTCAATGAGGAGGGTGTTTTGTGGCAAGGAAAGCCATCCATCCATTTTGCGGCACACAATAGATCAATCGAACACATCATCATTACAAACTACATACACCAGGACTTGGGCGTCTACTACACTACACAAAATGATCCGTAATGCAAAGATGTATAAAACGCTATACACAGCCATATCACAGATCATGTGTGAACATCAGTACTCACTTAATGACTCTGGGCAGCAAGTGTGCTGTAGCTCCGTCGTTACCGGTTTTTATGTGGTAACCATCCAATCACAGAGCATCTGCGTCATCTAATTCACGTAGCCGCCTGGGCGTTGGCACGTGCGACTACTGATTAGGCGCCTGTGTTGCTTTGTGATTGGTCGTGTTGTGTTTAAAATGTGGCCAGCTGGTCCGCCACCCATGCTTCTACTTCAATGTGCATTGTTCTAGTAGCATCTCATCACCAGAACACTGTTGGACAGACAGTAAGTCGGTAGATATGCTATTGGGCTTCTCATGTATGGTATCTTATTTTTCGGCTTCCGAGCCATATTTTTGCGTGATGTATGGGCGGGTTATGTACAGCTTCATGTAGAGTCATGTAGATGTGTGGTTTTACGACGCCTATGCATCGTTAACCCCCTCCATGATCCTTGCCACCAATGACATGACAATGTGTCATACAGCACTACATTGTTCCATAAATATGTGCTGAGGTCATTCCTGTGTCTACATTTTGTGTGGTATGCCATGTGTACCCTTTCAACATGATACAGGTTTGTAACTTTACCTGGCCAGGCCCTAACCACATATGCCCCGTGTCATGTGCAGCATGTCACATCTGTGTCCACATATAAAGGCCATTAAAGGGGTTGTCCGGGCTTATTTTTTATTTCATATTTATATCTAGGCTGCAAAATGTTGACAATCTGCAATATACATGTTGTCAACATTTTGCAGGGTTTCCTAGATATAAACACATTTACTGATGGCAGAGAGTGTCCAGGGGGTGTGATTGTGCATACTGGTCGTTTACACCTACTGTAGCACAATCACACCCCCTCCCCTATACCTAGTATGGCCAGCCACCCCCAGGCCATACATGCCCGCCCCCTGCCCACTAAACACTATGTAATGAAACCACCCCCAGGGCTCCTACTGGCCGCCCCAGCCCCTAAATCACCACCCACCCTCTGCAAAACAGCGTCCATCACTGTACAAGTGCGAAACGCTGCTGTAAAGCATTCCGCCATGCATGCACAGATCGACCGCTGCATATGTATGCTGCTCAACCTCCTCTGGGCAGCAGTCACGTCCGCCCTGTCCCGGTCTCTGACCGGGCTCCATCTGCAGCCGGGCTCCAACTGCACCGGCTCTCCAACTGCACCGGGCTATCCACACTGCAGCCATCTCCACATTTGCAGCGGCTCACACTGCAGCCGGGCTCTCCAACTGCAGCCGAGCTCTCCACACTGCAGGCGGCTCTCCACACTGCAGCGGCTCTCACACTGCAGCCGTGTATCTGTAATGTTCCCGAGCGGTCCGCCCCATCTTCCCAGACCTCCACACATAGTGCAAGGCTGTGAGCGTCCTCTCTAAACGCTCCACCAGCTCTATGGTACTGGAGTCTGGAGATCGGGAGGCACCGCTCCGCACACATTACAGATACGCTGCAGTGTGGAGACCGCTGCATGTGTGGAGCCCGGCTGCAGATGACCGGACCATATGGCGGACGTGACGGCTGCACAAGGGAGGGTGACGGCACAGATTGCAGCGGTCCCCTGCTGCATGAGTGTGCGAATGGGTTTCACGACGTTCGCACTTATCAGTCACTGGACCGCTGTTTTGCCAGAGGTGAGTGTGAATTAGGCTGGGGCGCATACGAGCCCTGGGGGTTCATTACATAGTGTTAGTGGCAGGGGCGGCATGTATGCCTGGGTGGCTGCATACTAGGTATAGGAGGGGTGTGATTGTGCTACCCGTTGTAAACGACCAGTATTAACAATCACACCCCTGGACACTCTCTGCATCAGTAAGTTTTATATCTAGAACCCTGCAAAATGTTGACAACATTTATTGCATATTTAACATTTGCAGCCTAGATAAAATATGAATAACAATAAGCCGGAAACCCCTTAATGCTTCTGCTACACAGGCTAACACCTGACACTGTGCATTGCAAGTCGGACATGATGGCACAATAGTGTCACCTGATATTACTTATGTTATTGTAACACAATGTTGTTTTTGGCAGATGAGAGATAATCTTGTGGATATACTCACTAGCCCATAGTACCAGACCTGAATGCCTGGCGGTTGCATCGGACCTATATGAACAGGCCGCAAGGGGTGGCCTACGGGAACCTTGTCGAGCGGCTCGACCAAAGTAAGACCTGGACGGAAGACCTGGAAATCAAGCGGCTGTGCACCGTGTTCACCAAAGAACATAAAAAGGTGTTGACGGCTCGGTCCGGGGCTGGAAATGAGGAGGTCCCTAAGCCACGTCTGTGGTATTATGACCTCCTCACCTTCACCCTGGGCCAGGAGGCTTATCACCTAACACGGGCAGCAGCCGCCTTGCCCAACCATCTTCGGCTACAAGCCAAGAGCCTGCCCGTCACAGGAGGTGCTTAATTGATGTTTTGCTACCTTTGTCCACACCTTGGTAGTTGCACAGATGTGTGGTTTGGTGGACATGTAGAAGGCACAATCGTGTTGTACTTTCATCATTCTTCTGTGTGTTCTGCTGTGTGTTGGCTCGTGGCTGTTGGCACAGATTGTGCTGTGTTATGTTGGGCACTTGGCATATCAATTTGGAGCCTCAGGTGAGTACAGAGCACTGGTCTTCGTCTTTCTTCATCTCTGTTTCTAACCCTGCTACTGTTGATTTTGGTGTTTGGCATGCTCAGATATGTGCCATCTGGTGCTGGGTGGTTGGTTGTGGTAATTGATGTCAGTACAATGCTACTCTTGTTAACTTGCATTTCTATGTTTGGTTTACAGGCCCCACATGAGTCTGGCTCCAGTGCAGAGGACCCAGCCGCTGGCCAGGCTCCACCCTCATCATCTTTGGGGGAGCAGGCGCCTTGATCCCAGTGGTGGGGGGCCGTGCCCAGGGTACAGCTAGGCATACAAAGGCATGCACACCTGCCCAACCCAACACTGATCTGGGTACCTGGGCAAAACGGGTCCTATTGGACAGAGAGAAGACCCCCGCCGCTTCAATCGGGCACATGGCCAGTAAGTGGGTGTGCCGCATGGAGCCAGAACAACGTTCCATCGCCGAGAGGGCCATCATTCGGCTCCCGGAAGCGAGCGTTGATGGGGTACTGAGATGGGGTGGTTACATTACCATCCCCAAGAAAACACCCCCAGTGCCCCCTGCGCCCCAACAACCCATGGCTAGAGGTCGCCAAATCAGGATCCTTCACGTCCTCCACGAAGACTCCAGCACAGAAGGGCCCCCAATGTGTGGAGTACAGGGATGAGGGGAGGAGCCATTGTCTGATTCAGCAGAGGATGAAGAAGCAAGACGCTACTAAGCAAAGCACTACATTGCAATTGGACTTTGTTTTTTTTTATCTAAAACCAAGTGTGTTGGGCTTTTTATTTTGGTTTAATAAACCTGACTATTATTTGCCATACCTACGTCCACATATGTGTCAGGTTCAGCAGTATGGTTGTGTGTGTAGTGTGTTGTGGGTGTAATGATGATGTTTGTGTGGCAGAAGGAGAGGCCTCATGTCCACAATAACATAATTGTGTCATTGTAGCAGACAGGAGCCTATCCCTAGGTGACATGTGTGAGTATTGAGAGATTACGAGTCTTCTCTGGCCGACATTGGCGAATATGTTGTGTCTGTGTGTTTGTTAATGTGAGTGTGATATTGGAGACATTGATGTCAATTATGAGTTCATCCGTGTTGAAATGGTACGTTCTTTATCATGTCACACTGCACACTTCGCAAAGTCATTAGCCATGTGTTGTGTTTAAAAATGTCACCTCCCAAAGGTGTCCGTGTGTGGTGAGAAATGGGATCACATAGTATTTTGGTTTGCACCACATTTATTGTTTCCATAGCTTTTTTTGTCAATGATGTTTTTTCGGATTAGTTGTAGGCAAACAATACTACCCACTTTCCCAATGTGGGATACTATAAGAAAAAGGCCAACATGACAACACAAACAAACATGTCCAACATGGACAACTACAAACAAAGGCCATTGGCCACATTATTGGGGGGGGGGGATATTCAGGAGTAGGGGCAATGGCAGACTGGGCTGCCTGGAGGCACAGTATCATCGCACCCAACCGGTCCAGATGTTGCTGGCCTTCTCGGTGGGCACGGTCCATGTGCTGCTGTGCCTTCCTGTGTGCCCGCAGCAGGTCATCATTAGTTGGTACCCCTGTATGGGAAATAAGAACATTAGTCAGTGACATGTGTAGGTGTGGGTGGGTGTGACGTCAGGATTTCACTTACGTAGCATATCCCCATCCCGGTTTCCATCTTGAGGAGATGGTGCTGCGCTGACAGCCCAGCCTGCAGCGCGAGCTCTTGCCCATTCACAAAGAAGGAAAAAAAAACCCTCATGACTCACATACTGATGTCAGGGACACACACCAACATGTATATTGCAAAGCTTGTAGCCCTTTGCCAAAACTTACCCACAATCACAACTCCAGCAGGCTCAAGGTCACTGTGTGGGGACCACAAGACAGCAGGGCTGGCTCGGGAGCTGAAGATGCTTGGGGGGAAATTGAGCCTGGGCTTGGGGTATGGAGCAAGAGGATCGGGCTTCCTGGTCCCACAGGTCCTGGCCTGGCTGCTCCCGAGGGTGGGGTCCCGGGTGTTGAGGGACTTCCTGGGCCCTCCTGGGAAGGTGAGGGTGAGGTTCCGGGTGTAGAGGGACTTCCTGGGCCCTCCTGGGAAGGTGAGGGTGGGGTCCCGGGTGTTGAGGGACTTCCTGGGCCCTCCGGGGAAGGTGAGGGTGGGGTCCCGGGTGTTGAGGGACTTCTGGACCCTCCTGGGAAGGTGAGAGTGGGGTCTCGGGTGTTAAGGACGTCCTGGGCCCTCCGGGAAGGTGAGGGTGGGGTCCCGTGGCTGTAGGACTTCGCCTGAGTCATCCTGGGAAGGTGAGGGTGGGGTCCCAGGTGTTGAGGGACTTCCTGGGCCCTCTGGGAAGGTGAGGGTGGGGTCCCGGGTGTTGAGGGACTTTCTGGGCCCTCCAGGGAATGTGAGGGTAGGGTCCTGGGTGTTGAGGTACTTCCTGGGCCCTCCTGGGAAGTTGAGGGTGGGGTCCCGGATGTTGAGGGGTTGAGGGACTTCCTGGGCCCTCTGGCAAAAGTGAGGGTGGGGTCCCAGGGTGTTAAGGGACTTCCTGAGCCCTCCGGGGAAGGTGAGGGATGGGGTCCCGGGTGTTGAGGGACTTCCTGGGCCCTCCAGGGAAGGTGAGGTTGGAATCCCGGGTGTTGACAGACTTCCTGGCCCTCATGGGAAGGTGAGTGTGGGGTTCCCGGTGTTGAGGGACTTCCTGGGCCCTCCTGGGAAGGTGAGGGTGGGGTCCCGGGTGGTGAGGGACTTCCTGGGCCCTCCGGGAAGGGGGGTCCCTGGTGGTGTAGGGGACCGTCTGCCCTCCTCAGATGGGGAGTCCTCCTCATCTGTAATATCAAAAATGACAAGACACTAGGGATGAACAAGTCTACTCGTTACTACTCGGTACTCGCCGAGTAGTACGGTACTCGCTCTACTCGTTACTCTGCGAGTATCCTAGCGATTACTCACACAGTAACGAGTGCAATTTAAATCAATGGGGAATGCAATTCCTCTGCTGCTGGACCCTATAAAGAGGTCTTGCAGCAGAGGAAAAACCTGCAATTCCCCATTTCATTGTTTAAAAGCAAGCAGTAAAACGCCGCTGGCTTTTAAACAATGCTGACAGCTGCTGACACTTCCCCGCTGCCTGACAGCTGGATCCTCTGCTCCACCCACCGCCTCCCCACCCTATCCTAACTTAGGATCGGGTGGGGAGGCTATGGGGGGAGTGATGGATCCAGCTGTCAGCAGTGGCTGGAGCTGGGGGGGGCGGCCGTTCCTCACCGTCCTCTGTGGCCGCCGTCTTCTTCTGTGTCTTTGCGACAGCAGCCGCAAAGAACGTCGGCGACCGCAAAGCACAGCAGCTATCACGGCATTAAGTGAAAACCGGATTTTCAAAACCGGATTCTCCTGGATTGTACCGGTCTGGTGCAATCTGGCGCCCCATAACATGGGGCTCTATGGTCCTCAGATTGCACCGGACCGGGGCAATCCGGTTTTCAATCCAGTTTTCTATTTTTGACCTTCCCGCCTGGATTTTCAAATGAACAGCTGACTCAGGTCAGCCGTTCATTTGAAGTAGCAGTGCTGGCAGGGTTCATGTGAGTTCATGCTTGCCTGCATGAACTCACATGAACTTTCCCATGCCAGGGTGCACAGCTCTGCTACATCTCTGGTGGAGGTTCTCTACCAGAGATGTAGCAGAGCTAAAGAAGAACCCTGGATTGGACTACGTTGGACGGAAGAGAATTTTTTAAATAAAGATGGAGTCCCTAAGTGTTTTTTGTTTTGTTTTTTCCAAATAAAAATATTTTTTCTCTGTGTTCTGTTTTTTTAAAAAATTCACTAGAAATTCATGGCGGTCATGTCTACTATTGGCATGACTGCCATGAATTTCGTGCTTAGAGCCAGCTGATAATACAAAGCTGGCCCTAACCCCTTTATTACCCAGTGAGCCACCCAGGGCCCTGAAAGAGTTGGGTTCAGCGCCAGAAAATGGTGCTTCAATGAACGGGCAGCAGGCAGCGATGGGCTGCCAACAACCCCCAGGTGCCAATCTGTAGCTGGCCAGACACAAAATATAGGGGAGCCCCTTTTATTTATTATTTCATGAATTTCATGAAATAATAAAAAAAAATGCGTGGGGCTCCGCGCTATTTCTATGTCCAGCCAGGTACAGCTAGGCAGCTGGGGGCTGGAATCCGCAGCGCCGGGAGGCCCATGCTTTCTGGGCACCCCCCGCTGCGAATGGCAGCCCGTTCATTGAAGCGCCATATTCTGGTGCTGAACCAACTCTTCCGGGGCCCTGGTGCCGTGGCTCACTGGGTAATAAAGGGGTTAGGGCCAGATATGTATTATCAGCTGGCCCTAAGCCCGAAATTCATGGCGGTCACGCCAATAGTAGACATTACCGTCATGAATTTCTAGTGAATTTTAAAAAAAAACATAACACATAGAAAAAATATTTTTATTTGGAAAAAAAAACAAAAAGACACTTAGAGACTCCATCTTTATTTAAAAGAAATCATCTTCCATCCGCCGCCGCCCAAAACGCAATTTTAGCACTACTACATCACTCTGCATAGACACACATGTCTATGCAGAGTGATTGCAGGCTGAGAAATGAAAACAGTCAGGGTTCACCTCAGGTCATAGCTCAGAATTGAGATTCTGAGATTGATGGTAACACAATAAAGGAATAATCTCCTAGTTTTGCACAGCGCTTGATAGTACACTGCTTCACTATCCACAGAACTTGGCAGGTATCTATTATATAATCACGAATGGGATTTTTGCCCCTTTTGAGTCCGCTCACGCTGCGAGTCAATGTCGTCATGTGGATACGACCGAAGCATTGGCCGCGCCAGCGGCAATTGCGAGCAGTTCTAAGGCGACTCGCTATGCCCGCGCAGCGGGCATGGCGAGTCGCCTTAGCAGCGCGAAGCATTGGCCGCGAAGCGGCCATTGCGAGTCAGAGGCTTGCTCTGCTAGAATCCCGATGCATCTGCATCGGGCACCCAGCTAGTATTAATATACAGAGTTTGGTAGTTATTGCTGTTTACAGAAACAGTCTACCTAACACAAATGTAATAATAATAATAATAATATTTATTCACTTATATAGCGCTATTGATTCCATAAACACAGTCCAGAGTGGTCATTACAGAACAACTTGCAATGTTTTACAATCCAAAATTGCACAAGTACTTTTACAGCACTAATGTAAAGGTACCGTCACACGCAGGAATATTGCTAGGCAATTTCACTGGCAATTTGCTGGTTGCAGTGAAATCATGGACACATTGTTCTAGTTTGTTGCGGTGTACAAATGGAACATTGTGTCCATGATTTCACTGCAACCAGCAAATTGCCATTGAAATTGCTTAGCAATATTGCTGCTTGTGACGGTACATTTACTCATAGATACAGTAGATGCAGGCAAAAACAGCTGATCTAGTGCAAGCCACAGTCTTCTTCATTGTCTCCAGCCACTGTATACTCACACTCAAAGTTATTCCTTTGCCTCAGTCCATAGCGGAGCATGTCATCACAGGCCACAGTTGCTTGCACTATTTCAGGCCAATCACCACTCAACCCACGTCACAGCTCTTCTTACTGTCTAAATAAACTGCACGCCTTATGTTAAGCTTTTTCTATTAGTTATCTAACCACAGTGACTTTTCAGACAGGCGGACTGACTTGTTCTATCATTCAATCACTCACTTCAAATCACTTGGGAAGGGGGGGGGGTATGTCCCACTGCTTGCCAAGTGTCAATAACTTAAGTCAGTGCGTTCCTTAATTTCTGAAGTTGCCAACAGGTAAACAGTGAGTGGTCCATAGCCACTTGCTCTTTCCAGAGTCACTTTACACCACTGTATCACTCAGCAGATTATATAGTTGTGATAGTTCCAAGCAGGTTTTTTGGCTTCTTGCAGTGCTAAGAAACCAGCAGGTGTATTCTGTGCACTCGGTTAAACATTTCATTTACTTGCCATCTGCTGCTTCTGACCACAAAGTCCCGTAACTTTTACAGTTTATGCTCTGGTTCTTACTAGAACAAGAACATTGATGTCCTGGACAGATGACCTGTGATTTGCACAAGCATGCATACACAGCGCATACCATAAGCTTTACTGTGCAAACGTTTTAGGCAGGTCTGGAATAAATGCTGCAGAGAGAACTGTTTCAAAAATAGAACTAAGGGCCCTTTCACATCAGCGTTTTTTTCAAATCGCGGCAGATGCGGTGAAAAAAACGCATCTGCCGCGATTACCACATACCGGCTGCACTTGCGGCACGGTTGCGGCGCAGTTGCGGTAAACGCCATAAAAGGTATAGGCGGACTTGCGGCAGGTGCGGCAAGTGCGGCTTTGGCTTTGGCGAAAAAAAATGCTGTCAGCCACGGTTTTTTCGCGGCCGCACCTGCCGCAAGTGCCAAAACCGCACTTGCTGCACCTGCCGCAAGTCCGCCTATACCTTGTATGGCGTTTACCGCAACCGCGCCGCAACCGTGCCGCAAGTGCAGCCGGATGCGGTAATCGCGGCAGATGCGGTTTTTTCACCGCATCTACCGCGATTTGAAAAAATGCTGATGTGAAAGGGCCCTAACAGTTTATTTTTCAACTATGTAAGTTCAAAGTGAATGAACAAAGAAGTTATCTAAATCAAATCAATAATTTTGAAGGAACTTGCTAGGGAGGTTGTTCCAAAGCGGTGGTGTACCACCAATGACGGCAGACCATGCAGCCACTATAGGGCCTGCTAATCAGGGGGACCCAGAGCAAGTGCGCCCCAACCCCCCCCCTCCCCCTGGCCACATTAACTCTATTAATTGTATCATCATCATGGATGCCAATACAGTTAAAAGCAATGATGAAAAAGGGAGTGCTCTGCTGCCCACTCCCTCCTTCATCATTCTCCTGTTGCATCTGAGATCTGACAGCTCTGCTCAGTAGACATGATGACGTCACTTCACTGCTTCCGCTGCGACACTGGTGAAGACAGGGCTTCAGGATGCTCCCTGACAAGACCGCATCAGCAGGTGACCAAGGAAAGGTGAGCATTTATTTGCTTTTTTTTAAAACCAGTGATTACATGGAGGCCATAATGCTCCTTTAATGGCTATGAGCTGTGCATTATGCCATATGGAGGACTATAGGCTGTGCATTATACTATATAGAGGTGTATTGTATTATATGGAGGAATTTGTGGTGCATTATACTATATGGAGTACTATGGGTTGTGCACTCTACTATATGGAGGTGCATTATATTACATGGAAGACTATGAGCTGTGAGTATACTATATGAAGGACTATGGGGTGCATTATAACATATGGAGGACTATGGGATGTGCACAGGTCATAAGTACAACAGGTGCATGGGTTGCAATCACACCCTGGCCCTAAAGCCTAGGGGGCCCCAAAAATCCCTTTGGCCTATCGAAAAAACTATTGCTATTAAATAGTTGCCACCATTGGGGGCCTCATTGGAGCATGTGCATCAGTGCCCATGACCTTCAAGTCATGCCACTGGATGCGCATTATACTATATGGAGGACTATGAAAAGTGTGTTATACATATGGAGGATATATATGTAGGATTATGAGCTGTGAATTGTAATTAGAGGTGCATTATATTATATGGAGGACTATAGGATATGCATGTTATATGGAGGTGCATTACACTATATGGAGCACTATGGCCTGTGCATTATATATTGTGGTGATTTATACTATTTGGAGAACTATGGGCTGTTCATTATATTTGGAGATGCATTATACTATATGAAGGACATTGAGGGTGCATTATAATACATGGAGGACTATGAGCTGTGCATTATACTCTATGGAGGACTATGGGCTGCCTATTATATATGAAGGTGCATTATCGTATATGGAGAACTATTGGCTATGCACTATATTTGTAAGTGCATTATACAATATGGAGAACCATGAGCAGTCCATTATGCTATATGGAAGACAATAGGGGGGACATTTTATATGTGGAGGGTGCATTACATTATATGGAGGACTATAGCCTTTCCATTATATATGGAGGTGATATTATACTATGTAGAGGATTAAGGGTTACATTATTCGATATAAAAGATTTGGGCTGTGAATTATACTATACTAGTAAAAAGGCCCGATGCTATCGCATCGGGAGTGTGGTGCAGTGAAGAGATGCCGTAGAAATAGGCGCTGAATAGTACAGTCCTCTCTCCAGAAAGTATGCTGTTGTTGTGGGATTTATATGGTGTATATGGAGGCTCAGTGGATAGTACTGTGTTCTGTGGCTGTGTCCTGTGCTCCTGTCCTCTGCCTCTGTCCTGTGGCTCAGTCCTCTATCGTGTGGGCCTGTCCTCTGACCTGCAGGCCTGTCCTCTGTCTCTGTTCTGTGGCACTGTCCTCTGTCTTGTGGCCATGTCCTGTGGCTGTGTCCTATGTCATGTGTCCCTATCCTCTGCCCTGTCCTGTGCCCCAGTCCTCTGTGTTGTGTGGGCCAGTCGTCTGTCTTAGGTTCCTGTCCTCTGCCCTGTCCTGTGCCCAAGTCGTCAGTCCTGTGCCCTGGGACCCTGTACTGTGGCCCTGTCTTGTGTCCTTGTCCTCTGTCCTGGGCCTGTGGCCCAGTCTTCTGTGCTGTGCTGCAGTGCTCTGTCCTGTGCCCCAGTCCTCTGTGTTGTACTGCAGTCCTTTGTCCTGTGCCCCAGTCCTCTGTCCTGTGCTGCAGTCCTGTGTCCTGTGCCCCAGTCCTCTGTCCTGTGCTGCAGTCCTGTGTCCTGTGGCTCTGTCGTTTGTATAGTGCCCCTGTCCTCTGTCCTGGGCCTGTGTGCTGTGGTCCAGTCTTCTGTGCTGCAGTCCTCTGTCCTGTGCCCCAGTCCTCTGTGCTGTACTGCAGTCCTTTGTCCTGTGGCCCAGTCCTCTGTCCTGTGCTGCAATCCTGTGTCCTGTGGCCCTGTCGTTTGTATTGTGCCCCTGTCCTCTGTCCTGGGCCTGTGTACTGTGGCCCAGTCCTCTGTGCTGTGCCCCAGTACTCTGTCTTGTGCCCCAGTCCTCTGTGCTGTGCCCCAGTCCTCTGTCCTGTGCCCCAGTCCTCTGTCCTGTGGCCCAGTCCTCTGTCCTGTGGCCCAGTCCTCTGTCCTGTGCCCCAGTCCTCTGTCCTGTGCCCCAGTCCTCTGTGCTGTGCCCCAGTCCTCTGTCCTGTGCCCCAGTCCTCTGTCCTGTGCCCCAGTCCTCTGTCCTGTGCCCCAGTCCTCTGTGCTGTGCCCCAGTCCTCTGTCCTGTGCCCCAGTCCTCTGTCCTGTGCCCCAGTCCTCTGTGCTGTGCCCCAGTCCTCTGTCCTTTGCCCCAGTCCTCTGTCCTGTGCCCCAGTCCTCTGTCCTGTGCTGCAGTCCTGTGTCCTGTGGCCCTGTCCTCTGTCCTGGGCCTGTGTGCTGTGGCCCAGTCCTCTGTGCTGTGCTGCAGTCCTCTGTCCTGTGCCCCAGTCCTCTGTGCTGTGCTGCAGTCCTCTGTCCTGTGCCCCAGTCCTCTGTCCTGTGCCGCAGTCCTCTGTCCTGTGCCGCAGTCCTCTGTCCTGTGTCGCAGTCCTCTGTCCTGTGCCGCAGTCCTCTGTCCTGTGGCCCAGTCCTCTGTCCTGTGCCCCAGTGCTCTGTGCTGTGCTGCAGTCCTCTGTCCTGTGCCCCAGTCCTCTGTCCTGTGGTCCAGTCCTCTGTCCTGTGCTGCAGTCCTGTGTCCTGTGCCCCAGTCCTCTGTCCTGTGCTGCAGTCCTGTGTCCTGTGCCCCAGTCCTGTGTCCTGTGGCCCTGTCCTCTGTCCTGGGCCTGTGTGCTGTGGCCCAGTCATCTGTGCTGTGCTGCAGTCCTCTGTCCTGTGCCCCAGTCGTCTGTCCTGTGCCCAGTCCTCATTGCTGTGCTGCAGTCCTCTGTCTTGTGCTCCAGTCGTCTGTCCTGTGCCCAGTCCTCAGTGCTGTGCTGCAGTCCTCTGTCCTGTGCCCCAGTCCTGTGTCCTGTGCTGCAGTCCTCTGACCTGTGCCCCAGTCCTCTGTCTTGTGCTGCAGTCCTCTGTCCTGTGCCCCAGTCCTGTGCCCAGTCCTCTGTCCTGTGCTGCAGTCCTGTGGCCCTGTCGTTAGTATTGTGCCCCTGTCCTGGGCCTGTGTGCTGTGCCCCAGTCCTCTGTCCCTGTCCTCTGTCCTGGGCCCTTGTCCTGTGGGCTGTGCTCCTGTCCTGTGTCCTTATCTTATCCTGTGTCCTGAGCCCCTGTCCTGTGTGTTGTGCCTCTGTTCTGTGGCCCAGCCTTCAGGTGCCTTCTTCCTCCTGTGCTTTTGTGTCTCTGCCCCCCATTCCGTGTCTCTGCTGTCCCATGTGTTACAGTGCCCCCTTCCCTGTGTCTGCTCCCTCCTTCTGTGTCTCTGCCCTCATTACGTCCTTCGGAGCTGTGACAGCTCCGTGTCATAGGTAGGAAGGCGTGAAAAGCACAGGAGGCGGAGTTGCAGTGATGTCCGGTCATGTGTGTGATCACATGACTGTGACATCACCAAAGGTCCTGTAGGAGAGTGTATCCGAGGCTTACAGCTCATGCGTGCGCGTGGTGAAGCCGCGGCTGGTGGTGAGGATCTGCGGCGCTGGCATCCGGCCGCAATGCATGCTGGAATAGCAGCACAGTGACCGGATGCCAGAAACTGGTGATTATGTATAGAGAAGATAGAGGACAATGGCGTCCACTATACTATTGGAAGGACTATGGGGTGCACTATAATATATGGAAGACTAAGTGTGGTGCATTATTCTATATGGAGGACTATGGAGGTGCATTATATTATATGGAGGTCTATTGATGATGCAATATACTATATTGAGGATTACTGGGAGTGCATTATACTTAATGGAGGACTATGGGCTGTGCATTATACTATATGGAGGATTATGGGATGTTCATTATAGTATATAGAGGACTTTGGGATGTGCATTATACTGTATGGAGGACTTTGGGGGTGCATGATAATATATGGAGGAGTTTGGAAGTTGCATTATATATGAAGAACTATGGAGAGTGCATAAAATTTTATGAAGGGATATGTGGGGCCCATTGTACCATATAGAGGACCATGGGGTGCATTATACTATATGGAAGGTGATGTAGGGCCCATTATATTACAATGAAGGCTATATCAGGGCCATTATAATATTTTGAGGGAGCCTTTATACTTTATGGAGGGCTATTTGAGGGCCATTATACTGTATGAAAGCAATTATCGAGTGTGAAGGATTGTGTGGGGTCTATCATACTGTGCAGAGGGCTATGTAGGGGTCATTATACTGTTTGGAGGGCTTGTGAGAGCCTTTATGCAGTGTGAAGTGGTGTGGAGGCCGTTATACTGTATGTAGGTCCACTATACTGCATGGAGAGCTGTGTAAGGGATAAAGTTAGGGATCATACTTTGTTGGGGTCACCATACTTTGCTAAAGTAGGTTAGGGGGATACAATAGGTCATCATATTGTGCATGTGGAGGGTACTGTAGAGGATATCATTGTGAGGGCATTATAGAGTGTTTGCAGGGAACTTTTGTTGGCATTATTCTTTATGTGTGAAATGAAAGGGGAATCAAAAAGTTTCAATAAAATGAGAACTACTTTGAAAGTGCTAAAAAGTTGTGACATATCCTATTATGTAATCCAACTGAATGTGTTATATTATTTTGCTTTTGGGGGGTGGGCCCAATTAGAACTTCTCTTATGGAGCCCCATGATTTTTTTTATAAGCCCTGTTCCAAACATTTATAAGAACAAACCACAAATCTGTGGATGTAGACATTTGTAAATCTTTCCTTTTCTTTCTGTATTTCCAGACAGACTGTATGATGTTGAGATCAGGGCTCTGTGAGATCACGTCATCACTTAAATGAGTAATACTGACCAGCAAAGTCTCTCTCAGGCAAAGATTTCAATGCTTCAAGTTTCAAGTTGTGATATTCAGGCTCTTTTGAAGACTTAAGAATTGGGCAATGTTAAAGAGCATGAACAGAGATTGGCCAATGAACTTTACGCTAAGTTCACTTCAAACACATTGCTCTGCATTTGGCTGCAGTGCTTTTTGCACTGCATTAACGCTAGGAAACACCAGCAATAATGCAGTTAAACGCATCCCATAGACTTATATGGGAAATGCATTGCAAACGCAATGCCGAATGCAGTCGGGATTGAAACGCATGCATTTTTACCTAGCGCAATAGGAAACGTTGCAAGCAACATTTCCCTGTGTGCTGGGTAAAAACATATGCATTTCAATCCTGACTGCGTTTGGCATTGCATTTGCAATGCATTTCCTATATAAGTCTATGGGATGTGTTCAACTGCGTTAACGCCAGAGTTTGATATCGTTAGCGCAGCTGAAAAACGCATTGATGTGAAAAGGCCCCCAGTGCATCATGCTTATTTTCCTTTGAAAACATAAGATGACCAGGAGTACTATAAGCTCATAACAAGCAGCAACCAGTGGGACCCTTCACCCATCTACTGTTGGAAGAAGTCTGGGCAGAATTGGTCTTCATGGAAGAACTGCTCCAAAAAGTCATACTTTTGATATGAAAACAAGATTTTATAGAAATCACTAAGGCTGGTTTCATACTGCAGTTTTTTCCCTGATCAGTGTCCATCCACTTTGTGTGCCAAAACCAGGGGTGTCTCCAAAACTCAGAACAGATGTCAATCTTTCAATTATTAGTTTTTCTCTGCAACTTCCTCTCCTGGTTTTGGCACACAAACTGGATGGTCACTGATCAGGGAAAATCCTGCAGTTTGAAACCAGCCTTAGATGTCAAGGACATTAACATGTATTTTCTGGAATTAAAAGGATACACTTAAAACACCACTCTACCCTTTTTTCCAGCCCTGGAGTGGTGGTTTAAATCTAAGTCCCTGTTCCCCTGTTGTAATCACCCTCCAGAGGCTTCATCCTTTTTCTGTGCCATGATGCAATCCTGTGCCACTAACATCTGACAGTATGGAATCAGGAGTTACATCACAAGCTCCCAGCATAACATGAGAGCACGACCGAAGCCACAACAATGCGCTCAATGAAACACTAAAGTTGTCCGCAGGTTTCAAATCACCAGAAACCTGTGGAGCAGGTTTATACACCTGCTATCTCTCTCTTGTACAAACTAACTAACTGTGTTCTATCTGGGCATACACCCTACCATAGCCCACTATTTGGCACTTGGCTCATGCAAATTAATATTTATCATGCATTTGTGATATTGTTGAACTTATGCCAGTCATTGGAACTTCTATTAAATTTTTGCATGATTGGTGTTTTTACACCTTGCCACAGCTTGTTTCTCCAGTACCGCTCCTGTTTTTAAGTGTTTTTAAACATCCTTCTGTACAATTGCACTTTAATAAATTGTTAATTCATTTTGCATAATACTCCTGGTGTGCCTCCCATATGTGCCCGGCCTTCCCTGTTTTTCAAATGACCAGAAACCGACCAGAGCAACAGAGATAGAAGATGAAGACGGCAGCAGGTGAGTACATGTCGTGGGGGGAGGGCAGGGGACTTAAGGTACCGTTACACGGCACAACATCATTAACGATGTCGCTGATACGTCACGGGTTTGGAGGCGTTCCAACGAAATCGTTAGGATGTCGTCCCATGTATTCAACAATGATAAGTTATTGGATCGTTGATCGCAGGTTTGAGAACATGTTCTCAAACCTCACGATCAACTATCGGCCAACCAGCTAGATCGTTGTGTGTGACACAGTGATAACGATGTTGTGGACGACTTCGCCCATTCAAAGCAATGAGCAGGGATCATTCGCGGGGTTTGCGAATGATACCTGCTCACAACATTGATGGTGACATCTCACCAACGATGTCAAAACGATGCCTGCAACGACCTTGCGCCCACAAGATCATTGCGGGCATTGTTACAACGTCGTGCCGTGTGATGGTACCTTTAGATTTACAGCACCACTCAAGCCTTGCAATAAAGAAAAACACAAGAGTGGTGCTTTAATGCAGGACTGACAGTTATTTCACAGTGTCATCTGATAGTAACGAGTTGTTGCAATACTTTGCAGGTTAAATCCCTTTTTGGTCAAACATTATATGTTAAGATGGATTTTTACAATTTAAGGTAAATATTGCATTTTAAATGTACAATTTACAGTTGAAGATTTGTCCGAAATTCAACAAATGCTTTTAGTAGTAGGGTATAGTAAGGCTATGTTCACACTTTGAGTTTTTGCAGTGCTTTTGTTATGCATTTTTTGTGCAAATTAAAAGCTGCTTTTACAGTACCAGCAAAGGCTATAAGATTACAGAAATCTCATGCACACAATTGTTTTTTTTCCTGACTAAGGCTGGGGTCACAGTACCATTTTTCACATGCAGTTTTGGAGACCTGCGTTTCCAAAAACGCATGTAAAAAACGCACCCATAGGCCCCCATGTTAAAAAACGCATGCCCTAATAGCCAAAAAGCATGTGTGACTGTCCCATGCGTTTTTGGAGCATATACAAAAACGCATGCGTTTTTGTAGAAAACGCATGCGTTTTTATAACATGGGTTTCTATGGAAAACGCATGCAAAAACGCATGTACAGTTAGTACCTTTTAGTGCCATTCAAAAACGCATGCGTTTCCCATAGGAGCCCATGTTAAAAAAACGCATGCGTTTTTCCGGAAACGCATGCGTTTTTTTAACATGGGCTCCTATGGGAAACGCATGCGTTTTTGAATGGCACTAAAAGGTACTAACTGTACATGCGTTTTTGCATGCGTTTTCCATAGAAACCCATGTTATAAAAACGCATGCGTTTTCTACAAAAACGCATGCGTTTTTCAAAACGCTCAAAAAAATACTACAAGCACTATTTTTAGGTGCAGATTCAAAAACGCACCCAAAAACGCAGGGAGCCATCAGAGACCTTAAAAAACTCATGCTGACATGAAAAACGCATGTAAAAAAGCATGCGTTTTTAAAAGGCACTAAAAAAACTGTGACCACAGCCTAAATTGGAAAACTGTTGTCTTTCTGAAAATTGTAGCATGTCAATCTTTTCAGTGCTTTGACAGCATGTTTTCACCATAGAAAGCAATAAGACAAAAGCAATGAATGCAAAAATGCTTCAAAATTGCAGCCATGCTTTTTTGCTGCATATGCTATGTTTTTGGTGAACGAAACTAAATTTATTAAAATGACACATATATAATCTGCACCAAAACACAGCAACAAATACACAGCAAAATCGGGTGTTTGTAAGCAGCTCCTTTAGGCTACGTTCATATGCTGTGTAATTTCCGCACTTTTTATGGCAGCGCTTTTCCCCAAAAGCACATTTGCGTCTGCGTTCCCGGCAAAGTGAATGAACGTTCACTTTTGCCGTTCAGACGCTGCATATTTTACGGATGCGCTTTTGGGGCCAAAAGCACATCCATAAAAAGAATGATCATGTCAATAGTTTGCGCCTTTTGGTGTGCGCTTTCTCGAATACATCCCATTGTAAGCACTGGAATAATAATAATAATCTTTATTTATATAGCGCCAACATATTCCAAAGCGCTTCACAATTCAAAGTTCATGTATAAAGGGAACCTGACCCCTCCAAATGACCCTCAACCCTATTAATACCTGTCCCTGCACCCTTAATGATCATTAGCAGCAGTCCTTTTATGTAAAAATAAGCGTTCAGTAACATTGTGAAAAATGCTATTATACACTTACATGTCAGGGACTTCTTCACATTGACTAATGGCCCCTTTACACGCAACTACAGGTGACAGGTTTTCCACAGGTAACTTACTGGTTGCAGTGAAATCATGGAGACATAGTTCTATCTTGTTGCTGTGTACAAATGGAACTATGTCTCCATGATTTCACTGCAACCAGTAAGTTACCTGTGGAAAACCTGTCACCTGTAGCTGCATGTAAAGGGGCCATAAGTCTCACAGGGCGTTCCCTGTAAGACTCTAAGCCCTCCTGACGCGCTCATTATCACACCCCGATGGGCGTGATAACTAATCCTAATCCTCCTCGCCCTGCGTAATCCTGGTGACGTGTGTACACCATTTAGGTGTAAGCCGACAAGCCGCGCATGCGCAATGCGCATGGTGAGGTCGGTTTACACCTAAAGGGTGTACATACGTCACAAGGACCGGATGTGACGCTAATAGCGTCACACCGGCTATTACCCCCCTTGTGCAGGGCGAGGAGGATTAGGATTAGTTATCACGCCCATCGGGGCGTGCTAATGAGCGCATCAGGAGGGCTTAAGGTACCGTCACGCGAGGCGACGGCGCTGTAGACTGGCGATACCTGGGGCGACACCTACAGCGCTGCGCCCGCGATCTGACAGGTGGCATCACCACTGGGGTTTCTCAACACCCCAGCGGCGATGCAGGACAATGGGAGCCTATGGCTCCTATCGCCTGTCAGCTCGCCGGCGGCCGGTTACATGGGGCGATGTGTGCACATCGCCCCAGATAACCGGCGGCCGGTTACATGGGGCGATGTGTGCACATCGCCCCAGATCGGTCGCCTTGTTTCAGGGCACTGCTCTGAAACCAGGCGACCTCCCGGCGGCGCCGACATCGCCCCTTTACATGAGGCGACGTAGGGGCGATGTCGCAGCTGATAGGCCACGCCCCTACATCGCTTATGTAATCGGCGGCGATGTCGCCTTGTGTAACGTGGCCTTTAGAGTCTCACAGGGAACGCCCTGTGAGACTTATTCAATGTTAAGAAGTCCCTGACGTGTAAGTGTGTAATAGCGTTTTTCACAATGTTACTGAACGCTTTTTTTACACAAAAGGACCACTGCTAATGTTCTTTAAGGGTGCAGGGACAGGTATTAATAGAGTTGGGGGTCATTTGGAGGGGTCAGGTTCCCTTTAAACAATCATAAGAAACAGAAACAATACAAAAACAATACAATATAATACAAAGCATAATAAATACAATAATTAGAGCAAAATAATGACAGCCCTGCTCATAAGAGCTTACAATCTAACAATGAGGTGGGGGTGACACAAAGTACAGGTGCTTATTTACAATGATTGTATAGTCAACTTGAGGAGATAGGGAACAGTTAGGAGCAGTATAAGTGGCCACCAACCATTATTTGTGGTCCACTTGAGACTGGTGGAGCGGATAGCTATATCTAGATGACTTTGACTAGGGATCATGAAAGGCCGCCCTAAAAAGATGTGTTTTTAGGGATTGCCTGACACTATGTAGGTTGTGGATACACCTAATTTCTTGGGGTAGAGCATTTCAGAGAATTGGTGCAGCTCAGGAGAAGTCTTGGAGCCGTGAGTGGGAGGTTTGGATTAATGCAGAAGTGAGTCTAAAGTCACTTCCAGAGCAAAGAGAATGGGTGGGTTGATAGACAGAGATGAGGTAGGAGATGTAGGGAGGTGATGCACTGTGAAAGGCTTTGTGGGTGAGAACAAGCAGTTTGAATTGGATCCTATAGTGTATAGGCAGCCAGTGCAATGACTGGCATAGAGCAGAAGTGTCCGAGTAACAGTTAGCTAGATAAGTGATCCTGGCTTCTGCATTAAGGATGGACTGGAGAGGGGAGAGTCTAGTGCGAGGGAAGCCAATTAAAAGAGAATTACAATAGTCAAAGCGGGAGTTAATAAGGTCCACAGTGAGGTTTTTTGTGGTTTCCAAGGTGTGAAAGGGGCGAATTCTAGAGATGTTCTTAAGGGCGAGAGATTGTATATGTGGGGTAAAGGAAAGATCAGAGTCAAACATAACACCCAGACAGCGAGCCTGCTGACTAGGTTATTGTGGTGCCACACAGTGAGAGAGAGATGTCATATTTATGGAGGTTAGTGGAGGGCAGTAGCAGAAGAAGTTCAGTTTTGGAAAGGTTGAGTTTCCGATAGAGAGCGGACATGATATTGGAAACTGTGGTTAGACAGTCATTGGCGTTCTTTATTAGAGCAGGAGTAAGGTCAGGGAAGAAGTGTATAAGCAGATTTGGCTTTTAGTACCATCTTTATGCTGATACACACAACTATAGTCTGTCCAATCAGGGACGTATAGAGAGAGAAGAGAAGAGGTCCAAGGACTAAACCCTGAGGGACCCCAATTGTGAGAGGAAGAGGGGAGGAATTGGAGCCAGCAAATGATACACTGAAAGAACAGTTAGAAAGATAGGAAGAGAACAAGGAGAGAGCCGTGTCCTTGATGCCAATCGAGTGCAGCATGGAAAGTAGGAGATGGTGGACAACAGTGTCAAAGGCTGCAGAGAGATCAAGAAGAATAAGCAGAGAGTGGTCACCATTACGTTTTGCTGTCAGAAGGTTGTTGGTCACTTTGGTGAGAGCAGTTTCTGTAGAATGTAGGGAGCGGAAACCAGACTGTAATGGGTCTAGAAGAGAGTGAGTGGAGAGGTAATGAGTGAGGCAGGAGTAGACCAGACACTCCAAGAGTTTAGAGATGAAGGGGAGATTGGAGACGGGTCTGTAGTTGTTTGTGCAACATGGGTCGAGAGACGTTTTCTTTAATAATGGAGTGATGATAGAGTGTTTTAAGGAGGAGGGGAAGATGCCAGAAGAGAGGGAAAGATTGAATATTTTGGTTAGGTGAGTTGTGACCACTGGAGAAGTGACTGGAGTAGGTGTGAGAGGAAGGAGTCAGCAGTTCATGTGGTGGGACGAGAGGAAGAGCGGAGCCTGGAGACTTCTTCTTCTGTGACTGGGTCAAATGTGGAGAGTGAGCTAGAGGAAATGTGGGGAGAGGTAGGGGTAACAGCAATTTGAGGTTGGGAGTTGATTTCCTGACTGATGTTTACTATTTCCTCTGTGAAGTAGGGAGCCAGATCATCAGCACAGAGGTCAGTGATAGGGGCCTGCACTTTAGGACTGAGGAGAGAATAAAAGATGTCAAAGAATTTTTTTTGGGTTGCTGGATAGTGAGGAGATCAGGGTGGTGAAGTAGGTTTGTTTGGCTAGGTGAAGGGTAGTGTTGTAAATTCTCAGTATAAATTTATAGTGAATAAAGTTTTCTGGTGTGTGGGTTCTCCTCCATAGACACTCAGCAATCCTAGAGCATCGCTGGAGGAATCGAGTTTGCGATGTGAGCCAGGGCTGTTTCACTCTGTGTTTGGAGGTTTGAAAGGTGAGGGGCGCTACTTGGTCCAGGGAGCTTTTGAGAGAGTCATTTAAGTGATTTACTGCCAGATCGGGACAGTAGAATGAGGAGATTGGGGACAGTGATGAGTGTCGTTCAGAAAATGCTCTATTTCAGTACCTATAAGCTGAGGCGCAGGAGGATCAGGAGGATGTTATGTCACACGGGGGCAGGAAGAATCCTTCATGTTCCCGTGCGACATGTAAAGTGTGTGTGTATTTTTGCTTAGCAAGGTATGTGCAGGCAGCTTGTGGTTGCCTGTATATTCGCTGCTAAGTGAAATCAAAAGTGAACAGTAGAAAAAAAAATAGCATACTCACCTCACAGACTGTCGTGGGACACGTCCGTTCAGCTTCAGGACCTGCTGGTAAAACAATCAGTTGATGTGTCAGCTGTTTGCATCAGCTCATTGTTTTACTGGCCAGTTTAAATGATCAGCTGAAGCTGTCAGCTGACACATCAGCTGATTGTTTCACTGGCTTGTTTAAACGATCAGCTGATGAAGTCAGCTGACTGTAGTCAGCTGATTGTGTTACCGGAACATCAGCTGATCGATTTGCCGACCAGCAAAATGATCAGCTGATATTGGATCCAGTTTGGACGTTGCGGAACCCTGGCCCGGACCATGGACTGCGTTGGAGGGATTTGGTGGGTATAATAAAGTGATGAATGAGGTAGTGTGTTTTTTTTTTAAATAAAGGTTTTTCTTCTGGTGTCTGTGTGTTTTTTTTACAAAATATCTTTTTTCAGTATTGCTAATGGCCCGCTGTCATATTGATGGCTGACATTAGCAATAGGAGCTTGGTGACAGCTGCAAATAAAGCTGTCAACAATCCCATTATTACCCAGTCTACCACTGTAGAGGCTAGGTGGAAGAGCGGGGTAGGCCCCAGTTTTGACGTCTCTCATTGAGGCGCCAATTCTGAGGTGGCTGCTGGCTGTGGTTCTTAGTGTGGGGGGCCCAGAACGCTTGGGCCTTACCACACTGAAATTCCAGCCCTGACTGGGTTACCTTTGCTGCACTAAAAATCAGGCAATTAATTTAGTTTTATTTTTTAAACAAAAAAAAAAATTGGGCTTCCCTGGATTTTCCATTGACAGTGAAGGTAACTAAAACAGTGGGGTTTAGCAGCCAGTAGTAGCTGCTTGGGTTACCCTTACCGGCAATAGAAATTGCTGTGGGAGCCCACATGTTTTTTTTTAATTTAAAAAAAAATACTCCCCTGTATCTCCATCCCGTGGAATGGAGGTGTCAGGAAAAGACATCAGAGACCCTTGTGTTTGTGTTTTTATGTATTTTTTCATGAATTTTTTTTTAAAAAATCGACGTAGGCTTTGCCATATTTTTGTATGCCAGCCAAGTACAGCAGGCAAGTACAGGCTGCACCCAACCCCATGCTGCCTATTTATACCTGGCTGGGAACCATAAATATAGAGAAGCCCTTTTTTTTTTTATTATTTCATAAATTTCATTAAATAATTTAAAAAAAACGATGTTGGCTTTACCATATTTTTGTTTCCAGCCAGATACAACTAGGCAGCTGGGGGTTGGACTCCTCAGCACAGGGTGTCTCAAGTTTCTGGTTCCCCCCACTGTGAATTGCAGTCCGTAGCCACCCCAGAAAATGCCATGTTCATAGAGGCGCCATCTTCTAGTGCTGTATCCGACTCTTCCAGTGGCACTTGTGCTGGGTAGCTTGCTGGGTAGTAATGGGGTTAGGGCCAGCTTTGTATTATCAGCTGGCACTAAGCCCGAAATTCATGGTGTCACGCCAATATTAGACATGGCCACCATGAATTTCTAGTAAACAGAACACAGAGAAAAATATTTTATTAGAAATAAAACACAACACAGTTAGTGACTCCACTCCATCTTTATTGAAGAAAACAAACCCTCCAATGTAATCCACAGGAGAAGATCTTCTTCAGTTCTGCTACATCTCTACCAGTTGACACACACATCTACTGGTAGAGACAAGCAGGTACAAACTGAGCATTCGGCCATGAGAAAGGTTATATGAGTTCACGCCTGAGCTGTGTCAAGCATGAACTCTGATGACCCAAGCATGACAGCACCGCAATCAATGCCAGAAGAGAGTTGAGAGAAGCGTAAGGGGGGGAAACTCAGGTCATCCGAGGACAGCTCAGGTCATGCCACCTGAGCTGTCCTCAGATGACCCCAGTGTCTTCCCAGTTACAATGCCACAGACTGCGCTTCTTAAGCCACTTACGCTCTGAGCTGTCAGAAGATTGCACTCCTTCACCACCTTTGAAAGCTCAGTACGTAAATGGCGTAGGGCAGTGTTTCCCAACTCCAGTCCTCAAGGCACACCAACAGGTCATGTTTTCAGGATTTCCTTAGGATTGCACAGGTGTTAGTTTAATCACTTTCACAGGGGATAATTCCATCATCTGTCTAATGATAAGGAAATCCTGAAAACATGACCTGTTGGTGTGCCTTGAGGACTGGAGTTGGAAACACTGGCGTAGGAATCCCATTTGCCGCAAAAGCTGACATGACTTTAGGCAGTGATTATAATAAGTAGTGGGTAGACCGCTCCTGCAGCCCTCACTAGGTGCCCCACATTATGTACATTACCCAATACATTTTTTTCATATCTACTCAGGATAACATAGGCAAAGCCCTTCTTTTTTTTAGTTATTTATTTTAATAACTTAAAAAAAGGTCTCCTCTTAGAAGACAGGAAATAACCCTTTTTTCTCAATAATCTTTATATCACTGTCATTTAAGTGCACAATGCAGAAAAAAACGCATCCGTAAAAGCACGCATCAAAAAACGCATAATGGGAATGCAATGCGTTTTTTCACTGCTCAAAAAGTGGATCCTCAAAACTCAGGAAAAATGCATCCTCAAAAAAACGCAGCAAATACGCAGCGTGTGAACGAAGACTTAAATCATAATGTCTACTTCCAGTTACAGCATAGAAAAGATTAGCCAGGAATCAGCACTCAATCTAATAAGTATACTATATATTATATATGCAAATTGTCACTTCAGTGAGGAAGTAAACGAACTCTAATGCCACCTAGTAAAGGTAGCAATCCTAAAAGTCATAATGGACTCTTTAACAAGCCTTTTAATATGATTTAGGATTTTGTGCCAGATCAAAACCCCAAACTGCAGACACTGCGTGTCAGGGTGATTGCTCATCATCAGTGCAGTGTGTGTGAATTCTGATCTGGCTGTATGAGAGGCAAAGACAAGGTCTGGGGGAAAGAGCTATTCTCCTTGTGGAGAGTATTCTGCCAGCCGGCAGTGAGGAGATTTAAAACCGCAATGCTCCTCTGGGAAATTGCATATGCAAATTGTCATTTCATTGAGGAAGTAGACAAACTCTAGTATTTTATATGTACACTGAAGCTCACCATTATTGACATGTCTTCATTTTTTCATAGACTGTGCAATATTTACAGAAATGAATGGAAATAAACCGAAGTTATATCCTCAGGATTTTTTAATTGGTGGTCAAAAGTAATACAACAATAATCCATTGTTTCTCAGCTTACATGTTGCAATTTCAAAGAAGAAACAAAATAAACAACATGTGCAGCAATAAAGACCCCCCTAATTAATACTTGGTTGCACATCCTTTGGCATTTATGACAGCCTCCAAACTTCTCTTGTAGTTATCTATAAGCTTCTTGTACTTACCGTATATACTCGTGTATAAGCCGACCCGTGTATAAGCCGACCCCCCTACTTTTGCCCCAAAAATCTGGAAAAACCTATTGACTCGTGTGTAAGCCGAGGGTGAACCCCAGCACAAGTATACAGCCCCCAGCAGTGTGGTATACAGGCCCCCCCCAGTGGTATACAGGCCTCCCCAGTGGTAGTATACAGCAGCCCCAGTGGTAGTATACAGCAGCCCCAGCAGCCCCAGTGGTAGTATATAGCAGCCCCAGTGGTAGTATATAGGCAGCCCCAGCAGTCCCAGTGGTAGTATATAGCAGCCCCATGGTAGTATATAGCAGCCCCAGCAGTAGTATATAGCAGCCCCAGCGGTAGTATATAGCAGCCCCAGCAGTCCCAGTGGTAGTATATAGCAGCCCCAGTGGTAGTATATAGCAGCCCCAGCAGTCCCACTGGTAGTATATAGCAGCCCCAGTGGTAGTATATAGCAGCCCCAGGGTAGTATATAGCAGCCCCAGTGGTAGTATATAGCAGCCCCAGCGGTAGTATATAGCAGCCCCAGTGGTAGTATATAGCAGCCCCAGTGGTAGTATATAGCAGCCCCAGCAGTAGTATACAGCAGCCCCAGTGGTATACAGGCCCCAGCAGTATATACAGCAGCCCTGTGGTATACAGAGCCCCCAGGGTAATACACAGCCCAGGGGGTATCCAGCAGCCCCCTGGTGGTACCCAGCAGCCCCTGGGGGTACCCAGCTGCCCCCAAATGCTGGCACTCACCCCCCATCTGCTTATCTTACCACCCGGTCTTCGATCAACTCCGCTCCTCGGTGCTCTGTTCTTCATGCTCCGTCCTCCGTCCTCGCTGCATCCGGGATCTCTGGCCGTCGCACGATGACGTCATATGCCTGCGACGGCCGGGGATCCCGGATGTAGCTGGACGGACGGAGCACCGAGGAGCGTCGCTGATCAGAAGACCGGGATGGTAATATAACCAGGGGGGGGGGCCCTTACAAGGGGGGAGTGTGCCAGCAATTTGGGGGCATGTATGAACTGCTTCCCCCTGCCGCTGATTGACAGGGGGAAGCAGTGCATATATAATGAGCGGCCCCACGTGACGGGGCCGCTCATACAGCAGCCTCCCCCCGCCTCCTCCAGCCTCCACAGCCCCCACCCGTATTGACTCGTGTATAAGCCGAGGGGGACACTTTTCAGCCCAAATTTTGGGCTGAAAAACTCGGCTTATACACGAGTATATACGGTAATACTCAGCTGGTATTTTCTCCTACTTTTCCATTGCAGTTTGTTCAATTTTTTGAATGTTTGCAGGGTTTCTTTTTCCCTTCAGGTCTTTGGATATTTGACATGGTGTGTTTTCCATCTTTTGCACCAACTTTGAAGACATCTCTTATCAATTTTCCTCTTTCATCCACATTCAGGGAGGTTCTCGATGGTTTCATCCTAGGCAAACTTCTTAATAACATTGCGCACTGTTGAAACTGGGATACCAAGGTCTTTTCAGATGGCCTAATACGCAAAGAAGTCTAGTGTTTGCTAATAATAGCAGTTCTGATGTCCTCAGACAGTTCCTTCGTCTTTACAATGTCTTTAAGGAACAGAGCCTGACATGTGGCTTTTTAAAACACTGATGTCATCATTCATTGACTAATCATGTCACAAGTCACTGACAATATTTTATAGGTGATTCTCATTTGTGATTTACCACAGGGGAGTCAAAATGTGTTTCCATGCTAATTTATTATTAAAGGTGCCAATACCAGTGTCACAGCAAGCTTTAGGTTTTTTGATTTTTCCCTCTAAATGTTTTTTGTTTTAAATTGTTGATTATCATTTGCCCTTCTGTATTTAACATGAGTGCTCTATAGAAAAAAGCTGTTTAACTTGATTCATTTTTTTTCAGGAGATATTCCACATTATGTACTTAAACTCCATAGGTGCCAATAACGATGAAGAGGACTGTATACTGTGTATTTGATTTGACTAGTTCAAATTGGAAATGGGATATGAAGGTGACAGCTATAAGGGAAAATGGTTTGTCCCTGTACATGTGCTGTGATGCACACCATTCATCGTACCGTTTTACCATGCTGCCACAGATTTTTCTACATTGTTTGCAAATTTTGTTAGCATTGCTTGACTTAATTTAATTCCATTGCTCCTGAACAGCAATAACTTTCATTAGTTCATCACTTCCTTGAGTCAAATGCATTGTCTTCTGCGCAGTTTGTGGCCCTTTTCCAACCTCTGCAAGAACATAACTGTATTTTCTTCTACATCTTACATCATAAGTTAATTAAGGCACCAGCCTCATGTAGTTTTACATAAAGTGATTCATTACATGGATGTGCCTTTGTCTAAATGATGGAAACAGGAAGGATTAAAGCTGGCATATCAAATGGCATATACAGGAATAGAGGCCATTATCAAATGACCAAGGTCATTCAGGAGTTGAATGAAACCATCTCAATTTCTTTAATTCCTGCCTGCGACTTACATTTCTGACCGCTATTATCACAGAATGCTTTATGATTAGACTATACATTCTTGGGCAATGTTCCAATCGGATGTTAATACAAAGATTAAATAACTGGTTTACAAATGAGATGAAGTTTCCCAAATATTATTCACATCATGAAATACAGCGTCTTTTCACATTTAACATAACCTTCTCATATGCTATAGGACTGTTAGTATTTCTATATTGGCGTACGACCTGAATAACTGGCTTTATATTAAAAAGGACACAAAAACAATTAATAGTGAGGCTTAATTATTTGGTCAATGCAACATTTGTTTTAAATGTGAAAGAATTTAAATAAGGTCCATTTGAAAGTTGAACTATGTGCTTTTATTTTTTTACTTAAAGCCTTTTCACATCAGGGTTTGTGATGCGTTTTGAACACAATGCATTTTGCACTGCGCTAACACTAGGAAACGCTAGCATCAACGCAGCTGAATGCATCCATTACTGTATATGGAAAACGCATTGCAAAGTCATTGCAAACGCAATGCCAAATGTAGTCGCGGAAGAAATGCATGCGTTTTCACCCAGCGCACAGAAAATGTTGCCTGCAATGTGATTGGGATGGGGCCTAATCCAGCCAGGTTGGTTCCGGCTTTCACGCTGAAAATGCCCAGAGCTCCTTCCAACATCCTCCCATTAGGTATGTAAAGTTTCAACTTTTTGATGGATCAGGCAAAAACAGGTGCAACCACATGCAACCGCAGTGAACTTTTGCCTGATCCGACACTCGGATCAGGCATAATACCACTGCAATTGTATCCGGTTGCACAAGCAAACTCGGATGCGGTGTGAAGCATTTTCAGCCTGATCACACCTGAACGCAAGTGTGAAACCAGCCTTATTCAATGTGGCAGGGCATACCAACATTTTTTCTCATAGGCTAGGGTCAGATTACCGCGATTTCCTGCGCTCAGGTGGGTTCCATTAAAAACATAGAATTTGGGAGCCTTGACACAGTGTTACTGCCATGGTAACGCTGCGTCAGCGCTGCCAACTCATCTCTATGGTGCCAGAGCCCTAAGCGCAGCTCAAACGCCGGCATCTAAGTGACAGTGTTTGAAATGTTGCGCTTTCTCCTTGCGCATGAAATGACGCTTCAGAGCATGTCATTGGACGCGCTAGGAAAAAGCGCAACATTTCAAACTCCAGCACTCAGAAGACCCTAGCCATACTGATTCAGCATGAGAAAAAAAATTGCAGCTTTCTGCGATTTGATACATAAATTGGACAAGCCGTCCGTTCAAATCTATGAGTGAGTGGTAATCATTGGTCTGAACTCAAATGACATTTCCATGGACTCATAGAATGGGGAAGATGCAGAAATTTTGTTTTCTATCTTCTACTCACAGTCTGCTCCAATTATCGCATCTGAGATAATGAAATCACACTATGCTGACACTCAGATGAAACTCAGATCAGAGTTTGATCAAAGCATCATTAGCATAATTAACCTGAATCTCCAGGATGAGAGAATCTACGATTATGTGACCCTAGCCTTATGTGTGGTATTGTAGCTTAACTCCTAGAAAATGACTGGGGTTAAAATGCATAGCAGCCCACAACCTTTGATAGTATAGCACTGTTTTTTTAAGGCTAGATTCACATCACGTTAGCATTGCATTTGAATGCAATGCATTTTGCACTGCTTTAGCGCAATGAAACGTAAGCGTTTGATTGCGTTAACACACCCATAAACATCTATTGTAAAACGCAGTCAAACACATTGCAAACGTGTGGCGCCCCTATGGCTAGGTCCCACAGGGAGGTACTGCACCCCGAATAGCAGGTGCAGTGCCTCCGTAGCTGTGGGTTTGGGGTTTAACTTATGGAGTCTGTACTAACACACAACACTAGGCCCCTTAGGATAGTGGGACTGTATATTCAGTAAGTCCCAGGGGGTGGAGCCTAGGTTAGAGTGGGAAAACCAGGAGCAAGTGAGAGTTTAGAAAGATATAGTGCTGGAAAGGCAGCCAGTGAGGACGTGCCTGGCAGGGCTGCTGACAGGAGGGCACCTCTCTTCAAGAGGGGGACCCAGAACAGAGGGAGGCGATCAAGAATCGGTTGGAGCCGGCTGGAAAGGTCTGGGGTCAACACCAGCAACACGGAAGCCGAGGCGGTCAGTGGTTTATCCCTGACCATAAACCGACGAGCCACGGGACCAATCCACGGAAGCCGTAGAACCACAGAACGGTAACTCCTTCTTGGTCCCATAATCAGCCCAAGACACCGATAGGTACAGGCCCAGATTCCGGTGGCGCAAGGGTTCAAGTTTTACTGCTCCTGTCCATACCGGTAAAGGGACTAACCGCACCTATCCGTAACAGGCCAGGGGATCGGCGAGAAAGATCTGCCTAAGGGTGGTAAGAGAGAGAGAGTAGAAAGGACTGAGACCCCGAAAGCCATTAGGAAGGAAACACCCACAGACTCCATGAGGGCATCTGCCAGTACCAGTAAAAGACGTTGGAGTTGAATCGGTGTCTGTCATTCCTTCCCGCCGGTGCACAGAGGGCCTCAGCATCATCAGAGGGGTAAGAACAACTACTCCCGTCATCCATCATCGCTGCCCTGAGGTAAGCTCCACCTGTGGGGAGCTGTACTACACTAAGCTGCATCCCATCACCTCAGCGGCCGGCCTGCAGCGCTGGTATCATCGTTACCAGGATCTACAGGTGGCGTCACGACCTTTCCCTAAATACCTCTTACCTTACCAACAATGAGAGCCAGGGCACGGAACCAGGAAACCGACCACCTGTGATTCCCCGTTCCAGCCACGAACTCATCCCGGTACCCGAGTACCCCTCTCTATGTGCTCATCAAACACAATGCAAAATGTGGTTGCGTTTGAAACGCTGCATTTATTCCGAGCGCACAGGGAACGCGCAATTGCCTGGCAATAGTGTGGCCCCTTGGCATTTGCAACCTACTTATATGGACACACTTCATGGTGGAGACGGACCACAACCATCTCAGCTAGTTATACACTGTCTCAAGGACGAATGGGAGGCTGCTACGTTGCAGCCTTGCGCTCCAGCAGTACCATTTCACCATTCGCCACAAGAGGGGCCATGACCACAGTAACGCTGATGAATTATCCCTTAGTTTGCAGACTGGTGCTCGAGGGAACACAGGAATATGCTGCCCCCAAGTGACCTCTTAAGGGGGAGGTGTGAGGAATATGGAATATATTCTGGCATATCAATCAAAATCCAAATATTTCTACATTATATTGCTTTAGTGTATTCTTACATCTGTTTCCTACACATAATTATCCTCCCACTATGACCCCTGCTTTGCATAAGACCAAACTGTTCTTCCTGGCAGTTACGTAGGTGTCCCTTTTCAATTAACTTGAGGAAGAGACCCCTTTGTACCTGTGGTGCCACCCGGAGACAAGCAGTCACACTCAGGAAAACTAGGTTCCGCAGACCTGCTATGCAGGAATTGGGGGCGAAGAACCTTCTGGCCCTATTGAAATTCTGCCATAAGCTACAGTCTCATCAGAGCCGTCCTATTAATATAAATTATGAAAATATCATATAGCTTAGATCTACACATATCACTGAAATCATGACAGCCAGTTGCATACACAAATAATTTCCAATTAATTCTAGTGCCATGGGTTCAGTAAATACAGAGAACAGCTAGCAGAAAACAGCTAGAAAAGACTTATTTGTTCTCTGAGCATAGATCGGATGCAGCTGAATCTGATGGAACCAGAACCATTTCCCTCAGTCATCCCAGTGGAACGTTATGACCCATAGTAGCTTTTTAAGATATGTCTGCTCAAAGCGAGAGGGGAGGGAAGTTTAGTACAGTCCAGGGGTGGAGAGGGGGGAACAGCTAGTATTTAAATATGACTGTCTGTTATTCAGTAGCAGTTCTTTTCTGGGGAGGCCATATTAAACTGGGCTGGAAGTACAGAACACTGGCTCAACAGCACCTCCCATGTGCCAAATCAGAGACCAAGACAGCAACAAAATAATTGTGATTGACTTAAATCTGCCTGCATATAAACTTTAATCCAAAAGGAAGGTGCTTCTATGATCCACGCTATGCTGTAAATAGACAAGGACCATAAAGGAACTGGAGACAATGGTGTTTTATTTCCTACACGTTTCAGAGCAATATTCACTCGTTCCTCAGGGATACAACCAGGGAAATATATACCACACTCATGGGGAGTGCCTCAATAAATCGGCACATGCAGGGCAGCTACAGCCCCTTCCTTATCCCAGGTCAATTCCCTGATTGTTCTGACGATACGGGGCACCAGACAGCTGCTGTTTTTCACTCACGCCTACTGTGCACAGGCTGTGAAAATAAAATGAATCTAATGTCCTACTAAAGTTTAGTACTATAAGAACACAATTCTGACAGCATTGTTATGAAAATGTATGAGTAATATTATTAGGGACATACAACAATAACTAAATTAAATAAGTGTCAATTAAACTAAAGAAAAATAATTCAGTACAGCTACTGCGGTTAGAGGAAGAGGCTGTAAATACTCAGTGTTTAAATGTACCAGTATGGCAACGTAGTCGTTACACTCCTGGCTGCTTAGTACCCATTAATTTAGCTTTGACCATCTCATTTAATCCCCTGGTTACCCCTGATGGAGGACCTTGCTATGGCAGACATGTACAGTTCTATTGTGCAGTCTACACCATGGGGCTCCTGAGCTCCGTCTTCCCTGCTTAGACATCACTCTGATAGACAAAGGCGCACAGCCTCCTAAATCTGAGGTAATGAAGACTTGTTTACTGTATGTAGTGTAACAGACCCCATTCAGAGGAGAAAGTCATGGAGTCAGGAGATTGCGTGGATCCAGCAATAATAAAATCATAAAGCAAGGCAAGATTACTCTGGTGGCTGTTCAGCACCTTGAATAAGTGTGAAGCAATTACTCGAGGTGAGCTCGTTTCCTCAGCCAGATATTGGATAGACAGGCTAAATAGAGGCTTACTATGAACAGTTACAGATGGGCTGCTTATATACTGTTCAGAAATGAAGGGAGAACTTGTACATTACAGTATAACTATATGTCAATGAATCTTCAGGAGTATCATCTCCTCAATTAGGAGGCAGAAGCGATTGCCAATCAATTTAATCTGTTTTGATGAACACGACAACAGGCGTATCGGAAAGGAACAGTAAGAAATCTCCTACAAAGGGAATGATTTTGTAGGATACAGTCAACTACTCTCCCATTTTCTTTACTGACTGATTCTACTCTCATTTTGCATTTTGCTAGTGTCCTTGTCACTGTTGCCTTGAGTTGTTACTTGTTGCCTATTTAGGATCAGCCCACCAGCCGGAAGGGTATCTTCTTTGTGCAAAGACAAAGAGGATGAGCCCTGCCGGAGCCTTGCAAAATTACTGCTAACTGGTTACTGATGTGCATTTTTCTGACCAAACTGGCAGAAACATACTCTACGTGAGTGAGATGAGAACCCAATATCCTGTAGAGAGATCTACCCTATCTGGCCAGGACAACACAGCTTGATTGGCATTCACCAGAGAACACCAAAATTGGGGTAGGTCTGCCATTGGTGACTGTCCACAAAGTTCAGGACAGTCCATAACAAGAGGTTACTTTTTTACCCTGTCTCTCAAAAAATGTATGGCGGCTTTGATTTTTTTTTTGAAGTTGAAGAAACATACAAATTATTTTGGCTGTAATCATCATTTTCAGTTTACAGTGAATGCAACTGATGTCTTCATAGCAGAATTAAGAGCTGTATGCATGGATCACTAATAATCATAATGATTTATTATGGTTTACCAATGCGTCTGTAATACATATTGTCTGTTGTAATTTTTTTGATAAAATATCCAGAAAAAGTAAAAAGTCAAGTTCGCAACCAAGGTCTCCTCTTCACAGCGGAAAGCAAGTTCACCCTGGGTAATGTGACAGATGTGAAATAGTCTAGAGACATTATGGTATATGTTATGCTGCTTGCAATGTCATCCAGTATGTCCATTTGACATTGGATGAGTGATGCTCTGGGAATGCATTTGCTTGGTTACTCACACAAACTTCCACATGATAGCTAGAAGTACCTCGACTCGTGATGCATACTATAATGCCATTGTCAGACCTTAGGCAGGAACTGCATAAGAAAGACGTTAATGCCACTGACTGACCCTTATGACTTTATAACTGAACCCAGGTGTGAACCTCTTAAACATCATCATCAAGAAAAAAGGAAAAAATGTGCAAATATCTTGAAGTAAGTAAATAATTAGCAATATTGCATGTAAATAAAGCAGGGAAACTATTTAAAATTAGTAAACAATATTTTGATCAAAAAAACTTAATAACCATCCCACCACATCGAGGTGACCGATATTGGGATTGTCCTGGCATACAAATATTTAAAGCCTTACCATATGTCTAGTAAATTAAATTGTGAATAAGGATTGAGCAGGATCGGGGACCAACATGGACACCCAGCAATGGGAAGCTATTTTAACGTGATGTCCAGCGCAAAGAATGGGAGGCCTTACTCTTAGTAGCGTTATTACAAACAAACAAAAAAACTAAAGATTATGAGTTTGTGCACATGCAATATGTAGGAGCATGTTCACTCTAGGAATTAAACAGGAACACCCAAGACAAAAAAGCAAAAAAATGAGTAAATCCCATAAAGCAATGCAATAATCTTGCAATGATTGGCTCGTGTGACATAAAACCTGTGACCCCTGGGAGAGCGAGACCAGCACAGCCGGAATGGCATCGGCACAAGAGGTGAGTATAGGCTATTTTATTTTCATGGAAGCACACCTTGGGAATGGGAAGGGGTTGTCTAAGTAGTGGACAACCCCTTTAAGCTAAAAAGCTCTACATTAAATTTACTCAGCACAATACATTTTTCCTAGTCTATAAGTAGATAGACTGCAGATGAGAAGCAATGTTCCTTTTAGGAAATCAGTGGCTATCTCCTTGCAAACCTGCGATGCACACAATTGTTGTTCAGTGGCCTTCTGTTGGAGGACTCAGGAACATTAATATTAGGTCTTAGTTGGTTACATGTTACCTTGGGTACGTTGGAGTAATTTTTGGTGGTCAATAAGTCTTGGAGAGGATAATTATGGTCTTGAAATTCTTCAATTTGTTTCCAGTCGGTCTGACTGATGTGATCCCACTCTTCAGAAATGGTTTTGTTAGGCTAAGGGGGGTTGCATTTGTGATCCTATGTGTTTTTACACTGCAAAAACACATAGGCCTAGTTTACAGCTATGCGCCCCTGCATTTGCCTGCACTGCACTAGCTCCGTTGTAGGACACGTTTTTCAAAAACGCATGCATTTTGTGTTATCTGAAAATGACATGCGTTTTCATTGCGTTTTCCTTTGAAATTAATTGGTGCGTTTTTGCATGCGTTTGCAATGGGTTTTTGGCACACATGCTGTCAAAAATGCATTGCAACCCAAATGGAAAAGAAATGCAGATGTGAAAAGGTCCTTACACTTTTCAGCCTCATGAACATTAACAGCTCTTCTTCAAAGGCTGGCTTCACACCACGGTGTGATCCGATCCGGGGCTGTCCGGGTTGACCCTGACAGCCCCGGACTGAATCAGCACACAGAATCAGAGGGCCAAATGTGCCCTCCGGTCCTGTGTGCAGCCGGATGCTGCTAATTGCAGCCACAGCTGCTGATTTTTCAAGACCGCGGCTAGCATGGAGCTAGCCGCGGTCCTGAAACAACAGCGGCGTGCAACCGCCAGTGTCCGGTTCCCGGATCCTCCCGGCCCCATAGGCTCCTATGTTAGGGAGCGCCGGATTTCCCCGGCTCCGGGAGAATCCGTAAGACTCCAGCCGAATCCAGGATCCGGCAAATTGGTAGATTTTTTGCAAGCATCATTTTTGTGTCGGGAGAGATTAATCCGTAGTCCCCCGGACTGTCCCAGAGTGATGAAACCGGATGGCAGAGAGCTGTCATCTGGCTCCATCCGGCTCCATAGACTGCTATGGGGCCAAAAAACGGTCCGGGGGTGTCTGGTTTACACCGGACAGCCCCGGATCAAAAAATCCGTGGTGTGAAGCCAGCCTTAGTCTTCAGAATTCTCTTTTGTTCTCAATCGGACTGTTAAATCAGAGATGACAGATCCCTATTATGAAAATAAAACTGTCAACCACTCACACTTTATTGTCATTCAATCGACTGAAAAATAAGACAATTTACTTTCCAAATATCTGCTAATCCTAAAGGTTCACATACAGGTGCATCTCAATGAACTAGAATACCATCAAAAAGTTTATTTTTTTCAGTAAAGCAATACAAAAAGTAAAATGCAAATATTATATAAAGACATTACAGACAGATCTATTTCAAGTGTTTATTTCTGTTAATATTGATGATCATGGCTTACAGGCAATGAAAACCCAAAGATCATTATCTCAGAAATTTAAAGTAGGGAGGATGAAGGGTTAAAAACCAAACTGACATATTCCACTTGACATCAAAGGGTAAATATAATATTGATTTGTTAGTCAGCGTGTTTCAGGACTCCCTGAAACGCCCTGAAACATGGCAATATGATATTGATTTGTCTTTAGGAATGGACTAGGGAGCCCAGAAATGCGTTAACTAATAAATCAATATTATATTCACCCTTTGATGCCAAGTGGAATACAGCAGCGTGGTTTTTAACCCTTCATTCTCCCTACTCTATATGCACCACACTGGGGCCTACAGCAGCCGTTATATGCTTTATAGTGGATGTGACTCTCACAACCACACAAGGTGAATCCTCTGATACCTATTTAGGTAATATTTTATCTCTCAGACCCTTCATCCTCCCTACTTTATTTTTTGAGATAATGACCCTTGGGTTTTCATTGGCTGTAAGCCAAAATCATCAACATTAACAGAAATAAACACATGAAATAGATCACTCTGTAATGACTCTATATAATATGTGTTTAACTTTTTGCATTGAATTACTGAAATAAATTAACTGTTTGATGAAATTCTAATTCATTGAGTTGTGTAAATAACAGAGAGAGGGGTGCAAAATTGTGAGGCACCTAATGGTAGATTAAAACATAATAGGAGGCCTGTAGAAACACGTAGTGGGATTGTAAAGGGCAATAAAGGCTTGTTATTGCGCTCATCGAGTGTCCTAATTTCTGCCCCATGCCCCAGCGCTCCTAAAATACCTGTTCTTTTGCAGCTCACAGACACGTGATGTTGGATCATTTTCCCAATTTAAAAAATTACATGGTCTAACATTTTCGACTCCTTTGTTTTATGAGGTTCTCTTTACCTATTTTTAGGACTTATGGGGAAAATGTAATACATTTTTTGGTCAAATTTATGTAGAAATATGGAAAAAGTTGAAGGGTTCAAAAACTTTCAACCACCACTGTAAATGTCATAAATAGACCTGAAAAATTTCTTTAATTTAAATTAACTGTATAAAAGACATAGTTTATTATATGTTTTAAGTACTAATCACTTTTTTGTTTTAATATGGCATTTGCTTTATTGGATAATGCATAGGATTACATTTCTGAATAATGTTGGGAGCTGAAGCTGCCTACCGGAATTCAATATATATGGAGAGAGAGGGAATTTTCAATGTATAAGTGATTTCAGTAGCGGTATTCTTCATATCGTACAATAAATCATGCAGTACAATAATAAAAACATGCATCAGTTTCCTAGCACTATGCGCATTGCCACTTGGTGGTCACTTATGGTACTGCAGTTGTTTTTATATCCCAATTGTCTATTTCTTTCAGCAAGAACAACCACACTAATGTGTCAAATCTTCTTTATCCATAATTGTTATATATCATTCTGTGCTGGTGTGATTTGATAGCTTGCAATTAATTCACTTGTCTTATTTTTTACATCCTGTTTAATTCCTTGTGTTTTAAATTTCTAATAACTTGGGGCTAACCAACTATGAGCTCTCAGATTGCACAGAAATAGGGTTTGGATTTACTCTATATTAAACAGGAATCTCTAAAGTAAATAAAACATCATTTTTTATTAATCATCAAAAAAAAAAGCTAACCAGAATGATAGTGATGAGAGATGAAAAGTGTATTAAATGAAAATAATTGGGAAAGTAGTATATAATATAGTCTGGCTATAGTTCCCTCTAATACCTATAGATATGTATAAATATAGCATCTTCCTCTCTGAGTATTGAAAAGTTAACTAGCTATTTGAAGCAGCCATTGAGATGGATAAAGCTAGATAAGAAAAAAAAAGGATGAACTAATTGAGGAGAGCTTAACAAAAACAGAAGAATACATTAAACTACATTAATCCTAAATGTCACTATATATTTGATCATAACAGTGGAACTCCCTTGAAATCATCAGGCGCTAGACAAATAAACAGATAAACAGACAGGCAATACATCAGTGTATAGTTGTGTTAATATAGTGGAAAGGATACTAGCTGGGAAAAATAGGGAGTTGCAAGGAATGTGACTGATGGGACATCACAACAACAGCTGTGCCTCACACTTTACATTTTTACTTAATAATAATGTAGAGAAATTGATTTTTATAAACTTTCAAATATACTTTATCAGAGAAATCTGGTGTAAAACCATTCATAAACTTTCGACAAGGTGTCCCCACTAGAATGTGTGAAGCAGACATTTGTTCATTCTCAGTCAGATCTGTCTTCACACTGAATACAGCCACATAACCATATATGAGTGGGGCGGGGCCTACACTGTGTGCGAGCTCCTGACTGCAGTTAATCCTGATGTGTTGGCAGGAAAAACACTGTTCAAAATCTGTATCTTTTTAGTGCATTCACATTGCATCTTCATATGTTTTTGTTACACATTTTTTGCTGATCATTAGTATGAGTGGAATCTGCTGCAAAAATGCTGCAATAATTTATAAGTATAAGTTAGTATATGTGCAATATGAGCTCGTTCACATAGTGGCCATTTGAGAAACAAAATCCAAGAGAAAAACACACAAAGAGCATATACCCTATAATAAAGTAAACACGTAAATAATAGTACATTTATTAACAAAGAGAACGTGGTTAACACTTATTGTACCCATCGAGACAGTCCTACCCTAGTATTAAAACCTTACCTTGCATCAATAACATCAATGTGAATAAGGGCGAAGAAGGACGAGACCCGACCCCCAGTCACCTGTTCTGGTTTCCAATATAGTTGCAATGTCTAGCTCAGAGGGAGGGACTATACACCCATTTGTACAAAGTACACAAAAAAAACTGAAAAAAAAGCAAAGCATGTTCATGCCTTTAGAGTAATAATTTAGACAAATCATTATTGCATCTAGAGGTGGATTATAATGATGGCAAGCTGGGCTATTGCCCAGGGCTACCTGAAAGATAATTTCACACATTATAATCCACATGTGGCTGCTGCGGTCACCTTACCTGAAGTTTATTTAGATGATGCTGGCCTCCCTGCCACATGACATCAGGCAGGATGTACCAGCATACAGAGCACGCATGCATGTACCGAAGCTCGACCTACCTTCTGCCAAAGAGGAGCTTGTAATGTCGTTACTGCTGAGCCATATTCCTCTAGGCGGTGGGAGAAAGTGCGTTTGCGTCGGCTCACTCCTCTGTAGTGTACATCACTAGCTGCTGCCTACACTGAGTCTGCCACTATTTGTACATAGTATTTATGTGGCGTAGACTGGCAGTGCAAGGCAGCAGCACTCTGTATCTAAAGGTACCGTCACACACGGCAATTTTGCAAGCAATTTCACTGGCAATTTGCAGGTTGCAGTGAAATCATGGACACATTGTTCCATTTCTACACGGCAACAAAACAGAACAATGTATCCATGATTTCACTGCAACCATGAAATTGCCAGTGAAATTGCTTGCAAAATTGCCGCGTGTGACGGTACCTTAAGGGTAAGGGGACATTTTTGTACATTTTAAAACTTGTGAATAAAATGTGGGATATAGGAGTGGATTGAAGCTACATAGAAAATGCTCCAGCACACTGTGGACCCCTTCACATCCCCTTGAACACTTTGCTTGCATCATGTATTAATATGCGTAGTGGGCAGGGGCATTTTCCATGTAGTTTCAAGCCATTCCCATACCCTTCATGTTATTTACAAGTTTTAAAAATTACAATTATAGCCCCCTGCCCCTAAATATAGACCACCACTACAAATTCTGCTTGTATGTATTTATACCACTGTCACTATTTAACATCCTACAGTCACACAGATTGACTTCAGACTAATCTTAGGTAACTGGTCACCTTTAAAAAGGGAAGCTGTCAAGTAAAAAAATCACTAATAACCTGCAGATATGGGTTAATAGTGTTAGGGCACTTAGATTGTAAACTCCTTCGAGCAGGGTCACTTTCATTTTTTGCCTTTTTATTGTATTTCCTAAGTTGATTCTATGTTTATTGTATGTAACTACTGTTCTGCATTACCTTTAGGTACCGTATATTTTTCTTATATGTACCATTGTACTGTAAAGCGCTGCGGAATATGTTGGCGCTATACAAATAAAGTTTTATTATTATTAGTTTTATTAGGGCACAGTCAGGCGGCCGTATAACTCAGACGACAATCACATCGCAATGCTCAGACTGGCCGAGGGGTCTGCTGACTTGAGCGTAACAGCTGCATAGAAATACATAAAGCGTTAAGGCTTGGGTCAGGAGAACCAAGGTGCTGGGCAGTGCGGTCAGTAAAGCGCCATGGTATCTATGGGAATTGTATGGTATGAGTATTTAATGTGTAGTCTTCTGCCTGCAATTTTGTTAATTATAACATTGAGGGGGAGTGTGCAATACAGTTTGATAATTGGCTTTTTCCACATTATACGTGGGCTGAAGCACATTGTAGCCTTATGCATACCCGTACTGTGATTCCATATTTGTAATTTGGCCCATGCCTTATACTATATGATACTTGACTGGTGATCGCATTGCTCATTTATGTGGTTTTATGTAACCTAATTCTACAATAAAATCACTACATGTTTTTCTACTTATCCCATTGTGGTTCATTTGCTAAAGTTGTAATGTGGGTACAATGCAGTTTTGAGAGAAATTTGGCAGATTATTCAAATGTCATTATAATTGATATTGGATTTCTATTATTGGTTAATTGGGTCAGGTAGAGCCGCCTACAGTCCATGTGTAAGAGGGTGTATAGAGATGTGCCTGTTGGTGACGACTGTGAGTGAGGACCACGCCTGTAGCGATGACATCTGACCACTAGATGTCAGTGACCTTCACTGTTAATCTAAATTTTTATAAAAGTGTTAATAAAACAATACTTGAATAATTTTATGAATGTTGTGATGTGAATAATAGATGAACTGTGCAGTAAAAATGCAATTTTGCAGCTGGATTTTGCATCACTGCTCTGTCACTCAATCTGAGACCGTATAAAGTTTGGTTGTGGTGGTTGGTTGTCACGGAGACGAGCAGAGAGGAGGCGCACTTTGTCTGGAAGCTCCTGCTTTGCCTATGGACAAAGAAAAAATCCGGAGTAGACATACCTGTTTTATTTCCTGTTTCCTCTTTCATAAGTTCAGCAGTTTTGTGTCCTGTGAGTGGTGACATATGGGGCAATTAATCCTTTATCCCAGTTCCGAGGAGAGCATTGGAAAACACTACAGTGAGATAACATTGGAAGGAGCCGGCCATCTTGTAAAGTGTGAAACGACACCTGCGGAGGGTAAAGCACCCTATGCTTTAAACAAGAATGAGGTACCTCAGATTCTTCTATAAACTTTAAATTCTCCCTGGCCAGTCCAATGAGTTAATTAGGGTAGGCTAGGTGTATAGATCATCCTGAATGAATAGTCTTTAGGGGACAATGTCAGTGAGGCACGTGCTGTGTTCATATTGATGAGGACTGTTGATGGTGCGGTGTGAAGTTGGGAAAGACCACAGCCCATGGTGAAAATCCCAAAGCACCCACCTGTCTGGATTGGATTTTGTTTCTTCTTTTCTCAGAGTATGCTTCTTAAATTAATTTATTGTCTGTATTCTTGTAAAGAAAAGAGAAATTGAATATAGTTGTTTATATTACATGTTATTTCTTGTTAGGAGAATTTGGGTTGTAATTCACTTACCTGTACAGCGGAAATCGGTCATAATAATAATATAATAATATTTATATAGCACTATTAATTCCATAGCACTTTACATACATGAGAAATGCTGTCTCTCTTGGAGCTCACAATCTAAATATCCTATCAGTATGTCTTTACAATGTGGGAGGAAACTGGAGTGCCCGGAGGAAACCCATGCAAACACAGGGAGAACATACAAACTCCTTGCAGATGTTGTCCTTAGTGTCCTTGGTGGGAATTGAACCCAGGACCTCAAGACCCCAGTGCTGCAAAGGCTACAGTGCTAACCACTTGAGCCACCGTGCTGCCCAGTCATATTGGGATCCCAGAAGATTAATTGATAGGTGATAGTGTCAAGATTGTGAACTGGGAGAACAGACACATATTATGGCTTCCCTGTAGGAACTAACCCTTTTTAAGTCCAGACACATTCAGGGGAGGGGGGTGTCATTATTGGCTTATGGGAAGACTCCTCCTTACTGGGACCAGGGATATGTGGCTATTCTTCTGGTAAGGAAAACAAGACATACTTTTTTGTTTGTTTGTACGAGTTGTTGGGTTATAAATTGTACAGTTTATTTATTTCACTTTTCTTCCCTATACAAACAGGGGTGAGTTTTGTTACAATAAATTTGGTTTTTGTTTTACCTTCATTTAGGAAGCTCATCTTTCCTGTTGGTGGGATCACTGTATGAAAACAAATTCAAATCCCCGGTGTTGCCGGAGGTTTTACACATGCATTGTGACGCAATCTTTGTCCAAGTTATACAGCCGTATGCGTATTTAGAAAGTTGCCCAACCACTGAAAGTGGAATTCATAGGAAAAAAGTTGCTAGCTTTCAATCATACAGTTGTATATGAAGAATCTACAGTTGCCACCCCAGGACTTTGGCTGACAGTTCCTAGTGCAGTGCATCAGCCAGCTGTCAAAGTGCCAGTGCATGCTTACAGCTGCCGCTCATAGTGCTGTGAGCAGCGACTGTAGATGTTTCATAACCTGTATGACTGAAGCCAGCAACTCCCAGGATGAATAAAGATCTCTGTGCTTTCTATAAAGCAGTTGGGAACCTCTTGAACACTATTAACCCGTAGGTTAATCTTTCATCTGCAGGATAATAGTGTTCTGGGACATGATAGGTCCGCTTTAACCCCTTAACAACATCGACTGTACATGTACAGCCTAAGTCAGAAGCAAGTGTTTGGAGCAAGCTCATGAGTTGAGCTCGCTCCATACTCATGAGATTATGACAGGGCCTGCCTCTAATGTATTGTTATCCTGTTATATACCGCTGTCAATCTCTGACCGCAGCATTTTGCACGCACCTCCACGGGAGTGCATCATTCTATGTGTCCATGCGTTGCTATGACAGCTGGGGATATGTTGAAGACCCTGTGCCTGTCATTGTGGAACCCCCCTGAAACCTGCCAGTGCCTTCAAAGGAAGGTGATTTCTACTATATACAACAACACTCTGTCAATGCTGTATATAGCTCAAGAGATTAGACAATAGCAGGTTATAGTTTTGAAAGGGAACTATAAAGTACAATGAGAAGTTAAAAATAAATTAATTAAAAAATATGATAAAATAAAAGTTGAAATTATCTTACTTTTCCCCCAATAAAAATTAAGAAAATAAAAAATAACAAAAAAATACAAACGTGGCATTGCCATGTTCAGAAAAGTCAAATTTATCAAGATATAAAAATAATTAACCCAGTTGGTAAATCTCTGACAGCTGCATTCAGGTGACGCAGACTGGGGGGCTTGCCATTTCACACCTATCACTCTATCACACAACCATGGGTGCACCCATAGGCAGATTATAACGATCAATCATGATTATAACGGCAATGGGGACTACCACCTGAGAGGAGCCTATGGCTCTTATGCCTGAAATACAGAATGGCAGCTAGGCTCCAGGGGAGCTCCCATTGGGGCTCATACTGTATATACAGAAAGTTATGTGAGGGCTCATAATATATATAAGAGACTATGTGGAGTCTCATCCTGTATATAGTGGAGAACCTGGCTGCTCAAACTGAATATAGAGGGCTATATGTGTGCTCCTGCTGTATGAAGGAATCATGTGTGTTCCTGCTGTGTATAGGAACTATGAATGTGGAAAAAATGTGGGGCACGCTACGCACGCCACTGTTTTTCTACTTTTGCATCTACTGATCTGCACCTGTGTGCTAATCACATGACCTATGATATGATCTATCAAAAGATGATCATGAGATATGTCACATGATACTCTGGGTTTGGGGGGGTCCTAGCTTCTAAACAGCCTTGGTCCCTGGCTACTCTTAATTTCACCTCTGATTGTACGTGATAATTTTCAATAATATTTGTAATCTTAGATAGGATTTTGTTACTGTCCTTCTCAGTTTAAAATGGAACTGCTCTCTCAAAACACTTTGCAAAAATCAATTGTACAAGTGAGTATATAAGAAACTTTGCAACATATCTTTTCAGAGAAATCAGCTTCTTTCCAGACTTACCAGCTAAATCTTTTCCTGCCCCTGACTTCTGAACATATAAGGCATTCTGAAAAAATACTACTCAATTCTGTTTTGCTGTACAAAGCTGTTTTGTATGTGACATGGCTTATATGGTGATATGAGGAGTGAAGTTGAATGAAAAGCACAGGGAAGGAAATAGGCAGAGGTAAACATAGAAATATTGCATTTACCGTATATACTTGTGTATAAGCCGACCCGTGTATAAGCCGACCCCCCTACTTTTGCCCCCAAAACCTGGGAAAACCTATTGACTCGTGTATAAGCCGAGGGTGGACCCCAGCACAGGTATACAGCCCCCAGCAGTGTGGTATACAGCAGCCCCAGAGGTATATACAGCAGCCCCAGTGGTAGTATACAGCAGCAGCCCCAGTGGTATATACAGCAGAGGCCCCAGTGGTATATACAGCAGCAGCCTCAGTAGTTAGTATACAGCAGCCCCAGTGGTATATACAGCCCCAGTGGTAGTATACAGCAGCCCCAGTGGTATATACAGCCCCAGTGGTAGTATACAGCAGCCCCAGTGGTATATACAGCCCCAGTGGTAGTATACAGCAGCCCAGAGGTATATACAGCCCCAGTGGTATATACAGCCCCAGTGGTAGTATACAGCAGCCCCAGTGGTATATACAGCCCCAGTGGTAGTATACAGCAGCCACAGTGGTATATACAGCCCCAGTGGTAGTATACAGCAGCCCCCAGGGGGTATATAGCAGCCCCCAAATGCTGGCACTCGCCCCCCTTGTAAGGGCACACCTCCCCCCCCCCCGCTGCTTATCTTACCATCCCGGTCTTCTGCTCAGCGCCACTCCTCGGTGCTCCGTTCTCCATGCTCCGACCTCGCTGCATCCGGGATCCCCGGCATCATATGCCTGCGACGGCCGGAGATCCCGGATGTAGCAGGATGGAGCACCGAGGAGCGGCGCTGTGCAGAAGACCGGAATGGTAACATACGCAGCGGGGGGGGGGGGCCCTTACAAGGGGGGAGAGTGCCAGCATTTGGGGGCATATATGCACTGCTTCCCCCTGCCGCTGATCGACAGGGGGAAGCAGTGCATATATAATGAGCGGCCCTACCGTATTGGCCCGTGTATAAGCCGAGGGGGAGACTTTTCAGCCCAAATTTTGGGCTGAAAAACTCGGCTTATACACGAGTATATACGGTACCTTTCTAATGATTCTTTTACATCATTACAGAGCTGAATCACATCTGGAGAGCTCAGTGCTGTTAGATACAGTTGGCTGTATCTATCTAACAGCACTGATACGGTTACCATGGAACCTCAGCTGTGTCCTCAGATGACCTTAGTCAATGCACCACTGGAGTGCAGCTCTCAGTGCACTCATTGTATGCTTGAAGGTTGTGCTGATAGGATGCTTCTTCTTCAGCATGACCTCCAGTGCAGCAGATTGTAGTGTATTCAAGGACCACCATTATGGATTATCATCAGAGTGTATGTTTGGGATTAATAAATGGGAAAATGAGGGTTGTCTATGTGTTTTATTTCTAATAAAGGATTTTATTTAGTATGTGTTGATCAACTATTTACTTACTATATTGGTAATGGGTGGGAATTAGTGATGAGCGAGTACACTCGTTACTATTAGCTATTTGCATGAATAGTATGGCATTCGGGATACTCATTACTCGGCAGGTTTTTTGGATTTTACTCGTGATATTCGATTGAGCTGAAAAGCATGTTTCCTGACTGATTTTCAGCCAATAAACATGCTGGGATTGCTTGCTAGTCATAGTAATGCCCTGGTCATTTTTGATAATAGCTTTACTGTGATTGGCAGGCACAGTATAACCAAAGAAAAAAAAGATGCTCAAACAGAATAGCGATCTCTGAGGGGCTGTAGAAAGACAGAGATGACTGAAAACGTGCTCAAACTGCATGGGAACAGTATACAGACATGATGTTCACTGTTTGCATACTGTTCTGCCATACAGCTGTAACAAAACCTAGTGAAGATAGATAGAAGAACAGGTAGATCGGGCTCACCAGACTCCTGCTGCTGCTCCCGGGTCAGCTCAGTCTACTGATGAATCACTTCCGGGGCCACATAGTAAACTACTTACATATCCACTGGACAATAAATAAATAACTAAAAAAAATAATAAAAAAAACGCATGGGACTTCATAGTATTTTTAAGTCTAGCCCAGTGAAAGCAGACAGCTGCAAGCTGCCACCCTCAGCTGCGAAATTTTACCTTGGCTGGCAAAAAACATCACTGGAGATCACAGTGGGAGCACATAACAGCACTGTCACCGTGATCTCCAGCAATATTCTTTCATCCCAGAGACTGCAGAACCCACTGACAGCTCTCTGCACTGTTGCACCATGTGACTGAGTGAAGTTACTCGGTCACATGATCAGGGTCCTGGAGGCACCAATCACTGCAGCCTCCGGGGAAGAGAACATTGCTGGAATTCACCGGGGAGCGCAGGAAAGCGAGTAAATAGCACAGCAGCATTCACACACAGGCTGCATTTTGTGAGAATGAGTTCTTGGTGCAGTTTCTGCACCAAAAATGGATCCTGAAAAAACACAGCCAAAATGCTGTGTATGAATGTAGCCATATAGTAAGCAGTGAGGTCAATGTTGCCATAGTAACTGTTGTTGCTATGGCAACAGTGACCTCACTGCTTAGTATATGACAGCGCTGAGACCTGAGCTTTATCGCTTTACTATAGCACAGATCTCAGTGCTGTCCAAAGCAACAGCCGTTACTATGGCAATGGCGACAATATGACAGCGCTGAGACCTGCGCTATAGTAAAGCGGTAAAGCGCCGCTCTCAGCGCTCTCCATAGCAACAGCAGTTACTATGGCAATGGTTCTCATATGACAGCGTTGAAACCTATGCTTTACTATAGCGCAGGTCTCAGCACTGTCATATGATCACCACTGCCATAAAAACTACTGTTGCTATGGACAGCACTGAGACCTGCGCTTTACTGCTTTTGTATACTGCAGGTCTCAGCATTTTTATATACCAAGCGCTGAGGTTACCGTTGCCATAGTAACTGCTGTTGCTATGGCAATGGTGACCTCACCAGCGCTGCAGGTCTCAGCACTGTCATTCACTGATCAGAGATCACAGGAACAGATGTGTTAATCCTTTCTGTAGTCTCTGATGTAGCAGAGCAGAGTCTATGCAGGAAGAGAGAAGAAGAGGATCGTGGAGGGTTGTGAGGGTGGGGAGGGGGTAATAAAGATGGAGTCACTAAAGGCCGCTTCACAAGCAAGGATATCCTTAGAACGATCACATGACATTGTTAGGTATTATACAGTTGTGGCCAAAAGTATTGACACCCCTGCAATTCTGTCAGATAATACTCAGTTTCTTCCTGAAAATGATTGCAATCACAAATTCTTTGGTATTATTATCTTCATTTAATTTGTCTTCAATGAAAAAACACAAAAGAGAATGAAGCAAAAAACAAAACATTGATCATTTCACACAAAACTCCAAAAATGGACCAGACAAAAGTATTGGCACCTTCAACCTAACACTTGGTTGCACAACCTTTAGCCAAAATAACTGCGATGAACCGCTCTCGGTAACCATCAATGAGTTTCTTACAATGCTCTGCTGGAATTTTAGACCATTCTACTTTGGCAAACTGCTCCAGGTCCCTAATATTTGAAAAGTGCCTTCTCCAAACTGCCATTTTTAGATCTCTCGACAGGTGTTCTATGGGATTCAGGTCTGGACTCATTGCTGTCCACCTTAGAAGTCTCCAGTGCTTTCTCTCAAACCATTTTTAGTGATTTTTGAAGTGTGTTTTGGGTCATTGTCCTGCTGGAAGATCAATGACCTCTTAGGGAGACCCACCTTTCACACACTGGGCCCTACATTATGCGGCAAAATTTGTTGGTAGTCTCCAGACTTCATAATGCCATGCACACAGCCAAGCAGTCCAGTGCCAGAGGCAGCAAAGCAACTACAAAACATCAGGGAACCTCCGCCATGTTTGACTGTAGGGACCATGTTCTTTTCTTTGAATGCCTCTTTTTTTCTCCTGTAAACTCTATGTTGATGCCTTTGCCCAAAAAGCTCTACTTTTGTCTCATCTGACCAGAGAACATTCTTCCAAAACGTTTTTGACTTTCTCAGGTAAGTTTTGGCAAACTCCAGCCTGGCTTTTTTATGTCTCGGGGTAAGAAGTGGGGTCTTCCTGGGTATCCTACCATACAGTCCCTTTTCATTCAGACGCCGACGGATAGTACGGGTTGAGACTGTTGTACCCTCGGACTGCAGGGCAGCTTGAACTTGTTTGGATGTTAGTCGAGGTTCTTTATCCACCATCCGCACAATCTTGCGTTGAAATCTCTCGTCAATTTTTTCTTTTCCGTCCACATCCAGGGAGGTTAGCCACAGTGCCATGGGCTTTAAACTTCTTGATGACACTGCGCACGGTAGACACAGGAACATTCAGGTCTTTGGAGATGGACTTGTAGCCTTGAGATTGCTCATGCTTCCTCACAATTTGGTTTCCCAAGTCCTCAGACAGTTCTTTGGTCTTCTTTCTTTTCTCCATGCTCAATGTGGTACACACAAGGACACATGACAGAGGTTGAGTCAACTTTAATCCATGTCAATGGCTGCAAGTATGATTTAGTTATTGCCAACACCTGTTAGGTGCCACAGGTAAGCATCACATGATTTTTGTAACAAACAATACTTTTGTCCACCCTCTTTTTTATGTTTGGTGTGGAATTAGATCCAATTTGGCTTTAGAACAATTATTTTTGTGTTTTTTCATTGAAGACCAATTAAATGAAGATAATAATACCAAAGAATTTGTGATTGCAATCATTTTCAGGAAGAAACTGAGTATTATCTGACAGAATTGCAGAGGTGTCAATACTTTTGGCCACAACTGTAATTAGCAGGGGCTATATTCTTTAGCCCTTAGGGGGTGTATGTTCTTTGCCCTGTTCGTCAGTAGATCAATGGGCGTGATCTACTATTCATTTTCTAGGCAGGTCCTCCATTGTGTACAGGACACTGGGCGGTCATGAAATGACGCGATTCGCATCATTTCCGGTAGCGGGTGACATAAGTACACCTGTGCCCTCTGTAGGCTTCAAGCAAGCACTACATTGCACATGCGTGCTGGATGCCTAACAGAGCGGCGCGGGTGTTTTACGATGCGATTTCATGACCGCCCAGCGTCCTGTAAACAAGGGAGGGCCTGCCTAGAAAATAAATAGTAGATCACGCCCATTAAGGCGTGATCTGCTAATGAACAGGGCAAAGAACATATACGTCTAAGGGCTAAAGGATATAGACCCTGCTAATTATAATACCTAATGAATAAGTATTAAATGTTTTTATGCACTTTCACAGGATGCTTTTAAGAGACAAAAGAAGTGTGAGATTAGTGATAGGATGCTGCAGGGACATGTTTTGCTAGCTTAGGTGGCGTTTTGGAGGTGACAGGATCCCTTTAATTGTTAGTATTTTATTATTGGTCTACTGTTGCATAAATATGTCACTCCCACTGATCTCATTATTTTACCTGAGGAAGGTAGCAAAGGTTGTTGAAACATGTTGTGGCACATTAAGAGATCAAAAAAAAAGGTTTGTGTTATAAAATTGGATTTGCCAAAATTTCTTGGCCTTAGTGCTCCCTAAAAAAACACACTTTTTTCTACATTGTGCTCTCTCTGCCACAGCTCTTCCAGTAGTCCTGGTGGTGGTGGCAAGCTGAGTAATAATGGGGTTACTATCAGCTTTGTATTGTCAGCTGGTACTAACCTGAAATTCATGATGTAATGCCAAATTAGACATGGCCACCATGAATTTCTAGTAAACATAAAAAAACACAGCACAAAAAATTATTTTTATTAGAAATAAAACACAAAACACATTTAGGGACTCCATCTTTTTTAGGTGGAGTAAATAATAATACATTTGTTGGGTTTTACTAATCTACTGAGCTTCATCCTCTTTTCTAAAATCTTTGTGAGTTAGTGTAATAACTGAAAAAGTCACAAAGTGTTTTGCTGGCACAAACTGTCTAATGAATCAGAGCTTATATGCTCCTATGAACATTGTGGTCACGTTTTGTCTGCGGCAGTTTTCCTAACTGAGGTTTTCTGCTTAGTAGCGGATTATACAACGAGCCTGTACCTGACAGTTGTTTGTATTTGGTGACATTATCCGAAGTGAACTAATTATGTCCAATCTAAAGACTTAGCATTAAATCCCCAGTAAACATTTGCTAGGTCGAGGTTTCATTATTAAATGTAAAATACCAGTAAATACATTTATTTCAATCTGTTGCATAGCAACTAGAATTTTTATTTCTTTATAATGGAACTAAGTTTTACTAAACTGGAATATAGAAAAGGCTAGAACTAAAAATATTTAAAATGAACTTTGAATTAAGAAAAACCCTTAATTCTTTGGCTATGTTTTTTAATGTACTGTAGTATAGAGACCTACAAGACTTGAGAACCCTTGACGTTGGGTTGCGAGTTTGTGTATCTTGGCCAAAATTTACACCAATACCTCATATTTATTTTTCTGCACATTTTATATACTTTACAGGGTGTAGCAAGACCCATCAATGGTGACTTTGTAAATTAGGGTTCTGTACCTCTATAGTGCGTTGAGAGAGTGTTGGGCAGCCCATCTAATTTAATAGTAGGTGCGTATAATAGGCTGTTGGCTAGACACCGTGATTCACCAGCGCCCTATTGCAAGGTTAATCCGCATGAAATTCTAATAATGAGCAATCAACCCCTCCATGAACTGGTAGGCTAAGAGTGTTTTTTTGTCAGTATTTTTTTGCACCTCGGTTAACTCCTTTATTAAGGGATATGACTGCATCTTTTCTGTGCATTAGTTTCTATCTCCTTCGCTGGTAAATAATATTGCCTTTTTTCTATGTTCACAAATAGTTTAATTCAATCTGTTCCTATGTTCCTATGAACATTGCGGTCATGTTTTGTCTGCGGCAGTTCTTCTAACTAAAGCTTTCTGCTTAGTAGGGGATTATACTACGAGACTGTACTTGACAGTTGTTTGTATTTGGTGACATTATCCGAAGTGTAACTAATTATGTCCAATCTAAAGATTTAGCATTAAATCCCTAGTAAACATTTTCTAGTCCAGTTTTCATTATTAAATGTAAAATTCTCAAACTTCTTCATAGCAGTAAATACATTTATTTCAATCTGTTGCATAGCAACTAGAATTTATATTTTCTTATAAAGGAACTAAGTCTCAGTCTGGCATACTTGTAGTAAAGGCTAGAATTGATAATATTTTCAATAAAAAGTACCAGAGAACAGAATGTATAACTTTTAAAGTTTGAAGTTTTTAACCTCTGCATTTTTATCTAATTTGTTCTCTCTTGTTTAGTTTTCATGTAGTGGTCGATCTTAATAGATCGCTATTCCCTAGGACTAGAGATGGGAGAATGGACTCCAGCCCATTAGCCGGGTCAATAATCACTGGATGGATAATACTTTGATTCTTTATTACCTCTCACCACTCTCTGTGATTAGCCTGGCTGGCGCGCCGTCTTCATTGCAGTGTGTCCCAGACAGGTTAAGAGATTTACAGGTCTCCCATCCAGCAGACATCAAATAGTAACCTGGCCTAAGACCAAAGCCCGGCGAACCGATTCTACCATCTCTACTTAGGTCAGAAGAAATAGGGATGATCTAACTTCTATTAAAATTCTCCAAGACGTTAATACAGCATGACAGAATTCATGTAATCTGTGACGCGTTTCGAGCGCATGTAAGCACTTCATCAGGCTTGCATTAATTCGAAACGTGACGCTAATTACATGGATTCTGTCACGAAGCTTAATGAAGAATGCTTACATGCGCTAGAAATGCATCACAGATTACACTGATTCTGTCATTTTGTATTAAATACATTCTTAGAGAATTTTAAAAGAAGATCAACCCTACTGTATTTACCTGATACAAGTATATTTGGTCATACAAATCCTTTGCTTCTGTTCATGCCGGTGATGAGCTAGACTTTCTATTATTGCGTAATATCTACTTAGGACCTATTCCACTTCAGTAGGCTATCATATTCTATACATACAGACTTTCTACTTCAACACAGCTTGGCTATAATGAATACATGGGGATTGAATGTTCACATATACTATATTGGGTCATTAGTACATTACATTTGTTAGATTAATTTAAATACCTAAATATACGGATTGTACTGACATTGATCATTAATGTATTCTTGACTTATGATCTCTTTTTCATAAAGCTGAATTACACTGCACAGCAAGCACTGTGCTAATAAACTAAGCCACCAAAACCTATGAAAGATTCCACATTTTTTTTATGACCAACTGCTTCAATTCTTTTGGGACAACTTTCATCATATTAGTATTTTAAAAATAGTCAGTATTATATTTTTTTACTGTCTTTTTACTCTATCTTGGTGTTATTCTCTCCCATGTGATGTATTTTATTTAGCAATGTTGCCACTGACATGTATTATCATCTATAAATATATTTCTAGAGTTAGAATTACCATGGTATTAACGATTCAGCTGAAAACGTACCTAAAATAATAGTCAGTATTCATTTTAAGATATTTCATCACTTACAGAAAAAAACATAATCCTGGTATCTCCTGTTACTCTCCAAAGAATGTGTGTAAGGATATCAGTTCAGTAAATGGAGGAAATCAATCTTTGGTTTGTCATTCTGCTTTCTTTCTTTTCTTCTTGGTGTTGCAATTTTTATGTTTCGGGCTTCGCACAAAGTTCATAAATCGTGTGTGCTATTTTGATTATTTTAGCGTAAAAAATTTCAGCAAAAATAAAAATTGCTTAAAGTGAACCTGTCACCCACATTAAGACCCCCAAGCTATCACTACCTGTCTCTGCACCTTCCTATTACTACTCTAACTATCCCTCTCTGCCCTAAATGTGACCTGTGACTGTTCAATAAAACGTTTTTATTACTTACTCATTACTATGATAATGAACAGTGGGGCTACCATTACTAGCTGCCCCTGGGCATCCTCTCTATGTCCCTTCGCCGCCTCCTGTATTGTTTATCACGCCCCGATGGCCGTGTTATTGAAAACCAAATGCGCGCCCCCCAGCCAGGCTCGCAGCCATCTGCAGAGTGCCGGGTATGACGCCGAACACGTCATTTCCGGTACTCAGCAGGCTGACTTCACGTTGCGGAGTACGCATCATGCTCTGTGGATCCACTTATTACAGCTCATCACAGATGAAACCAGTGAAACCCCACCCCCTCCAGTCTCTAAGCATCCAGCGCTGTCTGCTCTCACAGATATGTGACTGTGAGTTTGCAAAACTGTCACTGAAAAAGACCTGGGTGTATGGGTAGATGACAAACTCACATTTAGTGGGCAGTGTCAGGCAGCTGCTGCAAAGGCAAATAAAATAATGGGATGCATTAAAAGAGGCATAGATGCTCATGAGGAGAACATAATTTTACCTCTATACAAGTCACTAGTGCGACCACACTTAGAATACTGTGTACAATTCTGGTCTCCGGTGTATAAGAAAGACATAGCTGAACTAGAGCGGGTCCAGAGAAGAGCGACAAAAGTCATTAGAGGACTAAGGGGTCTGCAATACCAAGACAGGTTATTAAACTTGGGGTTATTTAGCTTGGAAAAACGAAGGCTTAGGGGTGATCTTATAATAATGTATAAATATATGAGGGGACAGTACAGAGACCTTTCTAATGATCTCTTTACTCTTAGGCCTGAGACTGGGACAAGGGGGCATCCTCTACGTCTGGAGGAAAGAAGGTTTAATCATAATCACAGTGCAGTGAGACTATGGAACTCTCTGCCACATGCTGTTGTAATGAGTGAGTCACTACTAACATTTAAGAAGGGCCTGGATGCCTTTCTTGAAAACTATAATATTACCAGTTATACATACTAGATTCTTTGATAGGGCGTTGATCCAGGGAATTAGTCTGATTGCCGTATCTGGAGTCAGGAAGGAATTTTTTTCCCCAATGTGGAGCTTAGTGTTGCCACATGGGTTTTTTTGCCTTCCTCTGGATCAACATGTTAGGCTATGGGTTGAACTAGATGGACTTAAAGTCTTCCTTCAACCTTAAAAACTATGTTACTATGTTACTATGTTACTATGTGAGTAAACAACTAAGAACTAGAAGCCGGAGGCACAGGCAGGAGGGAGGGAGGAATGATCTGGGGCACATAGGATGCCTGACACTGCGCTCTCTCCATGCACAATGTCAGACCTATATTAAAATATAAAAGGGGGGGGGGTTATCACTGGAGTTGGCTGTTTAGTTTGGGATTGCCCTTAAATTTATTCTGGGTCCCCTGTTGCTGCTCGGAGGTCCCGAAGTGCTCCGTGTAGTGGCTCTTCAAGTGTGTTCTTTAAGGAACTCTGGATTGAATAAATATATCAATGGGACTCAGCGCAACCTTCTACCTTTGAATGATTAATGTTACCAGTACTGTTATAAAAATTTTAATCAATAATTTCAATCAAATCAAACAAAGCTCACCATGCAAACATAAAATATAAAAGGGGGGATGGTTGCTTAAAAAAAAAATTTAAAAATGAGGGGGGAGGGGGTAATAAAGAATAATCACATAGGAAACAGGGTTTGTGGTGACTCCTGCGGTTCTTTTATGTTCTTTCGGATTCTTCCTATTTTAGGTTTGATAGAAGACCTATGCTGATCTTTACATCTAAAAAGAAATACAAATTAATTTTTGTATATTTCCAAAAGTCTTGTGACTTTTTTGCCTAAAAGACTATTTCCTGGAGATTGTTTAATAGGCCCGAGTAATGGTGGCCCAAAAAGACTAACGCCATGTGCTGGCAATGGGGCATGCCAGGGCACCTCATTGTGGGCCAAGCCAGCAAAGAACGCGAACTGTACTACACACCCATCCTATTGTCTAAGGGTGAGGAAGGCGGGTCAAGAGACTGTGTAACTTCACCTGCGGGAGTGGCGGCCAACAACGATGATGAATGGCTACTCCTCTGCAGGGAGGAAAAGAGAAGCTGCGCCACAAGGAATGCGGAGCATGATAGCTGCTCGGTGTGGCGGCAGAAAGACCCGCCATGGCAGAAGGTGGAGATGGATGGAGTGCAATGGAGCAGCTCATACAACTGGACATCCCTGCTCCTTTGACCCTAAATCCACCACGTCCCGGACCCGCATGGGAAGCCGTCCCCAACTCAGTCCAGGGCCTGGCTAAGCACCTGACCCCAGAAACACTGGCCCAAGAAGTACATGTCGAGCCCATGGTGGGTCACTGGGAGAACCCTGAAGGGGCACTGATGGGATTCCCAGGTGAGATGGTGGAGGGCCGAGATCAGGGCCAGATCCTCACCCGGGAGGAGGACCAGAAAAATTGGATGGCTTGGTGGGAAGCAGCCTAGAAGGAGGAGCAGGCCCAATGACAGGCCAAGGTAGAAAGGACCATCCGGTCCAAAGCAGCGGTCTGGGCCACGGCAGCTAACCGACAGGCACAGCGGCAAGAAGGGGTCTTTGTTGCCTTCCGCCTGAAGGACGGCTATGGCTTTGTTAGAGAAGCTGGACTATCCCGGGAGGTGTTCGTTTCTTGAAGGGACATTGAGTCACACCTGCCTGTGGGACATCCCGGTCGAGACTTGCACCCCAGAGATCAGGTGACCTATGTTTAATGTGAAGGAGAGCGAGGTCCCTATGGAATCTGGGTTAAACGTCTACCCCAAAAGGCCAAGCCAGCAGCCATAACCATTAGGAGGCACGAGATGGTCCCGGCAGCTGCGTCCCTTCCACAGACCCCGGTATCTGCAACTGTCCGGTGAAAACATCAGTTTGCAGCCAAGAAACCCAGACAGCCTTAATGGGATGGCTGGAATATTCTGCACCAGCTCTCCATGTGACCTGTTCTTGGCAGCAGGTGCTACTGTGGAGGAAGATGATGGAGTAAGCCCCAGATGACTATAAACAGTGAGTGTGAGTGATGTTTTACCTTGTTGTCCTCATCTCTTCAACCTATCACTTACCACTGGCACCTTCTCCTCGGCCTTCAAACACGCCCTAACACGCCCATCCTTAAAAAACCCTCCCTCGACACTACCTCTGTCGCCAACTATCACCCCATATCTCTTCTCCCATTCACCTCTAAGCTACTCAACACTTCCACTCTGAACTGTCCACTCACCTCTCCTCCTGCTCCCACTTCGACCGCCTACAGTCCGGCTTCTAACCCCGCCACTTCACCGAAACAGCCCTGACCAAAGTCACCAATGACCTACTTGCCACCAAGAACAAACGCCACTACTCCATCCTCCTCCTCCTCGACTTGTCCGCCGCCTTCGACACGGTTGACCACTCCCTTCTTCTCCGGATCCAAGAATCCCTTGGCATCACCCACCTTGCCCTCTCTTGGATCTCGTCATACCTAGCAGACCGGACCTTCAGTGTCTCCCACTCCCACACCTCCTCCTCGCCCTACCCCCTTTCTGTTGGAGTCCCCCAAGGTTCGGTCCTGGGACCACTACTTTTCTCCATATACGCTCTCGGCCTAGGGCAACTCATTGTGTCCCACGGTCTCCAGTCCCACCTCATCACCGACAACACCCAAATCTATTTGTCCGGCCCCGACATCACCTCCCTACTCTCCAAAATCCCACAATGCCTTTCCACCATCTCAGCCTTTATCTCTGCTCGCTTCCTTAAACTCAACATGGACAAAACTGAATTCATAGTCTTCCCCCCAAGAAATTCCCCCCCACTTCCCAACCTATCCATTTGCGTCAATGACTGCGCCCTCTCCCCAGTCTCCCAAGCCAAGTGCCTCGGGGTAATCCTTGACTCCTCCCTATCCTTCAAGCCCCACATCGAAGCCATCTCCACATCCCCGGCTCCAGCTCAGAAACATCTCACGGATCTGCTCCTTCCTTACCCACGACACCACTAAAACACTTATTCATGCCCTTATCATTTCCCGCCTTGACTACTACAACCTCCTTCTCACTGGCCAGCCATCCAACTTTCTCACACCTCTCCAATCTATCCTCAATTCCGCTGCCCGACTAATCCATCTGTCCTCCCACTACTCCCCTGTCTCCCCCCTCTGCCAAGCCCTTTACTGGCTCCCCGCCTCAGGAGATCCCAGTTCAAAACACTAACCATGGCATACAAAGCGATACACAACCTGTCCCCACCATACATCTCTGCCCTGGTCTCCCGATACCTACCCTCACGCAACCTCCGTTCCTCCCAAGAACTCCTCCTCTTCTCCCCCCTCATCTCCTCTTCACACAACCGCGTTCAGGACTTCGCTCGGGCATCTGCCATACTCTGGAACTCCTTGCCCCAACACGTCAGACACTCTCCGACCCTGAGAAGCTTCAAGTGTCACCTGAAGACTCGCCTATTCCGTCAAGCCTACAACCTGCCATGAGACCCAGGCGACCGCCCCATAACTGACACTCCCCCAGCCTACTGTATCCCCACCCGCCCCTCGTAGACTGTGAGCCCTTGTGGACAGGGTCCCCTCCCCTCCTGTACCTATATGTCCTGATTGTCTAGAGTTATTGTAATTGTGCTTGTCTCCCCTATCCTCATGTAAAGCGCCATGGAACCTAATGGCGCTATATAAATAAATAATAATAATAATCTCTTCCCTGCATGAATGTGTTTGATTTCCCCTTACTGCTGCATTATAAAGAACTGAGAGGTCATAGACTTTCAATGATCCGAACTCTTGATGTATATAGTCTTGTACCCCGTGTGCACCCTATTGGTTTTCTTACTGCTTTTATAAAGAAACTTATAATGTAAGTAAATTTGAGTACTGCGTGAACGTGTTGCACTTGAACTGTGAGCACTTAAGACTGCACCGCGTAAAAACCCACTGGCGCAGCCGAAGAATCGGCCACTGTGAGCCCCTGTCGCTGCGCCCAGGGTGACTAAAAAGGGTTTTTCTTGTGGTGGGTTCCAAAGACCATCGATCACGGAGTACGCTGGACTCTTGAACTGTGACTGTTTGAATTTTTTATAACTTTTCCTATTTTTATACCGGTAGGAATGTATTTGTTAAGCAACATTTAAGCTACGCACATCCCACGCACATAAAGGGTAAAAAATAATCTTGTAACATGTTATTGTTTGGTTTAAAGCATAAAAATAGAGTTGTCACCGGTACCGGGTTCTGGCCTGAGGACATGCCAGGCTTTGCCTTGGGAGAGTGTGGTGTCCCTGCGACCAGGAGGTCACAGGGTGAACTGCAGTGGGACAGGTAAGACGGTCAGCTCACAAAAACACCTGCACACACACACATTCCGACCCTTAGCCAAGTTACTCTATGTCTGGCAAGGGGTGGCGGGAGTGGGACAAGTGAGTGGGACATTGACAGAAACCGGACAAGTGGGTGGAGGAACAGTAGTAAAATACTGAAACACTAAGTTAGGCGAGTTGATCGATAGCTTCCCATGAAAGCGAAGTAGACAGAGAAAGAGCTCTTGGAGGGTGGAGGAGAAGGGAAAGCATCCTCAAGCCGAGACACCCCACAGGTAAGTTCAAACTGCGGCAGACAGAGAGAACGACGGGGCCCGGTGGCCTGCACCACTAATGACCAGCCAAGAACCCAGAAAGCTGAGAACCATGGACAGTAGAAGGAGCCAGGTGAGCACGATGAACCTGGGTCACTGGTGGCTGGGCCAGAGAAACCAAAGAGCCAGCTCTGTAGATGTGGCCGGGAACACTTTTTGCCCCTAACCACAAGATACCCGGCGAGGTGTGGGAAATCCAAGTTCCCGAAACCCAACAACCAGTACGGAGTAGGACAAAGCCATTGGACTAGGGCTAGTGACCCAGAGTGTGGGATGACTCACTGTAGAGCCCGTGACGGCCAGACCGAACCAGTAGCCGAGAGAGTGGAGAGAACAGAAGGGCCCGAGAGGTACACTGAGGGGAGTGATGCAGAGGAACCGTTCCCACTGCAGTAAGAGCCTGAGCCGGTGACTGTTGCATGGACCCGGTCCACAGCTGGTGTGCAAGGAACTGTGTGTTAAGTGACAAGGAAAAGTAAAGTAGCTGGTGAACTCAAGGTCTGTCTCTGAGACTTATTGGTACAGAGACTGCAGCGGCTCGCCTGCGGAGCCGCACACTTGTGTTTTACACCTATTCTACATCTGCCCTGGGGAACCAAGCCCTACCCGTGGAGGACTCTCCATTCTGGCTGCCCCCTCCACCATCATTCATAGCAGTCTGACCGGCAGCAGTGGCACATATTGGCCACGACCCACAGGTGGCGTCACGAATATAATAAACTTTATTTCTTTTTCCCCATTACTTTTTGCATTGCTGCACCTGGGACCACGGAGCTGGCCCACGTCGCCGTGGCACCCCAGAGGCAGAAGGGTCCGAGTACACCGGTCCCTAGCGGGTGCAACACTTATGTATACAGATTAGGGAGCACTCACACTCCCAGTGCTTCCTTCTCTGGACCCAGCAGTTGTTTGATCACTGGGTGTAGGGAGGGAGCCGGAACTGCTGAATGCTAGGAACACCAGCAATAAATCAGCAATTAGCAAGAAAAACATTTATATTAATATGTTAAATGCTCCCTCAAAAGGTCTTGTATGACCTTATGTAGGGTACAGTGAGTAAAATAATAAAAAAAAAAAATAACATAGAAAAAGAGTATTTAAAACTATAGTAAAAAACAAGTGAGATACTGCGATTCAGTATTCCTATTCACAACCTCATAACAAAAAAAGTCCAATAAAGAAAAAATATTTCTTCAAACAGGGAATGCTATTTAAGATGCTTCCGAGGTCCTTTGAATTCACAATTTAAAAATTAAATTTAAATTTTAAATAGTAAAACATACACTTATATTTTCTATTGTTCTATACATTTTCACCAAATATTAGCAGAAAAAAAGAAATATAAAAATGACACAAAAATTATGCAAAATACATTCACATTTGTGAAAAAAGAGGCAAACATTTTTTACATCTATTAATAGCCCATGAATGAAAAAACCCAAAAATATGCCTGGACAGGAACAGGGTAAAATACCATATATACTCGTGTATAAGCCGAGTATAAGCCCAAAAATTGGGCTGAAAAGTCACCCCCTCGGCTTATACACGGGTCAATACGGTACTTGGTCCCCCCAAATGCTGGCACTCGCCCCCCCCCTCTGTTGTAAGGCCCCCCTGCTGCTTAACTTATCACCCCCGGTCTTCTGCACCGCGCCGGTCTTCTGTGCTCCGTCCTCCATGCTCCCGTCCGGCTGCATCTGGGATCCCCGGCCATCGCAGTCACGATGACGTCATCGTGCGACGGCCGGGGACCCGGGATGCAGCCGGACGGGAGCATGAAGGACGGAGCACAGAAGACCGGCGCTGTGCAGAAGACCAGGGATGGTAAGTTAAGCAGCGGGGGCCTTACAACAGAGGAGGGGCGAGTGCCAGCATTTGGGGGGCCTGTACACCACTGGGGCTGCTGTATACCACTGGGGCTGCTATACACCACTGGGGCTGCTGTATACCACTGGGGCTGCTATACACCACTGGGGCTGCTGTATACCACTGGGGCTGCTGTATACCACACCACTGGGGCTGCTGTATACCACTGGGGCTGCTATATACCACTGGGGCTGCTATATACTACTGGGGCTGCTATATACCACTGGGGCTGCTGTATACCACTGGGGCTGCTATACACCACTGGGGCTGCTGTATACTACTGGGACTGCTGTATACCACACCACTGGGGCTGCTGTATACCACTGGGGCTGCTATATACCACTGGGGCTGCTGTATACCACTGGGGCTGCTGTATACTACTGGGGCTGCTATATACTACTGGGGCTGCTATATACCACTGGGGCTGCTGTATATACTGCTGGGGCCTGTATATACCACTGGGGAGGCTGCTGTATACCACTGGGGTTGCTGTATATACTGCTGGGGCCTGTATATACCACTGGGGAGGCTGCTATATATCACTGGGGTTGCTGTATATACTGCTGGAGCCTGTATATACCACTGGGGAGGCTGCTGTATACCACTCGGGCTGCTGTATATACTGCTGGGGCCTGTATATACCACTGGGGAGGCTGCTGTATACCACTGGGGTTGCTGTATATACTGATGGGGTCTGTATATACCACTGGGGAGGCTGCTGTAATACTGCTGGGGCCTGTATATACCACTGGGGAGGCTGCTGTATACCACTCGGGCTGCTGTATATACTGCTGGGGCCAGTATATACCACTGGGGGGACTGCTGTATATACCACTGGGGCTGCTGCTGTATACTACCACTGGGGCTGCTGTATATACCTCTGGGGCTGCTGTATACCACACTGCTGGGGGCTGTATACCTGTGCTGGGGTCCACCCTCGGCTTATACACGAGTCAATAGGTTTTCCCAGGTTTTGGGGGCAAAAGTAGGGAGGTCGGCTTATACACTGGTCGGCTTATACACGAGTATATACGGTAGTTCATATCTAAACTGGTTAATAAAAAAATATTATTTAACTGATGTTTTGTAAGAATAATGACTATTTCTTTAAATCTCTGGTTGAGTCATCAGCTTGTTTTAGCTTCAAGCAATAGGTTAGGTCTAAAATTGCTTCTGATAGGTAACAATACGTGCAGACGACAGTCTTCTATATTCCGAGTGTATAGCATCACAGCAGTATTGTGTTTTTGTTTGCCTTCGTGGGTATCCCTGATGTGATAATACAATGTATTTTATCACCTTAAAATTAACTGGTCTTTTATCCCCAAGAGCCACTACTAAAGCACACTTTGTACATGATCTGCTTTGGTCTTTTAAGCACTTCAGATGTCAAATATGACAGCAGTGGAAATAGAACTCGGCTGGAGTGTGGGATTTAAATCAAATAATAAACTGTGAACAAAAGAATCTTTCAAAACAAAACCATAGGAACATCATATGAATGAGTTCAGTCTGAATATTATATATAGATACAGTATATAATAATTGGTGTAAATTCTGTATAGGTTTAGCAAAAAAAAAGTAACCCCTAAGAAGCCATTCTGCATTTTACGCACTCTTTAATAATAAGCATTCTTCAAGATCACAAGCCAGCACTGTCACTGACTAAATACATTCAAGCCAGGTAAGCAGATTTGCCATAATATTGATGAGCAGCAATATCAGGCAAAGCCCATGGACAGATAGAGCATTGTTTTTGAACAGAAGTAAACCCTATTTTTTTATTTGTTTACAACCCTTTCAATACATAGGGCTTGTTCCGACATTACAGAAATGCTTCGGACATCGAGTCAAAGATTTTCAGATAGAAAATGTGCAGCGGAAGCGGAATACAGTACTTTTGTCATCTCATTCACGCACTGCTTTTATCTTCTCGACTAAAATTGTTCTGTTTTGCAGATTTTTCAGCCTGACAGTTCCACTTAACACATTTATTGTGTTATTTAGTGACAATTTTTTTTACAGACGTGAAAGGAAGTAAATCCACACTAAAAATGTCATTTACCACTGTAGTTGGCTGTGACTCCTTTGCGGACAAGCTGCAAAATCCACACAAGAATATAAAAAAATACAAAAGAGAAACACTGCTTTCTTTCTTAGGGCCCTTTCACATCAGCGTTTTTTGAAATTCGCGGCAGATGCGGTGAAAAAAACGCATCTGCCGCGTTTAACGCATAACCGCGACACTTGCGGCACACTTGGGGACAAGCCCCATGCAATGTCTATGGGGCTTGCGGTAAGGATGCGGCAAGTGCGGTTTCGGCACTTGCGGCAGGTGCGTCCGCGAAAAAAAATGCTGTCAGCGGCGGTTTTTTTCGCGGCTGCACCTGCCGCAAGTGCCAAAACCGCACTTGCCGCACCTGCCGCAAGTCCGCCTGTACCTTGTATGGCGTTTACCGCAACCGCACCGCAACCGTGCCGCAAGTGCAGCCAGTATGCGGTAATCGCAGCAGATGTGGTTTTTTCACCGCATCTGCCGCGATTTGAAAAAAACGCTGATGTGAAAGGGCCCTTAGGCTGGGGTCACAGTAGCGTTTTTTACGTTTTTGGAGACCTGCGTTTTCAAAAATGCATGTAAAAACGCACCCATAGGCCCCCATGTTAAAAAAGCGCATGCCCTAATAGCAAAAACGCATGTGTAATAGTACATACACTATTTTTTGGTGCAGATTTAAAAACGCAGCCAAAAACGCAGGGAGCAATCACACACCTTAAAAAACTCATGCCGACATGTAAAAACGCATGGTAAAACGCATGAGTTTTTAAAAGGCACTACAAAAACGCATGCCAACTGTGACCCCAGCCTTATACTACTTCTAACCCAGTCTTGGAATATTCCAGCCTCTTGTGGTTACATTCCATACTATGTGACTTCAAAGTCAATTATAGGCTGTATAGGTCACTTGTGATAATTCATCACAACAGAGGGGGCATGATGTACACAGACTGCCATTGAAGCCCTACTAAAAGGGGAAGTATCTATTCTCCTTGCAGACAGTATTCTGCTTCCTCAAGGAGAATAGATACTTCCCCTGACCTCGTCTTAGCCTCTCATACAGCCAGATCAGAATTCCCACACACTGCACTGATGAGGGGCAGTCACCCCGAAACGCAGCGTCTGCAGTTTGAGGTTCTGATCTGGCTCAAATCCTAAGTCATATTAAAAGGCTTGTTAAAGAGTTGATTATGACTTTTAGGATTGCTATCTTTATTGGTGGCATTAGAGTTTGTCTACTTAAGTGACAATTTGCATATACTAAAACGGGAGAAATCACCAGCAGAGATGAGTATCTTCATTTTTTTTTCCTAAGGGGAAATCAACATGAAGATATGCACAAATTTGTGTGGATCTGCCATTGAGGACTTCCATGTGGATACTTGCAGATTTGCTTTGGAAAGTGCTATAAATGTGGGTAAACACCCTTTGTTATATTTGAATGTGGCATATACCCTCTGAAAGATAGGATGAGTCCTATGTTTTTGATTGATACATTATGCTTATCTCTTTTTTTTATTTCTTTTTACTTATTCTACAGTGCCTACAAGTAGTATTCAACCCCCTGCAGATTTAGCTGGTTTGATAAGATGCCAATAAGTTAGAGCCTTCAAACTGCAAACGAGAGTAGGATTTATTAACAGAAGCATAAATCTTGCAAACCAAAAAGTTATGTTGCTCAGTTGAATTTTAAAAAATTTTAAACATAAAAGTGTGGGTCAATTATTATTCAACCCCTAGGTTTAATATTTTGTGGAATAACCCTTGTTTGCAATTACAGCTAATAATCGTCTTTTATAAGACCTGATCAGGCCGGCACAGGTCTTTGGAGTTATCTTGGCCCACTCCTCCATGCAGATCTTCTCCAAGTTATCTAGGTTCTTTGGGTGTCTCATGTGGACTTTAATCTTGAGCTCCTTCCACAAGTTTTCAATTGGGTTAAGGTCAGGAGACTGACTAGGCCACTCCATCACCTTGATTTTTTCCCTCTTGAACCAGGTCTTGGTTTTCTTGGCTGTGTGCTTTGGGTCGTTGTCTTGTTGGAAGATGAAATTACGACCCATCTTAAGATCCTTGATGGAGGAGCGGAGGTTCTTGGCCAAAATCTCCAGGTAGGCCGTGCTATCCATCTTCCCATGGATGTGGACCAGATAGCCAGGCCCCTTGGCTGAGAAACAGCCCCACAGCATGATGCTGCCACCACCATGCTTGACTGTAGGGATGGTATTCTTGGGGTCGTATGCAGTGCCATCCAGTCTCCAAACGTCACGTGTGTGGTTGGCACCAAAGATCTCGATCTTGGTCTCATCAGACCATAGAACCTTGAACCAGTCTGTCTCAGAGTCCTCCAAGTGATCATGAGCAAACTGTAGACGAGCCTTGACATGACGCTTTGAAAGTAAAGGTACCTTACGGGCTCGTCTGGAACGGAGACCATTGCGGTGGAGTACGTTACTTATGGTATTGACTGAAACCAATGTCCCCACTGCCATGAGATATTCCCGGAGCTCCTTCCTTGTTGTCCTTGGGTTAGCCTTGACTCTTCGGACAAGCCTGGCCTCGGCACGGGAGGAAACTTTCAAAGGCTGTCCAGGCCGTGGAAGGCTAACAGTAGTTCCATAAGCCTTCCACTTCCGGATGATGCTCCCAACAGTGGAGACAGGTAGGCCCAACTCCTTGGAAAGGGTTTTGTACCCCTTGCCAGCCTTGTGACCCTCCACGATCTTGTCTCTGATGGCCTTGGAATGCTCCTTTGTCTTTCTCATGTTGACCATGTATGAGTGCTGTTCACAAGTTTGGGGAGGGTCTTAAATAGTCAGAAAAGGCTGGCAAAAGAGATAATTAATCCACACATGTGAAGCTCATTGTTCTTTGTGCCTGAACTACTTCTTAATACAGAATGCTGGTGGTTTGAGGGGTTGAATAATAAATGACCCTCTGAATTAACTTTTAACGCTTTAAAAAAAAAAAAAAAAAATTAAAAAAATTTTTTTTGTGGCTGCAGTGCATTTCCCACTTCTAGGCTGATCTACAGTCCAAATGTCACAATGCCAAGTTAATTCCGCATGTGTCAACCAGCTAAATCTGCAGGGGGTTGAATACTACTTGTAGGCACTGTATGTGTGAACTGTAAATGTTCAAATATAAATATATGCCATTATGTTTAAATGTCAATATTACTTAAAATTTACATATAGTGTGTATGTTTGTTTTTATACTTTGAAAATACGTTATTTGGACTATTTCTAGATGTTACCTCTTAGGGTACCTTTACACACAGAGATAAATTGCTTGCAACTCACTGGTTGCAGTGAAATCATGGACACATTATTCCATTTGTACACAGCCACAAAATGGAACAATGTGTCCATGATTTCACTGCAACCAGTGAGGGACACTTTACACACACCAACTTATCTGTCCAACTTCTGAACAACTTACTGGTTGCAGTGAACTCATGGATACATTGCTCCATTTTGTGGCTGTGTACAAATGGAACAATGTGTCCTTGATTTCACTGCAACCAGTAAGTTGTTCAGAAGTTGGACAGATAAGTTGGTGTGTGTAAAGTGGCCATGAGTTGCAAGCAATATATCTCTGTGTGTAACGGTACCCTTATGTTGATTATTCTGTGCATTTAGGGCCACGTCACACACACAGATATCTGTGCAGATTGTTTGCAGATCTCTGGTTGCAGTGAAATCATGGACACATTGTTCCATTTGTACATGGCCACAAAATAGAACAATGTGTCCATTATGTCACTGCAACCAGAGATCTGCATACAATATCTGCACAGATATCTGTGTGTTGACGTGGCCCTTAGGCTCAGTAGGAGAAACAAATCCTAGTTTTAAACTTGTTATAACCTGTGTACTGTGACATGTTACCCTGTTATGATGTTTAATATGTTTAGCACAACCTGGCAGTCTTACCTGCATAGGCCTTGTTCACACATACCAATGCGTTTTTTTAGCCCTTAGAAAAACTGATCAGTTTTTCTAAGTGTGCCAAATAGTGTCCCCTGTGGTTCTGAACGTTTTTGCCAAGTTTTTGGACTTAGTCATTTTTTCATTAAAAACGCATATGCGTTAACGCATGCGTTAACGCAGGTGCCAATATGTGCCATGCGTTAACGCATGTATTTCCCATAGGGCCCCATGTTAAAAAAAAGCATATGTTTTTTTAACAACCAATGCGTTTTTTTACAGCACCCAAAAAACGCTGCATGCAGCGTTTTTTGGAATGGGGGAAAAAAACGCATGTGTAGCTAAAAAACGCTTATACACTTAAGTGTACCACGCGTTAACACATCTGCGTTTTTTAAAAACAGCTAAAAAACGCAGAGCGTGCCAAAAACGCAGGGATGTGTGAACAAGGCCTTATCTAGATGTTTTCTCTTTTAAGAACCCAGTACATTGCAGGTCAGCCGTCTGCATCTCTGGGAATGTCGCAGCCATTTTAGATCACTATCAGTATACTAACATAGCAATGTATCACGTGATCATCACGTGAAGTTATAAATTGTTACATGTGTAAAAGATCAGAGCTAATAACAGCACAAAAATAAATCACCAGAAACACCAGAGATACAGAAACTAAACCCCCATCAGTACAGATACACAGCATTACAACCCTCATCAGTACAAGAATTTATCACCAGAACCACTAGAGGTTCAAAAATACATAACTAGAACCCAGATCAGTACAAAAACACAGCATCATAGCCCCCATTAGTACAGAAACACAGTATCACAACACTCATCAGTACAGAAATACGTCTCCAGAACTACCAGCAGTACAGCAGTACAGAAATTTATCATCAGAACCATGAGTAGTACTGAAATTCATCTTCAGAACCACCAGTAGTACAGAAATTCAGCTTTAAAAACATGAGCATACAGAAACTCATCATCGGAACCACAAGAAGTACAAAAATTCATCATCAGAACCACTAGAGGTACAGAAATACATAACTAAAACCCTTATTAGTAAAGAAACACAGCATTTTTCTTCTCCATAAATTGCTTGGGATTATGATGTAATATTTACTTGTATTTCTCTGCTTTCAACTTACGTCCATGTCTTTTTATATAGTTGGATATATGTTGTGTATGTTATATATGAGAAGTGTTATAAGACAAATGATGATATTTAATGTATGTTGTTATTTTAAAATGTTAATAAAACATTTGAATAGATACAGAGCATTAAAAGCCTCATCAGTAGAGGAATGCATCATCAGAACCACTATCAGTACATGGTAAAAGAATTGTAATGTCAGGTCAGACTCATATACATAGATATCGCATGAACCTACAAATACCAGCATGTCCTTCATAGTGATGGGCAAATTCACCAATGTTCGAATTCGGTGAACCCGACCTGACTTTTTTAAAGTCCAAGTCCAGGGTCAAATGTGACTTGAACTTGAGTCCGAACCCCAAACTCGGACTTTAAAGTTTTGAGATGGGGGCTGGGGGGCTGTAAAAAGAAAGTAAACAGTGATTAAACATAAGCATTATACTTACCAGCGTCTACCAGCTGGTACTTCTGGGACCGCTCATTAACTCCCTGGGTATTCACTGCTGGGGAACGGAACAGCCAATCACAGACACTGTCACATAGAGTTAGCATCTATAATTAGGAGAAAGAGGAGCACCACAAGGTTCTATTCAAATAAAAAGGTGGGTGCTCACCATATCATGAAAACAACACATGAAAACAGCAGAAAGAGACATGACATATTAGAAAGTATGGGAGCACACCTGTAATACTACAAAATATATACAAAATTTTATTGGAACAGTGTACAGACAAAAGGAAGTTAAAACCATTTTAAATTGGTAATGAAACCAGACAAGGGCACCATTATATAAGACAAATGTCAGATCAAACAAATTAATTGCAGCAATTTATACATCAGCATAGACAGTCAAAAATAAATAAATAAATCAGGACCCAGCGGGGCTCAGAATTTAATGTATAGGAAGCATAGGAGGTCACTCCATAGGTCAGGGGATCAATCAATCTGGAAGTGAGAGTGTATCACTCCAGTTAGCAGTATAGTCTCTCTGAGCTTTACAATGAAATACCACTATCTATGAGGGTTCACAGACCTCTTACATGAATCTAACACTATATAGTCAGAGAAACAACTCAAGGTTAAAACACCCTGTTGAATAATCACGTATATATTATAGTGAGAGTACACCCTGTTGTGGACCCTCAGTAGGGTAAATATTAACAAATAAACAATATTACCAGAGGTTCATGGTGGTACCGGGGTCTACAGTGTATACGCCTGTTAATGGGTGACCAACAAGTCCCTGATACAATCAGTATAAGCTGTCTAATATATCTGTGAGGCTGCAATTAACAACTGGCATCACTGGTATCTATCACTTCAATATCCCCACATACAGCATATTATCAATGCAACAGCCCTGATCATAGCATTACAAATTGCATATCACTGCACATCAATCTATCAGGGCTGTGCTTCCCTGCTACACATGAATGCCATAACAAGGGCTTGCATTCAGTAAGCATGTGCTGTGTACTGACCAGTTGGTCAGAAGGATAGGGGGAGAAGGGAATGAGAAGGAGAGAGATTACCAGTCTGTGACACAGGTGCCCAAGTGGGAAAGGACCCCACCGGTATCGCTGCCTCCTGTGCAGCTTCGTCAGAGAATGTCTGCACACTCCACCGTCCAAATCTTATATAAGGAGAATAAGACCTGCAGCATGATCCCTGTGTTCCGTAGGACAGGAAGCACGTGCAGTCATATGATTGCATTGCTTAGTTACAGAGTAGTGTTAGATTCATGTAAGAGGTCTGTGAACCCTCATAGATAGTGGTATTTCATTGTAAAGCTCAGAGAGACTATACTGCTAACTGGAGTGATACACTCTCACTTCCAGATTGATTGATCCCCTGACCTATGGAGTGACCTCCTATGCTTCCTATACATTAAATTCTGAGCCCCGCTGGGTCCTGATTTATTTATTTATTTTTGACTGTCTATGCTGATGTATAAATTGCTGCAATTAATTTGTTTGATCTGACATTTGTCTTATATAATGGTGCCCTTGTCTGGTTTCATTACCAATTTTAAATGGTTTTAACTTCCTTTTGTCTGTACACTGTTCCAATAAAATTTTGTATATATTTTGTAGTATTACAGGTGTGCTCCCATACTTTCTAATATGTCATGTCTCTTTCTGCTGTTTTCATAGAGTTAGCATCTGTGATTGGCTGTTTGAGTAATATGAAAACAGCTCATACATTCTGGCATGATTGATGCTAGAATGGTTGGGCTGTTTTCAGGTTACTCCATCAGCCAAACTCAGATGCGCATTCTCTGTGACAGCATTTATGATTGGCTGTTGGACCCCTCATTCATTGACTGACATCATAGTACTGTAAAAATAAATAATTTAAATAAAATGACATTGCACTTTGCTGTATTTTTTATTCTCAGCACAGACAGCTATGGGCTGCCTCCCCAGCTGCCTGGCTTTACCTTGGCTGGCAATCAAAACACAAGGAAGTCAATTATTTTTTTGGATCACTTAAATAAATCTTTTAACAAGATGTGTGGGCTTTGCCCTATTTTTGATTGCCAGCCAAGGTAAAACCCAGGCAGCAGGGGACTGGATTCTCAGCGTGGTAAAGCCCAAGCATTCTGGACCCCCCACGTTTAAAATCGCAGACCACAGCTGTCCATGAAGATGGCGCATTCTTTCATAGTGCCATTTTCAGGTGCTTTACCTAGCTCTTCCAGTGGCCCAGGTGGCGTTGGCATGCTGGGTAATAATAGGGTTCATTCCAGCTATTTAATGCTAGCTGCCACCAAGCCCGAGATTCATAATGTCAGGCCAATGTTAGACAAGAACATTATGAATCTCTAGTGAACATTACAAAACACAACAGAGTAAAAAACTTTTAATTGGAATAAAAGACAAAGACATCCCTTGTTGCCATCTTTATTAATCAAAAAACACACCCTCCGATAATAATTCACAAGTCTGTCTCTCTGTGAACATGCTCAGCTCTGCTACCTCGCTGTTCACAGCGAGTAGCAGGCTCACACTAACACCCAGGTGTGATCCGGGTGTCATGAGAAAGTTCATCCCAGTTCACAGCAGAGCCGCGTCAGCTGTGAACTCAGATGAACTGAACTGACATCACCGCAATCACTAACAAGGTCAGTTTCTCGGCAGTGATCATGGTGACGTGACAATTTGCTTTTATATGAAATTAAATTTCCCTATGAAAATTAATTAGCAAATTTGCTATTAATCCATTCCAGCCCCTACTTATGACCCCCCAACCTGGTACAAGGCTCCCATCATGGTATATATGATCTCCATCCTGGTACATGGCACCCACCCTGGTACGTGGCATCCCATCCTGGTACATGGCCCCCATCCTGGTACATAGCTCCCATACTGGTACAGAACTCCCACTTCCTGGTACATGTCACCTCACCCTGGTACATGGCCCTGGTACATGGCAGCCATATCCTCGTACATGCCCCCCATCCTGGTATATGGCCCCCCATCATACCGCACACATAAAAAAAAACTCATGGTCACCCTCCCATTCTCATAATGCAGCAGCAGTGTCTAAGAGTGCAGCGCTCACACACTAATCAGCTGACCTATGATCACTGATCAGTGACCTGCTCTTACACGCTGATCAGCTAACCCGCACTTGTTAATCAGCTGATTCGCGCTCACAGTCAACTGCCTGCATGATGAGAGCTCCGTGCTGGTGTCTCTGTGTGTGCAGCATGATGAGTACAGATGAGCGAACTTTGCTCAAACATGTTCGCCAATTTCAAATTTGGCCTGAACGTGGCTGATTTGGTTCGGTGATCGTAAACCTGAACACGTTCCCCAAAAGTAGGCAAATCTGGCTAAGTTCAGGAAAAGTTTAAAATTTAAATTGGCCTTAAAATTTTACCTTTTTATTTGGGGCCAAAACGCTCGCTGGATGACTCATTGTTTGGGAACTACACCTAACCTTCGGTTAGGAGTGTCCCCAGCCATCGGGTCTACCGGCTTGTATTAAGCTGTAGAATTTTTGGTAATGTTTTAAGCTTCCTAGAGTTTGCAGGTGTTTTGACACCTGCAGGGTCTAAATTTTGAAAATAGTGCCAGATGTGATAGCAGCTGGAAAGTCCAGAAAGCTTACAATTTACCAAACACATCAGTTTAAGAGAGCTTCATATTTTTAAGGGAATGTTTTGTGAATTTTTTAATTATTATTATTTCTTTTTATTGGAGAGAAAACCCTTATTATTGCAGAGGGTCACCAGCATGCAAGACCATCTGTTCTACACTTATGTGAAAGCAATATATAAAAAAGTAGGATATTGCTATAATATGCTTAACACCATCGGATTATAATGAGGTCTATATGGGCTTTTGCCCCGGGCCCAATGGTGTTGGAGGGCCCACAGCCCAGGGGAGTAAATGTCCCCATTATAATCCACCACTGATGCTCCGCCGCCACCTGCCAGCCCGCCACACACTGCACATTCCTTTATCAAGCTCAAGCAGTTTTACTGACCGATGTGACGTCACCTGAGTGACGCTAACGCTCCGCCCCCTTTCTCCTCCCACCGACCGTCTAGACTACACGTCATGACGTGTGACGCAATGTGCGGAGAAGGACGTTTAGAAAATACCGCGCGGTGAAGATACACATGCGGCGGCTCGCCTACTACCTCAGTTGGGCGGCCATTTGTGCGGCTGTGCCACCCATTGAGGTTTTAGTGGTGGACCGGAGTTACCTTAACTGTGCCATCCAGTGAGGTTCTGGCAAGCAGGTAACAGGTGGCAATGACAGCATGTGGTCAAGAGATACTGCTATGATGAAGTGACTGAGGAGGTTCTGGTGGAGGGGAGAGAGGGTGGTCAACACAGTAGTTACCCCTATGCCTTCCAGTGCTATTCTGGCAAAGGAGGAAGGGTGGCCCAGACAGTTACCTCAGGTAACTTACCTGAACCATCCAATGAGATTCTGGTGGAGGGGGGAGGGCTGGAAAGTTACCTATGCCAGTGCCACCCAGTGAGGTTCTGCAGGAAGGAGGGTGGCCTGGGCTGGAGTCCTCAGTAGGTGCTATAGACCATAATGTACTCATCATCACTAGGTGCTGCTCCTGACCATAATGTGCTCCTTATTAGGTTCTACTGACCATAATGTGCTCCTCATTAGGTTCTACTGTCTGATGTGCTCTTCACTAGCTGCTGATTACTATAATGTGGTCCTCGTTATATGCTGCTGACCATGACGAGCTCCTCAGTAGGTGTTGCTGACCATAATGTAGTTGGTCTAGTGACCATTGGGTGGGGCGAGGGGTGCTGAGGTTATTGGGGGAACAGATTTAAATCAGATTTGCAATGTTCTGCATTGTGTTCATTACGTGATATAACGTCCCCTCCAGACCATTCCTGACTCCTGCCCTGCTGCTGCCTGCAGGGAGTGTAGCAATACTGTTTTACCTAAGTATTTGTAAGGCCTTGTGCACACGGAGAGTATTTGGTGAGGTTTTACCTCAGTATTTGTAAGGCCTCGTGCACATGCTGAGTATTTGGTGAGGTTTTACCTCAGTATTTGTAAGGCCTTGTGCACACGATGAGTATTTGGTGAGGTTTTACCTCAGTAAGGCTGCTTCACATTTGTGGACCCCTCCGCAGCGTTCTGCGGAGGGGATCCGCAATGTGACCGCAGCACTGCAAGCCCCTATCTTTATAATGGGAGCGCACGGTGCTGCGCTTGACAGCGCATGACCGTGCGCACCCATTCACTGCCATATGTGATATGTGCGCAGGCAGATGCCTGCGCACAAATCACCCAGTCTCGTCCGCAACAGAAATGCAACAGATATCCTGAGGAAGACGCGGGTTGTGGCGTTGAAACGCGTTGAATAAGGATAAGAGGATGAAAGTTTGCTGGGCTCTTTGGTGAGTTTTTAATCAGAAGCAGCGCGGACCGTGACACCCCATCACTCCATCATCTTTCTTAGAAATGCAACATGTCGCATTTGTGGTGCGGATGAGACTGGGTGATTTGTGTGCAGGCATGCGCCTGCACACAGATCACGTATGGCAGTGGGGTGTGCACGGCATGCGCTGTCAAGCGCAGCACCGTGCGCTCCCATTATAAAGATAGGGGCTTGCGGTGCTGCGGTCACATTGCAGATCCCCTCCTCAGAACGCTGCAGAGGGGTCCGCAAATGTGAAGGCAGCCTATCTGTAAGGCCTTGTGCACACGCTAAGTATTTGGTGAGGTTTTACCTCAGTATCTGTAAGGCCTCGTGCACACGTTGTGTATTTGGTGAGGTTTTACCTCAGTATCTGTAAGGTCTCGTGCACACGCTGAGTATTTGGTGAAGTTTTACCTCAGTATCTGTAAGGCCTCGTGCACACGCTGAGTATGCACTCAAACATCACTCGCAAGCCACACTGACAAAAAGTCAGATGACACTCATCCGACTCTCAGATCCGTGAAAGGGTATGGATACACGTGCGAGTGAAAAAACGCTCCAATTCACGGATCCGAGTGTCGGACGAGTGTGATCCGAGTTTTGCTCAGTGTGACTTGCGAGTGCTTTCCGAGTGCAATCTGTTTTTTTCCTCAGCAGCTAGTTACTGTATAATCATTTACAGGAACATTATGTACAGTTGTCTGAGCTACAGAATGGTAATGTATCAATTAAAACTCGCATCAGACTCGGATGGTGCCAGTGCGGTCCGAGTGCAATCCATGTTTTTTGTCGGACCCATAGACTTGCATTGGCGAGTCTCGCATAGAATCGCCACATGTTGCGATTGACTCACAATCTGAGAATCTGCTGCGGAAAAAGCGTATGAGATTCGGAAATGTGCTCTCGGACATTAGTTAACATTGGTCCGAGAGCAACGCGATTTTTCCACACAGTAAACTCGGTCGAGTTTCACTGATGTGTGTCCGAGCCCTTATAGTTTTTCTCTGCAAGTTCGTCTCCTGGTTTTGGCACACAAAACCTGCTGAACCTGATCAAGAAAAAAACTGCAGTGTGAAACCACCCTTACAATGCAGAATAGGTGCTACTGAAGGGCCTTGGGGCGCTTTTACTTGAATACACAAAAATTTCGTGACAGGTTCACTTTAAATATTATTGTATTGCTTTGCAGGTGTGCACTGCACAATGGCAACATGCACAGTAAATTATGGTGTTTTTGCCTACAGGTACTTTTAACCATTATCATGGCTCAAAATCAATGAAGACTTTTTTTCAAGTCTGGAAAAGGCAAAAGTAGATTTTCTAGGTATTTGTCTTCTTTGTGTCTGTGTCATGATGATCATGTTATTTTTGTCTATAGGAACTACTGGAACTCTTCAATTGTCATTATTGCATTATTGAAGCTATAAAGGACTAATTTTGTCCCAAAAAAACTACGTTTTTATGTGTAATGTTATGTGCCCCGTGTGCGTTTCTGCTACATATTTTTGCTGCGTTTTATACACTAAAAACATATGTCAATTGTTGGCGCTTTTTGGCGCACACTTTCTGCCATAGGGCCCATTATAACTGCTGGAATTATGCATCACCATTCAGACCATGTACAATTCCAGCAAGTATGATGGCAGCGCTGCAGAAAATTATTCCACATGAAGGAGGAAGAATCCTGTGTTCCTCCCCGGTTTGACAGCCTTTTGGCTTTCACAGTGTATATTAATACACTGCGAAATCCAAAAAGCTAGTCAAACATGTCAGACGGGGGAGGAACACAGGATTCTTCCTCCTCCATGTAACATCACTTCCTCCTGCGCTCCTAGGGGAGAAATGCAGCTGTGGTAATGCACTGCGTTTTTTTAATTGTGCTAATGAGCGTGGCCGCACATGACCCCCCCCCGTCACATGATCCCTGTCACATGACCCCCGTCACATGACCGCCCACATAGTCTGAACTGCCCCGGGCCATGGCTACCCTTAATCCACCCCTGTTAACACCCATGATATTATAGGTCTGTTCACACTGATGAAACCCCATAGTATGGCTATTGCTTTTAAAAAATGTGAAATCACTATTTAATGTCATAATAATCATAGTACTACTACTAATAATATGTATTAAATTATATAGTGCTATTAAATCCATAGCGGTTTACATACATTTGCAACGCCGTCCCCATTAGGGCTCACATTTCATGTATAATGCATAGTCCAGTTGTCCTCCTGGCATTCCTGCAGTGCCCAGTGCCCAGTAGTCTAATTTAGCATTCCAAATTAATTGGTGGTGAATGGTGATCTGAATAAACTTATTTATTTTTATCAATATATTTCATAGTAACATGTCATGCTTCAACAATAACTGCAACTATGTATTTGCAATCCAGTTTATATAAATTGTGACCTGACATACATGTGTTAATTAGCAGATAGGCATTAGGCAACAATAGTGTGCAAACATTCAAATCTAGTACTGATTGCTCAGGTCTCATTCGTGGCACTCAATGCAAAAGGTGTGCCCCTTAGGGAAATAAAACACACCCAAACCTGCAGAACTTTAACAGCATCTTCCGCCATATCACCTCTGTCTGAACTCCCAGTGGCATACAGGTACACTGTCTGGATTCCGCACTGCAGTTGTTTTGTTTCTTCATTGATCCCCTGCAAGGCATGGCTGACCTCGACTCAGAGGTTGATATAATCTACCTAACCACCCCGGGGGCAGAAGGCGGATTGGCAGAACCAGACCCAGAGTGGCATCATGAAGAGGAGATGGAAAGTGAGACCTATGTCATCTGGAGCTCCACTAAGCTTCCCATTTGTGCATCATCTGCAATGGTGTGCGGATCCAGTCCTGGGTTCTGATGAAAGCCTTGGACCTAGGGAGTGAGTCCGAGCAGTCAGTTGACTTTTACCTTACGTCATCCGGGCCCAGGAGCAGTACATGTCAAACTGCAGAGGATCTGGCAGTATGTCTGTCTATATTCCAGGTGCAGCTGGTGCCAAAGTCTCAGCTACTGGATCCCATTCCCTAAGACCACCAGTACCAGGACCAAGACCTTTTTTTGGGAAGCCTGAGGAAGAGGAGCACTAGAAAATGGGTAATAAGGGGTTCTTGGCAGCTTTGTATTGTTAGCTGGCATTAAGCCCGAAATTCTTAATGTGGGTCCAATGTTAGACCCGGCCATTAAGAATTTCAAGTAAATAATAAGGAATATTTATATAGGAGGAGGGATGCAAAGCAAAAAGTCAAAAGAGGGTGCCACATAATGCAAATTCAAGAGCATCAATGAAGGTAGAGAAAAACCATACATATACAAATGCGTGAACCAAAATAATCTAATATATCAAGCTGAATGTGTGTGTGTATGTATGTGTGCATGTATATCCGGGATTGGCATCTACACCGTCGCAACTACAGGCACAAAATTTTGCACAGTCACACGTCTGGACCCCGAGAGCGTCATAGGCTATGTTGTGAGGCGAAATTTTAACCCTGCGCGTTCCAGTTCACCAAACAATTTTGCCCCTATCTACATAATGGGGAAAAAGTGAGTTACCAGTTGACAGTTGTGAATGAGAGGGGCTTAATGATAGCGCCAAAGACTAACAGCACATACCAGCATATAGACACTAAGGTGGGGCCCAAACATGAGATATTCACCACGCTTGGGGACATGTATACACACACCACACGCACACAAAGAGTAACAGCAAGTGTATAGTCGCTAAGGTGCAGCCTCAATATTGGATACTCACCACGCACCTGAACAAACATACACACCACAAAGAGACACACACAACACAGAGACACACACACACACACGGGCACACACCCTATAGCGACACATGCACTCACCACACATGGACACACACACACAACATAGACACACACACACCACACAGACCCCCCCCACAGGGACACACACACATAGCCACCCTATAGGGACACATGCACTCACCCCACAGGGACACACACACACACACCACAAAGAGACGCACACCACACAGACCCCCCCCCCACAGGGACACACACACACACCCAATAGGGACACATGCACTCACCCCACAGGGACACACACTACAAAGAGACACACACAACACAGAGACACACATACCCCACACAGACCCCCCCCCACAGGGACACACACACATACACACCCTATAGGGACACATGCACTCACCCCACAGGGACACACACACACTACAAAGAGACACACACAACAGAAACACACACCACACAGACCCCCCCCCCAGAGGGACATACACACCCTATAGGGACACATGCACTCACCCCACAGGGACACACACTCCCCAGGGACACACACACTACACAGACAGACACAGATGTGCACAAATCACCTCACACAACTCACCTCATATGTGTGCTATCTTTAATTTCCAAACATAAACATCTGATTAAAAACAGCCAATGTGCAACACATTTGCCATATAGGGGATTAAGGCAGATGTCAGTCACATGAGCTGTCTATTATGTGTATGTGTGAGGTAACATATACTGCCCGGCCAGGGGGAGGGTTTACTGTTGGCTGGAGATTTATTAGGCTGCCTATAGCAATCAATCACATCTCAGCTTCTATTTTCTTACAGGTCATTAATTAGACATATTCAAATTCTATTTTGTTATAGCTAACATCAGTTATTTATTAACCCGGGCGTAGCCGGGTACTAGTACAGCTAGTATTAACTAATATTAAAAAATGACAACTTTATTACATATAAACTAAGAACACAAAATCACCAATTAAAAGCAGTTAAAACAATGTGGGTCCAGACCTACATTGTTTTAACTGCTATTAATTGGTGTTTATGTGTTTTTAGTATATGTGTAATAAAGTTGTCATTTTTTAACATTATTTCAGAGTGCGCATTTGTATATGCAGGGTTTTTATCTACCTTGGTAAATAGTAAAGAATACACAACACAAAGAGAAAATATTTTATCAGTAATAAAAACAAAAACCACGTATCTGGACTCCATCTTTATTACTTGCTCTTCCTCGATCCTCTGTGACACTTCCTTGATTGCACGCTGCAGTGAATAATATAGCGTTACTGTCACAGCAGTCTCCAAACAGTGAATGAATGAGCTGCCAGCTCCGGTCTGATAAGTGTGACTCCTGGGGTCACCGTTCAGGTAACCATTGTGGCCGCTAACCATAATGGGTACCAAGGTTACCTGAGCTGTCCTTGGGTGACCTAAGGAGTCACCACTTAATAGATTAGAGCTGGCAGCTTATATATTCAATGTTTATAGGCTATGATGACGGGACACTGTGTTCTTCACCGCAGCCTACAATGAAGAAGACATTGCAGAAGATAGAGGATGGGTATGAGGGAGTAATAAAGATGGAATCCAGATACGTGTTTGTGTTTTTATTTATGATAAAATGTTTTCTGTGTTGTGTCTTCTTTACTATTCACTTGCAATACTTAATGGCCGGATGTAACATTGGCCCGACATTAAAAATTCAGGGCTAAATGCCAGCTGTCAATACACAGCTGGTATTAACCCCTTATTAACCAGACTGCTACTGCTACATGGCAACTGGAAGAGCCGTGTGAAGCGCCAGGAATTTGCTAGGAATTCTTCTGAATGCGCCAATTTCTGTGGCAGCTGCAGGCTGCTAATTTATAGTAAGGGGGAGCCCAATAACGATGGGCCCTCACCTCGCTGAGAATACCAGCCCTCAGATTACTAATTTTACCTTGGCTGGCAATTAAAAATAGGGTGAAGCTCTACACAATTTTTTTTTCCATTACTTTTATTTTTTTGACACACTATGACGCCAGGTTGGTTGCAATACACTACACCATGTTCCAAATTATTATGCAAATGTTCTTTTTCTGATTTTCCTAAACGGTCAGTGCAAATGACAGTCAGTGTAATAAAAGTCATCACCCGTTAGAGTATACATAAATTTTTATTGAAGAAACCTCCAATGATAACAGTATAATCTTCAAAATTGAAGAAAAACTCTAAAGGCACTGTTCCAAATTATTAGGCACAGTATAGTTTTTAAACATTTGATATGTTTGAAAGAACAGAAAATGCTCATTTGCAGCATTAGAAGGTCACATTTACTGAAATAAAAAGCTATTTAACTCCAAAACATCCTAACAGGCCAAGTTATATGTTAACATAGGAACCCTTCTTTGATATCACCTTCACAATTCTTGCATCCATTGAACTTGTGAGTTTCTGGAGAGTTTCTGCTTGCATTTCTTTGCATGATGTCAGAATAGCCTCCCAGAGATGCTGTTTTGATGTGAACTGCCTCCCATCCTCATAGGTCTTTTGCTTGATTATATTCCAAAGGTTATCTATAGGGTTGAGGTCAGGGGAAGATGGTGGCCACACCATGAGTTTATCTCCTTTTATGCCCATAGCATGACACAGAGGTATTCTTTGCAGCATGAGATGGTGCATTGTCATGCATGAAGATGAAGGCACATTTTTGCTTTTTGTACCATGGAAGAAAGTTCTCAGTCAGAAACTCTATATACTTTGCAGAGGTCATTTTCACACCTTCAGGAACCTTAAAGGGGCCTGCCAGCTGTTTACCAATGATTCCGGCCCAAAAATGACTCCTCCCCCTCCTTGCTGACATCGCAGCCTTGTTGGGACATGGTGGCCATCCACTACTCCACCCATCTGGACCATCCAGGGTTGCTTGCCACTCATCAGTTAACAAGAAAATTAGTCTTCATGTATGTCTGGGCCCACTGCAACCGTTTCTGCTTGTGAGCACTGTTTAGGGGTGGCTGAATAGTAGGTTTATGCACCACAGCAAGCCTTTGAAGGATCCTACACCTTGAGGTTCGAGGGACTCCAGATGCACCAGTAGCTTCAAATATCTGTTTGCTGGTTTTTAAGTCCTTTTTAGCAGCTGGTCTCTTAATCCGATGAACTTGCCTGTCAGAAACCTTCCTCATTCTGCCTTTATCTGCACGAACACATCTGTGCTCAAAATCAGCCACAAATCTCTTGACAGTACGATGATCACACTTCGGCAGCAGAGATATCCTTTTTCTTTCCCATGTTACTTGAAAACTGTGGCCTGCTTAATATTGTGGAACACCCAGTTTTCCTTTTATTGGGCTCACCTGCCAAACTAATTATCACAGATATCTGAGATTGATTTCAATGATCCAAAGGACCCTGAGACACAATTCCATAAATGGGTTTCATTGAAAAAAAACAAAAAACCCTATGACACTTAAAAATCAATTGGCATAATAATTTCAAACATATTGTAATGTGTTTGACAGGGATGGGGAACTCCAGGCCTCAAGGGCTACCAACAGGCCATGTTTTCAGGATCTCCTTAAGGTACCGTCACACGTGGCAATTTTGCTAGCAATTTCACTGGCAATTTGCTGGTTGCAGTGAAATCATGGACACATTGTTCCATTTGTAGACAGAAACAAAATAGAACAATGTGTCCATGATTTCACTGCAACCAGCAAATTGCCAGTGAAATTGCTAGCAAAATTGCCGAGAGTGACGGTACCTTTAGTGTTGCACAGGTGATAATTGAATTACCTCCACTGGTGATGATTCCAATCCCTATGCAATACTAAGGATCTTGAAGACATGACCTGTTGGCGGCCCTTGAAGAATGGAATTCCCCACCCCAGGTATATGACAACAAAGCAAAGGCACCATCCACATTGTGGAAATGCAGTCTGATTGCAACAGCCAATCACATGAACTCAAAGAGCATGATCTGTGATTGACTGTTGCTGGTCAGTGAAGTGAATATGCATGAAGCTTCATGGGGGGGACTAGAAGTAAGTGAGAGGGAGAGCGGACCCGAAAGCAAGCAAGCAAGCAGCGGGAGACTGGTAAGATGATCTGTGTATGTCTTTGTGTGTTTGGCAGCTTTTGGACACCTTTCAAGGTGTTTTCTGTGTGTTTCATGGTGTCTGCCATTGATTTCAATGGGTTTCAGAAGGTTTGTGAACTGTTGGTTGAACAATTCGCTGAATACCCCGCATTCGGCGAGCCAAACTGAATTCATACACTCAGGTTTTTGCTCATCTCTACTAATGAGGAGAGTTAATCAGTGTGTGCGCTCGCACGTGCTGAGTCGCTGACTGGAATACTGTATTCACTGCCCTTCATGCCCCGAACGATGAGCAGGGGGGAGCAGGGATTGTTCAGTTGGTTAATGAGCAGGAACACATGATCAATGCAGCAGCTTCTCAGCTGCTTGTGACTCACATTTGTGCTCCCATCATGAAACAAAAATGATACAGAGCAACGGCTCTTATCTGAAAAAGTTTGTATGTTAGTAGACTCTTAAGTCGAGGTACTACTATATACAGTTGAAACCAGACATTTGCATACACTATATAAAGAGACACATATGCATGTTTTTCTCACTATTTGACATGATATCAGAATAAAACTTTCCCGTTTTAGGATACTTTCACATCAGCGGTTTTTGCCGTTCGCGGCAGATGCAGTGAAAAAAACGCATCTGCCGCGATTAACGCATAACCGCTGCACTTGCGGCACAGTTGCGGCAAGCCCCATGCAATGTCTATGGGGCTTGCGGTAAGTGTGCGGCAGGTGCGGCAAGTGCGGTTTCGGCACTTGCGGCAGGTGCGGCCGCGAAAAGAAACGCGGTCAGCCGCGGTTTATTTGCGGCCGCACCTGCCGCAAGTGCCGATACCGCACTTGCCGCACCTGTCGCAAGCCCCCATAGACATTGCATCATGGAAAAGTATTCATTAGGTGTGCAGTAAAATACATCCACAGGTATGTCTTTTATTAACTCAGATGTTGCCAATAAACCTGCGTCCAAACACATGACATAATCATAAGGGCTGTCTCAAATTGTTTAAAGACATAGTAATCTTAGTGTATGTAAATTTGTGACTCTACAGAAAGTGATAAAAAAGCTTTAAAACATTCTCTCTCTCTCATTATTCTGGTATTTGGCAAATATAAACAACTATGGTAAACCTAATTGAACTAAGGCTGCTTTCACATCAGCGTTTTTTGCCGTTCGCGGCAGATGCGGTGAAAAAACCGCATCTGCCGCGATTAACGCATAACCGCTGCACTTGCGGCACAGTTGCGGCAAGCCCCATACAATGTCTAATGGGGCTGTCACAGATGTCATAGAGGGGAGGAGGAAGCAGGATTCTTCCTCCCCTCTGTGACATCACCTGCGCTTTCTGGGGTAAAGAAAGCGCAGTGTGAAAGCCCCAGCGTATTTTGTTGCGCTTTTTTGCACGGCCGAAAAACACGGCAAAAAGCGCAACAAAATACGCAATGTGTGAACGCAGCCTTACTGTGTTTTCTGCTTTTTCCTGCGTTTTTTGATGCGCTTTTTTACGCGCGCTTTTTGCAGTGAAAACGCAATTCTGGATACACAGTCCAGCTAAACCTATTCACACACTGCGTATTTGTGCTTTTTTTTACGCGCGCGTTTTCACTACAAAAACGCTTGCGTAAAAAGAATCACTATGTCAATTCTTCCTGCAGTTTTTCTCTGCGCTTTTCCATTGCTCACATGATAAATGGGCTCTGAAAAAGCGCAGACAAAAACGCAGACAAAAACGCAGTGTGTGAAAGGAGCTGCATTTTTCACAAAATATGCGCGTAAAAATGCACAGTGTGTGAACGTAGCCTAAATTGCACATGTGCTTGTTATTAAAAGTATTATGTAACAATGTTCATCAATGAAGATTGGAATCTATATTTAATTCATGATACATACATTTACAGAATAAGGATTAGTTAACAACAATATTATGCTACCTAATTTATTCTCTATTTTAATAATGATAATCTAGTTGGGTAAAGTTTGTTAAGGCACATAATTTGATAACCATACTCTAAGGGCATAAGAATGAATTATTAAAAGTCATAGGGTTTCTCAGTCATAACAAACCTGGCCGTGAGCAGTCAGCAATGTATTTCCTCGTCTTTTCATCCTTGCAGTCCATCATCATGACATTCAACTACCTGTCTTAGAAATAACATTCAGGTTTCAATATCGGATTCCATAAGCCATCAAAAATCCATTGAGTATGATAAGCAGGTTTGGTCAGTGCAAAGGCAAATAGCAAATATGATTAAAAAAACATCAAAGCAAGCTCCTATTTCTCCTGTTTATGCTTTACTCTGCTTAATACACCATCATTAGAAAAACATACTGCTATCTACTTGGCTATAAGCAGTTATTGGAGGTCAACCAATAAAATATGGGTCTATTGAAAATTGATATCCAGTTGTGCATATATATATATATATATATATATATATATATATATATACTAGCTGTAGTACCCGGCTACGCCCGGGTTAATAAATAACTGATGTTAGCTATAACAAAATAGAATTTGAATATGTCATATTAATGACCTGTAAGAAAATAGAAGCTGAGCTGTGACTGGTTGCTATAGGCAGCCTAATAAATCTCCAGCCAACAGTAAACCATCCCCCTGGCCGGGCAGTATATGTTACCTCACACATACCCATAATAGACAGCTCATGTGACTGACATCTGCCTTAATTCCCTATATGGCACATGTGTTGCACATTGGCTGTTTTTAATCAGATGTTTATGTTTGGAAATTAAAGATAGCACACGTATGAGGCGAGTTGTGTGAGGTGATTTGTGCACATCTGTGTCTGTCTGTGTGGTGTGTGTGTCCCTGGGGTGTGTGTGTGTCCCTGTGGGGTGAGTGCATGTGTCCCTATAGGGTGTGTATGTCCTGTGGGGGGGGGGGTCTGTGTGGTGTGTGTTTCTGTTGTGTGTTTCTCTTTGTGGTGTGTGTGTGTGGCCCTGTGGGGTGAGTGCATGTGTCCCTATAGGGTGTGTATGTGTGTGTGTCCCTGTGGGGGGGTGTCTGTATGGAGTATGCATTTCCCTGTGTTGTGTGTGTCTCTTTGTGGTGTGTGTGTCCCTGTGGGGTGAGTAGCATGTGTCCCTATTGGGTGTCTAAGTGTGTGTGTCCCTGTGGGGGGGTCTGTGTGGTGTGTGTGTCTCTTTGTGGTGTGTGTGTCCTGTGGGGTGAGTGCATGTGTCCCTATAGGGTGGCTACGTGTGTGTATCCCTGTGGGGGGGGTCTGTGTGGTGTGTGTGTCTGTGTGTGTGTCCATGGGGGTGAGTGCATGTGTCGCTATAGTGTGTGTGTCCCGTGGGTGTGTGTGTCTCTTTGTGGTGTGTGTGTGTTTGTTTGGATGCGTGGTGAGTATCCAATATTGGGGCTGCACCTTAGCAACTATACACTTGCTGTTACTCTTTGTGTGCGTGTGGTATGTGTATACATGTCCCCGTGCGTGGTGAATATCTCATGTTGGGGCCCCACCTTAGTGACTATATGCTGGTATGTGCTGTTAGTCTTTGGCGCTATCATTAAGCCCCTCTCATTCACAACTGTCAACTGGTAATTGTCACTTTTTCCCCATTATGTAGATAGAGGCAAAATTGTTTGGTGAATTGGAATGTGCGGGGTTAAAATTTCGCCTCACAACATAGCCTATGACGCTCCCGGGGTCCAGACGTGTGATTGTGCAAAATTTTGTGGCTATAGCTGACAGCTGTTGATTTTCCATTCACTTTTTCCCCATTATGTAGATAGGGGCAAAATTGTTTGGTTAACTGGAACGTGCAGGGTGCCAATCCCGGACATACATACACACATATATACACACACACATTCAGCTTTATATATTAGATATATATATATATACATACATAATGTATTGTGAAAGTATTTGGCCCCCTTGAACTTTTCAACCTTTTGCCACATTTCAGGCTTCAAACATAAAGGTATAAATTTACATTTTTTTTGTCAAGAATAAACAACAATTGGGACACAATCGTGACGTGGAACAAAATGTATTGAGTATTTTAAACTTTTTTAACAAATAAAAAAATGAAAGGTGGGGTGTGCAATATTATTTGGCCCCTTTACTTTCTTTCAGTGCAGCAAACTAATGGTGGGTTTACATGCAAGGATATCCTGAACGATATCCTTACAAAAGTCACATGACAGACATCGTACGAACAATATGTATATATCGTTTGTGCATTGTCACACTTAAGGATATCGTTAACGATATTCATGCTGGCTTTGTGCTAGAATCGTTAGCGAATCTGTCAATCCGACACTGAACAATAATGTGCCAGTGCTGTGACAGCAGCACTGGCACAATATTGTGTGTAAAAGTATTAAATACACTTTTATTGACAATGTCCCTGCCTGATTTTACATTTAAACACGCTCCTGCAGCTCTGAGGCACCTGCCGGCACAGTGCTGCAGGAGCGTGTAAAAAGCGGTGTTTATGGGGTTTATTAAACGGACCAACATGGCCACAGAGAGTGGCCATACTCCCCTGTAGTCATGCTACCCCTAACATTGGCAGCCCAGGGGTTAACTGTGCCAGGTAGCAGAAAGCCGCAGCATTGCGGCTCTGCTACAATCATTCTTTAAAAATCGGCAGGTACTGTCTGTTCACAGTGCTCTGTAAAAAGTTACTACACTGTTTTGTGAATAGGGAGCTGTCCTCTGCTCTGGTGCTGAATACAACACAGGGCTTCAGCACCTAAGCGATCATCAATACAGCAGAGAACAGATCCTCTTACACTGTAATAAGGAGATGCACAAGTTGCATACCTCTCCTCGTTACAGTATAAGAGGAGCTGTTCTCTGCTGTATTGATGATCGCTTAGGTGCTGAATACAACACAGGGCTCCCTATTCACAAAACAGTGTAGTAACTTATCACGGAGCACTGTGAACAGACAGTACCCGCCGGCTTTTTAAGAATGAATGAAGCAGAGCTGACATAGTGGGGCTTCTGCAAACTGCCTTGGTTGACCCCTGAGCTGCCAATGGTTTGGGCTATACGGCTCCAGGGAAGTGTGGGCACTCTCTGGGGCCCATGAAACATCGGCTTCAGACAAGCCGGTTTTTAATGAATGTATCCAGCAGAGCCGACATTGTGCGGCTTCTGCTAAATACATGATTTAACCCCTGCGCTGCCAATGTTATGTGCTACATGGCTTCAGGGGAGTGTAGCCACTCTCTGGGGCCATGTAGCACTATAACATTAACCCCTTCTGCACCGGCTTCATACCCGCTCCTGCAGCATGGTGCCGACATGTAGCACAGTGCTGCAGGAGCTGGTTAAAATGAAGAATTAAGTTAAAAAATATAGATTTTCTGCAATTTTAAAATTAAAATTACAGCTCCAGGAATAGAAGTCTTTTGAACGATATTGTTCAAAAGGCTTCACACTGAACGATGTGGCACATTGTTCAGAGGTTAATTGAATGACGAACGATAGATTTGAGGTCAGGATCTGACGATCTTTTCATCCTAGATCTTATGTTTACACGCAAGGATGTACAAAGAATATCATTCAAAAGATTTCAATCAAGTGACTCCTTAACGATATCCTTGTGTGTAACACCACCATCACTCCAGACGTTCAGTGAAGATCTCTGAATGATCCAATGTTGTCCTAAATGACTGGTAATGATAAATAGAATCCACTTGTGTGTAATCAAGTCTGTGTATAAATGCACCTGCTCTGTGATAGTCTCAGGGTTCTGTTTCAAGTGCAGAGAGCATCAAGAAGACCAAGGAACACTCCAGGCAGGTCCGAGATACTGTTGTGGCGAAGTTTAAAGCTGAATTTGGATACAAAAAGATTTCCCAAGTTTTAAACATCTCAAGAAGCACTGTAAAAGCGATCCTATCGAAATGGAAGGAGTATCAGACCACTGCAAATCTACCAAGACCCGGCCGTCCATCTAAACTTTCATCTCAAACAAGGACAAGACTGATCAGAGATGCAGCCAAAAGGCCCATGATCACTCTGGATGAACTTCAGAGATCTACAGCTGAGACGGGAGAGTCTGTCCATAGGACAACAATCAGTCGTACACTGCACAAATCTGGCCTTTATGGAAGAGTGGCAAGAAAAAGGCCATTTCTCAAAGATATCCATAAAAAGTCTTTTTTGAAGCTTGCCACAAGCCACCTAGGAGACACCAAACACGTGGAATAAGGTGCTCTGGTCAGATGAAACCAAAATCAAACTTTTTGGCCACAATGCAAAACAATATGTTTGGTGTAAAGGCAACACAGCTCATCACCCTCAAAACACCATCCCCACTGTCAAACAGTGCTGCTAAGTGTCACACAAAGCAAGATCGCTGTTGAGGTCACTGTTTCATCACAAAATTTGTGACTCAGCAGCGATCTCGGTAGCAATCTCATTTAGTGTGACGGGGGCTTTAGAATGGCCAAGTCAAAGTCCAGACCTGAATCCAATCGAGAATCTGTGGAAAGAGCTGAAAACTGCTGTTCACAAACGATCTCCATCCAGCCTAACTGAGCTCGAGCTGTTTTGCAAGGAAGAATGGGCAAGAATTTCAGTCTCTCGATGTGCAAAACTGATAGAGACATACCCCAAGTGACTTGCAGCTGTAATCGCAGCAAAAGGTGGCGCTACAAAGTATTAACTCAAGGGCCTAATAAATTGCATGCCCCACTTTTCAGTTTTTTATTTGTTAAAAAAGTTGAAAATATCCAATACCTTTAATCCACTTCATGATTGTGTCCCACTTGTTAATTCTTCACAAAAAAATTCAATTTTACATCTTTATGTTAAGGTAAAACATGTGTGTACCGTGTTAGCCAGTAGATAGAAAAATATTTTAATGGCTAACTGAAAAGATGGTAAACATAGCAAGCTTTCGGGACACTAAGGCCCCTTCGTCAGGCTGGTAATGACACAAATTCTGAAGACACATACATATATACATAAGCAAAGGAAAAAAAAAAAAAAAAACAATGTTATAAACTGTGATAAATACGACAGGTGACGTGAAGCAGAGTCAGGTTAGGGAGGGGTAAAGGAGTCGGGAAAAGAGAAACTAAATTTCTAACATAAGGGGTATTATTATATGGTTAGTGGCCTGTGGAAACCTAAAAATACTTAGTGAGTTGTGGAGAGCAATAAATGAAGCGAGAGAGCTCACTAACCATATAATAGTACAATTTGTTCCGCTTATCTTAGGCTGGCTTCACACCACAGATTTTTTTGATCCGAGGCTGTCTGGTGTAAACCAGACAGCCCCGGACCGTTTTTTAGCCCCATAGCTGGATGGAGCCGGATGGCAGCTCTCTGCCATCCGGTTTCATCACTCTGGCACACTCCGGGGGAATTCGGATTATTTTCTCCGGACACAAAAATGATGCTTGCATCATTTTTTTGTCCAGGGAGAAAAATCTCCCCATTTGCCGGATCTTGGATTTGACCTGATCCTCCCGTATCTGGGGCAATCCGGCGTTCCCTAACATGGGAGCCTATGGGGCCAGATTGCCCTGGTCCGGGAGGATCTGGAAAGCGGACACTGGCGGCTGCACGCCGCTGTTCTTTCAGGACCGCGGTTAGCCGCGGTTTTGAATAATCAGCAGCTGCGGCTGCATTTAGCAGCATCTGCCTGCGCACAGGACCGGAGGGCACATTTGGCCCTCCAGTTCTGTGTGCTGTTCTGGTACGGGGCTGTCTGGGTCATCCCGGACAGCCCGGACTGGATCACACCATGGTGTGAAGCCAGCCATAGAAATTTGTTATGTTTGAAGCATGAAATGTGGTAAAAGGTTGAAAAGTTCAAGGGGGCCAAATATTTTCACAAGGCAATGTATATAGATAGATCGATATATCTATATATACAGTTGTGGCCAAAAGTATTGACACCCCTGCAATTCTGTCAGATAATACTCAGTTTCTTCCTGAAAATGATTGCAATCACAAATTCTTTGGTATTATTATCTTCATTTAATTTGTCATCAATGAAAAAACACAAAAGAGAATGAAGCAAAAAGCAAAACATTGATCATTTCACATAAAACTCCAAAAATGGGCCAGACAAAAGTATTGGCACCCTCAGCCTAATACTTGGTTGCACAACCTTTAGCCAAAATAACTGCGATCAACCGCTTCCGGTAACCATCAATGAGTTTCTTACAATGCTCTGCTGGAATTTTAGACCATTCTTCTTTGGCAAACTGCTCCAGGTCACTGATATTTGAAGGGTGCCTTCTCCAAACTGCCATTTTTAGATCTCTCCACAGGTGTTCTATGGGATTCAGGTCTGGACTCATTGCTGGCCACCTTAGAAGTCTCCAGTGCTTTCTCTCAAACCATTTTCTAGTGCTTTTTGAAGTGTGTTTTGGGTCATTGTCCTGCTGAAAGATCCATGACCTCTGAGGGAGCCCCAGCTTTCTCACACTGGGCCCTACATTATGCTGCAAGATTTGTTGGTAGTCTTCAGACTTCATAATGCCATGTACACGGTCAAGCAGTCCAGTGCCAGAGGCAGCAAAGCAACCCCAGAACATCAGGGAACCTCCGCCATGTTTGACTGTAGGGACCGTGTTCTTTTCTTTGAATGCCTCTTTTTTTCTCCTGTAAACTCAATGTTGATGCATTTGCCCAAAAAGCTCTACTTTTGTCTCATCTGACCAGAGAACATTCTTCCAAAACATTTTAGGCTTTCTCAGGTAAGTTTTGGCAAACTCCAGCCTGGCTTTTTTATGTCTCGGGGTAAGCAGTGGGGTCTTCCTGGGTATCCTACCATACAGTCCCTTTTCATTCAGACGACAACAGATAGTATGGGTTGACACTTTTGTACCCTCGGACTGCAGGGCAGCTTGAATTTGTTTGGATGTTAGTGGAGGTTCTTTATCCACCATCTGCACAATCTTGCGTTGAAATCTCTCATTAATTTTTCTTTTCCGTCCACATCTAGGGAGGTTAGCCACAGTGCCATAGGCTTTAAACTTCTTGATGACACTGCGCACGGTAGACACAGGAGCATTCAGGTCTTTGGAGATGGACTTGTAGCCTTGAGATTGCTCATGCTTCCTCATAATTTGGTTTCTCAAGTCCTCAGACAGTTCTTTGGTCTTCTTTCTTTTCTCCATGCTCAATGTGGTACACACAAGAACACAAGACAGAGCTGGAGTCAATTTTAATCCATGTCAACTGGCTGAAAGTGTGATTTAGTTATTGCCAACACTTGTTAGGTGCCACAGGTAAGTTACAGGTGCTGTTAATTACACAAATTAGAGAAGCATCACATGATTTTTCTAACAGTGCCAATACTTTTGTCCACCCCCTTTTTTATGTTTGGTGTGGAATTAGATCCAATTTGGCTTTAGGACAATTCTTTTTGTGTTTTTTCATTGAAGACAAATTAAATGAAGATAATAATACCAAAGAATTTGTGATTGCAATCATTTTCAGGAAGAAACTGATTATTATCTGACAGAATTGCAGGGGTGTCAATACTTTTGGCCACAACTGTATGTATGTGTATTATATATATATATATATATATATATATATATATATATATGTAGATAGATAGATAGATAGATAGATAGATAGATAGATAGATAGATAGATAGATAGATAGATAGATAAAGAAAAAATCAGAGCAGCACAGCCAGTAAAGTGGTGCAAAATCGGTTTAGGCAATACTCCTATATGCATTCATATGAAAATATAGAAAAAAACGCAGCACTCTGAAAGAGGTTTAGCAAGCCTTTATTAGGCCTTCAGAACATCATGGCGACGTTTCGGTTCTCAGAAAAAATTCACTGCAATAATTCCCCATGGAGTGGTTGATGTGCAAACAGATATTGGCCAATATATGTACCAAGAACCCCAGTAAATAAAAAGATAAGAATATTGAGCTTTTTTTTAAAAAAAACCTAAGTTTTTTTCCTCATATATAAACTGCTTATTAGCATGTGTACATTTTTGGTAGTAACTGAGTGCTGCAGTGAATCTGGAGTGCTGCCTGTTTTTTCCATTTTTTCCCTCTCTGCTCTGCTTTGATCTGGGAGGGAGGATGTGTTTTGTCCTGCACTGTGATATCAGTAAGATTTCTATTATATAAAGGTTGGTTTTCCTGCAGACAAGTAATGTGTGTATCTGCTGAGCAAATTATCAAATCTATTATATAATCATCTAATTCTGTCTGTCTCTCTGTAACGGAAATCCCATGTCACTGATTGGTCACGCCCAGCCGTCCGCACCAATCAGCGACAGGCGTAGTCCGGCTGCAACTTGGCACGGGATTTCAACCACGCACGCCACCACTACCGACGGTAGCCACGGGTAATCTCGCTCAGTGTCACACGAAGCAGCAACCAGGCCCCCACTGTGAGATCGCTGATCGTGTCAGAATGGCCTGGACAATTTTTTGATCGTTCTGTCTCACGGGGACAATGATCAACGACCTCAATACTACGCCCTAGAGTGACAGGGTCCCAATGACTGCCATATCGTTGCTGTATCACTAGTGAGATCTGACTGTTTGACATCTCACCAGTGATCACGTAGTGATGCTCCAGCGATCCCTACCAGGTCGTATTGTTGTCGGGATCGCTGAAGCGTCGCCAAGTGTGACGGTACCTTACTGATCGCTCATTGCATTATTCTTAAATCTTCATAAATAAACTACATACATATTCTAGAATACCTGATGCGTTAGAATTGGGCCATCATTTAGAGTTCTTATAATGGCATAAAAATATCTCAGACTGCACACACTACACACATGCCTCATACACAAAATGCCATGAAGAGCTCAAAGCTCCAGCAAAGATCACTTCTCCTTCCCCTTCCCTTCTCTATCTGCAGTGAATGAGTCACACAACAGACAGATCACAGGACAGCGTAATGAAACATGAATATTATTTTTTTGGGGGAGTGGCAGCAGAGAAATCACTGTGATTGACAGAGGGAATTAATCTTTTATTTTGAACTTTACATAGGATAGGAAGAAAGTATAAATAATAGAAATACATGCAGCGTCGAACTGGGGCCCACCAGGGAAATTAACTCCAGGGGCCCACCCACTCCAGGGACCCACCCACCCGGGTCCACCCATTCTTCAGCTATATGCAAATACCTGTTAGCCATTATACCTATTATACTGGAGCGTGGACTGTAAAATACAGGCGGCTCCTGCACATCACTGTGTGCTCACCATAACTGGGATGTAAAATTACTGTAGTTTGCATTAAAGGGATTTTTTGGTGAACACAAGTTATTAGAGATGCACAGCTTAGGAAGGTGATCACTCATTTATTGGTGGAATCCGCACCATCAGAAGAATGTGGCACTTTGAGCATTTGGAGAGTTTTTTCCTCAGTATTTGTAAGACAAAACCAGGAGTGGAGCAATGTTTTCTGCATTTCTCACCCTCTCCTGGCTCTCCTGGTTTTGTCTTATAAATACTGGGGTGAAAATCTCACTATAAGCTCAACTTGCTTTCTCTGGCGAACCTCTGTAACCGCACCTCTGCTGCTGTGTCACAGAACAGGGAGGGGTTAAACATCCAAGTATTTAATTCAGTATCTATTGGAACTAAAGTAGTTTCCACTTATTGATATTAGATAAAACAAATGACTGACCACAATCCACTCTACCAAGACCAATATTACCAGATAGAAGTCAGAAATACCACCACACCGTGACCAAATCACATATTACCACGACCTAGTGCCCAAATAATGCCACATACAAGGTACAAATACTGCCACACCATGACCAAAGCACATAATACCCCCACGTAGTGATCAAATGCTACCACATGCAAGGTATAAATACTGCCACACCATGAGACCACATATTAGCACTATGTAGTGACCGAATAATACCACATACAAGGGACAAATACCGTGATGTCATGACCAAAGCACATAATGCCACCACATAGTGACAAATAATACTACATTAATAAAAATGTAAAAAAGCTCTGTATATCGGATCAGTGTACAAGTAATACAGTGATCACCAGTGACATTATACACAGGAGCTCAGTATATAGTTTCAGTGTACAGGTAATACAGTGATCACCGGTGACATTATATACAGGAACTCTGTATATAGTGTGTGAGACAGTGCGGGGGATCATATGCGAGGGGCGCTATGTCTCCCCCAGAATGCGCACTGTCACGTATTGAGCCCGGTGTAGGGTGTGAGAGAAAGGGACGGTCCGCTTCCTCCGCTCCGGGTCTTGCAAGGTCCCGGAAGGAGACACGGAGTTAAAAGCCTGAGCAGGAGGCAGGGCGGGGTCCCTTGTACACAGAATTGTGCCTTAGCTGCAGGAGCAGCAGAGTTAGACAGGAGAGGTCTGGAGTTCCAGGGGGGCCGTGTGCTATACTAACACGGCCTAGCCCAGGAGGGCTGGAGGAACTCGGGGTGACCCATAACGGAGGCCTTTGGCCTGAAGGACCCGGGTACGTTATATGAACTGTGTCTTGTGTACCCGGCTGCGACCCGGATTCCGGCAGACTGTGCCATCGCTGTGTGTATCAGCAATAAACACCGGGTCCTGTTTGAACTACTACCGGGCTCCACGTGTTTCCTGACTTGCAATCCAGGCGCTGCCCCACATATGGTGGAGAATGCGGGCAGCTGCCGGCCCGGTGAGGTGTAGCATACATTCCTGGTGAAGCCCGCGCTACTGTCGCCCTTCCTTCCGGAGCCGCTGGTGAAAGTGACTGTTTCATGAGGCTAATGAGCGGCGGCTAGGTGAGAGGAGCAGCAGTTATTATAGCCGCCAGTCTCTTGCGGGGTGCCCGGCACTGCATGTCCATACTTAAGCCGGCCACGCTACAGTTCAGGCCTGCCGCTGATATGGAGGAAATCCTAAGGCAGCTGGTACTTACCCAGCAGCGGCAGCAGGAACAGCAGCAGCGACACGAGGAGCAGCAGCTCCGACAGCAGGAACAGCGGCAGCGACACGAGGAGCAGCAGCTCCGACAGCAGGAGCAGCAACAGCGACAGCAGGAGCAGCAGCAGTTGCGACAACAGGAGCAGTTTCTACAACAGCAGAAAATGAATGAACTGCTCCTGCAGCAAATTGCGGCCTTACGAGACCCGCCAACAGCGCCTCCCCCGGAGCGGCGTGAGGCCCGGGACCGGGTCCGGTCGGCACTGCGGAAGCTGAGTCCAGAGGACGACGTAGAAGCCTTCCTCACCGTCTACGAGCGCACCGCAGAGCGAGAAGGCCTCCCTCCCACTCAGTGGGCTGAAGTGGTGGCGCCATTCCTGATGGGTGACGCCCAAAAGGCCTACACGGACCTCAGTTGGGAGGATGCACAGGACTACGCCAGACTCAAAGGTGAGATCCTTGCTAGACTTGGGGTCAATACTTATGTCCGAGCCCAACGGGTGTTTTCCTGGTCCTACGTGAGTCCAAGCCGGCTCGCTCCCAGGCGTATGACTTGTTGCAGTTGGTGAAGCGGTGGCTCCAGCCTGAGAGCTTGACTCCGGGACAGATGGTGGAAAGGGTGGTGGTCGACCGGCTGGTACGGACTCTGCCGGTTGCGATACAGCGTTGGGTGGGGCAAGGGGACCCGGGTACCTTGGACCAGGTGGTTAGCTTGGTAGAGCAATATACAGCCACCCAGGAGTTCATACGGGACTCTGCCCCACTGCGGCAGTTACGTCGGCCTCCGGAGCCGGGTAAAGGTGTACGTCCATCCCCAGGGGACTCTCCTAAAAACGTACCTGCTGAGAGGATACCCCAGAACGGGGCTGGCAGGAGACCAGGCTCCCCAAGAAGGAGCTTCCGGCCCAGCACTGCCACTGCTACGTGGTGCTGGCGGTGCAAAGGACCGGGACATGTGGCTGCCTATTGCCCACTAACGGCGGAACCCATGGACTGCGGGTTCACACGCCGGCTCTCGATGTATGCCAGCCCCGTGTTCACCGCCAATGTGGTGGATCCCCTAACGGAACCACATCTGTGCCCAGTGCTCATTAATGGACACAGAGCGGAAGCTCTCTTGGACTCTGGCAGTTTGGTGACGCTGGTTCGGGCGTCCTTAATCCCCGGGTTGCAACTCACTGGGGGATTTATCGGGGTCCGGTGTATACACGGGGACCTACGCGAGTATCCAACCACGGAGGTGACTCTATCCACTCCATGTGGAGAGGTGACCCACGTGGTTGGAGTGGTAAACTCTCTACCCTACGGGACTGTGCTGGGAAGAGACTTATCATTGTTTTGGTCCTTATGGGGAGGGAGGAGTAACCCTCCCCTGATGCCAGGGCATCAGGGTGCTGAACCCAACGACCCTGAGACCGGGACACCTGCTGTAGGGGTCGCCAACATAGGGCTAGAGTGTCACCCCGATAGGTTCCCGCTAGACGTATTGGCAGGAGAGGTCGAGGAGACCCCACCGCTTCCAGAGTTGGAAGTGTCCCGGGGAGCGTTTGGGACAGCCCAGCTACAGGACCCCACACTGACCAGGGCCCGAGAAAGGGTAACAGAAGTAAACGGGGTAGCTCAGCTACCAAGGGCCCTATGAAATCCGGGAAAAAGTAGGGGAGGTCAATTACAAGGTATACCAGCCCGGGAAAAGGAAACCCGTGCAGCTATACCACGTAAATTTGCTTAAAGCGTGGAAAGACCGGGAGTGCCTGATCATGGAGGCGTCCGATGCACCCGGAGACCCTGTCCCTTCGGCCACAAGGGATACCGAAGGGGTACAAATAAGCGACACCCTCACTAAGGCCCAACGACGGGAGGCTCGAAAGTTGGTACAGCAGAATCCCGACGTGTTCTCTGACCTGCCCGGACGCACTTCGGTCATTCAACATGACATTGTCACTGAGCCCCGGGTTAAAGTGCGAGTAAAACCTTATCGGGTACCCGAGGCAAGACGGCAAGCCATCGCGGCCGAAGTTAAACACATGCTTAAGTTAGGCGTGATAGAAGAATCCCGGAGCGAATGGGCTAGTCCCATAGTGCTCATTCCAAAGCCGGACGGATCGTTGCGGTTCTGCAACGATTTCCATAAGCTAAACGAAGTGTCTAAGTTTGACTTATATCCCATGCCCCGGGTGGACGAGTTGATTGAAAGACTGGGGCAAGCCCAGTACTTCACAACGCTCGATCTGACAAAAGGGTACTGGCAGGTGCCGCTAACAGAGGCGGCCAAGGAAAAAACCGCCTTTCTTACTCCGGAAGGTCTCTATCACTACGTCGTGTTGCCTTTTGGGTTGCATGGAGCCCCGGCCACATTCCAGCGGCTCATGGACATAGTGTTAGAACCTCATCGGAAGTACGCATCCGCCTACCTAGATGACATCATCATCTTTAGTCCGGATTGGAATACCCACTTATCCCAGGTTCAGGCCGTGGTGGATTCGCTCCGGGCAGCAGGCCTGACGGCAAATCCAAAAAAATGCGCCATGGGGCTCGAGGAGGCCCGGTACCTGGGGTATGTGATTGGGCGAGGGGTTATCAAACCCCAAATAAACAAAATCGAGGCCATTCAAAATTGGCCCCGACCAGTGTCTACCAAACAGGTGAGGGCGTTCCTCGGCATAGTTGGGTACTACCGACGCTTCATACCCAATTTTGCTGGGCGAACGGCGGCCCTGTCCGACCTGTTAAAAGGGAAGAAATCTGCTTTGGTGCGATGGAATCCCCAAGCAGAGGCGGCCTTTCAGTCCATGAAGTTGGCCTTGTGCGGGCAGCCCGTCCTCATCAGTCCTAACTTCACGAAGGCCTTCGTTGTACAAACAGATGCCTCGGAGGTGGGGCTTGGGGCTGTGCTGTCGCTAGAAGTGGGCGGACTTGAGCATCCGGTCACTTACTTGAGCCGGAAATTGTCCCCGGCGGAAAAGAATTATAGCGTAGTGGAGAAGGAGTGCTTGGCTGTTAAATGGGCCTTGGAGTCCCTACGTTATTATTTGCTCGGGCGGCAGTTCCGGTTGGTTACGGATCACGCTCCCTTGGTCTGGATGCGAAATGCCAAAGAACGGAACGCTCGGGTCACCCGGTGGTTCCTGTCCCTCCAAAACTTCCGTTTTACGGTGGAGCATCGGGCTGGCAAGTTGCAGGGTAATGCGGATGCCCTGTCCCGGGCGCCCTGTTTGTTGGCTGGGGTTCAACCCCACAAGTTTGAACCGAGGGGGGGGGTATGTGAGACAGTGCGGGGGATCATATGCGAGGGGCGCTATGTCTCCCCCAGAATGCGCACTGTCACGTATTGAGCCCGGTGTAGGGTGTGAGAGAAAGGGACGGTCCGCTTCCTCCGCTCCGGGTCTTGCAAGGTCCCGGAAGGAGACACGGAGTTAAAAGCCTGAGCAGGAGGCAGGGCGGGGTCCCTTGTACACAGAATTGTGCCTTAGCTGCAGGAGCAGCAGAGTTAGACAGGAGAGGTCTGGAGTTCCAGGGGGGCCGTGTGCTATACTAACACGGCCTAGCCCAGGAGGGCTGGAGGAACTCGGGGTGACCCATAACGGAGGCCTTTGGCCTGAAGGACCCGGGTACGTTATATGAACTGTGTCTTGTGTACCCGGCTGCGACCCGGATTCCGGCAGACTGTGCCATCGCTGTGTGTATCAGCAATAAACACCGGGTCCTGTTTGAACTACTACCGGGCTCCACGTGTTTCCTGACTTGCAATCCAGGCGCTGCCCCACAAGTGCCAGTGTGTGTGTATATGTAATACATGTAACTTCTCCCCCCATCCATCCATGTACCTTCTCCCTCTATCCCCCATCCATCCATGTACCTTCTTCCCCATCCATCTATCCATCTTCTCCCCCCTTTTCCATGCTGTCCCCCATCCATTCATCCCGTTCTCCCCCCTTTTCCATACAGCCCCCCATTTATCAATCCCATTCTCTCCCTTTTTCCATGCCTCCCCCCACCACCCATCCATACCATTCTGCCCCCTCTTACAGGCTGCCCCATCCATCCATCCATCCATCCCACTCTGTCCCCCCCAGGCTGCTATCTTCGGCTGTACCAGCACCTTACCTGACTTCACACTCCTGATCCCGGCAGCACTTCCTCTGCAGCTCCCGGTCTCCGGCTTGCCGGTACAGGCACCCGACAACAGGCAACTTCTTCCTCTGTGGCTCCCAGCCTCCCACTCTCCGGCACCAGGCACCCGACACCAGGCAGCTTCTTCCTCTGCGGCTCACGGTCTCTGGCACCAGGTACCCGGCAGCTTCTTCCTCTGTGGCTTCCGGTCTCTGGCACCAGGCAGATTCTTCCTCTGCGGCTCCCAATCTCTGGCACCAGGCGTCCAGCAGCTTCTTCCTCTTCCACCAAGGGCCTGGCAGCACCAGGCACCCAGGGGCACAGCAGCACCAGGCTCCACCAGGGGCCTGGCACCACCAGGAGCCCTGCAGCACCAGGCACCACCAGGGACTCAGCAGCACCAGGCACCACCAGGGGCCTGGCAACACCAGACACCACCAGGGGCTCAGCAGCACCAGGCACCGCCAGGGGCCCGGCAGCACCACCAGGGACCAGGCACTACCAGGGGCCTGGCACCACCAGGGACCTGGCAGCACCACCAGGGACCAGGCACTACCAGGGGCCTGGCAGCACCAGGCATCACCAGGGGCCCGGCACCACCAGGGGCCCGGCAGCACCAGGCAGCACCAGGTGCCCGACACTACCAGGCACCTAGGGGGCCCCCCGCCCCCCATACTCACCACTCGCTGCAGGCAGCCGCTGCCTGGGATGGTCTGTCCTGCACAGCGCCCTGAGCGCCAATGTGGCGTCCCTGCGACCAGGGTGACCACAACCCGTGGGTGGCGTCACGACAAACCAAATTCCCTGTAAATAATACACCCCATTTTATTGTGCAAACCCGGGACACGGTCCGGACCAGGACCGCCGTGACATCCCCAGCAGTACCCCGTCCCAGTGGGCTCCACAACTTGGCGTCACGAATAGGATCTACCGTGCCCGGTAACCGGGCATTGTGTGCCGTGATTATTGACTGTTTTGAATTTGCCGCTATTGCTGGGCGCGCGGCAAGCTGAATTTTAACTGCGCCGCAGAGAATGTAAATTTCAAAATCCGCCATTACAGAGCGCGCGACGCGCGGGAAGAAAAACCGCTCACCGATCTGACGTCATCGGGTGGAAAGAGAGAGTCCCTGTCGTGCTGCAGAATCCAAGATGGATCCGGTCCAAAGGAAAGGAAGGGTCCACCTTGGCTCCTCTTAACTCCGGGGGAGCCAGCCATCAATTCTGGGGAGGAACTTCCGTCTCAAGTTGCAATAGCCAACAAGAATATGGTGGGAGAGGAAGTTGTCACCCCGGAAAGGTGGGACCGGAAATCGGGTGTGGAACAGCCACCATTACTGTATACCCAGATGGAAGAGAAAGACGCTGAGGAGAGTGCTGCAAGAGAAAGACCCCAAGTGATCCCGGAGGGACCACCAAGAGAGTGTGTGGAGGAACCCGGCCAGGGAAAGTATTTTGGTGGCTTTAGCAGCATGGCAGAAGGCGGAGAGGAACGTCCACGAGTCCAAGACACCCGGAGGGGTGTAATGCGGCTACTGCCTCTGCAGATGACCCGGGCCCAAACAGAGCAGAGGACCCGGATTCAAATAGACATTTGCCAGAATCTGCAGTCGATGTCTGTGCAACCCGGCTGGGTTAGCACATCCAGCAATAGTCCCCAGAGTACCACCAGAGTTGCCGACCCCCTAGGAGCTTTGATGGAAAGAGATCTGCAGTTGCCAGAGCCTCTGATCCCCGTGCCTGCAACTACAGAGTTGAGAGGGGAACAGCTACGCTGCTGGTGGGAGAGGAGTGAGGCCAGCGATGACCTTATGGGTTTCCTTGGAGACCGTGACAGCCCAGCAGGGCCTGCGGAGCTTATTACCCGGGAGGAATACTTGCGACGCTGTATTCGCAAGTAGGAGAAGGAGGAGATAGAGCGACAGGTGAAGAAACAAGAAATGATTGCTCGTACTCAGTATTCAAAAACAGTAGCTCGCCGAAATACCAGTCTTGCCAAATCTCAGAGACATGAAGGCAAAATTGTCAAGGTGAAACCTAAAGATGGTTACGCCTTTGCACGAGAACCGAGAGCGGGCAGAGATGTGTTTATCAATAGAAGGGATATGGAGGCACACCTTCCAGAGAAGCACCCGGACAGGGAAGTGCAGGTTGGAGAATGGGACTCCTACATTGTGGTGGAGGGAGAAAGAGGCCCGTATGGTATAAAAGTAAGAAGGCTATCACTAGGAGCTCAAGAAGACAGTGAACCGCCAGAATTAGAGGATCCAGCTGTTTATCCGGATCCTACAGAAATGCCAGAAGATGTCATAGAGGAGGTTACACCAACCAAAGTAGATGTAGCAACGCAGACAAGCTATAGCCATTTGCTATCCAGTGCTCTGGAATCTCTTGAACTGTTCCCAACCCGAAGAGCTCCACAGGTTCGGCCCTGGAAGAAACAGGAGTAAAAGACCCGGATTGCTACAAGCAAGGACAGTAAGTGTGAATGTGACGTGAATCTTGTTGGCCCCATCCCATTCCTAAATGAATGTTCGCCTTTCCCCTGTTCGTCTTATATGTGTCATGGACAATTGATTTCATGAACAGTGATATGGCATAAACTTTCTTGTACATATTTGAACACTCAGTGTGCTCCCCATTGGTTGTAAGACCAAAGAGTGCACTTTTGAGACTGTGCATAGAACTTGGACTGAACTGCGGAGTGCCTTTTTGAAGTTTTTGCACTTTTTGAAAGCCTTTTGCACTTTTTAAGCACTTGTGCCACGTTTTACACTTTTTGAGATTTTTGGCACCTTTTTAAGTTTATATTTATTCAAATATTTAATGCAACATTTAAAGAGCCCGTACCTCCGTAATAGGAAGAAACAAATATGTTTAATGTTAATGTTTTGCAAAGATAAAAATGTTTTTCAGGGAGATCCATGCCGGACGGCGTGAGGACACACCGGTTTTACTCCGGGGGAATGTGGCGCCCCTGCTACCAGGGTGGCCACAGGTAGAAACTGCAGCCAGGCAGGAGGGTAGACAGTTTGTTTAGCAAACACCTCAAATCACATATCCACTGACATAGAGACCTAACCCGGAGCCTGGGACTCTAGGCAGGCAAGGGGTAGTTGGGCTAGATCTGAGTGGGTGAAGCGTAGTCATGGTAACTGACGAGTATAAAAGGGAGAAACAGGAAGCAGTTAAGTAGTAGACGGGTGCCGAGCTGCCAAGACCGGACCTGTACCTTCAGGTCCAGGGAAGACGTGAGGGCCGACAGATAACTGACAGAAGAGCATCTCCTGATATTACTGGGAAGTTACACGGGTAGAGAAGGACCCGGTGATCCCTTGTGAAACAGGGATACCTAAGGTTAGGCTAAAACCAGAGTGTCAGCTCTGAGGGGGACTGAAGATTTAAACCAGCTCAATAGACAAATTGACGGGGGACACAGATTCCAGGTCTGTGTTCCCAATACATGGTTGGGGGCACAGCAGCAACCAAGAGGATCCGGCTTACCGCCCATAGACTTAGGGGGAAGCTACTATTGGGGACCGAGCTGCTGCTCCACAATCCACCTGAGGGAAAGACAGAGAATCAGCCTGAAAGGACACATAGTTGGAGTGAGGAGTCTAAGAGTGACAACCTGGCTGCAGTGGGTTCAAGTGTACCGGAGTCAACTGACTAAAGCTGTGGAAACTGTATTGTACCGTGCACTGTTTGACTGAAGAATTGGAGAAGTAAACTCGGGTGAACCCTGCTTCGGTATCTGTGTCTGATTTCAGGTATAAAGAACTGACAATCTTCCATTTGACCCTGTCAGGAGCTGTCCCGACCCCCGGCGGGCTAATCCACCTTCCTGCAACATCTATAACAACCATCACAGACTTTAATTACCACTGCCCCGGGGAACCAGGCTCTACCTGCGAGGAGCCGTTCCATCTAAAGCTGCCAAACATCATCCCCGGAGGTTCTGCAGCAGCGGTGGTCCCATTACTGACCACAACCCGTGGGTGGCGTCACGACAAACCAAATCCCCTGTAAATAATACACCCCATTTTATTGTGCGAACCCGGGACACGGTCCGGACCAGGACCGCCGTGACATCCCCAGCAGTACCCCGGTCCGGCACTGAGTACCCCGTCCCAGTGGGCTCCACACCAGCACCTGGTGCGCACACAGGAAGCAGTCTCAGGGTGATGACATAATCACCCTGAGACTGACCTCCTGCGCACGCGCCGGCAGGAGGCAGAGCGGCATTGCGGCACCAGCAGGCAGACCAGGAAGAACACTCTGCCTGCTTTGCCGCTGCAGAGAGGGCGCAGCTATCGCTAATGATATTGGCAGTGCTGCCGATATTATTAGCGATATTACAGCCCTGGGGGGGCCCAGGGTGGTATGGGTGCAGGGCTTGCGAGCGTGGCCAACACGACCCAGGGCCCACCGGGGGTTCTCTCTATCCTCCGGTGGGTCAGCCCACCTCGAAATACATGAATAGAGAGATCTTAGAAAAAGGAGTTAGAATATGATAGCAGTTACATATGGAATTTTGCCCTGACAAATTTCCTTTAAAACAGTGAAAAAAATGCAATTCCAGAATTGTTTTTGGATTATATTTTTACCCTATTGATTATATGATAATAAAAATAATAACCTAGAAACAGTATTCTCCAGGTTGGTACAACTACATTGATACCAAAGCTACTTTTTTTTTTTTTAGAAGATAGAAAATCCAAATTTTGTACAAGAAAAGCATTTTGGTTTGCATCACCATTTTTTAAGATCCATTGCATTTACCTCAGATGCACATACAGTTGAAAACCACCATCTTCCTGCCCTTCCCGTTATCTAGAGATCCCGCCGGTCTTAGATAAGTGGATAACACAGTGATGTAACTGCATTGCACTGAATGTATCATGTGATGGAGCTGCAAGACGCAGTCACTCATCATGGGAGTGGGGATAATTGAGTATAATGGTATTTATTTATTTCCATAAATGAAATGGAGGGCAATATAAGGTCCAAAGAGGGGGATGAAATGGAGACAGAGAGGGACTTATACTACATGGAGCCAAGAGGGAGACATTATACTACATGGGAGCCACAGAGTGAATATTATACCACAGGGGGTCAGAGCATGGGTACATTATACTTCATGGAGATTATTTTTAATGGGAGTCCACAATTTTTGATGTTCGATGTATTAAGGCATAAAATGTGAATGCTATTACTGTAACGGAACATATGCATTAGTACTCGATGAAGACCATTTGGAAGCAAGCATTTCTACTGTGAAAGAGTCATAAAGGACATCACTAAGGTAAAATATATTTATGTTGGGGGGCACTGTTATAGTGCAGGGCACCAGGGTGCTACTATGGCACTTTTCTTCTTCATCTGACACAGTTTAGGAGTGAGGGAAAAGTGGGGACATTTCTTTAAATCAAACTTCTATAAATGATAAAATTTTGCGTAGAAGGGTCTCCGCTTCAATGGCATGCCGTTGTCTGCCAACTCCTCACTCCCTCTCCCCGCACCGATGTCAACTGTTACAGCTGAATAAATAGGAGCTACATTAACCTGGTGAGTGCCACCTCATTCCTTCTACAGAAAGTTATCTCATTGTCTTGTTCTCCGGGCGTGCAACACCGGCTCCAAGATGACTAAGGCTGGTTTAACACTTCAGTTTTTTCCCTGATCAGGTTCCATCCGGTTTGTGTGCCAAAACCAGGAGAGGAAACAGGAGAGGAACTTGCAGAGATAAACTATAATTGAAAGATTGACACCTGTTCTGAATTTTGGAGACACTCCTGGTTTTGGCACACAAACCTGATCGAACCTGATCAAGGTAAAAATTGCAGTGTGAAACCAGCATTACAGGTTCATATAGGCAGGACCTGGTCCGTCCATAACTAGTATTCGCTGCTTGGTGCCCAGTTATTAACCTCTTGCTTGCTGAACATCTATAAATGTACGTTACTAGTGATCACCATATTCCGTACAACGCGCTAGCACCATGCATGCAAGGTAAACCTTGTTGTGGGTGGTTAATTACTTTTACTATTAATAGTTATTTATTTATTTACTTGCTGCAGATTATTAGATCATTTTTTTAATCCTAAATTTTGTCTATTTATGGCCACAGTGTGAATGTACTCCTACACATTATACTTTTGCCAACTGGTGAGCCGCCCATTTCTTTGGTATTGCTTTAAAGAGAACCTGTCACCCCCCTTGTGCTTTCCAAAGTGAAAGTACCACTGAATGCAGCATGTTTGCTGCATTCAATAAAGGTGTTTACCATGTCTCTAGCCCTCCTGTACCCTGAAAAAAACACTTTCTAAAGTTCATGGTCCGATGGGTCTGCTCACTGTGTACTGAGATTGCCGCCGACAGGGTCCGCCCCGCCTCCTGTATGTTTATTCCACTTCCTCTTCTTTGTGTCTCCCCTCCCCTTCGGTGCCTGTGCTTGGCATGTGAATTCACGCAGGCACACACCGAGGACATGGTGTGAGTGGGGCCCGGCTGCTGTAACAGTGCATGCTTGTGACACAAGCACCAGAGCCCGCCCTGCATACAGTATAACATTTAATAGGGCTTGCTATGTTACAGCAGCTGAGTTCCAGATGGATCCTGATAAGGTTCATGCTGTTTTGAAATGGGATCTTTCGGAAAATCTGAAAGCCTTACAATTCTTTCTGGAATTTTCTATTATCAAAAGTTTAGCTGGAACAACATCAATTGTCAAACCTCTCACTGATATGACTCAGAAAGGTACAAATTTCTCTAGGTTTTTTGATCCTGCCTGCCAGGCATTTTCTGCTATGATAAATTCCTTTGCCACAGCACCTGTACTTATTCAGCCCGACATCTCTCTATTGTTGAGGTTGATGTGTCTGAGGTAGGAGTTGGGGCCGTATTATCTCAAGGGCCATTTTCTGGTAAATGGCATTCATGTGTCATTTTCTCATAAAATTATTTTTGTCCTAAAGGAACTATGATATTGGCAATAGGGACCTTTTGGCAATTAGGTTGGCTTTTGTCATTGATTGGAGGGGACAGCTCACCCTATCATGGTGATTACCAATCATAAAAATCTGTTGCATTGCCAATCCACATAACGTCTCAATCCTCTACACAAACTAGGTCTTTTTTATTTTCACCAGGTTTAATTTCTTTGTCACTTACTGCCCTGGAGTTAAAAACGTCTGTTCCTATTCAATAAGAGAGGGTGGTTATTTCCACTGTGAGCTGAGACATTGAGGGTAAGGTATTGAAGGCTCAGTGGGATGCTTATGCTACTTGCCCTTCTGGGAAATTATTTTTTCCTTTGTATATGGACCTCAAATTTTTAGGAGAACATCATAACTTGGTTCTTGCAGGTCACCAGGTAGTAAAGAGACCTTTGGCTTCATTGTTCATTGTTTCTGGTAGCCAAAGTTGCAACAGGGTGTGGTCAATGTTTTGTCCAATATGGTGATTTTAGTTGTAGTGGATACGTTTGGCAAAATGGCACACTTCATTGCCTTACCTGCACTTACTAATGTAAAAACCTTCACTCAAGTATTTCTCATTGAGATTGTGAAGCTTCATGAGTTTCCCACCTTGATGGTGTCAGATCGGGGGGCCCAGTTTGTGTGTAAATTTTTGAAGACCATTTATTCTCATATGAGATTCATTTATTCTTTTCCTCAGCATTTCATCGTAAGATTTTAGTGCATAGGTTTTTCACCCTCAGTTCCGTAGTTGCAGTAAAGACGGGTCTTCGTAGGTTCCTGGGAAGGAACGATTTTCTTTGTCATGCTTTTCTGTTTAGCAAGGAGTACAGAACGACATGAAGGTTATATAGAACAGATACAAATGCATGGCTCAGAAAAAATGTTTGTCAGGTCAGAACATGTGTGTGAATTATTATGTATCGCTTTCCACCAGAAATATGAAATTTAAAATTCCTTATTGAAAACTGGGTCCCAGATTCATTAGGCAGTATAAAGTGGTTGCTGTCATTAGCCCTGTGGCGTTTCGCCTTGAGTTTCCACAAATACTTAAAATTCCCAATGTATTTCAAAGATGATTGCTCAAGAAGTTGCATCTTTTGTCCTGTCACCTTAACTGCCTCATCCTGTGATTGTTGAAAGTAATTTGGAATTTCAGGTGGCTATGATTGTTGATTCCCATTTTGTTCACAACTCTCGCCAATACTTGATACGCTGGGAGGGTTATGTTCTGGATGAAAAGATGTGGGTACCAGCTTCAGAAGTAAAAGCTAGTTGGTTACTGCATTCCATTCATGCATCACATCCAGACAAACCTTGCCTTGAGAGTTCAGAGGCTCTTTGTAGAAACGGGAGTTCTGTCATGAGTGTGTAACGGACTGTTTGTACCTTGGGGGATCTGAGATCAGAAGGTCACAGCATTTAATTGATTGGAGACCCTCTTTAGAGCCTGCTCATTTTTTATCCTCACTAGAACTTTATGCAATTCCATTGGTGTTATATAAACTCATTACTTTCTCTCTCCTATGCCAGCTAGAGTTCATTCTATGCTTACCTGTGAAGTTGTTATCTCTACAGAAAGCTTTGATTATCTTTCCAGCTGATGCTGTGGAGTCCCAATCTGAGAAGGATTGGAGTTCTTTTGTTGTATCTTCCTCCCTTGTTTGTCCCCACATCCTTATATTGTCTTGATGGCCTGCTCACTAGTCAGGGCATATCCAAGGTTAGGACCCATCTACGGATGTTAGTGAGCTCATGGATCAGCCACAGTTGAAATAGGTGGTGACCCCACCTTCCTATCCCTAGAGTCTTCCTTTACATCTTCCCTAGTGTATCCCTCTTGTTGCACCGCACGCTGGGTGTTGACGATGGGTAATTGCCGTGTTGACAGGCTGACTTACAGAGTTTTCTGTAATGTCCTTTCTGCAGTTGTAACAGTTCGATTTGGGTCTCGCTACATTTGGGTGTAGTGTAGAGTCTTGTGTAACCATCACATTGTTGTGAGGAGGCTTGGGTGGTGGATTCATCTTTATTCCTCTCGCTTCCTGGAAAAGGGTCTAAATGCCCAAAACTCCAGGACACAGATTTCAGAGCGAGTCATGTAACCAGTACGTTCAAATGTAAAAAAATTTTTTTTCTCTTAGCATTTTTGTATTCCTTCATAGTGATGGGCGAATCCTAAATTACTCGGAATCGCTTGACTCTAGCGATTCCGAGCCCAGGACTCGCTACTCGTTGCGAGTCTAGCGAGTCCAATGTTAATGAATGGGGAAGCGAGTAATAGCGAGTAGTATGAGATTTACAAATCGCAGATGTGTCTCGGAAGCTTCAGCCTGAAGCAATCCTAGTTTTGTCATTTATTTGCATTGGACTCGTTTACTTTGTAAGTAATCGCTGGGAAACTCGCACAGATAAGAGAAGAGTCCTGTCTGCTCTGTGCAGCTCCAGGGTCCTAGAGCCCGCCTGCTGCCTGATGTAGCAGTGCTGAGATTGTTCTCAGTCTGCTCATTCCCTGTGTACAGACAAGAATGTCTGTGCACAGAGATGATGTAGCAGTGCTGAGATTGTTCTCAGTCTGCTCATTCCCTGTGCATAGACATCTATATCTATACACAGGGGATGTAGCAGAGAGGACATCGCGTTTTGGACTGCGTCGGACGGAAGAGGATTTTTTTAATTAAAGATGGAGTCCCTAATGGCTTTTTTTTTTATTTCTAATAAAAAAATTTCTCTGTGTTGTGTTTTTTTTAAAACAATTTAATAGAAATTCATGGCGGTCATGTCTAATATTGGCGTGACCGCCATAAATTTCGGGCTTAGGGCCAGCTGATAATACAAAGCTGGCCCTAACCTCTATTACCCAGCGTGCCACCGCCACCAGGGCCGCTGGAAGAGCGGGGTTCAGCACCAGAGGATGGCGCTTCAATGAACGCGCCATCTTCTGGGGCGGCTGCGGGCTGCAATTTGCAGCGGGGGGTGCCCAGAAAGCTTGGGCATCCCTGCGCTGCGGATTCCAGCCCCCAGCTGCTTAGCTGTACCTGGCTAGACATAGAAATTGTGCGGAGCCCCATGCATTTTTTTGACTCCGACTCCGAGACGACTCCGACTCCGAGACGACTCCGACTCCGACTCCGAGACGACTCCGACTCCGAGACGACTCCGACTCCGAGACGACTCCGACTCCGACTCCGAGACGACTCCGACTCCGACTCCGAGACGACTCCGACTCCGACTCGACTCCGAGACGACTCCGACTCCGAGACGACTCCGACACGACTCCGACTCCGAGACGACTCCGACTCCGAGGCGACTCCGACTCCGAGGCGACTCCGACTCTGAGGCGACTCCGACTCTGAGACTCCGACTCTGAGACTTCGACTCTGAGGAGACTCCGACTCCGAGACTCTGACTCTGAGCCTCTGACTCTGAAATGAATTAAATAATAAAAAAAAAAATGCGTGGGGCTCCGCGCAATTTCTATGTCTAGCCAGGTACAGCTAAGCAGCTGGGGGCTGGAATCCGCAGCGCAGGGATGCCCAAGCTTTCTGGGCACCCCCCGCTGCAAATTGCAGCCCGCAGCCGCCCTAGAAGATGGCGCGTTCATTGAAGCGCCATCCTCTGGCGCTGAACCCCGCTCTTCCAGCGGCCCTGGTGGCGGTGGCACGCTGGGTAATAAAGGGGTTAATACCAGCTTTGTTATACAAGCTGGTATTAAGCCCGAGATTCTTAATGTCAGGCCACGTTTGACCCAGCCACTAAGAATCTCCAATAAAGGGTTAAAAAAACACAACACAGAGAAAATTTTTTATTTGAAATAAAAAAAAAGCCATTAGGGACTCCATCTTTAATTAAAAAAATCCTCTTCCGTCCGACGCAGTCCAAAACGCGATGTCCTCTCTGCTACATCCCCTGTGCATAAATATAGATGTCTATGCACAGGGAATGAGCAGACTGAGAACAATCTTAGCACTGCTACATCATCTCTGTGAGCAGGCGGGCTCTAGGACCCTGAAGCTGCACAGAGAAGACAGCTGGACTCGGCTCGCAAAGAAACAGCAGTTACTTTGCGAGTTTCCCTGCTATCACTGGCACAGTAGCCGAGTCTAATGCAAACAATGGCAATCCTAGTTTTGTCAGCGTTTCTGACAAAACTAGGATTGATATTGATTTGCATTGGACTCGTGCGAGTAATCACTGGGAAACTCGCAGAGTACCGAGTCCTGCGAGTCCCTTACTACTCGCCGAGTAACGAGTCCTAGCGAGTAGATTCGCCCATCCCTATTCCTTCAATCAAAGATACTCAATTGTGTGTTCAATTTGTAAGAGTGCTTTTTCAGATGCAACACCGCTTCATTCATTTCAGTGAGTGCAGGTCAACTGTGTAGGAATATGCCAAAGTGTAATCTCCCATCTGGCATCTGAAACAAAGGACTGAAATGCTGGCATTCATTAGAGATGATTTGATCAATTCATTACCACCTAATAAATAATTTTCCAGCCGGTGGATACGACCCAGTATAATGGCGTAGTTGCAGCTGGTGGATCCCTGGACTGTTTATTTCTGGACCATGTTGGGACGCCAACTGATAAAGCTTTCAATTTTGGTGAGCACTTAAAACATGCACTTCATCTTACCTGTCTGCTTTCCCAATTATATTAGTATCTTACGTGGAGGAAGAAGGACTCTGACACAGGTGATGGTCAATGCAACTTCCTGTTTGTTACATCTTACTTTTACACCCAAGAATACATCACAGAATCAGGGAGGGCTCTGCCCCCAAGAGTCACTCATGATTGAATTGTAGGTCTAGACATGATATCATTAGTCTTAGAATATACTGTAAAAATACCCATATTACCACTAGTGATGGGCGAGGAGTAAATGCTCGGGTGCTCGATGCTCGGGTTGAGCATTCAAAATGCTCGGGTGCTCGACCCGAGCCCAATGTTAACCTATGGGAAACTCGAGCATTATTCCGGCGGCACACCTGGCAGTCTGCAGAAAGCCTAAAAATGTTACAAATGTATAAAAACAGTGCTCACATTACATGGGAACAGCATGGGGAAGACCCCTGTAAGCATTTCTGACTTCCAGGTCACTGCTGTGAACAATGTTGTCTGAGTATTACTTTTACGGACTCACAATAAAACGTACAAAAACTAAACCAAAATGGATTTTCCTGGGGAAAAGGTTAAGGGCTCATAATGACTTGTGAGACAGTGTTGGTGCATTTTTTTTTTTTTTATTACATTAAAGATTTTTGAAAAAAATGGTGTGTGGTCCCCTGTAAATTTGAAGTCCAGCAAAGGCTAAGCAGACAGCTGGGGCTGATGTTAGAAGCCTGGGAATGGGGGGTAATAGCCACAGAGCTTCCCAGACTATTAATATCAGCCCCAGATGAATTGAACAATAATCATACTAATAGAATTTGTACACATGATATTGAGTTGTATGTTTTCAGACATTTTCAGATTATTAGCCATACAGATAGTTAATAGTCAATAATACAATATCAATATCTTTGAATATTTTCACATATTTGATTCCACAACACCTCGCCCTGAGGTGACAGAAATGTTGTATATTTCTCCTGACTAGCTAAGTTGCTTACCTCATGTACAAGGCTTATAGTAGCTTAGATATCCATAGTAATGACCACATATACAGCAAAGTGACAGTTCTTAGTCGTCGTGTCCATGGATACTTAATCTGGTCACTGCAATGCCCTTTGCATAAGGTAAGTAACTTAGTTTATCTGTAGAACTGTATTGAATGTATTGAATTTCTAAGTGGGAGTACCGTATATACTCGAGTATAAGCCGAGTTTTTCAGCATAAAAATTGTGCTGAAAAGTGCCCCCCTTGACTTATACTTGGGTCATACAGTTTGCGTGAGGTGAGGGGCGGTGACTGGGGGCTGGATGAGGCGGGGGACGCTACAGTAGGAGCGGGAGGTCACGTGATCCCTGCTCATTATTGCATCCCCCAGTCCATAAGCGACGGGGGAAACAGAGCATATTACATTACTGTCCCCCCTATCACAGTATTTGCCCCCCATGATGCGCTCATTATAAAATAATAAACTGATCTCACCCTCCGGCAATTCTCTCCTGGCTCCGTGCATCCTCCGTCTGACTTCCTGCTTCTAAAGTCATGTGACCGGCGCCGCGGTGGTGACGTCATCACAGTGAGCCCCGGTCACATGATTACAAGCAGGAAGACCAGAGAGAAAACACACGAAGCCAGGAGAGAATTGCCGGAGGGTGAGATTAGTTTATTATTTTATAGTGAGCGGCAGCATGGGGGGCAAATACTGTGATAGGGGGCTGTACAATGATGGGGCACTGTATACCAGGGAGGGGGGACACTATATAAAAGTGATGGGGGAATGTGTGCAGTGATGGGGGCACTGCATACCAGGGATAGGGGGACTATATACAAGTGATGGGGTGGGGGTGCAATGATGGTGGCACTGCATACCAGGGATGGGGGGATATACACAAGTGATGGGGTGGGGGTGTGTGCAATCATGGGGTGTGTGCAGTGATGGGAGGTGTGCAATGATCGGAGGGTATGTGAAATGATGGGGGCACTGTATACCAAGGCTGGGGGGTTATATACAAGTGATGGGGGGTGCAATTATTGGGGGTATATACAATGATGGGGGTATGTACAATGATGGGGGGCAATATCCAGGGATGGGGTTCTATATACCAGTGATGGGGGTGCTATATACAGTAATAGGGGTATATATCAGATATGGGGGCCTATATACCAGTAATGGGGTTATATACCATTGATGTGGCGCTGTATACAGTAATGAGGCTATAAACCAGTGATGGGGGTGATATATACAGTGATGGGGCTATATACCAGTGATCTGGACCATAAACCAGTAATGGAGGCGCTGTATACAGTAATGGGGCTATGTACCAGTGATGGGGGCTATATACCAGTGATGAGGACTATGTATGTGGCGCCCCACAACGAGTGCGTCACAAGAGGGTATTGCAGCCATAAATGCAGCCGCAATATCCTCTGACTCAGCAATGATCCGGTTAACATAGAGATCCAACCCTACATGCAACACCTAGAACAGAGGGCCAATCATAGGTCCTGGGGGGTGGAGTGTTAGGGTAGTGTAGTAGAACACACACAATAATCTAGACAAAGAAGAAAAATATAGTCTAGAACTCGGAGAAGAAGGGTCTAGGACTAGAACTTGGAGAGGAGCGGGGGCTCCGCACCCGTGCGGGCCCCTGGGCCGTCACCGGTTGGGTGTCAGCACCTGAGGCCTTAACTACCGGGATTGGGCGTTATCTACACGGGTTCCCAAAAGACTCCCGTGCCCACAACTCACAGCCGGTTCACTGGTACCGAAGCTGGCAGCAGTTCACCTCTGCTACGCGAACCAGAAGCGTGGAGGAGCAGCTTTACAGGAGCACCCCACCACCAGCCAACTTCCAGTCGTCTAACCAGCGGTGTACCCACTGAGGGATCCAAGGCTCCCCAAGACATCCAGAACGTACATCATGGATAGGGCATTGAAGCAGCCTCCCCGTACCCGACCTGGTATTCCTGGGCGACACTGGCAACTAAGTAGGTAGAAAGGAGGAACACTGCGGATTTCTAAGGGACACCATCACTGCTGAGTCCACCTGGTCTACTACTCAACCGCTGTATGCCATGTACTGCCTGCTGGTTACAGTAAAGACTTGTTGCAGAGACTTTCTGTGTCCGTGCTTCCTTATGAACTGTCCGTCCGCACTAAAAGGTAACCGCAGCTGCCGCACAACATCTTGAGCAGCTCCAGCCTCCGGGGATCACCGCTCAGCCTGTGGGGAGCGTAACATCTTGCTGCTGTCCATCCCCCGGGGGCTCCGCAGCGTCGGTAGTCCTTACCGAACTACTCATAGGTGGCATCACGAACAACTTAAAAACCCCTTTAATCTGTTCCACCAAGACGTCTTCACTTTTGATCTGCACTACACCGGGCCCCACTACCGGCAGGCGCGGTCCACCCGTGACAAGGAGGAAGGAAGTATCGCCTGTCTAAACCGGAGTCCCGGCCACGGTGAGTCAGAAAATGGCGTCACGAACAGGATACGAGCAGGCCCGTTACCCAACGGGTATATTGTGCTTAAAATGGACTTTATTGTCTACAATTGGACTTTGTTCGTCCCTAAAAGAACTTTCCCGCCTTTTCACCATTGGGCCAAGATGGCGCCCAAGATGGCGTTCCCGCCACAAGAATCCGCCACGTGTAAGCCCAGGAGTGAGTCAACCCCCCCCTCATCGTGGGAGGGCTAAAGACAAAAGACGCCAAACTCTTTGTCCGCCCTGATTGCTCGAATCAACCATGGAGGCAGACCCCAAAGACTTTTCCCAAGATTGGACTACAAAAGCCCAGAGGAAATGGGAGTGTGGGACAGACTTCTTCACCAGCTCTACCAGAATGTTTACCGGTTGAACGGGTGTGGTTTCCCTCCAAGAAGAGAATGGCCAGCACGAGACTCCAAGACCTAATGCGGGAGGTCGAGGCGGAGGCCAGAGCAGCCATAGGCCAACCGGGTCCGGATCCTGCCCTTACCATAGACGGCAGCCCCGACTTCTGGCTAGAGGCTCTACAAGACCTCCGGGTGCGACTACTTGAGACAGTGGAATGGACGATTCGCAGTTGGAGTGCGACCCTAGGCAGGAGACTCCATCATGCGATGCAGCAGAGCCGACCGGGTACAGCTTCTCCAAGCCCAGACGACATCGCCAGTTTTTCAACAGCCTCACCGTCGCCCACCACCTGTCCTGCTTCGTCACCGGAGCCCATAGACTGTATCATTCCTGTGAGGACCACAGCTCGACCCGTTCCAGCGGATGAAACCGCAGCCGACCCCGTTCCAGAGCCGGAGCTTCCAATACGCTCCCACGAAGAAGCTGACACATACCTGGTTCCACCTGCGGAACCCGCGACTAGTTTCTACAATACCGAGACTGTCGCCTGTTTCTCCCCTGAACCGGAGGCCTCCTCTGCAAATACAGAGGCCTACCTGGTGACCGGGATCGAAACACCACTTCCCGCTGCTACAGAAGAAGAGGCAGGCAGCCTGGAAGTCCTGCACAACGACCCCGAGGAGAACTTTGCAGCACAGCCACCCACCGATCCAGAGGATTCCATTCCATCGTCTTCATCAGCCGAGCAGCCCGACGTAGTCATCGAAGGAGAGGTCGAGGAGGATGACGAGGAGACCTACAGTCCAGCTGAGAATCTCTACACCGGGTTCGCCTGGGGAGACACAAGGAACCCTTCTGCCGGGCGATCAGCTCGGGTGCACTGGTCGGGTGCCGCCGCAACAGCATCTTCTCCGGTTCCGTTGAACCGGGCTCCACTCCAGACTGCCCACCAAGCTCGAGCGGTTCAACAACCAGCACGCCGTAGTGACTTTATCCACACGCCGCATCACTCCGACGAAGAGGTACGTCGTATCCGGAGAGACGAGTGGCACACTCGACTGAAAGCCAACATGCAGGCTCGCGCCGAGGCCCGCCGCCAATCTCCATTGCCTGAACAATTCCGTAAAACCGGGTGGGTAAGCACATTTAACTTGTCCACCGGGTGGGGATTCGTAAGGGAGGAGGGTGTGAGTACCGAAGTATTTGTGGGGCGCCGTGATGTGGAATCGCACCTACCGCGAGGTCATCCAAACCGAGACTTGTATAGAGGGGACATAGTAACCTATGAGCGACATATATGCCGTGATGGGTGGTTCGCTATACGAGTCCGGAACACTGCCCTCCATCAGTGACTAAAGTTGTTTGAACTTTGCTACTAAAAGAGACTTCTTCCTGTTTGCACCGTAACACCGCGACTTGGCGGCTACAGCCTGAACTTTTATTCTAAGGACAGCCGACCGCCCGCCGGGTCCGCGCAATGTGTTAACCTGTTTATTTACCTCACTTTTATGCATACAATGACTTGTCATTAATAAAAGTGTATTACCTGTTGTAAAATATAAAATATAAAAATCTCTGTAATGTGAGTAGTGTGACGCTTGGGGACAAGCGTATTCAACCAAGGGGGAGTGTGGCGCCCCGCAACGAGTGCGTCACAAGAGGGTATTGCAGCCATAAATGCAGCCGCAATATCCTCTGACTCAGCAATGATCCGGTTAACATAGAGATCCAACCCTACATGCAACACCTAGAACAGAGGGCCAATCATAGGTCCTGGGAGGTGGAGTGTTAGGGTAGTGTAGTAGAACACACACAATAATCTAGACAAAGAAGAAAAATATAGTCTAGAACTCGGAGAAGAAGGGTCTAGGACTAGAACTTGGAGAGGAGCGGGGGCTCCGCACCCCGTGGGGGCCCCTGGGCCGTCACCGGTCGGGTGTCAGCACCTGAGGCCTTAACTACCGGGATTGGGCGTTATCTACACGGGTTCCCAAAAGACTCCCGTGCCCACAACTCACAGCCGGTTCACTGGTACCGAAGCTGGCAGCAGTTCACCTCTGCTACGCGAACCAGAAGCGTGGAGGAGCAGCTTTACAGGAGCACCCACCACCAGCCAACTTCCAGTCGTCTAACCAGCGGTGTACCCACTGAGGGATCCAAGGCTCCCCAAGACATCCAGAACGTACATCATGGATAGGGCATTGAAGCAGCCTCCCCGTACCCGACCTGGTATTCCTGGGCGACACTGGCAACTAAGTAGGTAGAAAGGAGGAACACTGCGGATTTCTAAGGGACACCATCACTGCTGAGTCCACCTGGTCTACTACTCAACCGCTGTATGCCATGTACTGCCTGCTGGTTACAGTAAAGACCCGTTGCAGAGACTTTCTGTGTCCGTGCTTCCTTATGAACTGTCCGTCCGCACTAAAAGGTAACCGCAGCTGCCGCACAACATCTTGAGCAGCTCCAGCCTCCGGGGATCACCGCTCAGCCTGTGGGGAGCGTAACATCTTGCTGCTGTCCATCCCCCGGGGGCTCCGCAGCGTCGGTAGTCCTTACCGAACTACTCATAGGTGGCGTCACGAACAACTTAAAAACCCCTTTAATCTGTTCCACCAAGACGTCTTCACTTTTGATCTGCACTACACCGGGCCCCACTACCGGCAGGCGCGGTCCACCCGTGACAAGGAGGAAGGAAGCATCGCCTGTCTAAACCGGAGTCCCGGCCACGGTGAGTCATGTACCAGTGATGGTAACATATACCAGGATGGTGGTCTGCTGCATTTTTCACCTAGGCTTATACTCGAGTCAATAGGTTTCCCCAGGTTTTGGGTAAAACTAGGGGCCTCGGCTTATACTCGGGTCGGCTTATACTCGAGTATATACAGTATATCCTAATATTATTAATATTATTAGTAATAATATTACTATTATTAAATTTACTACATATTGGGATAGGCTCTTGGAGATAGGAATATACCTTTAATAACAGAAAATGAAGGTAGTTGAGGAGCAGAGAGTCTAATGTAAAATGACATAATGAGCAGTTTATTTGAAGTATTTATGTTTTGCAAATACTCCATTGTCACTAACCTATTGAAGCAGCTTATGGGGTTTCTCTCACTTGCCTCTTATATATGTGTATTATCTCTGTGTTCATTGTCTGCCTTCTCTGTTCTAATAACTCATACTTCACTCCAGAAGGGTTTCTTCACACACTGGAGGTTAAAAGGTTATTTTTTGTGGCAAATATTCATCTAAGCTTGCTACTGTTCTTTTGAACTAAATGCCCTTTTCTCTTTGCTTGTTTGTGGCTCTGATACTTCTGTCTTGATATTTGTCTTATCTTATCTTAGTCTACTGTCCATAGATCTTATATTCGTTTCATCACTTTCTACTGTGGCTATTATTTTGACCTAGTGTTATGCTTTGTAAGCCTTGCTCTTGTTGTAATATCTCTGCATTCAACTTCCATTTTCTGCTGCTGAACTAGTTGGCTTCTTTCTTTGTGGCCTCCTTCGCATATTTTTTTTCAGCGCTTTAAAAAAAAAAAAGATTTTCATCATTTTTCAAAGTGTTAATATCATCACTGTTAAAAATACCATGGAAAACTATGTTTCAAAAGAGGAATTCGGGTGTGCTGAGCCGCTGGTGAAGAAACTCCAGAAAGCAGATGTATAAGAATCAATTTGCTGTTAATTTTCAACTTGTTTTCAGGTTGCACCAACCACTTCCTCAAGAGAACCACAATCATCATGATAGCAGTTTTTCTGAGGAAGACATTGGTTTGATGTGGAAGCGCCTAAAGAATAAATGTGGCGCCCTGCCAACACAGGTAACCACATATCTCTCTACTGCACAGCTGGGTTTCCACAGCAGGTACCACTACAAACAACACCTTCCACCCCGGCACAGTAGGGGGAGCTCAACCTGCTGCACTTAGGCAGGATCCCCTATAAATACTGCTGCTGGGGGCGGAGTTAGTCAGAGTGTGGCAGACGCTAGAAGAGCAGTAGGAAAGTTCTGGTGCTGGTGCCACGAGTAGGCACAGGCCAGAGACCCAGAGTAGCCTTTCAGCGTCCCACCAGCCTAAGTGGGACTGAAGGCGAGGAGTCTACAAGCAGAAGCAGGGAACAGGTAGCTCCGACTGCGAGTTCGTTCCATAGAGGGAAAGAGAAGCCGGATATTGGGGATCTGCACCAGTGGAGAACTACACGTCCCACAGGAAACCCCTGGGCATAGAGGAAGCTAGAGCTACCCGGTCTCCTGAGAGAGTCAAGGAAAGGGAGCCAGGAACAGTAGGACGCTGCAGTGCCAGAGAAAGGTTGTCCCGGAGACCACACAGGAGGGAAGGAGACACAGACAAGAGAAGAGAGTGGAGGCAAGTCAGGATTCAGCAGACTGTGCTTCAGTGAATACACAGGGAAGGAGGCCTTATACCCACTTGCTGTGGGAGCCCACTGTGCAGCCCGGTTACCCGTCAGTGCTCAGGACAATTTACCTACATTCCACCAGTAAAAGGTAAAGAGACTTTAAGTGTGTGCGTGCATCCTTTCCTATATCTCACCGTGCCCTCAATAGACTTTCATACCCCCACTCACTACCTCAGCTCTGCTATAACTTGCTCACCTCACCAAGCCTGCGGGGACCATACCATCACGGCAGCAATCCCACCGACCTCTGGAGGACTGTAGTGGCGCTGGTGACCTCTCACCAGACACAGCAGGTGGCGTCACGAAGACAAAAACTGTATATAATCCCTGTAAATAACCCCTTTTTCACTGACCGCCAGGGCCACAGCCTCGGGCAGCCATCCGTGACATCCGGGACCGTAACCGAGCCCGAGCCCTGAGTACCCTGCCCTGGGGCGAGTCATAAATTGCCACACTAATCATGGAGTACAGAAAAAGGAGAAGTGAACTAAGGATTTGAGAACTAAAATTCTTGATAAATATCAATAATAAAGGCCCTGTCTCACATAACGATATTGCTAGCAAGATCGTTGTAACTGTGACGTTACAACGATCTCTCCAGCGATGTCGTTATGTGTGACACTTTGCAGCGATCAGGCCCCTGCTTGAGGTCGCTGATCACTGCAAAGTGCTCTGGGTCATTTTTTGATCGTTGGTTTCCCGCTGGTCAGCACGCATCGCTGTGTGTAACAGCAAGTAACCAGCGATCAGTGACCTCACTGGCTGGTAACCATGGTAAACACCGGGTATCTAGGCAGCGCGCGCTGCCTCGGTACCCGGTGTTTACCATGGTTACCAGCGCCCTACCTGCTTAGCACTGCCTGTAAGCAGGGAGAAAGCTGGTAACTATAATAAACACCGGGTATCCAGGCAGCGCGCGCTGTAAGGCAGCACTAAGCAGGGAGGACGCTGACATCGCCTTCAGCGATGTAGGAGGTGGCTCCCATGGCCCTGATCGCTGGGGAGATCTGCCTGTTTGACAGCTCCCCAGCGATCAGGTAAAGACGCTCCAGCGGTCCCAGCAGGTCGTTATCGCTGTCGGGATCGCTGGAGCGGTCGTTATGTGTGACTGGGCCTTTAGTTTCAAGGTTACAAGTCCATCTCCAGAGATCTTGATGTTTCTTGGTCCACGGTGCGCATCAAAATTAAGAAGTTTACAAACCATGGCAGTGTAGCTAATCTCCCTATACATGGAAAGCACAAAAAAATTGATGGAAGATTCCAACGCAGGATAGTCCAGATGGTAGATAAGCAGCCCCAATCAATTTGCAAAGAAATTGAAGCTGTCCTCCATGCTCAGAGTGCAACAGTGTCAGCGTGAACTATCCCTCCACATTTGAATGAAATGATATGGCAGGAGACCCAGGAGGACCCCACTGCTGATATAGAGACATAAAAATGCTAGTTTGCAGTTCGCCAAAATATATGGAAGTAAGCCAAAATCCTTTGGTACAGAGTTCCATAGCCTCACTGCTCTTACAGCAAAGAATCTGTGTCTGTGATTATGATTAAACCTTCTATCCTCAAGATGTAGAGGATGTCCCATGTGCCCATAGCAGGCCTAGGTGTACAAAGATCGTTAGAAAGGTCTCTGTACTGTCCCCTCATTTATTTATACATTGTTATAAGGTTGCCCATAAGCCTTCATTTTTCCAAACTAAATAGCCCCAAGTTTAATAACCTGTCTTGGTATTGCAGACCACCCAGTCATCTATTAATCTTGGTCTTTCTACACCCACTCTTATTCATCTATATCTTTCTTATACACCAGAGACCAGGTGTCATGCATAAACTGGTGTGTGTCTGAATACACAGTGTGACAGTGGCGCCTAGATCAACGGGTGTCTGGCGTACAACTCTACACATAAGGGAACACTGGGGACAAAACAACTATGGTGGGCCCTGTTGTTAGGGAACGGGGTGAAGGATACCTCCTGCACTCACCTGAGGCTGTAACTTGATCTCCCTATCGTCCCTCTACGGGATCTTTCCCGTTGGTGCCGAGCAAGATACCTAGTCCTTCGCTAGCCCTGATTTTATTCCTCATGAGGGAGCTGGCCAGCGAGAGCGCTAGTCCCACCACTGCACTAATACAACATGAAGGGAAGAAAAACATACAGGGATAAATACCAATCAGTTCCTCAACAGCTCCTTCACCCAGGTAGCTTGAAAAGAATGAAATTCAATTATCAGCACTAGCTAATAAGTCATGTGATTCTTTGAAGAAGATGGGAGTGGTCACAGCGTAGCTGTGAATGAACAGACTCTGCAGAGTTTAGTATCACCTGCAAATGTTGAAATTCTACTCTGTGTCCTACAAGGTCATTAATAAGTATATTAAAAAGAAGTGGGCCCAATACTGACCCCTTTGGTACCCCAATGTTAACTGTGACCCAGTCCGAGTGTGTTCCATTAATATCCACCCTTTGATTCCTATCACTAATTTAGTTTTTAACCCAGTTGCGCATATTTTCCCCTATCCCCATTATTTTTATTTCATATGTCTACCTTTTGTGTGGCACCATAACAAAACTTTTGAAAAGTCCACATACACAACGTCCACTGCATTTCCCTGGTCCAGTCCAGAACTTATCTCTTCATAGAAGCTTATCAAATTAGTTTTACAGGACTGATCTCTCATAAGCACATGCTGATAATGGGTCATGAGGTTATTCTTCTTGAGATACTCCAGTATAGCATCTCTTATGGTACCTTTACACTCCGCTACAGGATGGTGGAAACAACCGGGTGCTTCACGTGCACGAGCACGCACAAACGGTTGAAAACGGTACCCGCACCACCTTTACACGCCGCAACAAGGTGCGCTACGGTAGGTTACATCTATCTCTGGATACACCGCCGGGTGCCACAAGTTACCTTCTGTAGCTCACCTTACCTCATTTACACGCTGATATAACAAGGTAATATGGGCGGAACAAAGGCAGCAGGGACAACACATAGGCGTGCCACAATTGTGGATTACGAGAATTCCGTACGCTGATAGGACAAAGCAATAAAATCATGATTGGGCAGCCAGCACAGGAGGCTGACTAATACATGACGCTCGAGCAATTGTGTAGTGTGACTGGTCAGCTCCTTAAATATGCCGCCCTATGCAGCATCTACCAATCGTAACGCAGGAGCTTCCACCAATGATCGCTGATGGGGCGCGGTATCCCGGAGCCTGTGTCACGCCCCAGGTAGATAGCAAGGTGTCGAAACAACCCTCCTGTTCCTTATTTACACGCCGATACAGGCCGTAACCATCGCCATGAAATCAACCTGTTTTTGAGCTCTGCTCTGAAACAGGTGCCTCAAGTGACGGGTGGCAACAACCGTCTTTACACGCCGCGACCGCAGGTTGATTTGGCGGTGCAAGATACATTTGTCTCATCTACCCAGTTGTTTCCACCATCCTGTAGCGGCGTGTAAAGGTACCTTTAGGAAACCCTCAAGGATTTTACCCACCATAGAGGTTAAACTTACCGACCGATAAATTCCAGTTTTTATCCCCTTTTTGAATATTGGCACCACATATTCTATGCGCCAGTCCTGTGGTCCAAACCTGTTAATATGGAATCAGAGAAGAAAATGAGTCGGTTGACAGGGTAGGGGTTACTCGAATATCAGGACAGGTTGCTACTTCAGTGGGGATCACGGCTGGTCGGGTCCCAGTCCCGTACCCTGGACACTCAATGGCTGAGGGGAAAACTATTTGACATGGGGGATTATTATACGTGACGCCACCTGTGGTACCTGGTAATGTAGTTACCAGCACTGCAGCCGGCCGCTGAGGTGATGGTGATGCAGGTTTGGGTAGTACAGCTTCCCACAGGTGTAGCTTTACCTCAGGGCAGTGGGGTGGATGAGGGGAATAGTTTTCCTTGGTTCTGTGTAAGTTCTCCAGGCAGTGGCGGTGAATAAAGGATACCAGACACCAAGTAGCCCAAACAGTTCTTTACTGGTACCAGATGGATCAATAGGTACACGGTACAGTCTAGTTTGCCAGGGAATTTGTTGCCACAGGTGTTGGGGTTTGCCACAGAGTCTGTCAGAGGTGCCTTTCCCACACTTTCTTGGTCCTGTTCCTTTATGGGCTCATTTGGCTAATTACACTCCCACTCTTCAGTCTGATTTCTGGTCCCCGGGTCTGTTGCTTAAAGTCTTTCTCTTACTTGTCAGCGTCTTGAACCCAGCTATGGGACAGAGGTTGGACTACTTTGATGGGTGCTGTGGCACCTTCTTGATAAGGCCCACAGTCTTCCGGTCAGCAGTTTGGGATGAACCCTAACAAACTGCCACGGTTCCAGTTTACCGGTAATGGTCTGGACTCTCAAACCAGTCCTAGAGTGTCCCCCTCGTTGTCTGGGTCACCTCTCAGTTTAGAGGTGCCCTCCTGTCACGCCCGCAGGCTCCCCTGCGACCGTCTCTGCTGCTCTCCTCACACTGTCTGACTGACTTGAGTCAAACTGTCACTGTCACTTATGTCACGTCTCCCACTCTGCTAAGCTCCACCCCCCGGGACCTCCTGAATATACAGTCCCTGGTGCTAGGGTGGCTGTGATTGGGATCTTGTGGTTTTGTATACAGACTCTGTAGCTTCCCCCTCTGCCTGCAACTGTGGAGGCACTACACCTTCTGTTTGGGATGCAGCACCTCCATGTGGCGTTAGAGGGGCGCCACAATTAAAAATAATGGTCTGTCTATGATGGTACTATATGCCTGCAGTAATCTGGGGTTGTATGCCATAAAAGCCCAGGAATTTGTCAACTTTAGTGATTTTTAGATGGCGCTGTACTTCCTGCTGGGTTAAGCAGGTGACATTTAATGGAGAATTTATTTTATCAATGATCATGTCGTCTGTCATGGAATTTTCATGTATAAATAAAGTTGAAAAAAAGGCATTTAGCTAATTGGCTTTTCTCTCATCTTCATCCACCATTTCACCCAGACTATTTTCAAGGGGGCTAACACGATCATTTTTCAGTTTCTTACTATTTACTGTATGTAGTTGAAGAGTATTTTGGAATTATTTTTACTTTCTCTGGTTTAATCTTTGCCGCCTTGATTTACTTTTTACAGAATTCTATAATTATTTAATGCCTCAGCACTACCTACTTTCTTTAATTCTCTAAATATTTTCTTTTTGTCACTTATTGCGCCCCTTACAGCTTTATTAAAGTGAACCTGTCACCTGGAATTAAGGCCCTGACCTATAACTAACTGTCCCTACACCTTCCTAGGTGCTCCCTAACCATCCCTGTCTGTTCTAAATCCGACTTGTAAAGAGTTAGAAAAAAGACTTTAAACTTACAACACGTCGCTCTTTCAGGCGACTGGAAAGGTGGCTCCAGGCTCCATTGTCCCTCCTCGCAGCTTTCTAGCACGCCCTGCTCTTAAATTTGAAATCTCCCGCCCTCTTTTCATGCGATGATGCACCGACCGTTACGTCACATCCGGTCGCGGTGCATTATGGCCTTGATCACGTGATTGGCCGCGGTGCATTATGGGCCTGATCCCATGATCAGCCTGGCTTCAATATGCGCATTGCGCATGCGCGGAGACGGGCTGATCACGTGATCAAGGCCATGATGCACCGCGGCCGATCACGTGATCAGGGCCATAATGCACCACAGCCGGATGTGTCATACAGGCCAATGCATCATCGCACAGCTAGTGATAGGTCAGGGCCTTAATTCCAGGTGACAGGTTCCCTTTAAGCCATAGTGGTTTCCTCCTATTTGTAGCTTGTTTATTCCAATAGGGTATATATTGTGCATAGGTACCATTCAGGATACTAATAAACATCTCCCATTTGCTTTGTGTACAGCAGAAGGATTGGCTAGGCGTCACCTCCTTCCCTTTCCCTAGATTCAGGGATACCTCTCATACCTCATGTGACAGTGTCATTCAAAAGTAAATTAATCAGAAAATGCGAGCTGTTTATGGTGATTGTGTTGATATGAGCACTGTGCTTCATTGAGCCAATAGGTTTAAAAATGGTGAGGCAAGAACATTTGACTTGCGTGACAAAGGAAGAGTTGAACATCCAATGATAGCAACCACTGAGTTAAACATGTAAAACTTTGACAGACTAATTCAGTATGATCGTCGTATCACTCAGAGAGAAATTGCAAGAATAATCAGCATTTCAAAAGAATGTGTAGTTGTCAGGGATGGCGGAGTTATAGCAGGATGGCAGTGATGGGCTAAGGCAAACTGGGAAACCAGTCTGACACTGTAGAGTGGGGTTCCCTAGCTGACCCTGTTTCCAGAATTATCTCTAAAAGTGAGGATGCCTGGGCCACCACCTTTGCCCTGCTCCTGACCAGCCCTGTGCTAACACCCCCTCCACACAGGCATAGAAACAGTAACTCCTCCAAGATGACTCTAACAAAGGAATACACTTCTGGAAGGCTTCAGCAAACTGCACAGTGTCCAAACAGGTCAAGGTCAGAGTAGGGACTGAACTCTTTCAATGACACCAACTGAAGGGTAAAGGGATTAAATAAAGGCTGAGGGAGTGGACAACCACATCACTGGACACACCCAGAAGCAGCTCACCTGAGGAGCCACACCCAGATCATGGACAGCAATACTGCAACAGCTACTGACATTAACTGAAAAGGCACCAACAGAAATAAACACATTAAAACACTGCAGAGCACTTCCCGGAGACTGAAGAGCAGACAACACATGACAGTAGGTCACATTATTACTTTGCTTAGTTATCGGAAGATCTATGTACAATGGGTACCCCAGATGACAATGCCAGACCACACACTTCCCATCCCACCACAGCAGAACTCCAGAGACTGAAGCTCACCACTGTACAGCATCCTCCATACATTCCAGATTTGGCGCTGTGTGACTTCCATATGTTCCCAATAATGAAAGAAGATCTACGGGGACATTAGTATTCATCTGATGAAGATGATTTATCAGTTGAGGGAACTGTAAAAAGCTGGTAGCGGAAGCAGAGAGTCGACTTCTTCTGTGACGGCTTGAGAAAACTAGTTCATTATTAGTAGAAGTGTATCCAATTGTCTGGTTATTATATGGAAAAGTTAATATTGCTAATTAAAACATTGAAACCCAAGTTACGAAGGAGGAGGCATTACTTTTCATTCAACTCTCGCATAAGGCACACTAAATTTTCTGAACCTCTATTTTAAAAAAATCTGTGATCATTATGGTTATGTAAGTCATGCAACACCATTTACCTCTGTATAATTATCAGATTTTTACATCAAAATGTATATACAATATTACTTACACACATATAATAGAAAAGGCCATCTTTTCGTTTGTAGTGCTACATTTTTGCTGTATAAAATGTTATTTCAATCTTCAGAATTAAGAATGTATTCATTTATAATATAGGTTTTATTTATATATAAAATAGTTTCTAAAACATCCTACTATATCAATTGATGCATTGCAAAGTAATAAAGTACTGATTTAAAACCCTTGAAAATAATTATAAATTGACAGTAGTGAACTGTGTAATGAGATGTCAGCACCTTGGACAGCATATGTCTAATTACAGAAATTTGACTAGATCACTATATAGCATTTAGAGTTTTCTCTCGATAACAGTTGCCTCAATATAAAACACTAGATGTGGGCCCAATGCTATCGCATCAGGAGGGCAGTGACGTCATGATGAGAGTGGGCACTTACAGGGGCACCTGTGTGCTCTGTCTGTCTCTCTCTCCCCTTACAGGGGTCCATAGAGCTCTTTGTCTCTGCCCCCCCCCTCTGACAAGGCACCATAGTGCGCTTTGTCTTTTCCCCCCATGGGCTATTTCTCTCCCCCTGTGTGCTGTCTCTCCTCCTGTGCTCTGTCTCTCCAACCCTGTACACTCTCTCCCCTGTGCTGTGTCTGTCCCATCCTGTGCACTCTCCCCCGTGCAGTCACTGTATATAGAGCATCAGTCACTGTACAGAGCACATCAGTCATTGTATATAGGGCATCAGGGACTGTATACAGAACATGGCCTGCTAAAGCAAAGCTAGAAAACATAGATATAAAAATATTTGGCACATCGGGTGCATATAAGCATCACATACAGAGATACTACAGTGCATAAAATGCTAAATTTCTATAAGAACCGTGCATTTTCAGAGAAAACATAATATGTGCTGATGGTTAATTTATACTAAGACATTTTGAGCACAAATCTGTGAGATAATCTGATACCACACAAGAGCAGAAGACTAAGCAATGTTAATCATTTATGAGAATAAAAATTTTAAACTGTAGTATATATAATTTTTAAATGTTTTAAAATTAAAGATGTCCTTATGAAGGTTAGCTACCTATATGGACCCTAAGGTCCTATGAATGCTGGATTATAGCACTGTACATGCAGTATAAAAGATAATTGGTGTTCGTAAAACATGATGATTAAAGGGATTGTCCCAGGAACAAAGTACATTTTAATTAATAGATCTCAGAATCATAATAACTTTAACAACCAGATGTGTTAAAAAATATTTCCTGGGCTGAGAGAATCTTTTAAAATTTGCCCATACTGAGTAGAGTATTGTATGATAATGGCTGTGTCTGGCCATATCGTAACATGGCCAATAGTGATGACCGGGTGTAATCGTTACTATTCGCACGAACATGCAAGTGTTAAAAAGTACTCGTAACGAATACTACGCCGTTGCTCATCACTAATGGTCAGCAAATCTCTCAACTCCTAGGAAGGAAGCAATAAAGAGTAAACAATCATGTTATCATGAAGTCAGAGTTGACTCTTTCTGTGAGATAAAACATTTCCCTGTTGTTCTGGCTGTATACCCTATTTTGATTTGTCTCCCAGCATGCTTTGCAACCCAGAACTCTTGTCTTTTACACTTGGCTTATTTCTGTGCCCTAATTTAAATGGGGTTTTTCTGTTCTAAAGAGGTGTCCCTTATGACAATTATTTGCTGTTTTTGCGAAAAGTATTTTTCAGGTAATCTTTCAGCAAATATTTGACAATTTCAGTAAAAATTTGGTTCTTCCTTTCAGCTATCCCATTTTATTCTGGTATTTATGGAACCATATTATGATGCTCTCTCCCCTATGTTGTTCTAGCTAGTATTTAACTTGGTATCCCGTGAATTCACCTTCTTTATTTTTTTTTTTAAGTATGAGAGGTTTTCATAAAAAATTTTTTGTCTTTGTTACATATTCTTTGACCTTTTATTATCTAAGTGACTGAATGCTAAATATTAATAAACACCTATTGCCTCCTGGTCTAGGCAGTTTAACAGGACCACATAAGTCATTGAGTAGAAGATCAAGCAGTCGAGCAACCATTGGTCTTGTTTTCTCTAGTAATTTATATGCCTACCTTGGAGTTAATATATGCATCATTTAGACATTTGAATACTTTAAGTTGTTTTATTTGATTCTTAAAGTGTAAAAACAATTATTGTATGCATGTGTGCAGCATTTCACCTGTTTACTTACTGCATTGATAAGATGTAAATGCTTTTCTGCTTTGATATGAGCTTTCATCGGCTTTTCATCCATGGTAATATATTAGTCACATTTAAAATTTTTTGTGAATCCTTTTGATGGCAATAGCAGGGGCATAACATAGTCCATAGAGGGTGCTATTGCGACCAGGCCCATGTGGAATGAGGGTTGCTAACGCCAGCAACTATTTCAATTGGATGTGCTTCCTAGGACACACATGTGGAGACATGGGGGTCAGTGGGTGTTCTCATCCGCTAGCTCAGCCACCTTACAAAAGACAACATGGACCAGGGCTCATCCCAGCGCCCGAGCTCCTTACCCGTGGGCAGAACACTACTCAGACAACACAGGGTAGGGAACCACAATATTAAGGCTTTATTGGATCCACAAACAGTTAACAGCATATAACACATAACCAGCAAAACACAAAATGTAACAGGCAACAGAGTCTCACCCTCCGCTGGCTCACCAGGGAATTTCAAGATTCTGATGTGGACAGGGTTTCTTCCTTTGATATCCCAGCCGAATCCTAGCATTCGATGCTGAAGTACATGTGGTGATATAATCTAGATTCTGAACCCCTTGGTCGATATCGATGTGCCTAGGCCTGGGATTATGCCAATCAGATCCGTAGATCCTAGATTAGCAGCATGTATCAAGTCTCGTGCACCTCTAGTCAGGACCAAGATCCCTAGACTGAGGCCACAAAACAAATCACACTGGTTAATGAACAGGTCTCCTTATATCCCCCTGACCACTCATTGCAGGATATTGTGGACTTCACGATTGGTGGAATAAGACTGATCTCATTGGCTGGGTTTCAAGCTGCCTGGACAATGTTCATTTAAATGATGTGGGCAGAGAGGGGCCAAAGAGAAGCCCATCCAGTTTGCCATCCGTAACAACAAACAATGGTGGCTGAAGTAATTTACATAGAATCAGCAATACACGTCTTTGGAGAATAAAAGGTTCACATCCTTATCTGTCTTTCAGTCTCCTACCTCCTCTGACAAAGTGGGGAGATAATTACATTGCAAATGTTAAACACTACCAGGCATCTACAAGACTTGTAGGAACAATGAATGGCCGATCACAAGGTAGCAAATGAAATAAAAATATTGTCTGTACACACGTTACACACTACCAGGTATTTACAACACTTGTAGGAACAATGAGTGGCTGATCACAAGGTTGCAAACGAAATACAAATATTGTCTGTCTACATAAGAAACCATCATAAATGATACAATAAAAGAGTCCATGTTGTCACAAAACATTCAGTTCAAATGTATTGCGGAGCAGAGACCTGCCAGCTACCTGCACTGCAATACACACTGCTGTCAAATCAGAGGCCAGCAGTTGACTTTGGTGTGCCAGTCATAGACAGCATGGCACAAAGCAGTGACATCATGCATTGCCCATAGCTGGAATGCTGCAGTCAGCTGCTGACCTGTCACAAGCTATGGTAGAGTGGTCAATGTGTGATTGCACTGTGAGTATGAAAAGTATTCACACTCATAAATTTTTCACTCTTTGTTTCATTGCAGCCATTTGGTAAATTAAAAAAAAGTTAATTTTTTTCACATTAATGTATACTCTGCACCCCATCTTGACTGAAAAAACAGAAATTTAGACATTTTTGCAAATGTAATAAAAAAGAAAACTGAAATTACATGGTCTTAACTATTCAGACCCTTTGCTCAGACACTCATATTTAAGTCACATGCTGTCCATTTCCATGTGATCCTCCTTGAGATAGTTCTACTCCTTCATTGGAGTCCAACTGTGTTTAATTAAACTGATAGGACTTGATTTGGAAAGGCACACACCTGTCTATATAAGGCCTCACAGCTCATAGTGCATGTCAGACCAAATGAGAATCATGAGGTCAAAGGAACTGCCCAAGGAGCTCAGAGACAGAATTGTGGCAAGACACAGATCTGGCCAAGGCTACAAAAGAATTTCTGCAGTACTCAAGGTTCCTAAGAGCTCAGTGGCTTTCATAATCCTTAAATGGAAGAAGTTTGGGACCACAAGAAGTCTTCCTAGACCTGGCCGTCCAGCCAAACTGAGCAATTGTAGGAAAAGAGTCTTGATGAGAGAGGTACAGAAGAATCCCAAGATCACTGAGGCTGAGCTCCAGAGATGCAGTAGGGAGCTGGGAAAAGTGCCACAAAGACAACCATCACTGCAGCCCTCCACCAGTCAGGCCTTTATGGCAGAGTTGCCCAATGGAAGCCTCTCCTTAGTGTAAGACATATGAAAGCCCGCATAGAGTTTGCAAAAAAACACATAAAGGACTCCCAGATTATGAGAAATGAGATTCTCTGGTCTAATGAGACAAAGATAGAACTTTTTGGTGATAATTCTAAGCAGTATGTGTGAAGAAAACCAGGCACTGCTCATCACCTGCTTAATATGATCCCAACAGGAAAACACGGTGGTGGCAGCATCATGCTATAAGGGTGTTTTTCAGCTGCAGAGACAGGATAACAGGTTGCAATTGAAGGAAACATGAATGCGGCCAAGTACAGAGATATCCTGGATGAAAATCTCTTCCAAAATTCTCTGGACCTCAGACTTGGCCAAAGGTTTACCTTCCAACAAGACAATGACCCTAAGCACACAGCTAAAATAACAAAGGAGTGGCTTCAGAACAATTTTGTAACCATTCTAGACTGGCCCAGCCAGAGCCCTGACCTGAACCTATTTGAGCATCTCTGGAGAGACCTGAAAATGGCTGTCCACCAACGTTCATCATCCAACCTGATGGAACTGGAGAGGATCTGCAAGGAAAAAATGGCAGAGGATCCCCAAGTCCAAGTGTGAAAAACTTGTTGAATCATTCCCAAGAAGACTCATGGCTATACTAGCTCAAAAGGGTGCTTCTACTCAATATTGAGCAAAAGGTCTGAATACTTACGACCATCTGATATTTCAGTTTTTCTTTTTTAATAAATTTGCAAAAATTTCTACATTTCTGTTTATTTAAGTCAAGATGGGGTGCAGAGTGTACATAATGAGAAAAAAAATGAACTTTTTTGAATTTACCAAATAGCTGCAATGAAACAAAGAGTGAAAAATTTTAAGGGGTCTTAATACTTTCCATACCCACTGTATATCTGGATAATATCTTGGTTAATTCAACTGTTATTAAATTACACATCCCGAATGTATGTACAGTATTTTAGTTGAGTTTAAACTTTCTGCGTTATATTCTTTCCACTAAAGGTTTCCAAGTGTACACCTTAATCTTTTAATGACCAATGATAGACACAGCACATCATGAGCGGCTTTCAGTTTTATCAACTTAACATGCTATGTCCATCCTGTCTTTAAACTGTCCCTGTGTGAAAACACACAGTGATAGCTCTGTGCTGACAGCTGTCACTGACAGTTGACCAGCATGGATAGAGGTGAGGGGACCTATTCCATTGGTCCTTGTACTCAGATCGCTGTGATCAGTCAGTCAATCTGTCTAACCGATCACAGCATGATCATGTAAGAGGTGCTAAAATATCAGCATCTCCCTGCACGATCACCACAGGAGTTTGGCACAGCTGACAGCCAAGCTCCTGCTGTAGCAGCCAGGGATGGTGCCAGCTCTCCACTGGCTGATTAACCCTCCAGGTGCCGCAATCAAGAGCAATCATAACATTTGAAAGGTTGTGAGAGGGAGGGAGCTCCATATGTCACCTCTTTCAGCACACCCATGACAAAATCATGGAAAGATGATGGTTGTCATCAGGGGCATAACGATCACGATGTCAAAGGTTGTGACCATGAAAGGGGCCCGTCGACTCCAGCACTTATTTCAGCTGGGTGTGCATCTAAGGATGCACATCCAGTTGACATGCATCGCAGTGTAGAGACCTGTTGGGTAGAGATAAGTGATCTTTTTCAAGCTCAGATTTGGTAAAGTTTGAGGAATGGGCATATGTTCGCCAAACTTCTGAAACCCATTCAAATCAATGGGAGGCAAAATCAAGGGCATAGAAAACACCTTCAAAGGGGCCCAAAAGCTGACAAAACAACTCAAATTAGGGAAGACATCAAGAAAAGTGCCATCTATTCCCCAGAGTTAACATGTTTATCATGATGTATTATGGATGCTGGTACAATTCCTGGCCCAGCATTTCAAGTTTCAGGTGTAGGCATTGTGCTCTGAGAGACCTGCTAAATTCATGAAACACACAACAAAGACACCACAAGAAGAGTCTCAATATTTCAAAACATTAGGGCCAGATACCACCAAAGAGACATTAATTGACCCAGAACAAAACTTGTAGAATGGCACAGCAGGTATGCATGGTACAGGGTCCGGAACAGGGCCTGACCTAGCATTTCAAGGTTAAACATTTATTAGGAACAGGAGGATGAATGACAGGTGTAAGACTGTTGGGCAGAGTGCCCTCAAACCTTATTAAAAAGCTCCAAAATATGTGATGCTCCGCCACACTCAGGCGGTGTTGGTATATGCAACAGTTGTGGACTTCGTTTGTGTGAAGGAGGACTTTATGCTATGATAGATGGCAATGTTATGTAAACTTTTCCTTGCTTACTGTATTGTAAAAGAAAAAGTCTCTCTTGTACTTTCAGTTTTGTTACTTCTTCCTGGTGCAGTACTGAGTGACCATGCATTTTTCCCTTACCTCCTGTTCTGAGAAGTAAAAGCTTGTTATCCCATATCATCTGCTCTGTGAAGTTTCTACTGCAACAGTGTATATCCAAAAGCTGTGCAACAAGTTATAGGCCTAGGCACCAAAGAGCCCAGGCACTGAAGATCCCAGGCACCGAGGATCTTAAGCACCGAGGATACCAGGCACCGGCACCGAGAACCCCAGACACCCAGGACACCGGAACTCTCAGCAAGACCCTGGCAAATGCAGATGAATTCTTCAGTACAATTCTCTACAAACAAGTAAGACAAGTTAAAGATGACGAGTAGCACAGAGCTAAAACTCACAGTAGCTAAGCTGAATAATGAGAACTATCAGTTATGGAAGTTCAAAGTAGAGATGTTATTGTCTAAAGATGATTCACGGGAAGTAATCACTACAGATAGACCTAATGAAGATAATCAGACATAGGATAAGAAATAAGAAAAATAGAGAAGCAAGAGTTACCAGCTTATTAGTGAATGATTCTCAATTAATCCACATAAGGAATGAAGATACAGCAAAGGGAATGTGGGAAGCACTAAGAATTACATCAAAGACCCAGATTAAATCACAAGTTATTTCTGCTAAGAAAGCTTTACAGTATGAAACTAAGTGCAGACAATGACATGCAGAAGCATATATTCTCTATGATGGAAGTGATATCACAGCTGAGATCAATTGGTGAAGATATTAAGGAAAGCCATGTAGCAGCAATATAATTGTGCAGTTTACCAGATTCATATAATGCTAGACACTGATACCAGTGTTTAATTAGCAGCTTCATTAACAGGACTGAGAGCAGCATAAGATTGTATATGTATGACATGGGTTCAACACCCGTATGCTAGCACCTTTCCTCACTCTAGTAGTCAGATATAAGATATTGCCCTCTGGTATCAGTCTCTAGCATGCCTAAGGGGTTAACCTCTTTTCCCAAGGCACCAATTATATATTCAAAGCACCTGTCTTTAGCTATAAGACTGCAAATCCATTATTCTCTGGTATCAGCCGATGAGGAAAAGCCCAGAAATACACCAGGCAGTTACATTAGTGTTAGGACCCAGTTAACGGAGATCGCCTCACCGTGGCAACTAGGTGAATTATCGATTTGGCCATTTCCATAATACCAAGTATCTCTACTTTTTCATTTTCAATTTTCTCTATTTAGAAATAAGTCTGTGTCAAGTGCAACTATTTATATTTGAAATAGAATTGAGTTTAGTTAGCACCTTCATTGACAGGACTGAGTGCAGCATAATATTGGACAAGGAATGCTAAACTGTTCTAACAAGTTTGTGCATGATTCAAAATTACTTGTACAGGATGTGTTATATGTTCCAGGATTAGAAGGTGGATTGTTATCTGTAAAACATCTAACAGCTAAAGGACTTACTGTAAAATTCAAAGATGATTAATGTACAATCCTAGCAGGAAAAAAGATAATAACCAATGTCAAGGCATATGAACAATTATATTATCTAGACACATTAAAGTAACAGATGAAGTTGTGTACACATGATCACAAGAATTGTATTCACATCTGGCATAGACGTCTAGGACACAGACATCCTGAAAGTATAATGGTGCTACAAAGGAAAGATTTGACAAAGGATCTATTGATATCTGATTGCTCAATTACTGTAAAGGCCCAGTTACACACACAGATAATTGTGCAGAAATTGTTTGCAGATCTCTGGTTGCAGTGAAATCATGAACACATTGTTCCATTTGTACACGGCCACAAAATAGAACAATGTGTCCATGATTTCACTGCAACACACAGATTTGTGAACAATCTCTGCACAATTATCTGTGTGTGTAACTGGGCCTTTAGTAACCCAAGTAACCGTTGCTTAAGTTTGCTTCATAAATCAATAGTGCATATGAAAACATGCAACTTTAAATTATATTGTATCAGACAAATGTGCTTCTTTCTCTACCAGAATTTATCATTCTCAAAATGTTCAATTCTGAGGTAAACCTGTGAAGACAGACTTTCCAATAACTGAGATGGGGATGGCATTTGTTAAGGAGTACTCAATTTGAGGACAGGCTTCCCTTAAGGCCCAGTTACACACACAGATAATTGTGCAGAGATTGTTGGAAGATCTCTGGTTGCAGTGAAATCATTGACACATTGTTCCATTTGTACACGGCCACAAAATGGAACAATGTGTCCATGATTTCATTGCAACCAGAGATCTGCGAACAATCTCTGCACAATTATCTGTGTGTAACTGGGCCTTAAGATGTGAATGTTGTATAAAATCTAAAGCCACAAGGATATCTATTCCTAAAACAGTGAAGCGAAAAGCACAAGACCACTTGATTTGGTGCATACTGACGTATGTTGACCCATGAAAGTGACTACATCAGGAGGCAATAGATATATGGTGACTTTTATAGATGATTACTTAAGATACACAGTCACATAATTGATCAAAAACAAAAGCAAAGTTTTCAATAAACTAGTAGACAACATGACAAGGTCAAATAACAAGTTTCAGAGGAAGCCAATTTTCATTAGAAGTGATAATGGAGGTGAATGTACAGGACACAAAATAGAAAACTACTTAAGACAAAATGGTAAAGAGCATCAAAAAACTGTTCCATACACAACTGAACAAAATGGAGTAGCAGAAAGGGAAAACAGAACTCTGACTGAAATGACAAGGTGTATGCTGACAGATTCCAAACCACCAGAGAAATATTGGGGTGAAGCAGCAATGACAGATACATATCTACAAATCTGATTTTTTCTAGAAAACTGAAAAAAAACATATGAACTGTGGCAAGTTATGAAACCAAGTATGAATCGTTTAAGAGTTTTTGGTTGTAAAGTTTTTGTATTCATTCCAACAGAAAAACGTTCCAAACTTCAAAATAGGTCCATAGAAGGAATATTTGTTGGATATAGTGAAAATTGTAAAGGATATGGAATCCTAGAAACCAAAACAGACAGTCACAGTAAGTAACAGTGTGACATTCATTGAGGATCTTCAGTGAAGACACTATGATTTCACTGGAAACAAAAAATGAGAAAAATAGCAGTGAAATAGCTGAAGGAATATCTGATGAAAAAGAAGTTTAAATTGATAAAGAACAGAATACTGAAAGTGAAGAAATACAACTACAAACTGACACAAAACCACAAAGGAAAACCACCAATACGCCTCTCATACAAGGTAAGTACAAGTAATATCTATGAGCCTACCTCTTGGGAAGACATATCTCGACTTCCTAAAGAAGAAGCTAATAAATGGATAGAGGCAACAGAACTAGAAATAAAATCCACGCATGACTCAAAGACATGGACACTAACAGAATTACCAGAAGGAAGAAAAGCTATAGGATGTAAATGGGTTTTTAAAGTAAAGTACTAAACAGATGGCACAGCTGAACGATACCGAGCAAGACTTGTAGCTAAAGGTTATTCTTAAAAATATGGAGAAGACTATGATGAAACATTTGCATCAGTTTTCAAACATAATACAATAAGAACTTTGTTTGCAGTTGCAGCAATGAAACAAATGGAACTGAAACATCTGCATGTAAAGACAGCATTTTTGAATGGAAGTTTAATAGAAGTTATTTGCATGGAACAACCTCCAGGATTCAAAGATGAAAGTAACCCAAACATGGTTTGAAAATTACAGAAAAGTATATACGGTTTAAAACAAGCTGCTAAAGCGTGGAATGATAAAATCACGGAAGTGCTCACAAATGAAAAATTTCAAAGAAGCAAAGCTGATCCTTGCCTGTACGCAAAAAGACCAATGGACAGATGGATCTATATACTCACATTTCTTGATGACATTTTAGTTTGTTTTGAAAAAGAAAGGGATAAAGAAGACATACTACAAATCCTGAATCAAAATTTAGAGATCAAAGACTGGGGAAATGTGAAACAGTACTTACGAATACAGATAGAAAGAGAAGAAAATGGAAGTTTCCTACTTAATCAAAATCACATGATTCAAGACATAACTGAAACATTTGGATTGAAGGATGCAAAACCAGCAAAATCTCCAATGGAAACTAATTATCTTAAAGAGATGAATAGTGAGAAAAACGTGTTATCAAATTTTGAAGAGTACATAATGGCAATAGGAAAATTACTGTATCTAGCGACTGTTACAAGGCCAGACATCACAGCAGCAGTAGGAATTCTGAGTAGAAAAGTGTCCAAGCCTAATAAAGTGGAATGGAGTGCCGTGAAGAGAGTAATACGTTATTTGAAAGGAACTAGCAATGTTAAACTGAAACTGTCTACAATTGATAAATGCATTTTAACTGGATACGTTGATGCAGATTGGGCTGGAGATCCAACTGACAGAAAATCTACCAGTGGCTATCTTTTCTTTCTCTCAGGTGGACCAATTAGTTGGACTAGTAAAAAACAATCAATAGTAATGCTGTCGTCAACAGAAGCAGAATATGTTGCAGCAGCACATGCGAGTCAAGAAGTTCTATGGTTAAGACACTTGTTAACAGACCTAGGACAACCACAGTCGGAACCAACAAAATGAAATGAGGACAATTAAGGATGTCTTGTTGTTGCTCAGATGGAATGAGTTAACTCAAGAACCAAGCACATTGATGTGAAGTATCATTTCTTGAGGGATCATCAGGAACAAGGAATCCTGAAATTAGAATATTGTCCATCTGAAGATATGACAACAGACATTGTCACAAAGGCATTGAATGCTAAAAAACATCAGAGAATAATGAAGAAATTGGGTTGGACCGAATAAGTCCTCACTGTTGAGAAATGGTGTTGGTATATGCAACAGTGGTGGACTTCATTTGTGTGAAGGAGGACTTTATGCTGATCTGACAATAGATGGCGATGTTATGTAAAGTTTTCCTTGGTTACTGTATTGTAAAAGAAAAAAGTCTCTCTTGTACTTTCAGTTTTGTTACTTTTTCCTGGTGCAGTACTGAGTGACTGTGCATTTTTCCTTTACCTCATGTTCTGAGAAGTAAAAGCTTGTTATCCCATATAATCTGCTCTGTGAAGTTTCTACTGCAACAGTGTATATCCAGAAGCTGTGGAACAGGTGGCACAAGTATCAGCTTCATGGACTGGAAGAAGGATTCAGATGTCCGTGACCTGTATAGGTCTAATGGAAAGGGGGCCCTCATACCTCACACAACTACTCAACTCAATTTTATGCTCCACAACAGTCAGGTGGCACAACTATCGGTTTCATGAAGTATTACTAAAATAATTATTCTGCTGGGTCTGTGAAATGTATAGGTCCAGTGGACAGGGGGCCCTCAAACCCATGCAACCACTCCAGTAAATTTTATACCCCTCCACATTCAGTTGGTATGAATATCAGCTTTATAGACTACTACAAGAAGGATTACAACAAGAAGAAGGATTCAGGTGGGTCAGTGACCAGTATATTCCTGATGGGCATGGGGCCTTCAAACTCATGCAACCGCTCCAGTCAATTAAATGCCCCTCCACATTCAGGTGGTACGAGTATCAGCTTTATGGACTACTACAAGAAGGATTACAACAAGTAGAAGGATTCAGGTGGGTCAGTGAACTGTATATGCCCAGTGGGCACGTGTGGCGCCCCACTGGTTGGAGCGCCATAAGGGGGTACTGCAACCAGACCAGTGTGTGCGGTATCCCAGTGACCAGTGGATGGGGAGTTGATCTGGGGCTTTCATTACGCATTCACACACCTAGAGCCAGGGGGCTAATTGCCTAAACCCATCACAAGGGTAACAGATTCCAGTGGGAGGTTATATAGGTGGGAGTGAATAGTGGAAAAGAAGGAAAGAATGTAGAGACAGACCGTGAGGGAACTTGAAGAAGGAGAACCATGCGAGAGTCGCAGAGGAGGGTACCTGAAAAGCAATGCCAGCCCAGGCAGAAGGGGGAGCCTAAGGGTGGTGGTGAACACACACAGCGCCAGACCGTCCTAATACCCGGTCTGGGGGCATCCCAGTCCGAATAGTGGGGAACCATTTCCGAGAGCAGTACAGGAGAGTTCAACCCTGAGCCGTCAATACCGGAGTGCCATGGTCATTCAGATAGTCAATACCCAGTCTAACACCCATCCCCACCAGGATCTCCGTCCAGGGTTTGAGCCCCTTCTAAAGGGTATTTCCCCCTTAGAAAGAAGGGTGACTTCTAACAACCCGTGGGCCTAATGCAGAACAAGTGGATAACTGCAGGGCCATGCTAAGGAAGTAGGAGCAGCGCAGAGAGAGAGAGAGTGAGGACAGAGGGCGAAGCCGAATCAAACACGTTGAAGGCCACAGAGAGATTTTCTATCCACTGGTAACTACCCCGGCCAGCTACCCGAACTGTGAACTTGTTAATTGCCTGGAGGATATCAGTAAACCAGTACAGAGACTCAGTAACATGTGGTGTGTTATTCTTTCATGCTGTGAGAATTCACCCAGCCTCTCATCTGCAGAGTCACCTCACTGTGCGTGTGACCACGACAACTGGTGCAGCAACTCTACCCTGGAGATTCTGCTCCACCTGCGGGGAGCAAGACCAACTGGCTGCAGTAACATCATTCCCCAGAGGTCTGACAGCAGCGCTGGTGTTTTCATTAGATATCACAGGTGGCGTCACAAACAATACACTTTTATTATTTGCTTTTCTACATTTTTCAGCGACCACCAGGGCCATGGACCCGAGCACCGGCCACCAGTGACAGCAATCAGTATCAGTGCCTGGGTACCGAGTATCCCACAGCCTTGGGGTGGGTCAGCTTTTGGCATCAAGAACAGGATCGAACCAACCCGTAACCAACGGGTATTGTGCGCCTTAGAGACTTTGAAAGTCTACTTTGGGAGTAGACCCTGCTGCCGTTTGTGGCTAGGCAGAAAGCCTACAGCTATTTCATCCAAGAGATGTGAAGAGGTATCTCTCGCTCTCACATTAAATAGCGACTGCGGTGACTGCATCACTGCTAACCGGAAGTGACGCCTGTGCCCGATCACATGACCAGAAATGACACACTGATCACATCCTGCATCATTGCGGGGTGGACCAGCCGTGCCCAGATCTGGTCAAGTGACCACCAGTGTCACATCACCACAGCAACATCGCTACACTGCTCACCAACCGCAACCACCGCTATGCACTACGGCCGCCCAGGACACGTCACTAGGCAACCATGATACACAGCAGCTATATTTACTGCAGACAGTGTGCGGGAGCAACCAGCGTCTGCCAAGATGAGTGTGCTAGCTCCCGAGCCAACATAACCTAGGTACTTGTACCCATGTTTATAGCGAGGTCCATTTTGGATTCGCTTTTATTATGTATATGATTTTAGGGGTCATATTTGTGGTTTCACAGGTCTGCTCACTCTCTATCTGGGATATTTATGGTGTCTGTGATGATCTTCATTGGACCAAAACAAGCATATCAAGATGCTGCTGTTACATTTGGACTCCATACAATGGACTAATATTGAGCCTTAGGCTAGGGTCAGACTTGAGTCTGCCCCTAGCCTGCAGGATCCATCAGAAACTATGCGCTGCCTGTCTATGGATCTCTATGGCAACCGGAAGCTTACCGTAGCCGTCAGCTCCACAGACCGGATATGTGTTTTTGATGAGCGCACAGGAAAACGCTACAAACAGTGTTTCCTGTGCGCTCATCAAAACCGCATATGTGGGGATTGCCTGTGGAGCCGGTGGCTGCGGTAAGCTTCCGGTTGCCATAGAGATCCATAGCCTGGCAGCACATAGCGTTACATGCTGGTAACACTATGCACTGTTCCTGTCAGAAACTAAGTTTCTGACGGACCCTGCCGCCTAGGGGCAGACGCAAGTCTGACCCTAGCCTAAGATATATTGGATAATTGGTTTCCGTGGGTTAGGCAAGTCACCGCCCTGTTGGTAAATCTTAGTCCTGTTGGGTCTTCTGCGGTGTAGTGAGTTAGTCCAGCATGGGAGTCTGGAGGTCACTTGAATCCATAGTTGAGGGACCTCGTGGGATCGATGGGCCTATCGGGTCTCCCGCTGGGTCGGTTGGCTGTAAATTCATCAACCAATCAAGCTGCTTGCTCTGGGGTGTTGGCCTCCCAGTCAGCTACCCATTCTCGTTTTTCTGGGTCCATCTACTCCAGAAGCTGTTCGAGCACTATCACATCCCGGAGGGCAGCAGCGGAGTGGGCAACCCGACCATCGAGCCAGTGGTTACAGTGTCGTCTGAGTTGGCTGCCAAATTTGACATAAGAAAGAAGGGAGGGGAACAAGAGGCGCAATAGTGCCCTATCACTACGACACTAAATGATGAGGTGGTGTAAAATGGATCCACTCACCTGTAGCAGTTGTGAGACCCACAACTGGTTTGAAGGCGTAACATTATTATTTCCAGATGGCTGCTGCTGGACTTCCACCATCCACTCACATGTGGAGACACATCGAATTGCAGGGAAGAAATGGTGTATCACAGTCCGCGCTGCCAAATCCACTCACTCCAAAGGAATACTTTGGAGTGAGTGGATTTGGCAGCGCGGACTGTGATACACCATTTCTTCCCTGCAATTCAAATTTGACATAAGGGACACCCTGGCGAGACATAATCTGGAATTTAGTGCAATATCTCTCAGGGGTTATGGTAAAAAGGGCCAACAGAGTGTCCTTAATAATTCCACAATCAAAGCAGTCCTGTGGCCCAAGTGATCTACCAGTCTCCTGGGCCCGGCCAGGCAAGCTTGTCCACAGGTATTTGGCCCACTCAGCTGTGGGCACCTGTTGCTTACGCATTTGTAGCGCCCCACTGGTCAGGCGTCACAGTTGGGGTACTGCACCCATAAATGAGTGTGCAGTTATCCCTGTCACAGTGGAATGTAGGATTTGTAGGAGGATCCTATCCTAACACTCCCACACACCCACCTAGAATAAATGGTTTTTGGACCATACACTGGGGGGGGGGAGTTAGGGGAAGAGGGGGGGACACACAGTGAGTTTTAGTTTGCACTGAGGAAAGATGGAGCACGGGGAGCCTCAGAGAGAAAGGAGACTTCCAGAGAGGGAGCCTAGAGAGAGAGAGAGAACAGGCAGCCGAGACTGAAGGAGGGGACCCCCCGAGCGTCCATACTCAGGGATGGAACCCTGGTCCATACACCGGAGTGCCGTTCCGAAGACGCGGCACAGGGAGTTCAGCCCCTGAGCTGTAACACCGGTGGTCGTGGGTCCGTCTACCTGCCCTGACTTCCTGTTAGAAAGGAAACCAGTCATACCAGGATAACCCACCAGGGTCGAGATCCAGTGCAGGAGAGAAGAGAGCGGGAAGCTGGGATACTCAGAAAGCACCCCAATCGGGCCTGGTACTAAGCGGGCTGTTCCCGGACAGGCAGTAGCAGCAGGACACGGGTTAGAGACAAGGAAGGCATACCACAGGAGACTCCAGGAGATCCTACAGCCCACTGTGACTAACCGGCCGGCTTTCCTTACTTAATAAAGGCTATTTTCTGTGAACTGTACTACCATCAGCATCGTTCCAGTAAAGTACCCAGGTAGAGTGACAGAGTCTCTGTGTGCAAAGAAAAGAGAAGAGTGAAGGGGCGCTGTGTGGTAACTATGGTCACTTTTAAAGAAGCTGTTATGCGCGATTGCACTAACCAGCTAAGGTTGTGCTAGCCCTGCACAACCCTGGTAAAGAGCTTGTTTGTAGGAGGATCTCTGATCTGTCAGATGGCGTCTTGCAGTGCCCTCTCTCGACAGAAACATCCTCTTCCTGGATGGTCACGTGGTTGCTGCGGTCACATGATTGACTATGTCATCACAGGTAATGTAGTTCACAGGGCTGCAGTGGGCTTAACCGCAGGTCCTTAAGTTGGATTTGATAGATTTTGATTACAACTGTAATTTCTTCATAGCGATTTTGTCCTAAATTAAACTGTCACATTCAAGAGCAGCACCAGCTTCTGCTCCCTCACGCAGAGAGAGATATACCAATGGACAAAATTTTATAAGTCTCAATGGAGCGCTAAGGATGACAGCATAAGGATGTTTGAGAAGAAATTACCAAACCTTTATTAATATTCCTCCTGCAAGCTCCAAGTGGAGCTTGCAGGAGGAATATTAATAAAGGTTTGGTAATTTCTTCTCAAACATCCTTATGCTGTCATCCTTAGCGCTCCATTGAGACTTATAAAATTTTGTCCAGAGTCTCTGTGTGCTTATTCACTGCTGCACTACATTTTGCTTATCTCCATCATCAGCACCTCCATCACTACCGGTGCATCCCTGCCCCGGAGGGCTAGCTCTACCTGCAGGGAGCTGTACCATCTCGGCTGCTGTACCATCGCCTTCTGGAGGTCTGAAGAGGCGCTGGCGCAGCCACCAGATACCACAGGTGGCGTCATGATAAACTTTTACATTTTCATTCCCACTTCAGCTACCCCTTTTTAGTTGACCACTAGGGCCACGGGTCTGGGCAGGCCACCAGTGACATCCCTACCGCAGCAGAGGGCCCAGATACCCGAGTCCCCATACCCTGGGTTAGTCACATTAGCATCCCAAAATTTTGCAAGTGTTCATCTATCTCAGTGCTGGATTCATTAAACACTGGCACATCCCTGTAGCGAAGATGACTTCCTTGGTGGTGGTCTATCATGGTAGGCGCTGGTGGTAAGGAAATTGGAACTCCCAAAACTAATTGCAGAACACCAACCCTCTCTTTTCTTGAAGCATCATGCCCCAATGCAGCCAACAATTGCTTGGCTCGGTCTGCTTAGGACCGGTTTGTCTCCAGATTATCACTGGATCCAGGATGAGACACACAGTTTACATCCTCTGGAAAAACATCGGCAGGGTCCTCATCATCCTCCAAATCATTCTGGGTCTCCCAATGGATCAATTTCTGGATCAAATCTGACCGAGTGTCAGTGTTCCTGTATTCAATCTTTAGCTTCTGGCATAGATCCTGTAGCATCCATTTACTGCTGTGGCCGTATCTCCTCTCTGGTCCTTGTCCCATGGCTGAGCTGGGGGAGTTAAACATGGTAGAATCCGAAATCTGAATGCCTCGCCTATGGCCTGCTGGGTATGCTTATATGCCTCCCTGGTTGTTGAGCCCTTGGTAGGTGTCCTAGGACACCAATACCCTGCAGCTCCCCTGGATAAACCAGACTGAGTAGTATCCCACCACTGCCTCCAATTGTGGAGACACGGGGGTCATAGGGTGCTCTCGTCCACTGGCCCAGCCACCTTTAGTAAGACAGCATGGACCAAGGCTCATCCCAACTGAACACCCAAACTCCTTAAACATGGGCAGAACACTACTCAGACAACACAGGGTGAGGGAACCACAATATTAAGGCTTTATTAGATCCCAAACAGTTAACAGCATATAATACATACCCAGCAAAACATAAAATGTAACAGGAAACAGTTTCTCACCCTTCCGCTGGCTCACCAAGGATTAGAGTATTTGTGCCTCAGAGCTTCCAGGGCTACTCACTCCAAACCAGCAGCACCCCTCTTTTGGCGAGCACCCACCGAGAAAGGAATAATGCCAGATTTAGGAAGCTGACCAGCACAGCAAAGTCTGTAGCTAGGTGACTGGATTGTCCCAACCTGGGTTTCTTCCTTATGTTGTCTTTGATATCCCAGCCGAATCCTAGCATTCAATGCTGAAGTCCATGTAGTATTATAATCCAGGTTCTGATTCCCTCGGGTTATGGCCTGCCAATCGGATCCGCAGATCCTAGATTGGTATTGGTCCCATGTAGCTTAACATGTAGCTTAACACCCCCTGGTCAATAAAGAGTCCTTCTTATATACCCCTGAGCACTCAATTCAGAACATTGGGAACTTCACGATTGGTTTACTAAGACTGTGCTCTCATTGTTTAGATTTCAAGTTGCATACATAATATCCCTAATTTTAACAAGGATCCAATTGGTCATCATAGACTAAAAGTTACAAGATGCGACTCAATAGACATCAATTGTAAAAAAAGAAAATTGAGTCTAGTGCATACCAATACCCTTGGTCCAAAAGTAAGAGAATCCAACTAGCATGTACAAGTGCATAAAGGGGTTTATTAACACTTGTTGAACAAATCAACAGAACAAGACAGTAACAAACAATCATTTAGACCAAATCAACAATACTGTGAGGGCAGACAGATTTGTATACAGACCCATTACTGGGTGATGATGGGGATATAGTAGTGTCATGTACACTAAGATCTTCAGATTACAGGGACAATAGGGCTAACACTTGTAAACAACATGCAAAAAAGTAATAGTAATAGTAAGTCTCTGAGCCATAAAGTGCTTAAATGAGACCGGCTTCAGTTATACACCTCACCCATGTCACACCCAATGGGGGTATACAGAATGTGTCTGGGGCAAAACCCATTTGGCAATAACTGGTTTGAAGCCAAAAGATGCTTTTTTAGGGGAAATTGGTTGATTTGGCAATAACTAGTTTGAGGAAAAAATGGCTTTTTAGTACAAACTCAAGGATTTGAGAATGAATGGTTAGAGGCCAAATACAACCTTTTTAGGGAAAACTGGCTGATTTGGCAACAACTGGTTTGTGGCCAAAAAATGCCTTTTAGTACAAACTGAGTGATGTGGCAATAACTGGTTAGAGGCAAAACACAGCCTTTTTAGGGAAAAATGACTGATTTGGCAATAACTGGTTAGAGGCAAAATATGCCTTTTAAATACAAGCTGACTGGTTTGGCAATAACTTTTTTGAAGCTAAACACAACTTTTTTAGGAGAAAAGGAAAGATTTGAAAATTACTTGCTGTTTGCAAAAAATGTGGCTTTGGCAGTGCACACAGATTTAGGAATCACACGTGTTCTCAGCACAAAATGCCTATGTCAGGATGGACACTCTCACCCTACTATCTAAAAAAGTAATCAAGTAGCTAGCTATTTGTGGAATACGGTTGGAGCATCACAGAGCGGCACCAGCACTGGCCCTGACCATTAACACTCTGAAAATGGTGACGACGGCAAAGGGCCACTTCTTATATGACATATGACTCTGGCAGCCAATGAAACAAGCCAGCCAATGACACAAGCTCTTGTGTCTTCAACTTGTGGTTGTTTTTTCCCCCTTCATTGTTTGCCGGTCCAGAACTTCCACACAGAAAGTGGCGAGGGGGAGACATGGAGTATGACGATATTTTGACCTATCCCCAAACCTACCCTAATAAACACATCCCGCCCACTATCTTACACTGTCAAAACGTAAGAGAAAAGCATGACTTAAACGCAGTAATGATTTTTTTATCCAGTTTACAAACAAAGCCGTGTTTGACGATTCTTTGTGAAATTGCTCGGGTTTCCGATCCCGGACAAAATCTGCAATGTTCGTGCCAAATTTGAAATGGACAAACTTGTTTGGAAAAAGTTTGCTCATCTCTAATCGTAAGTTTTGTTTTTTGCTTCTCTTTTTCAAACCATTTCTTCCAGATGAAGGGTACATTATAGACATAGCAGTATAGATACATCACAGGTTGGTGCAAGAGCCTATATAAGGATATTGATGTTGTGTCTCTATATTGAGCCTTAATGCACTATTGCTTTTGTATTAGCTATATACTAAACGCAAGATTGGGTTTCATTTTGAGACTATAAATGTATCTGTTATCACAACAAAAATCAGATGCATGTGCATGTAAAACATTAGATTGAATTTCACAAGCATGACAGATTTTGTTTCAGTAAATTCTGCACCTGACAATCAGTTCCATTCATCAGGATTAGATTGCTTTGGGTGCAATATATCCTCAAGTTTCATTTAGATCTGTAAGACAATCATAGAAATTTCTGCAATGAAATCTGCAGTGTTGGATTCATAAATTAGATAATCTATATTGTTCATATATTGTATATAAACCTACTTTTCTTGCATGAATATCATATCTAAATTTGCCTTATGAGTGACTATCAACTCCAGAGTTTGCATTAATCAAGTACCGTATATTACCCAGGTATAAATTGATGGATATTATTATAGGGCTTATGAAGGTCCATAAATTCAAGAGGGATACATAGGTATCCAAATCAACTTTAGTAGGAAAATCAGAGAACATTAATCAAATATATTCATACCTAAAATGATAAATGACAATGCATACTATTTGTGGGAGTTCAAATGCACCATCTATAGCCTAAAAAGTGGATATTTTATTAGATAATCTAAAGAATAATTAAGTACAGGCAGAAGTTCATCATTCATTACTGTATTTCGCCTTTTCTCTACTATCTTGCTATAAATAGATGAATATGATTATAAATTAAAGTGAAAAAATCATGATAAAATAGGGGTTAATTCTAGATTGCAATATTTTACAAATAAATTCTTGTATAAATTCGATATATGCCAGAAAGAAAAATCAGGTATACAGTAGCATCATATTTTTAATCCCCGTGCTTTGCATCAGGTGCTTGTAAGAAAGTAAACCATGAAATTGTATGTTATAAGAAACCTTCAGGAAATTTGAAGGAAATGAACCCAGACATTATTTGCAATGAAAGGCATTTTTGGTGAAAGGAAATCTATCCTAAAAATAACAAAAACATATAAGGAATAAATTGCAAGTTTACTTAAAGGGGAATGCTATTCAGATGAGTAAGAATTAATAATCAAGCATAGTGTTTCATACAGGGCTTGTTTTCATGATTTTTTATTACATTTAAATTGCATCTCTATCTGTTCCATACACCTTTTTAAAAACAATTATTACTGAAAATTAAAGGGGTGGACCGAAACTACCGTAACACTAATTTAAACCTAAATGCTATCTATTTAGTGTAATAATCTACCGCATTTTTCGCTTTTTAAGACGCACTTTTGTTCCCCCCAAACTTTGGGGGGGAACGGGGGTGCGTCTTAAAAAGCGCATGTAAAAAAAAAAATATAAAAAATTAAATATTACCAGATAAAGGGGGTTTGTGGGGAGAAGCTGCCCATTGGGGGTGCCGGAGGCAGGTTCCGGTGGGTGGGGGGCACCGGAGCAGCGGAGATGTACCGGCGGCAGCAAGCGGTGGGCGCCGCCATGTTTCTTGTGGTAGCCGGCCGGTAGAGGTAGAGGCTTCAAAATGGCCGCGGGTCTCCATTATGGCCGCGGCCATTTTGTTGAAGCCATTACCGCTGGCTGCAGTGTTAATGAATGCAGCCAGCCACAAAAACATGGCGGCGCCCACCGCTTACTGCCGCCGGTACATCTCTGCTTTCTCTGGTCCTGCAGCTGTGTCCCCCACCCACGAGAACCTCCCTCCGGCACCCCCGCTGAGCAGCTGTACCCCCTCGGTGAGCCATGGGGGTCTGGGGGGGAAGATGGCCATATAGCATAATCAAAGGGTTGGGGATAGGGGGCACATACACAGGATGGGGGGCACATACACAGGATGGGGGGCACATACACAGGATGGGGCCACATACACAGGATGAGGGGCACATACACAGGATGAGGGGCACATACACAGGATGGGGGGCACATACACAGGATGGGGGGCATATATAGAGGATGGGGGCCATATATACAGAATGGGGGCCATATATACAGAATGGGGGGCATATATACCAGGATGAGCAATATACATACCAGGATGGGGACATGTATACGAGGATGACAGACATATGCCAGGATGAGGGATATATATACCAGAATTGGGGGGTTTATGTACCAGGATTAGGGACATATATACTGATTGTAAGACGGACACTGGCATTATAAGACGGACCCCATTTAACATTAAAAACTATTTTTTTTCTCATTTCCTTCACGAAATTTGGGGGTGCGTCTTATAATCCGGTGCGTCTTATAAAGCGAAAAATACGGTAATTGTTTTTCTAATATCCGGTATTAAAAATTTCTTTCGCCCAGAGGTGAGTGTGTACTAGGTGCATGGAGCGGAGCCGTGTGGGTATTAGGTGTATGGAGCGGAGCCGTGTGGGTACTAGGTGTATGGAATGGAGCTGAGTGTGTACGAGGTGTATGGAACGGAGCCGTCTGGGTAATAGGTGTATGGAGCGGAGCCGTGTGTGTACGAGGTGTACAGATCGGAGCCGTGTGTGTACGAGGTGTACAGATCGGAGCCAAGTGTGTACGAGGTGTATGGAGTGGAGCCGTGTGTGCACACGGTGTACGGAGCGGAGCCGAGTGTGAATGAGGTGTATGGAGCAGAGCCGTGTGGGTCTAGGTGTATGGAGCGGAGCCGAGTGTGTACGAGGTGTAGGGTGCGGAGCCGAGTGTGTACTAGGTGTATGGAGTGGAGCCGAGTGGGTACTAGGTGTATGGAGCAGAGCCGTGTGTGTATGAGGTGTATGGAGCGGAGCCGAGTGTGTACGAGGTGTATGGAGCGGAGTCGAGTGTGTACGAGGTGTATGGAGTGGAGCCGAGTGTGTACGAGGTGTATGGAGCAGAGACGAGTGTGTACGAGGTGTACGGAACGGAACCGAATGCTTACAAGGTGTCCGGAGCAGAACTGCATGTGTACGAGGTGTATGGAGCGGAGCTGTATCTGTATGAGGTGTGCGGAGCGTAGCTGCGTGCGTACAAGGTGTATGGAGCAGAGCCGCGTGCATACGAGGTATGTGTACCAGTGGTAGCCCCCCGCAGATTCCGCTCCCGATCCTATAGTCCCAGCCGCCTTTGCTAGCAGCATTCTTCTCCAGTCTCTTCTGCCGCTGTCTGCATTCTGCAGCTCAGCATGGAGGGGCACAATGTTGTCATGACTGTGCTGATATGTGCAGAGCGACCGAAGGAGACCGGAGCAGCAAGAAGAGAGGTGAGGAGAAAGAGAGATCCGGATGACCAGACACTCAGCTTGGCTGCGGTGCCACCCATATGGCAGTGCGGCTCTATTGAACTGATTGCATTATTTGTGCACTTCAGGATGCTTGTGTATATACCAAGAATCCTCAGACGCACAAAAATGCAACATGTTTCATTTGCAGGGGACTTTTAAAAAGCGCAAGGGAACGCAAACGCACCTTAGCCCACTCCTAACAACATGTAATATACTCACTGTCAGAAACAGCTCTTACTGGTTTCAGCAGGCACTGTTCCTGTAAGGCTGATTTCACATAGGCGTTTTTTGAAAGATGCGGCAGTTGCGGTACAAAAACCCCGCATCTGCCGCATTTTCCGCCTTGCGGCTGCACTTGCTACACATTTGCAGCAAGCCCCATGCATTGTCTATGGGGCTTGCGGTAAGTGTGCGGCAATATATATATATATATACATATATATATATATATATATATATATTATAGTCCGCGATATGTACTAAAGGGGGCCCACTGAGACTTCTTCGCCCGGGGCCCCCAGAAACCTGGAGCCAGCCCTGAATGTGATATTCCTCCCCCACCTCCCTCACCTCCCTCCACAGAACCGAGATACAGCAACTCAAAAAGAAAGTACATCAGCCACACAGACACATAGGTCAGCACAGCATGGCTTCCAGGCATACAGTGAGACTCTTATCAGCAACACCACCTGGTGGAAGGAGAGGCTACTTAAAGGCTAGGGGGAGGTCAGTTCAGTTGAGTCACACATTAACCCCTCAACCAGCAGTTGAACCTAAAGGTGCCTTTACACGCTTCAATATCTGGTGGAAATCCTGACGGCGATGTCGCCCTGAAACTATCACCGTCAAATTGCCTCCCAGTTGCGGCGTGTATTTGGGGAATTGGGCGGTGATAAATCGCCTGTCGCCTGGTTCCTGATTTCAGAGCACTGCTCCAAAATCAGAGGCAATCATGAAGGCGAGATTCCCGGCTTTTGCCGTATGATAGGGCGATAGTGATGGAATCTGCGTCGCCTGTTGATTTCCCGTAGGCGTGCCACAGCGTCCTGGAGCCGCACCCTGTCAACAATGATTGGTGGTGGCTACTGTGTTCCCATTGGCTGTCAGTTCACAGGGCGTCATATTTGAAGAGCTGTCACTTCAGCACCACACACATCTTCATCTACACAACCATCCACTAAATCAGTCCAATTACGCACGCATTGAATAGCACAAGCTATGTTGGGTGCGTGTATTTGAAGTTGCACTGTGTCGACTATACAGTCACACATGTCAGCTCAGATGTTGGCCTACATAGCGCACATGGGTGCCATGGGCAACGCACTGCAATCGGATGTGAATTTGGTGACGCTGATGGGTACATTACACTGCTCCCATTCCGCGGATGGCTACGTTGTTAGCGTCCTCAACTTTGGCAGCGCCAGTGTGCGTGGTGACGTAATCACGTTTATTTTCATTACTCCCTGCCTGCCAGGTGCCTGCCCCTCCCCTGCACATAGGAGAACAGTTATGGCCGCCGCGCAGCGCGCTGCCACATGGGGTCTGGCAGAGCTAATGGTTCTGATAGACCTGTGTGACCGTCATGACTACTTGTTTCACCAGCATCACCGGCACCCACAGCTGCCCAAGCACAGTATACTCAGGCGGATCCAGCGGGCCCTGCTCCAGAAACTGGGGGTGGAGAGGACCCGCAAGCAGATGCAGAAGAAAATAGCAGACCTGAAACACAAGTCCCCAGGGCACATTGTGGACATTCGTGCCCGAATTGCCAGGCTGCATGGCAAACACACACATGGAGCAAGCAATGGTGTTTGTGGGAGATGTAGGTACAGTCCAGTACACACTCACAAACATGTGTACACACACATAGTTCAGTTCAGCCATGGCAGCTGTGTAGGCACATATATGCATAGTGTGGTTTGTATGTTCCCGCCATCAGCTACAGACGCACACATAACCATTGTATAGTGTAAGCCACTGTCCTGCACAAAACCGCTCCTGTGTGACGCTTTAGTGCCTCGAAAGTGTGTCGCAGCAGCCACTATTGACGACATGAGCGTGTATTAATCACAAACTCCGATAGACAATGGCGTCATGTATTAGCCAGCCTTCCAGCGCAGGCTGCCCAATCATAACGCTGTTGCGTTGTCCAATGAGCGTGTTTGGGACGCGGTGTGAACCAGTCTGGCACGCCTATATTCTCACCGCACTGAACATGTACACCCACATTCCTTTGGGGATTGCGGCAAGTGAAGCGGCGAGGGAAGTCGACCGGATTGGTTCAACTGTTGGTGAGGCGATTTCCGGGGCGACACATCGCCTTAGGTTGAGGGCAAAATTGCGGCATGTAATGGTGTCATCGGCGATCTGAGGCGAGCATGAAAAATGTGCACGTTAGATCACCTCATATCGCCAGCAAAAATTGCGATGTGTAAAGGTACCCTAAAGGTACCGTCACACACCGCCATATTGCTGGAGATTTGGTTCGCAATTCCCGAATTCAGCGATGTGGAAACCACATCGTCTGTGCATGGTGGCATGTGACTGGGAGATTCTATGGCGATAAATCGCTGGTGGAGGGTCGCCTGGTTGCCCTGTACTGCAGAGAAATCAGGCGTCATCCACCAGGCAATTTCAGCGCATGGTGGCATGTGACAGGGCGAGGCTGACGTACACAGTGATCGTGAAAGAAATCAAGTAGGCGTGCTTGGATGTTGTGTTTTTCGCTTTGCATCTGCGGCGATTGTGGGTGATACTGCGCTATGATTGGTTGGCCGTGTCTGAGGCGCCTTATTTGATGACCCGTGCATTCACGCAAGGCTCAGCAATGGGAACGCAGTCCACCAATCGCAGTGATAGGGGCACGGTGAAAAACACTCTTGCATGCCCCTATCAAAACAGTATGGCAATAATGCTGCTATGATTTTGGCGTGTGACACGGCGATGTGTGCAGGGAAGATTTCTTCCGGTCTTCTGCAGGCGATTACCGGAACGCAGGATCGCCATAGAATGCAGGCGAGATCTCTATGTGTGACAGGTCGACAGGGATCTGAAAAACGTTCCTGAAACGTGCGCACTCATGTCAAATTGCCGGCGATATGGAAGCCATATGGCGGCGTGTGATGGTCCCTTAATAGTGACTGCAGTTCTGGAGCACAACACAGGAGGCAAAGACCTTCAGAACTATCAACCATGCAGCTCTTAAAGACAAACACATACACAGCAGCATCCAGCAATATCAGCGTCATGTAAGCGCGTGACAGTGTATCACTGTATTGTAAAGCGCTGCGGAATATGTTGGCACTATATAACAAAGATTTATTATAATTATTATTGGTGCAAGAGAACTGAGAGTTGCTGACAATTGCACCATGCTGTGTATTTTTTCTCTATATGAGAGTGTAAAAGGTAGGGCACTCACATCTTCCTGTGATCAGACAGGTAGAAGCGTTCCTGCACTCGAAAAGGTCATTGCTTGATTCATTGCAGTCACACCTGCTATCCTTCTTCCCACCACATGTTTTAAAGGACTTCAATAAAGATTTCACTTTATTGGTGAGTGCTGCTTTTGCTCTTTTCTACAAGCACTGGATACATTCTGATGAGACACTGGACTGCAAAATGTCATATATGATCTTGCACAGGCACCCTCTCCTGTTTGTGTCCACCTCTGTGACTAACACAAAATTCAGTAGCAGAGGAAGCTTAAAGGCGCTCGGGTGGTGAATTGAATAATACCTGTATTTTTCTGATTACATGTCTGCTTGGAGAAATAACTTTAGTTAAAGTTGAGCAAATGTGTACTGCGGTGATTGACGTGTGCAGCAGAGGTGGGACTTTATGGATCGGGTCTGCCATATAGATTCCTCCTCCTGCGTCTTTCTAATGTGCCTCTCCCTCCTCTATTTAAATCTTGTGCCGCCATTGCCGCTGCTGGCAATGCGTGTGCACTACTATTGGATTGGTGATGCAATTAAAATGGCGTCAGAGTCAGCGCATGCATGTAGCGCGATCTCTGGCACCATTTTACTAAGGTCATTGTGGAGACTAATATGATCAGCAGATGAAAAAACAATCTCAATCTATGCAGGAGCCAATGCTGCTCATGTTTGTCTCCAAAGTGTCCTCACTAAATTGGTGTCGGAGTTCGTGCTACATGCATGCACTGACCCCGACTCTATTTTAATATTTTAATGATAGCATCATTCCTATAGCAGTGTGACGGCAGTGGCAATGGCGAGTCAAATTTAAATAAAGGAGGGGAGCACATTAGGAAGAGGCGGGAGGAGGAATCTATACAGAGGACCCAAGCCACAAAGTCCCGCCCCTGATACACACGTCAATCACCGCTGTACATATTTTCTCAATTTTAACTAAAGTTATTTCTCCAAGAAAACATCTAATCAGAAGAATGCAGGTATGCTTCAATTTATTATCCTAGTACCTTTATGGCACTGCTTTTACTTTCTGCCTTAAAAACCTGATGGTTGGTTCCTATTAAGCACTATGATGAAAGATGCCTAAGTGATGTGTTCTTCAGATTACACTGAGAAGTGGCTGTGGTGGCTTTCAATCTTTGTAGACAAGCAAAAGAGTGTCTTGCATACAGAAAATGTAGGGATCTCCCTTCAGATCATGCCCCCTCCCTGTAATAATGTCACCATCATGCCTCCTCCTTCTAATAATGTCACCATCATGCCCCCTCCTTCTAATAATGTCACCATCTTGCCCCCTCCCTGTAATAATGTCACCATCATGCCCCCTCATTCTAATAATGTCACCATCATGCCCCCTCCCTGTAATAATGTCACCATCATGCCTCCTCCTTCTAATAATGTCACTATTATGCCCCCGCCTTGTAATAATGTCACCATCATGCCCCCTCCTAATAATGTCACCATCATGCCCCCTCCTTCTAATAATGTCACCATCATGCTATCTCCTTGAAATAATGTCACCATCATGCCCCCTCTTTGTAATAATGTCACCTCATGCCCCCTACTTCTGATAATGTCACCATCATGCCCTCTCCTTCTAATTATGTCACCATCATGCCCCCTGCTTCTAATAATGTCACCATCATGCCCCCTCCTTGTAATAATGTCACCATCATGCCCCCTCCTTGTAATAATGTCACCATCATGCCCCCTCCCTGTAATAATGTCACCATCATGCCCCCTCCTTCTAATAATGTCACCATCATGCCCCCACCTTGTAATAATATCACCATTATGCCCCCTTTTTGTAATAATGTCACCACCATGCCCCCTCTTTGTAATAATGTCACCATCATGCCCCCTCCTTCTAATAATGTCACCACCATGCCCTCTCCTAATTATGTCAACATCATGCCCCCTGCTTCTAATAATGTCACCACCATGCCCCTCCTTGTAATAATGTCACCATCTTGCCCCCTGCCTGTAATAATGTTACCATTATGCCCCCTCCTTCTAATAATCTTACCATCATGCCCCCACCTTGTAATAATGTCACCATTATTCCCCCTCCTTGTAATAATGTCACCATCATGCCCCCTCCTTCTAATAATATCACCATCATGCCCCCTCCTTCTAATAATATCACAATCATGCCCCCTCCTTCTAAAAATATCACCATCTTTGCCCCTCCCTGTAATAATGTCACCATCATGCCCACTCCTTCTATTAATGTCACCATCATGCCCCCGCCTTGTAATAATGTCAGCATCATGCCCACTCCTTCTAATAATGTCACCATCATGCCCCCTCCCTGCAATAATGTCACCATCATGCCTGCTAGTTATACCGTAGTTTAAAATAAAAAAATATCATACTCACCTTGTACTCCCGCCTCCTCCGCTGCTCCTCTCCTTGCGTCTTCAGTCCTGGCGTCACATGACTCCAAGCACATCACGTGGCTGCAGTGACACTGGCCAAGCGGAGCTTGGAGAGAGTGTCGGAGATGCGGAGGAAGGAGAAGTTTTCTCCAATCCGACACGGCTTTGAACTGCCGGCGCCATAATGCTGGAAGTTGAAAGCGGTAGTGAGAGGCAACGCCATGTGCCAGGGGAAACGGCTCTGCGTGCCCTCCCTGGAACTTGTGCCATAGGTTCGCCATACTGGGTCATTGTGAGGGACCAAGTGAGGGTCGGAGGCAAGGCGAGCTAGAGAGGGGGCAGAGGAACCAGTCCGGTTCGCCCCAGAAGAAGCAACCCGGACACCAGAGTCCGAATCCGCACGGGTTCAGTTAGGCCCAGCAGAAAACACCAGAGAGCGAGGGGGGACTTCAGTCTCCCGGGGCAGGAACACTTGTAGCACAGCCATCTACAGAGCCAGGGACCACAGCAGAGTTGGCGGTGCTCAACTGAAAAGCTCTCAACGCCTGCAATACAAGTAAGGAGCACAAAAGAGGTCAGGGCCAGGTTTTAGACAGCCCAGGACTTTAACAGACACAGAGCAATAAGGAGGCCTCATATCTCATGGATGTGGAAATCCTAACTGCCACCTCAGCACCCGGCCTGTACCCTGGACTTACCCTGTTAACAACATCAGTAAAGGTACAGAAAGAAAAGACCGAGTGTGTGTGACAGTTATTGCTATCCAAGGTCCTGCTCCCACTAAAGATTGTGGCGCACTTTTATTTGCCTGCACCTGAGCAGCCATCGATTGCTGATGTGAAAGAGACTGTGAGGTAAAATCTGCAAAGAGTCATCTCACTGTGTGAAATCGCTATCCTTGAACACAGGTCCAGGGACACTGCTCCACCTACGGGGAGCATCAGGGGCGTAACTACAACAGGTGCAGGGGTTGCGATCGCACCCGGGCCCTGCAGCCTAGGGGGGCCCCATAAGTCCCTTTGGCCTATGTATAAATACTAATACTATTAAAGATTTGCAATAACTGGGGGCCCCGTTGGAGCTTTTGCATCAGGGCCCCTGGGCCTGAAGTTACGCCACTGGGGAGCATTATCAACAAGCTGCCTTATCATCACCGCGGAAGCCTGAAGCAGCGTCGGTATCATTACCGGGATCCGTAGGTGGCGTCACGAGACAATTTATTAATTTATTTTTATCTCTTTTATTAACCCCCTTTTTAAAAAGTGGCCCCAGGGAACGGAGTCGGGCACTGGCCGCCCATAACACGATCCTAAATGAGAACAATAAGCCCGGGAAGGGGTACCCCAAGCCCTGGGGCGGGACATATGTGTACCTCACGAAGCATGGACAACAGAAAGACGAGAAGAGAACTGTCTGAGGACTGGAGAACCCAAATGTTTTAAAAATATCTATAATCTCAAAGTTGCAAGTCAATCTTCAGAGATCTTCATGTTCGTCTCTAAATGGTGAGCAACATAAGAAGTGTAAAATCCATGTCTCCCTGAATGTGGACAGCAGAGAATTGATGTAAGGCTGTAATACAGGATAGTCCAGATGGTGGAAAAGCAGCATCAATCAAGTTCCAGAGAAATTCAAGCTGTACTGCAGGCTCAGGGTGCATCAGTGTCAGCAGTGAACTATCCATTCAACTGTATTATATATGTATATACACTATCGTTCAAAAGTTTCGGGTCACCCAGACAACTTTGTGTTTGCCATGAAAACTCATACTTTATATATCAAATGAGTTGTAAAATGAATGGGAAATATAGTCCAGACATTGACAAGGTTAGAAATAACGATTTTTATTTGAAATAATATTTTTCTCCTTCAAACTTTGCTTTCATCAAAGAACGTTCCCTTTGCAACAATTACAGATCTTTGGCATTCTAGCTGTTTATTTGCTGAGGTAATCTTGAGAAATTTCACCGCATGCTTCCTGAAGTCCCTCACACAAGTTGATTGGCTTGATGGGCACTTTTTACGTACCATAAGGTCAAACTGCTCCTACAACAGCTCAATAGGGTTGAAATCTGGTGACTGCACTGGCCACTCCATTACAGATAGAATACCAGCTGCCTGCTTCTTCCCTAAATAGTTCACGCATAATTTGGAGGTGTGCTTTGGGTCATTGTCCTGTTGTAGGATGAAATTGGCTCCAATCAAACGCTGTCCGCAGGGTATGGCATGGCATTGCAAAATGGAGTTATAGCCTTCCTTATTGAAAATCCCTTTTACCTTGTACAAATCTCCCACTTTACCAGCACCAAAACAATCCCAAACCATCCTATTACCTCTACCATGCTTGACAGATGGCATCAGGCACTCTACCAGCATCTTTTCAGTTGGTCTGCATCTCACAAATGTTCTTCTGTGTTATCCAAACATCTCAAACTTTGATTCATCTATCCATAAAACGTTTTTCCAATCTTCCTCTGTCCAAAATCTGTGTTTTTTTGCCCATATTAATATTTTCCTTTTATTAGCCAGTCTCAGATATGGCTTTTTCTTTGCCTCTCTGCCCTGAAGGCCAGCATCCTGGAGTCGCCTCTTCACTTTAGACGTTGACACTGGCATTTTGCAGGTACTATTTAATGAAGCTACCAGTTGAGGAGCTGTGAGGCGTCGATTTCTCAAACTAGAGACTCTAATGTACTTGTCTTATTGCTCAGTTGTGCAGCGGGGCCTTCCACTTCTCTTTCTATGCTGATTAGAGTCTGTTTCGGCTCTCCTCTGAAGGGAGTAGTAGACACCATTATAGGAAATCTTCTGTTTCTTGGCAATTTGTCGCCTGGAATAGCCTTAATTTCTAAGAACAACAATAGACTGTCGAGTTTCACATGAAAGTTCTCATTTTGAGAGTTTCATAGGAAAAACAAATGTAATGTTCCAGATTCTCAACTAGTTTAAAGGAAGGTCAATTTTATAGCTTCTCTAATCATATATCATATAAAAAAGTCCAAAATTCCTCTGCTATATAAGTAAAAGTAAAAAGCAAGTGCAAAAAAGTGTCAATAACAGGGTACTTGGTTAATATGCTTTTTGCAAAAAAGGTACGAAAGCCGTTCTACCACGTTACCCTTTATCAGAACAGTCCCTAAAACTAACATATTTAAAATATGATCTAGTGTGAACATACCTCAAAGATACAGGATGCAGCAGGGCCAGATTCAATATGGGCACAAGGTAGAAACAGCACTTATGTGTCTCACTCAGTGAAGAAGCGTTGGGGCACTTCCCAACTTGCATAACAAGAAGCTAAATGAATACTGATAACTGAGCCAGAAAACAATGTGAACAGGTCTGTAAACCGCCACCAAGGATCTATATCACAAAAAAGACAGTATAGAAAACATCCAAAACTACTCTGCTATATAAGTAAAAGTAAAAAGCAAGTGCAAGAAAGTGTCAAAAACAGGGTACTTAGTTAATACATTTTTTGCAAAAAGGTACAAAAGCCATTCTACCATGTCACGGTGACCCTTTATCAGAATGGTCCCTAAAACTAACGTATGTAAAACCTGATCTAGTGTGAACATACCTCAATACAGGATGCAGCAGGGCCAGGTTTTTTTTTGCAAAAAACGTATTAACTAAGTACCCTGTTATTGACACTTTTTTGCACTTGCTTTTTACTTTTACTTATATAGCAGAGTAATTTTGGATGTTTTTTATGCTGTCTTCTTTTTTATATAGATCCTTGGTGGTGTAAACACGGTTCTACAGACCTGTTCACATTGTGTTCTGGCTCAGTTATCAGTATTCATTTAGCTACTTTAATCAGCCAAACGGTTTTCAGCTGTTTTCTAGGGTTTTCTAAACATCCATTAGCTTTCTTACACAGTAAGGCTGGCTTCACACTACGTTTTTTACCATCCTGATCAGTTCATTTTTTAAACAAACAGAACAGGATTGTTTTTGCCCCCCATACATCTCTATGGGGCCGGATTGGCCCTATTTAGCCATCCGGTTTTGTGAATCCCATGCAGGATTTGTTTCTGTCCTGTTTTTCACCGGTCCCAAAAACGATGCCTGCATCATTTTTGGGCCACGGTGACAAAATAGGACAGAAACGAACCCTGTCTGATCTGGCACACTTAGCATGGGGGTCTATGAAGCCGGATCTGGGAAACAGCAGAATCGTTTCCCGGATCCGGTTCCAGGGTACAGAGCATGCGCAGAACAGGAGCACTGCTCTGTACCCATAGTACATCTGTGTAATATCACTTTAGCAGTGTATCTATATACATTGCTAAAGTGATATTAAATAAAGGGATGGATAAAAATGAAAAAAAAAATTCTCACCTTTCCACCGACCCTGAGTGTCCGGCGCTGAATATATTTCTCGGCAGTTCGAGGACCTTGCATGATGTCATCGGGAGGAGTGGGTCAACCCAATCACATGACCACATCAGCGCGCGGGGTTTAAATCCTTTAATCGCGCTGGTGAGGTCATGTGATCGGGAAGCCCCGCCCCTCTCGGTGACATCATGCAAGGTCCTTGAACTGCTGGGAGATGTATTCAGCGTGGGATACTCAGGGTTGGCGGAAAGGTGAGAATTTATTATTTTTTATTTTTAACCATCCCTTTATTTAATATCCCTTTATATAGATGCACTGCTAAAGTGATACTACACAGTTCTGACAGCACTTGACACAGGCTTGGCTCCACGCTGCTCTTTCCGTGTCCGGATACCAGACCGGACACAGAAATGGCATCTGGAGTTGCCAATCCGGTGCTGTCCATTAATGTTCATTGGATCCTGCAAAAAACAGGATCCAACGAACAGGAAGAAAAACGTAACACCTATGTAGATATTGCATTCATTTGCAGCTAGAATAGTCATTTACCACATTAACAATGTATAGAGTGTATTTCTGATTCATTTAATGCTAGCTTCATTGAAAAAAAAGTGCTTTTCTATCAATAATAGGGAAATTTCTAAATGACCCCAAACTTTGGAATGGTAGTGTATATACCCATATATACTGTATATACATATTACAATCTTGGTCATAATTAATACGATGAACTACTCATTTGTTTGGATGCTCGCTTTAGTTGAAGGTTTGAAGATTACAGTTATTTGAGCAGAGCATCTTGTTTAGTATTCATATAAGTCCAACACGTTTTGACTCCATTGATCTAGCTTTCATCAGGTACTTGTTCTCAATATCAACTATAACCATGTGCAGATTGTTGATCAAATTGGATGATCCTATCTGTTGGGTAACTTTGGTTTGAAGATCATCTTATCCACTCTCTCTAGTGCAAAATCCACACTGGAGTCGTGCCCATTCAATGCACAACATAAAGGGACAACCTCACTATTTGCCAGTTCATTGCTCTGCTGTCACAAATAGAGGGGGTCACTGACAGAAGGACCCACTATGACATACTGTAGACACTAATAGAACATAAAGAACTGAGATTAAAAATAAAGCATATATTGATGTACCAGATTGCTGAATCAACAGTAGAGAATTTATAAGTACCGATGAAATCTAGGCATACTATACCAATCTTTTGATTAAAATAGAACCTCAGAGTGCTAAAAAGCCTGAATTAAGATGTTCTGTATAATGCATTCTTTCTCCACTTGATATTATCTTGGTCTGTAAAGTACAGCGGCAAACACTATGTCATCATGATATATAAATCCCATGGTTAAGAAGGTTATTTAATTAGTAGGTGGCTGTTACATTTCCATCTTCTGCTCTATAAACATGCTTAGGAGGATTAGACACATCATTGGTGAATTATTTTAATGCACAAAAGCGAGGAAAATGTGACCTTTAAACCCCTTCTGTAAGAGTGGTGCAAATCTGTGCATTACTCTGTAAAGGTTGAGCTTCTTCATTATCTTATCTAACTGACAGGTTGACACTCTCAATAAATACCGTATGCTTAATTTCAGGAGAATTCTAGAAACTAAGACGGTTCCTATTTAAAATCAGATATCAAAAATTACTGTTCATCTCACTATTTCTTTATAAAGGAACTCCACGCGTAACTTTGCATTCTTCTACTGAACACCATAGAAGGAGACGATAAATGCCTTTTTCGTGGCTTATACTAAATTAATACTTATAACAATTCTATTTCATAAAATGTATTATATTTTTGGCAGTATATATATTGTATTTGTATCTTCTACAGAATCTGTCATTGGCTGTTGGCAGGATACTCTCAAAACGTGATGACAACAGAACAGAGCTTTAATTAGCAATAAACAGGTACAGATATCATAGGCTTTGTGGAATCAGGAATATACATATCTTAAGTGTCTCTGTGCAGCATCAGCAAGCTGCTTCTCCTCTCATTCACAGACACAGGAAATAGGTACAGTCACATGGTCTTTCCTGTGTGTGAGCTTCTGGAGTGTTTTTTTTATCTAACTTTATAGACAATACACAAACCTAGCAATAGAACATTTACATACACAGGAATGGAGTTGTTGCACTAAGCATATTCCAACACTCCCACTCAACAACTACTTATCCTGTTAGTCCCATTGCGTTTCTGAAGTCCTCAACCTTGGCTCTTGGCAATGGTTTTGTCATACCATCAGCTAACATCTAGTAACAAACTCTAGTACACCAAGTGGTGATGTTTAACGTCGATATGCTTAGTCCTTGCACTAATCTTCTCACTGCTGGCAAGTTTAATACATCCTTGGTTGTCCTCATATACAGAAGTGCCCCCACTGCTTGTCTGTAACTCTCATTGCTGGAGTTTTGGCGAACCTTTGGCTTCTGAGAGCTCTTTTTTCTCGCCATGACTGTGGCTCTGATTCAGGAAGTGTTCTGACCATATAAGAAAGGAGACTAGCAGGGATACTTTTGTTTGGTCTTTCTGATCTCCTGACTGGAGGGTGATTTGATTCTTCTGTTTCTTCCTTGATGGCTTCAGAGCTTATTCCAGACTTCAGTGTTTTCTTTCTCAGTGTCTGGGTTTGGTGATTGAGATTCTTGTTTCTTGGCTTGAATGACTTGTGTAACTTCATGGAATTTGAGCGAAACAGAGTTCTCATCAATCACTACATCTCTGTTGATTGTTACTGTGTTGGTCTCTGGGTGCAGGATTCTGTATCCCTTTTGAGTTTTGCTATAGCCCATCAGGACTCCTTGCTTTGCATGTGATTCCCACCTGGAACATTTTTCTTTGGGAACACACACAAACGTTTTGCTTCCAAATATCCTGAGGTGCTTCAGGTTAGGCTTCTCGCAGTTCCATAGCTCATATGGAGTTTTATTTGTGGCTTCACCTGGCAGTCTGTTTTGAAGATTGCAAGCTGTCATGATGGCTTCTCCCCAATATGTTGTAGGTAGATTCGCATCAAACAACATACTTCTTCCACTTTCACATAGAGTGCGGTTCTTTCTCTCTGAAATGCCATTCTGTTATGGGTTGAATGGAATGGTAGTTTGGAACACGGATTCCATTCTTTTTCAAAATGTTTTGCACCATTACACTTGTATATTCTGTCCCATTATCTGCGAGCAGGGCTTTTGGCATGCTTCCAAATTTGTTGAACACTACTGCAAGATATTCTTCAAGTTTCTGTGGAACTTCATCCTTACTGTGAAGTAGGTAGACGACTGTATATCTGGAGTAATCATGAATAAATCTTAGAAAATATCTCTTCTTGCTTGGAGTTTGAACACTCATTGGACTGCAAACATTTGCGTGTTAAATCCAGTGGCTGTGCAGATCTAATACTGCTCACTTTAGGGAAGGATTTTCTAGACATTTTCCCTTTAAAACACTAGGGCATTTCATCATTTGACTACATTGCTTGATTTCAACAACATATGCTAGTTGACCTAGCTTCCTTACTGCTTCTGGGTCTCTGTGCGCAAAATGTCTGCGCCATACATGGATACAGTTTTTATGCAGATCTGGTCTAGCACTGTACACTCTTTCTGTGAATTTTCTCCTTCTGCAAGAGTGTAAGCCTTCTTTGATATAATGCATCTTTTGTCTTTAAAATTAACTACATTCCCTTTTTGCATAAGCTTCTTTACTGACAGAAGATTGCTTTCAAGGCTGGGAACATAGAGAACATCCTTTACTGGGATCTTTCTGCTTTGTGATGAGGAAACTGGACAGCCGTCTTCTACTGCTTCTGAAGTCATATAGTGACCATTAGCTAATGTGACCTTTTCTGACTTGCTTTCATCAAGGTCAGTGAAGAAATCCTTCCCACAGCAGTCCCAGACTCAGCTATAGCCAGGTAATTCATTGCACATCACACTTTTGCACTTTTTTTCTGTGGTCCATTGAGCTGCTATATAGAAATACCCACTTACTGAGGTTTTCACCTCAGGTTGGTAGGCAGAATTTATCTCAGAGGCCGGTTGGGGATTGTGCAATATCTGTGTGCTAGGAACTACTTATAAGGACTATGATTATATGAGGATCTGGGACTGTGCAATAGTTAAATCTCCTTTTCGTGTTTATCCTGTTGTAAGTCCGGTATAATAAATAATTATTAGCATTAAGAATTATTATTATTATTATTATTTATTTATATAGCGCCATTAGGTTCCATGGCGCTTTACATGAGGATGAGGGAGACAAGAACAAGTACACTAAATCTAGGCGATCAGGACGTACAGGTACAGGAGGGGCAGGGACCCTATCCACGAGGGCTCACAGGCTAAGAGGGGCGGGTTAGGATACAGTAGGATGGGGGAATGTCAGGTATGGGGCGGTCGCCTGGGTCTCATGGCAGGTTGTAGGCTTAACGGAACAAGTGAGTCTTCAGGTGACACTTGAAGCTACTCAGGGTAGGAGAGTGTCTGACGTGTTCGGGCAGGGAGTTCCAGAGTAAGGCAGATGCCCGGGAGAAGTCCTGGACTCGGTTGTGCGAAGAGGTGATGAGGAGGGAGCAGAGGAGGAGTTCTTGGGAGGAGCGGAGGTTGCGTGAGGGTAGATATCGGGAGACCAGGTCAGAGATGTATGATGGGGCCAGGTTGTGTATGGCTTTGTACGCCATGGTTAGTGTTTTGAATTGGGATCTCTTGGAGACGGGGAGCCAGTGAAGGGCTTGGCAGAGGGGGGAGACAGGGGAGTAGCGGGAGGACATGTAGATGAGTCGGGCAGCGGAGTTGAGGATAGACTGGAGAGGTGTGAGGGAGTTAGCCGGGAGGCCATTGAGAAGGAGGTTGCAGTAGTCAAGGCGGGAGATGATAAGAGCATGGATGAGTGTTTTAGCGGTGTCGTGGGTGAGGAAGGAGCAGATCCGTGAGATGTTCTTGAGCTGGAGCCGGAGGGAGTGGTGTGAGGGCCCCGATGTGGGGCTTGAAGGATAGGGAGGAGTCAAGGATTTCCCCGAGGCACTTGGCTTGGGGGACTGGGGAGAGGGCGCAGTCGTTGATGCAGATGGATAGGTTGGGAGGTGGGGTGGAATTTCTTGGGGGGAAGACTATGAATTCAGTTTTGTCCATGTTGAGTTTAAGGAAGCGAGCAGAGAAGAAGGATGAGATGGCGGAAAGGCATTGTGGGATTTTCGAGAGTAGGGAGGCGATGTCAGGGCCGGACAGGTAGATTTGGGTGTCGTCGGCGTAGAGGTGGTACTGGAGGCCATGGGACTCAATGAGTTGCCCTAGGCCGAGAGTGTAAATGGAGAAAAGTAGGGGTCCCAGGACCGAACCTTGGGGGACTCCGACAGAAAGGGGGTAGGGTGAGGAGGAGGTGCGGGAGTGCGAGACGCTGAAGGTCCGGTGCGCTAGGTATGAGGAGATCCAGGAGAGGGCAAGGTGGGTGATGCCAAGGGATTCCAGGATCCGGAGAAGAAGGGAGTGGTCAACCGTGTCGAAGGCGGCAGACAGGTCAAGGAGTAGCAGGATGGAGTAGTGGTGTTTGTTCTTGGCGGTCAGTAGGTCGTTGGTGACTTTGGTCAGGGCTGTTTCAGTGGAATGGAGGGGTCGGAAGCCGGACTGTAGGCGGTCGAAGTGGGAGCACGAGGAGAGGTGAGAGGACAGTTCGGAGTGGACGTGCTGTTCAAGTAGCTTAGAGGCGAATGGGAGAAGAGATATGGGGCAATAGAGTCCTCTTTTGTGGTTTGTTGGATTATTCATCATATAACTGCTAGCACCAGAGTCTATACATCATATATGCTTTGCAGATGAGACTGTACTGGTATTAAATGCAGCTTCAACACATGCAGACTTTTCCTTTACATCTTTTTTCACCTTTTGATCAATGTTCTGCTTTTTAAGCTGATTTATTCTTGCTTTCCAAATTCTGCAGTCTGCTTTAAGGTGGCTGGGCTTGTTACAGACAAAACATTCACGAGTTTCCCTTAGATTGCTCTTATTTTTAGGAAAGTCCTGTGTCTTTAATGCTGTTTCTGCTGTGGATTCATTACTGCTGCTTACATTGAGCATTCTTTGCTTGAATTCATCTACAAGCTTGCCTTTGACATATTTTAATGTGAGCTCATAATCTGGCCATGCATCTAGTGTAGTCACAAGTGTGTCGTAACTTTCTGGAAGACAATTTAATAGTAGTGTGGCAACATGAAAGTCTTTAATTTCTTCTCCAATACCCCTGAGACGCTCCACAACATCTAGGGTGCTTCTTATATAGTCCTGCATATTCTGGCCATCACTTAACTTATAGCAATAAAGGCCCGGCTACTCCATGTTTGTTGGTGCCCAGGGAGAAAATAGTCCAATAGTAAATGCAAAAACCCGGCACTCAGTAGTATAGTGAGAAAAATTGAAACACATCAAACGGTGTAGGTAGAATGAACTGTGTTTTTTATTCTCTTGCAGTCAAGCACGGTGTATAAGAACACAGTGTAACGTTTCGGCTTTTATAGCCTTCTTCAGACACTGATTATAGACTAGATACAAGTAAACAAATAACAGAAAAAAATGTTACAAAACATAACAATGAAATATTTCTTCACATAATTGTATACAAGAGTCAAAATAAAAAAACACAGATACATCAAATCGAGCAAAAGTATCCAAATACAATGGTGCGGAGAACACATGGTAAAGCAAGACTAGGCATACCTAGGTGCGTTTTTTGTGCTAAGAGGAAAACTGCAACGTGGATAAATGAAAGCAATGTCACAACTCTGTGTGTGGAAACAAACATACAATTATTAACACATAATTGAATGTACATCCATGTAAACATACGTCCTGTCTCAGGTAAGATATAACATGTGGGGAGTAATAGAGTTACGTAACAAAAGACCAATGAGCTAAAATATGAAAAAAAGGGAAAACAAAGGGGAGTAAGTATCCCAAAGAAGGGAAGGATGGGGTCATATATGATTAGGCTCACCATAGGGCTTTAGGTAAGCACAGTGTTTAGGGTCATCTGTATCAAAATGTCAGGGGATCTCCACTTGGTTCTATAGTGATCACGCAGAAAAACGGTGAGCTCCTTTTACAAATGTGATCAATAGGATTCTGTGTATATAAAACAATAAGGGATAGATTCTGCCATCCAAGTACTTACAAGACAAGAAAAGCAAACACTGGAAGTTTACCTGGAGCCTATGTCCGTGGATCTAAATACTGTTATGGTTCTAAGTGCCCCATAAGTAGTCTGAAAGTGAGTCCGGACAAATGAGCATATTATAGTAATACATTACAGTGACAAAAAGTCCAAGACAAGGGAAATAATCATGCTGAGTATGAAAAAATAGTTAAAGAGACAGACCTTATAGATCACATAGTTTCTCAGTAACCTCTAGATGTTTATCTCACTAACAAGACTGTCTGGGGATGGACAAAATATAAAACGTCACTATAGTACTCTTGGTAACCATTATCTCAATCATAATAGTACACATATTGCATAATGTCTACCTTGAAAACAGAAGAGGTGGTGAGCCCCTGGCTTCTAGCAGTGCCCCACAGGGACTGTGCAACATGAAAGGTGAAAAATGCCTGCAAATGAAGCATAAACAATGAAAAGAGGCAGAGTCAGGGTCTAATACCCAAACCATGCTATTTTACCTTGGGCAGAGCGGCTGTGCAGCGTGCTGGGGTGGTGGGGATAGTGTGTCTGTAACTGCGGGCCTATATAGTGGGTGCCCAGGTGCTGTGCATCGCCGTAATGTGCACAGACCGCTTCCTGCTTCCTGCCACTGGAACGCAGGAAGCGATCTGAATTGAAACGCAAGCGCCCGTACGCACCTAGGTATGCCTAGTCTTGCTTTACCATGTGTTCTCCACACCATTGTATTTGGATACTTTTGCTCGATTTGATGTATCTGTGTTTTTTTATTTTGACTCTTGTATACAATTATGTGAAGAAATATTTCATTGTTATGTTTTGTAACATTTTTTTGTTATTTGTTTACTTGTATCTAGTCTATAATCAGTGTCTGAAGAAGGCTATAAAAGCCGAAACGTTACACTGTATTCTTATACACCGTGCTCGACTGCACGAGAATAAAAAACACAGTTCATTCTACCTACACCGTTTGATGTGTTTCAATTTTTCTCACTATATCACTTAACTTAGACTGGTACAGCATTCTCATGAGATAAAGCTTATTGCTAAGATTTGATCTTTCATGCACTTTCTGTTAGTCATCCCACATCTCTTTTGCAGTTGCACACTTGTATATATGCACAATCTGATCATCATCTACACCGAGGGAGACAGCGCTTTGTGCTTTCTCATCCTTCTCTAGCCAATCATCTGGTAATGGATGAGGCACTTGTTCCTGCATATATTTCCACGTACCTTCTCTTGAGAGCAGCATGTTCACCTTGAATTTCCAGGATTGATAATTCTGATTGGTGAGACATTGCACTGAGAACTTGCAGTGATCCATACTTGTGGACATCTTCTCTGTTGCTCTGTGCTGCTTACTTTGGGCTTCTATTGCTGTATTACTCTTCTGTTTCACTCTATGCTCTGTGTCACTCCTGGGGTTCTGTATATCAGAGATAAACTTGATTTTGAGAAGGGTAAGGTGTACCGGTGGTCCCATCATGGGAATCCCCAGAACCCACGTGCTCCAGGAGGTGGGGGTGGAGGCGTGCCTGGCAGGCCACCAAAGCCTGCTAAGCCTAAAGTACCAAGTGGACTAAATGAACCCTTAGATCTCCCGTCTAGTGACGATTTTTTATCTACGGACCCCAGCGACCTGGACGACGCACTAGACGGGGGAGATGAGGAAGAAACAGAGGAAAGGCTTACAGGCGTGAACAAACTGAAGAATCCAGCATTCGATCGAGGAAACAGGGACAACAAATAATGATGCTGGATGCTCAGGTAATGGAACAACAAGGGGAGGAAGAGAAATTGCAAATTATTAATCTCTCATCTTATGTGTTGAGTGATTTGGAGGTGGGTCTACTTCAGAAGGGACTCTCCTTTTCACCTACAGCTGGACTTGATAAGTTTTCCTTTACAAAGGATGTTTATTTGTTTTGTAGAAAACTTATTTTAAGATTTTGTATCACGAGCCCTCTATTATGGACAGCATGACAGAAATAGAAAGTCGAGCACTGCATGACTTGGATCTACTTGTTGACGAAGAATCTGGTGGTCTTAATCATTTTCCGGGACGCCTACCCTCACAGATTACCCCTCCTCTGTCTGCTTTTCCATTTATTCAACTTTTTTTGATAAGGTAAGTGAAGAGGTGGACGCTCTTAGGCTTACTCCTGGGAGAAATAACAACTTGACCCACAATGAGAGGATGGCCTTGATAGGCCTGACAAAGAATCCTGAATTTGTGATCAAAGAAGCAGACAAGGCGGGTAATATAGTGTTATGGCCGATTGAGATGTATGTGAGGGAGGCAAAGAGACAACTTAATAACAAGAATAATTATGTTGTTTTACCATCTGATCCAACCCAGGTCTTCAAGAAGGAATTTGATCAGCTTCTATTAAGGGCATTCAGCTTGGCAATCATTACCAAAAAAGAAAGAGAGTTCCTGACTACTAAACACCCTAGGATTCCGACATACTATAAGCTACCAAAGATCCACCAGGACCTGCAGGACCCCCCAGGTAGACCTATAATTTCTGGCATAGGGAGTCTTTTTGAAAGGCCATGTATCTTTTTAGACCATTACCTACAGCCGATAGCTATAGATCTTAAATCTTTTGTGAGGGACTCAACATATTTGTTACAACAACTTGAGACACTTTCAGTTCCTGAGGGAACTTGACTAGTTTCCAAGGATGTTGAGTCCTTATGTACTTCTATCACACATGATTTAGGGGTCGGAGCTGTAGGATATTTTTTCAACAAAAATATTGGTAACAACAGATTGCATGACTCGTTCCTTCTTGACTTGCTGCGCATGGTCCTTGAAAGGAATTACTTCATTTTTGATTGGGTTTTTTACAACCAGGCGTCAGGTACTGCGATGGGTGCACAATGTGCACCATCATATGCAAACATTTTTCTTGGCTGGTGGGAGGAGACACATGTGTATAATCTCAAGACATTCCAGAAGAATGTAGTAAGATGGTACAGATACATTGATGATGTATTTTTCCTCTGGACAGGCTCGCAACAGCAGTGCCAAAAATTCATCTTAGACCTGAACACCAACCCATGGAATATTAACTTGACATCTGAGACTTCCGACAACATGGTGAGTTACCTTGATCTGCGACTATCTTTGAGTAAGGACAGGATTACATCTACTTTATTCCGGAAACTCACGGCCACCAATAGTGTACTACATTTTGATAGTTTGCACCCCCTGCACCTCCGTCGGAGTATCCCTAAAGGTCAATTCCTGAGAATTGGCAGGAATTGTGCTGATTATAGTGATTACAGGCAGGAAGCTTCGAGCCTGACTAAAAGATTTTTAGCACGAGGGTATCCACGAAAAGTGGTATCAGAGGCATTTCAGCACACCAATAACATTTCTAGGGAGGAGGCATTTAAAACGAGAACAAGGGAAAAAGGATGGTTTTGAACATCACTACTCCCTATAACAATCAATGGGAAGATATCAAAAGGATATTGAACAACAATTGGAACCTCTTGACAAGGGATGATAAATTGAAACCCTTTTTGACGGACAAGACTTGCCTTACGGCTATGAGGAGTCCAAATTTGAAGGACCAGATTACAAGGAGCCACTTTATGAGGCCCAATACACGGACAGGTAGAGGTAGTAGATTGAAAGGTTCTTATACCTCTGGTGGCTATAATATCTGTCCATTCATGATTGCTGCAGAAGGTTTGACATTGCCTATTTTTCCCTTTGATGTAAAGAGCAGGTCCTACTTGAATTGCCGCTCCAAAAACCTGGTGTATGCTATTGTGTGTGGGTGTCAGAAAATATACGTGGGTCAAACTACGCAGGAGCTGCGGTGTAGAATCCAGCAGCACATTTCAATGATCAACACGGCGAAAAAAGATCTGAACAAACGTAATGCCTTAATTTCCATAGCGAAACATTTCCTGTTGAAGCATAATGTCAGCCCATTGAGCATCTGGATATTAGGCCTACAGGGTATACGACAGAATATAAGAGGAGGCAACATTACCTCAGAGTTACTTAAAATCGAATCGAGGTGGATTTATGATCTGAAATGCTTGGCGCCAGGAGGCCTTAACGAAGAACTCCTATATAACGGTTTCTACAAACAAACCTAATCCTTCCTCATTTTTTACCTTACTGAGTTTTATTTATCTACATTCTGATTCTTTTTGGGAATTTTAGAGTGTTGGCCCTTTTTCTGCTATCAAAGATATTGCTTGGACTTTTTGAACGATTTTCCTTCCTGTTTTTGATATTTTGATATCTTTTTATACGGGATACGGTTCCTTAAGGACCTTTCAAGCCTTAGTACTACTAAGACTGCCTGTTCAACGCTCTTCACTGATCTCTTGGATGTTGTGAATTTGAAGAAGGGATACAGAAGTGGACATCACCATAAACCATGTTCAAGACTTTTATATATACTGGTCTACTGCCAATTGGAATATGGATTTGGTTGGAGCATGGAGTATACAATCAATAATGAGAGTTGACTGTGAAACTTGACTGTATATAAAATGGTTGACAATTTTTGTTGGGATTATCTTTTCCGACCAGTAACTGCTTCTTTGTTGCCTAATCGATTCATATGTTTCCCATATGATTACATTCTTGGTCGTTATCTGCACTGGCGTGCATTACTTGGTACTATACTACTATTACATGTTTCCTCGCACCTTGAGAGAGGATTGATTTTTTAATAAGTTAAGACTTACTTTTGACTGGTGGTTTTTGATTTATGGGGATTTCTGAGGTATCTATGGTGGGGGTGGATACGATATGCAACATTTTTTTGGCGATAATTGGATTGTAAGTCCATTATTGAGTATGGATGATATTTGAAGAGGAAAATCTGGCCTGGCTGATTTTCCATAGGATATTTGATATTTATTTACAAATTTAAAAAAAAATATTTTTGTTTAAGTATTCTCATTAAAGATTTTTGGATATTACTAATACTAATTTATTGATATGTCAGTCTATACCAAAATAATACCCTAGATGAAACCTAAGGGAACTTAGATTTATTGACTCCTTAAATTCTATTTATCTTTCCTTGTTTTTTTTCTCATATATTTTCCTTATATACATATATTTTATGCATGCAATAACAGTCTAATAGGATGCTAGAGCCTGAGAGCTGGCACATTTGCCGCCTTCAAACTAATAAATATTTATGGAATTATCTCTTGAAACGTTACTTTGTTTAAACTGGTTTTCCTTTGATTAAAGTGATGTGAAAAATTAATTTGTGACCCTGAATGGAAATATTCAGCTTTTGGCCAGATAACTAGTTCCTCTTATATCCCTCTAACTTATTGAGCAGTAGTTTCCAAGATTATCCCCCTAATGAAGTATAATAAGAACATTTATAACTAACTATTTTTTATGATAATTTCTAAAACAAGCCTCTGCTTCTTATATAATTTCCCTTTGGTTAGAAGCCACCTACTTTTCATCTGTGTTTCTTTTTAATTCTTTTTATTCTCTTCTAATCTCTTCACTCTCTGGTGAGTTTTGCTTATTAAACTACTTAGGCGTCGCTGCGCGATTGCGCATGCGCTAAAAACGCCATTTTATGTTAGACTCTTTAGTGATCTCTTCTATTTGGTAGGATAAGGGTGCTGCGCATTCAGCGCATGCGCCACCGCCACCATGTTGCATCACCTTAAGAATCCATTACACCTCCTTGTGTGCGCCCTCTATACAGGTCCCGGTGACGCACTTCCATTTACGCATTTCTGGTTTTCGGTGGCCGGAATAGAGGAGGCACATTATATCCTCACGCCTGTGACACAGCTGTTTAGGATAAATTGCAAAAGGTAATATGTGTATATATAGCAGTGCTTTAGCGCACTATCTGATATCCCTGAAGAAGTTGCCCTTTGAGGCAACGAAACTGGTTTGGCTGCTGATGGAGGTCCATATATGGCTAGGCATGCTGATACTGATTCTCCCAGGAGCACAGTGGTAATGTGGGTTATTTTTGACTCAGACTATAGGTTGCATTAAGTGCTTCCAGTATGATACTGGCTTGTGAAACTATAAGATAGTGGCATTGTAGCCCTCTTGGATTTCTATGCTTTAAGCCATGTGTTGGACTGACTAATATAGCACTTTGTATCTAAACCCACTATATACACTGTTGATAAGTTGTATGCTCAATTGGGATTTTACTTGGTCATAGGTGGTACTGTTTGGTGTCATGGTGCTTTTGATTAATGGTATTACGTCTTTCATTGTGCTAAATACTTATTCACACCGTACACCTATGGAAGATCTAATTTTTGATATATAGCCATTCATGTGTTATGTGACCTCTCTCTATTTGTGATGCAAGGGGATATTTTCCCTGTTTTAATTGATTTTAATTGTTTTTTGTGTGTTATAATACTGCATTGTTTGAATAACTGATATTGCACTTTATTTGGTGATCACCCAGTGTTATGTGTTGCTTGTCTTGGTATATTGTTATTGTATAAACACATAGTGGCTAGGGATGAGCGAGTCCTAAATTACTCGGAATCGCTAGACCCGCACGAGTCCGAGCCCAGGACTCGCTACTCGTTGCGAGTCTAGCGAGTCCAATGTTAATGAATAGGGAACCGGAGTAATAACGAATAATGCTATTTCCAAATCGCTGATGTGTCTCTGAAAGTGTGCGAGTCCAAACTCGCAGGTTTTTCTCTTATTTGGAGCCGATGATGGGAGGGGGAAGCGATTCTCGGGCACACACCATGCTGTAAAAGCAAACATTTTATAATTTCTGGTGGCTTTCTGGGGGCTTGTAAAACAAGTAGCAGGTACTATTTCGTGAAAGGTACACACTAGAGGCTTAGGGCCCTTTCACATCTGCGTTTTTCGTAATTCGCGACAGATGCGGTGAAAAAACCGCATCTGCCGCGTTTACCGCATAACCGTTCCACTTGCGGCGCGGTTGCGGTTTTTTCTATGCAAAGTATAGGCATACTTGCGGCAGGTGCGGCAAGTGCGGTTTTGCACTTGCGGCAGGTGCGGCCGCGAAAAAAACCGCAGTAAGCCGCACCTGCCGCAAGTATGCCTATACTTTGCATAGAAAAAACCGCAACCGCGCCGCAAGTGGAACGGTTATGCGGTAAACGCGGCAGATGCGGTTTTTTCACCGCATCTGCCGCGAATTACGAAAAACGCAGATGTGAAAGCACCCTGCGATATTTTAAGACAGATGGATGGTACCGTGCGAGCTGCAGGCAGGACACCGTACAGCAACGCACTGGTACAGGAAAAAATTGTTTAGTACGCAGAACCAGGCACTGTTAGGCTGCGGTGCTGGCTGCGTGCAAGTTTACAAGTACCGTGCGAGCTGCAGGCAGGACACCGTACAGCAACGCACTGGCACAGGAAAAAATTGTTTAGTACGCAGAACCAGGCACTGTTAGGCTGCGGTGCTGGCTGCGTGCAAGTTTACAAGTACCGTGCGAGCTGCAGGCAGGACACCGTACAGCAACGCACTAGCACAGGAAATTTTTTGTGGAAAAATGGCACCAAAATTATTTGGTAGACTAGTGCCAAAAATAAGAAAAAGCTTAGGATTACAGCTCTGAGGAAAGCTGGGTGAACTAAGCTCTGAGGATGGTGCTGGATTCACTGTAAGGCTGCTCCTATCTCCCTTCCTTACAGTCCTGTACAGCAATCCTCCGTCCTGGTAGTTCTGAAAAGAACTTTTGGGTTATGTGTGAGGAATCTTGACTCCTACACTCCGTCCTGTTAGTTCTGAAAAGAACTTTTGGGTTATATGTGACTCCTACACTGCCTAACTGTCCCTAGATCTGCTCCAAGTCTCCCTGCACTAGGTCAGCTCTTCTCAGGAATGTGCCCAAAATGGCGGGGGCAAGCCTTATATACTGCCTTGCCTGTCATAGATGACATAGGCATCACGATGGACAGCAGCCAATCATAGTCCTGACACAACCAAAGCTGCTATGGCATTACTGACTATGATTGGCTGTCTTCACAAGTTTTCTGACCTAACACGCAATGCTGACTAGTAACATAAAAGATTCTGGATTCGCGAGTCCCGAATAGAGAATACAGGACTCGGAATCGCAGACTCGCTAGGATTCGGACTCGTAGACTCGCTCAGATTCGCTGCTGTTTGGGGAGATTCAAGCTATATAGTGATGTGATAGAGCGAGTCTAGCGAGTCTAGCGAGTGAGATAAAGTAAACTCTGACAAAACTAAGATTGCCATTGACTTGCATTGGACTCGTTACTGAGCGAGTATTCGCTAAAAGACTCGCCGATTACCGAGTCCAGCGAGTCCCTTAAGAATCGCCGAGTAACGAGTCCTAGCGAGTAGACTCGCTCATCCCTAATAGTGGCTGATCCCTTAATTATTCGTGGTGCCCGCAGAAGTCCTGTGGTTCTGTGTCATGCTGGGCCCATAACCTGTTGGCAGTGGATCATTCGGGATACTCTGAAGCGTGTTGACAACAGATTTAATTAGCAATAAACAGGTACAGATATGACAGACTTTGTGTAATCAGGAATATACATATCTTAAGTGTTTCTCTGCAGCATCAGCAGGCTGCTTCTCCTCTCATGCACAGACACAGGCAACTGGTACAGTTGCATGGTATTTCCTGTGTGTGAGCCTCTGGGAGTGTTTTTTTTTATCTAACATTATAGACAATACACAAACCTAGCAATAGAACACTTACATACACAGGAATGGAGTTGTTGCACTAAGCATATTCCAACATTGGCTAAGTTAAAGGGATCCTGTCAGGTCTTTCTATGCCCCTCCGCTTTCACTACCTGTCCCTGCACGTTCCTAGCTGATCCCTAACCATCCCTGTCTGCTCTAAAAGGGCCCTATAAAGATTGAGAAAAATGATTTATAAAGTCACATACCCCCTCCATTCGGAGACTGGGAGGGCGGGCTCTGGGGCTGCATTCTCCCCTCCTCACTGGCTTTTAGGATATTTTGTGCCTTGTTTCTCCTCCTGCTTGAATTTCCCGCCTTGTCCGATCACGCGAGGCCAGGCCAGAACGTCATATCCGGTCCAGTGCATTGTGGGTGATGATCACGTGGTACGACCCGGCACATGCGTGGGCAGTGCGCATATTGAAGCACTTTTTGTCAGTCTTTATAGGGCACTTTTAGAGCAGACAGGGATGGTTAGGGATCAGCTAGGAAGGTGCAGGGACAGACAGTAATAGCAGATTTATAAAGTCATATACAGTCTCCATTCAGAGACTGGAAGGGCGGGCTCCAGGGCTACATTCTCCTCCCCTCGCTAGCTTTCAGGACGCCCCACTGGGCGTCATTGTTCCGTGTCTTGTTCATTCTCCTGTTTGAAATTCCCACCTCGTCCGATCACATGATGCCCCGCCAAAATGTCTTATCCAGTCTGATGCATTGTGGGGGCTAATCACGTGGTACGGACTGGCTTCAATATGCGCACTGCGCATGTGCTGGAGTCGGGCCGTACCACGTGATCATCCCTCACAATGCATTGGACCGGATAGGACGTTCCGGTCGGGCCTCACGTGATCAGACAAGGCGGGCGTTTAAAGCAGGAAGAGGAACAAGACACAAAATGTCCTAAAAGCCAGTGAGGAGGGGAGAATGCAGCCCCAGAGCCTGCCCTTCCAGTCTCTGAATGGAGACGGTATGTGACTTTATACATCATTTTTCTCAATCTTTATAGGGCCCTTTTAGAGCAGACAGGGATGGTTAGGGATCAGCTAAGAAGGTGCAGGGACAGGTAGTAATAGCGGAGGGGCATAGAACAACCTGACAGGTTCCCTTTAACTAGCAGAAGCTAAACAGATGCAATTCCAAGTCACTCAGGGACCTTCGCACTCAGATCAGAAATGGATTACTTTTTCTATGAAAATGTAATAACTTTTAAAGTTGGGAACAAACCTTTAAAGTGGCTGACTTATTGGATACTGAAGCTTCATACTCATTGTTATTGTATTCAGTGGTAAAGATGAGCAAACTTTGCCTATTTGGTTCGGTATTGCAAAGTCTTACACTCCCCAAAAGTAAGCAAAAATGCAGATTTGTTCAAGAATAATTTTGGAATTTAAAATTGGCCCTGAAACTTTACCTGTTTATTTGGGGCCAAAACTCTTCCCGGAAGACCCGCCGGCTTGGAACAACACGTAACCTACTGTTAGGAGTGTCCCAAGCCATTGGATCTAATAGCTTGTGTTAACCCCTTCACCACCCGGTGATTTTTCGTTTCTCATGTTAGTTTTTTGCTCCCCTGCTTTCAAGAGCCATAACTTTTTTATTTTCCTGTCAATATAGACATATGATGGCTTGTTTTTTGCAGGACAAGTTGTACTTTCAGATGCAATCATTTATTTACCATATAATGTACAGGGAAATGGGAACAAATTCCAAGTGCAGTGAAATTGCAAAAAAAGTGCAATTACAAGTTGTTTTTTTACTTGCCATGTTTACTATATGGTAAAACTGACAAGAAGGTGTGATGCTTCAGCTCAGTACAAGTTCGTAGATACCAAACATGTATACATCTACTGGTATCTAAGTGGTGAAAAAAAATTCAGAAGTTCGAAAAAAAAAGAATCACACTTTTTGCGCCATGTTCTGAGACCCATAGCGTCCTCATTTTACAGGATCTGGGGATGTGTGATGGCTTATTTTTTGCGTATTGAGCTGACGTTTCTAATTATACTATTTTTGAGTGGATGCGCTGTTTTGATCACCCGTTATTGCATTTTATAGCAATGTTGCGGCAACCAAAAAAACGTAATTTTGGCATTTGGACTTTTTTTTCTTTACGCAGTTTATGGCTCTCATTAATTGATTTTATATCTTGATAGATTGGGCGTTTCTGAGTGCGGCGATACCAAATATGTGTTTTTTTTTAATACTTTTATTTTGAATGGGGAAAAAGGGGGGTGATTTGAACTTTTATGCTTTTTTCATGTTTGTAAAAACTTTATTAATTCATTCTTCATTTTACACACCCCATAGGGAGGCACACTACTGCAGGGTCCCATCGCTTGTGACAGGTCCCGATGAGTTGCAGCACATCGGGACCTGTCACAAAAGCGCACTGTGAGTGGTTGGCAACGCTTGCCAACCACTCATAGGAAGCAGTCCCTAATAGCTTCCGGGGTCTCGACAGGACCCCGGGCTACCACGTGACGGCCGGAGATTTCACAATATTATCGCGGGATGTCTGGTGCAGGCGGGGCCGCAGCGGATTTGGATCCCGCTGTCAATGAATGACAGCGGGATCCAAGGGGTTAACAGCACCGATCGGATCCCGAATAAGATCAGCTGAGATGTGGGGTGTTTGATGTGAGCGCCACAACAGAGCTCACATAAAACAATGGGACCCGACCCTTGATGTTGTATTATGTCAAGGGTCGGGAAGGGGTTAAGATGTAGAATTTTGGGGAATTTTTTGGAATTGTTTTTAAGCTTCCTGGAGTTTGCAGTTGTTTTGACACCTGTATGGTCTAAATTTTGGAAACAGTGCCAGATGTGACAGCAGCTTCCAGGAAGCTTACAATGTCCTTAAAACATCAGTTTAAGAGAGCTTCATATTGTTAATGGAAATTTTTGTGAATATTTATTTATTATTATTATTTCTTTTTTATTTATATATATTATTTTTTATTGGAGAGCAAACCTTTAGTATTGCAGAGGGTCATCACCAGATTGTGAGGCCATCTGTTCTACACTTATGTGAAAGCATTTCATATCAAAATAACATTTGGCCATTAATGTTTCACATCCATGATCTTATAGGTCTGTTCACACTGATGAAACGCATTAGTATGGCTATTGCTTATTAAAGAGGACCTGTCACCAACCACACATTTTGATCTAATTACAGCATGTCTGCTGCATCCAGGCAAGGGGTCCCCCAGCTCTTGAGACCCCCTGTACCCCGAGATAATACACTTTGAAAACTTACATTGTGGAGCCAAATGGCTCCAGCCACAAGCCACAAGCCAAAGGGCAGTTTCACACCCCCTGCATGTTTTATCTGCCCACCGCAGCCTCCCTGATGCCAATCATTGTCACCCTCACCTGCAGAATAACACAGAGCTTATTGCAGTGATGGCCGCTTTGCCCCGCCCCTGCGGTGATGTCACCGCTTATACCCGCCCTGCTCCATGGTTAACATGGAGCAGGGCAGGGAAAGGCGGTGATGTCAGAGCAGGAGGCAGGCCGCCCCGCCTCCTGCAGTGACATCACCGCTTATACCTGCCCTGCTCCATGTTAACCATGGAGCAGGGCAGGTATATGCGGTGACATCACCGCAGGGGGCATGGCAAAGCAGCCATCACTGCAATAAGCTCTGTGTTATGCTGCAGGCAAGGGAGACAATGATTGGCATCAGGGAGGCGGCGGTGGGCAGATTAAACATGCAGGGGGTGTGAAACTGCCCTTCGGCTCCAGCCACAAGCCACTTCCTATTTGGCTCAACAATGTAAGTTTTCAAAGTGTATTATCTCAGGGTACAGGGGGGCTCAAGGGCTGGGGGACCCCTTGCCTGGATGCAGCAGACATGCTGCATTCAGTGCTGTAATTAGATCACCATGTGTGGTTGGTGACAGGTCCTCTTTAAAAATGTTCAATCACAATTTAATGTCATAATAATCATAATACTAATAATACTAATATGTATTCATTTATGTAGTACTATTAATTTCATAGCGCTTTATATACATTTGCAGCACCATCCTGATTGGGGTTCACATTTCATACATTATGCATATTCCACTTGTCCGGGTATTCTGCAGTGCCCAGTAGGCTTATTCAGCATTCCAGATGAATTGGTGGTGACTAGTGACCTGAATAAATCCCCTGATGAAGTGACCGACACCGTAAGGTCACGAAACGCGTTGGGGTCCCCTTGGTCCGGACCACCCCTCACTCACCCCTGCTGCTCGGTGCCGATGGCCGGTGATGGTCCTGGTAAATATGATTACTAACTAGACCACACGCTGGTACTGCCCGCCTATAGTGTACTTTAGTAGGTGCTGTGCTCTGTACCCATATACCGGTGTTAATAGATGAGTGCCTTTCATCCTGGTCTGTAACAGCCTGCTAGGGATATATGATTGTGAATATGTTTTTTTCAATGTCCTTGTAAATTCGTTACCCAGCAATGAGCAGGAGATGGATATATATGGTACCATTATATGTAAACGATTGTATGTGAGTCTCTGCGTAGACACCAATATACATATGTAAATGACGGGACATGTTTCCAAGGGTCTGTTTTATTGTAATTTATTCAGACCGTCCCTTGTTATAAGCACTGAGCACTTTTTGATCGTCCCCTGCCCTATCCCTGTTTTTGTCAATCTAAATAAATGTGATATTTTTGCATAATAAATCAAGTCTATACTCCCTTTCTATGATATACAAAAATCTTTTGGAGTAGCTTTTGAAGTATGCCCTCTAACTTTAGTGTGGTCTACTTCTTACTATGGAAATTTGCTTGTTAATTATTCAGCATTCCAGATGAATTGGTGGTGACTAGTGACCTGAATAAACTTATTAATTTTTATCATAATCTTTCATACTAACATGTCACTTTTCTCTCAGCTACTGGATACCATTCCCCAAGACCACCAAGACCAAGAATATTATGGGGAGCCCAAGGAAGAGGAGCATCTGGAAGGCAATGTTTCCCAGCTATATGGCTCACCCTCATTCAACTGGGGCAAAGCCATGTGGGGACTCCTACCCCTCCTAGCACTAATCCAATAAGGCATCAACCATCCCATTCTCCTATGTCATTTGTTGAGGAGATTCAGCATGCAGATGCCATTGCACAGGACTGGCTGCATAGGCCTGAGGCTATGACTTTCCTCAACCAATGCACAAAAGGCAAGATGGTGCTATTCATATAGGATAAGGGGTATGGGTTCCTAGTGGAACATGGCACTAAACATCAGTGCTACGTCAACCACACCACCCTGCAGTGTGACTATCTTCCCCAAAAACTACATACCATCTTTGATGGGGATGAGGTCACATTCAAGAAGGTGCGGAGCATAAAGGGGTGTTTTGCGGTTGGCGTATGCTGGGCTGGCACCACCGTCTAATTTGCTCAGGGACAGGAGGAGGCTGAGCTGTAGAAAATTTGGCATTGGGTGTGGCCAAAATGTCTCTTGGTTGGCCAGGAGTAGCCTCTGTGACCCCCCCATGACCATCCAACAGCAGATTACCATCAGAAACTGCACCAAAGATCAGGGCATGGATAAACGTGCAGCAAAAGATAGCCAGTGGACCTCTTAAACACATGTTGGTGTGTCTTTGAGACAGTGACCCATCCCTTCCTTGGCATTTTGGCCAAACAATGACTTTTGGGGCTTTTCTATTTCCAGTTTTTGTTGTCATTGACCAAGGCATATGTTTTTGTTAGTTATCTGTATATACTATGTAAATTGTTAAGTTTTTTAGTTTGAGACATTATATATATATATATATATATATATATATATATATATATATATATATAATATATATACATATATATATATATATATATATATATATATATATATACTCATATGTATATAGCTAAGTTTTTAGAGTTCACTCCTTGTGTGCTGAACTGTTTCTGCAAGCAGGTGCTTTGATACTGCCCTACAGAGGCTGCTGAACAAGATGTGAGATATGGAACTGAAAGACAATACACCCACTCAAGTGGAATAGGGCTGGCCAAGTGCAATTCTCAAGGACTGCAATCAGTGCATGTGTTCAGGATTTCCCTATTATTGCACAAGGTGCTCGAATCATCCATCACCTGTGTAGGTGATGAAATTAGCACCTGTACAATGCTAAGGAAATACAGAACACTGTTTTCAGACCTTGAGGATTGGAGTTGCCCACCCCTGCCATAGAAGTCTCTGTGGAAGTAGCTGGGGGGCAAGAGGAATTCTTGAGCCCTTTCACCACAACTGTGGCTCTACCTGGACTCTCTTAGACCGTGTGCCCACGATGTGTTGTTTGATGTTTTTTTATGCAGATTAAGAATCTGCATCAAAATCTGCATGTCTATCCTAAGGCCAGCAAAATGTAGGACAGGTCAGAAGTGATGTGCTCACATTGCTTTTTTGTTTACTTGCACATGTGGATCAGATCTCTTTTTTCTGCTCCAAAATCTGCAGCAAATCTGCAATAAAAAAAAAAACACATTGGCACAGCTCTTCACAACTCTCTTAGACTTTGCTAGCTTCAGGATAAACATGCAGCTTCTCAAAATCTGCTTCAAAAACAACATCAAACAACATAGTGGGCCACAGTGGGATTCCCTGTTGCGTGATGCTGGCTGCGTAACTTGACAGAAAATAAATAAATAATGGAAAAAAGTATTGGGCTCCACCCCATTTTTAATTGCCAACCACGGGTAAAGTAGGCAGCTGAGGGCTGGTATTCTCAGCGCGGTGAGTGCCCATCACAATTCCCTCCCCCCCACGCTATAGAATAGCATCATATAGCTGCCCCTGAAATTGAAGCATTGAAAATAAGTTCCAATTCCTGGCACTTTACCCACCTCTTCCACTTGTCATGTAGCAGTGGCAAACTGTGTAATAAGGGGTTCTTGGCAGCTTTGTATTGCCAGCTGCCATTAAACCCGATATTCTTAATGTGGGGCCAATGTTAGACCTGGCCATTAAAAATTTCAAGTAAATAGTAAAGAATATTTATATAGGAGGAGGGAATGCACAGCAAAAAGTCAAAAGAGGTGTCACATGATCCAATGTCAAAAGCATCAATCAAGGAAGACCCTGTATATCCAAATGCACACATCAAAATAATATTTAAAAAAATTTCAACTTTCTTACATACAGACTAAGAACACAAAAACACCTATTAACCCCTTAGTGACGGAGCAAATTTCCACCTTAATAACCAGACCGTTTTTTGTAATTCTGACCAGTGTCCCTTTATAAGGTAATAACTCTGAAATGCTTCAACGGATCCTAGCGATTCTGAGATTGTTTTTTCGTGACATATTGGGCTTCATGCTAGTAGTAAATTTAGGTCTATAATTTTTGCATTTATTTGTGAAAATATAAAAAATTTGACAAAAATGTTGAAAATTTAGCAATTTTCAAATTTTGAATTTTTATTCTGTTAAACCAGAGAGTTATGTGACACAAAATAGTTAATAAATAACATTTCCCACATGTCTACTTTACATCAGCACAATTTTGAAAAAAAAAAAAACATTTTTTAGGTTAGGAAGTTATAAGGGTTCAAAGTTCATCAGCAATTTCTCATTTTTCCAGCAAAATTTACAAAACCATTTCTTTAGTGACCACATCACATTTGAAGTCCCTTTGAGGGGCGTACATGACAGAAAACACCCAAAAGTGACACCATTCCAAAACCTGCACCCTTCAAGCTACTCAAAACTACATTCAAGAACATTATTAACCCTTCAGGTGCTTCACAGGAATTAAAGCAAAGTGGAAACAAAAAATGGACATTTTAATTTTTCCAACAAAAATGTTCTTTTAACCTCAATTTTTTCATTTTCACATGGGCAACAGGATGAAATGCATCCTAAAATTTGTTGGGCAATTTCTCCTGAGTACACAAATACCTCATATGTGGTCATAAACCACTGTTTGGGTGCACGGCAGGACTCGGAAGGGAAGGAGCGCAATTTGACTTTTGGAGCTAATTTTCCATTCAAAAAGTCAAATGGTGCTCCTTCCAAAAATCCAAAAATATAGGGAAGCCCTTTTTTTTTTTTTATTATTTCATGAAATAATTAAAAAAAAAAAAACGGTGTGGGCTTCACCATGCTTTTGGGCCAGCCAGATACAACTAGGCAGCTGGGGGCTGGAATCCTCAGAGTAGGGAGACCCAAGTTTTCTGGGTCCCCCCAGATGCGAATTGCAATCCGCAACCGCCCGAGAAAATGGCGCGTTCATAGAAACGCCATTTTCTGGCACTGTATCCAGCTCTTCCAGCTGCCATGTAGCGGTGGCAGACTGGGTAATAAGGGGTTAATGCCAGCTTTTTGCCAGCTGGCACTAAGCCTGAGATTCTTAATGTCTGGCCAATATTAGACCAGGCCATTAGGAATCCCTAGTAAATTGTAAAGAAAGCACAAGACAGAGAAAAATATTTTTCTTAGAAAAAAAACACAAACACTATTTAGACCCCATCTTTATTATTCTTTGGCATCCGACGTAGTCCGGTGGGAAGGTCCGACGTAGTCCAGTGGGACGGTCCGACATAGTCCAGTGGGAAGGTCCGACATAGTCCAGTGGGAAGGTCCGACATAGTCCAGTGGGAGGTCCCTCGATGATTTCCAGTCTTTTACAGCACATGGGGGTGTCCCCCATATGCTATAAAAGCTGGCATTCTTCCAGAAGACTGACAGGTCATGACCTCAGTAGGGTGATGGCAGGTCACGATCCTTGGTTCACAATGCGTCAATTGTGATCCCATCATGGGATCACAATTGACGCTTTGTGAACCAAGGATCCTGACCTGCCATGACCTCACTGAGATCATGAGCTGTCAGTCTATGTGCAGACAGAGCAGTCTCTGCATAGACTGACAGCTCATGGTCTCAGTAAGGTCATGGCAGGTCAGAATCCTTGGTTCACAAATGGTCAATTGTGTGTGATCCCATCATGGGATCACAATTGACCCTTTGTAACCAAGGATCCTGACCTGCCATGACCTCACTGAGGTCATGAGCTGTCAGTCTGGTGTTGTCTGTGCATGCGGACGGTCGACAGACACTCCAGTGCAGGGACCGGAAGGAGCCGCACCAGGGGGTGAGGTAGGGAGATAGGGGAATCATGGGATGACAAGGGGGAAAACGGCGGGCAGGGCAGTGCACTAGGTTCCTATCTGATGTGACATGTGTGACATGTCACATCGGAGAGGAATCCGCAGGAGGAAGCTGCCGGCAAGCAGCTTCCTGTGCACTGTGGAGCCATTTTAGGAGGAGGGGAGGGGAGTGCAGGCTGTATGCCCCAAGTACCGGGGGCTGTGGACCCTTTTTTATATACAGTGTGCCGTCACTAAAGTGTTAAAAGCAGTTAAAACAATGTGGGTCCGGACCCACATTGTTTTCACTGCTTTTAATTGGTGTTTTTGTGTTCTTAGTATATATCTAAGAAAGTTGTCATTTTTTAATTTTTATTTGGTGTGCGCATTGTTGCAGGGTTTTTCTCTACTTGGTAAATAGTAAAAAAGACACGACACACATAGAAAACATTTTATTAGAAATAAAACCACAAATACGTATCTGGACTCCATCCTTACTACCCCCTCATACCCGTCCTCGATCTTCTGTCTTCTTGATTGCAGACTGCGGTGAAGAACACAGAGTCCTGTCACCACAGTCTCCAAACATTGAATGAATGATGCGCCAAATCTGCTCCGGTAAGCAGTAAATCCTGAGGTCACGGTTCAGCTAACCATGGAGGCTGCAAACCATAGTGGGTACCATAGTTACCTGAGCTGTCCTTGGGTGACCTTAGGAGTCAAAACTTATGGCTGGCTTCACACCACGGTTTTTTGGATCCGGGGGTGTCCGGTGTGAACTGGACACCCCCGGATCCGATTCCGGCCCCATAGTAATCCTATGGGGCCGGAATACGCCGGATGGCAGCTTTCTGCCATCCAGTTTTTGGATGTCTGGGAGAATTTGGGAGGAATCTGATTTTTCTCCCGGAACACAAAATCGGAGCATGCTCCGATTTTGAGTCAGGGGAGAAAAATCTTCCCAAACGGTTCCTCCCGGATCGGGCATCGGCTCACTAGCATGGGAACCTATGGGGCCGATTGCCGCGGTTCGGGGGGATCCGGGAACCGGATACCGGCAGCTGCACGCCACTGTTGTTTCAGGACCGAGGCTAGCTCCATGCTAGCCGCAGTCTTGAAAAATGAGCAGCTGTGGCTGCAATTACAGCCATCCGGATACATACACTAATGTGTATGACAACCAAGCACACACCATCCAGATTGTGCAAATGTGGTCTGATTGCAACAGACAATCACAGATGCTCTCACAGAGCATGAGTATCTGTGATAGTCTGTTGCCGGTAAGTGAAGTGAATATGCATAAAGCTTCATGGGCGGGACCAGAAGTAAGTGAGCGGGAGAGCAGACCCGCAAGAAAGTAGTGGGAGACTGGTAGATGATCTGTGTGTGTCTGTGTGTGTTTGGCAGCTGTTTTACACCTTTTAAGGTGTTTTCTATGTGTTTCATGTTGCCTGCCATTGATTTCAATGGGGTTCAGAGGGTTTGGCGAACTGTTCATCAAACAATTCGGCAAATTGGTGTTCGCTCATCTCTAATCAGCAGTTTAACTCCTTGCCGATATATTATGAACTGAGTACGTCATATGCCAAATATCTGACCTGGATGAGGGCTCCCACATTTTTTCCTGCAAATGATGGCTGTGATAATTATCCATCATCTACCTTTAACAGCTGTAGTTGGAGCAGAGTGTAGCATGATGCTGTTAACCCGTTAAATGCATTATTCTATATGTACATCAGCACTCATTATGTGATCACAGGGCACCGATGGATTGCTATGATGGTCAGGTGTCTTCCAAAGACTCTTATGTCTGTCATGACGACACTTCTGTGAAAGCCAGCACTTGGCTGCCATCATAAGGGACTGTGATTTTTGCTACATTCTGCAATTTTGTGGCATTTTTGTATATAGCACAAGCGATCCGATGATCGCAGATTCAAGTTCCCTAAAGGGACTAACAAAAAAGGTGAAAAGTAAAAAAAATTGTAAAACATATCTAAAAGTTCAAATCAAATATCTTTTCCCTATAAGAAGTAAAAAAAAAGTGTAAGAAACGCACTTTTTTGATATTGCTGCTTTTATAAAAGTCAGATCTATCAAAATAAATTAATTCAATTGTTTAGTGGCATAATGAGAAAAAAAATCAAAATGTTAGAATTGCGGTTTTTCAGCCACCACAACAACTCAAAAAAATTTAAACAAGTGATCAAAATGTCATATGTACCCCAAGATTATATCAATAAAGACATTGTTTGGGGTGCAAAAAACAAGCCCTGACACATCTCCATATCCTGAAAATTAAAAACGTTCCAGCTCTCAGAAAATGAAGTGGAAATTTAGGCAGGGTTTTTTGCTTTATAGTCTTTAAAGCTGTATTGCTGCTGCAACCTTAAAACAAAAGTTCTTTTAGGGGCTGAATACTGTCCTTAATTCTAGTAAAACCTCTCTTAGGCTGGGGTCACGCTTGGCATGAGTTTTTTTAGTGCCTTAAAAAAACATGCGTTTTTTCCTTTTCAGCATGCATTTTTTAAGATGTCTGATGGCACCCTGCGTTTTTGCATGCGTTTTTAAAACAGCACCAAAAATAGTGCATGCACTATTTTTGGGTGCTGTTTTAAAAACGCATGCGTTTTTTAGAAAACGCATGCGTTTTTTGATGGTACTAATGTACCATGTGTTTTTGCATGCATTTTTGATGTCAGCTAATCACATAATTGCAAAAACGCACACAAAAACGCATGGTACTGTCACACATGCGTTTTTGCTATTAGGGCATGCGTTTTTTAACATGGGGGCCTATGGGTGCGTTTTTACATGTTTTTTAAAAAAAAAAGCAGGTCTCCAAAAGCTCATGAAAAAACGCAAGTGTGACCCCAGCCTTACCTGCATTCAGTGTAGGGATAGCTGCTGGAACAAGGATAGTTTTGGATTGGGGGCATGCCTTACAGTCTTTCTATGGTGTACTGCTTCTGAAACCTAAAAACAAAAGTCCTTCTCAGGGCTAAATACTGTCTTTTGTTCTAGAAAATGTCTGTTACCTGTATTCAGTGTAGGGATAGCTGTTGGTGCAGGGAAAGTTTTGGATTAGAAATTACAAAAAGACACACCAAATTCATCACACCAAATGAGTGTGAACAAGGTGCTAGCAGAAAAAAACTCATGACTACAAAAGATTATTCTGCTGCACACATGAATACTAAGAATAAAGGAGATGTTTAGCAAATGTATTGGCCAATGTATATGAGCCCAATAACTCCTACAAGGTGTATCTCATATATCAGGCCCCTAAACTGAAATACCTCTATGTGCGATTAAAAATCTGCTTATATGGGCAGATAGGATACTTGCTATAAAGGAAAGTGATTCCACTATGGCTAATGGGCAAGGGCACACAGACAGGAAAAAATGACTACAAATTAAAAAAAGACTAACTGGCATACCAAATGAGTGTGAACAAGGTGCTAGCAGAAAAAAACATATAACTACAAAAGGATATTCCGCTGCTCACTAGAACACTAAGAATTAAAGTAAATGCTTGGCAAAGGTATTGGCCAATGCATATGAGTCCCAATAACCACAACAAGGTGTATCTCATATATTGGGACCCTAAATTGAAATGCCTCTATGTGTGATCGGGCTCATATGCATTGGCCAATTCATTTGCTAAGCATCTCCTTTAATTCTTAGAGTTCTAGTGTGCAGCAGAATAATCTTCTGTAGTTTTGGATTAGAGGTATATTGGCAGGTTTATTGCCTTACTCCACTTTTACAGAGTGACAATAAAACATGCAAAACTGAATATAAAATGGTCTTTACAACAAAAAATGTTAATAAACATTATTTCCAGTTGAATGTCTTGTATATATGGCAAAATTAAAGAGAAAAAAGAAAGCCTCCTCCACCCTTCATAGCTGGGCTTATTTCACCAGATTTCCTAGTTAACTCTGACTACAGAAAATGACATTATAGAGGGGAAATAAAACTACACTCACTCACAGGTAAATGTAATTTTAACATTTTACTACCTTATCTGGGCATTTGGGGTGTGATATGGTCAGACATATCTTGTTTAATTTATGAAGGTGGGACTCTGAAATGAGAAAGCTTATGCGGACAATGCAAGAACTGCCAAATATTATAAGGAAGACAAATTTTAATACACCCTATATTAGATATAAACATTCTGTTAAAATTTGTTTGGTAGTGGGACTCCTAGACTCATAAAGCCTATGCACTAAGTGCAAGTGTTGCTAAAAATTAGGAGGGACTGCAATATACCATGGACGACACATAGTGGATGGCCTCAGAAAACATTTTTTTCCCCATTTTTAAGGAATGGGAATCCTAGATTGGTAAAGGCTCTTTGCTAAGTGCAAGGGCTAAAAACATTTACCGTATATACTCGTGTATAAGCCGAGTTTTTCAGCCCAAAAAATGGGCTGAAAAGTCCCCCCCTCGGCTTATACACGGGTCAATACGGTAATCCTATGGTGGGAGGGGGCGCGGGGGGTGGGGGGGCGCTGCGCAGTATTTCTTACCTTGTCCCCCATTCTGCAGTGCTTTCCGGTGTCCTCCGTGCTCCGTTCCCGGTCTGCTGGGCCTTGTGGTTCCTCCTGGTTCCTCATCCTTCGGTTCTATCATGGGGGCTGCCATCTTGGTGTCTTCTCTCCGCCCCCGGCCAGTGATGTCAGAGCAGGCCGCGCTGTGATTGGCTAGCACCCGTGACATGTGATCACGGGTGCTAGCCAATCACAGCGCGGCCTGCTCTGACATCACTGGCCGGGGGCGGAGAGAACAAGCAAGATGGCAGCCCCCATGATAGAACCGAAGGATGAGGAACCAGGAGGAACCACAAGGCCCAGCAGACCGGGAACGGAGCACGGAGGACACCGGAAAGCACTGCAGAACGGGGGACAAGGTAGGAAGCTGTGTATGTGTGTGTGTATGTGTATATATGTGTATGTGTGTGTGTGTGTGTGTGTGTGTGTGTGTGTGTGTGTATATATATGTGTGTATGTATGGGTATGTGTATGTAAGTAGGCTGGCTGCCAATATAAGCCATACCTGTGGGGCTGCTGTATATACTTCTGGGCTGCTGGATACTTCCACTGGGGCTGTATATACCTCTATGGCTACTGTATACTACCACTGGGGCTGTATATACCTCTGGGGCTACTGGATACTACCACTGGGGCTGTATATACCTGTGGGGCTGCTGGATACTACCACTGGGGCTGTATATACCTCTGGGGCTGCTGGATACTACCACTGGGGCTGTATATACCTCTGGGGCTACTGGATACTACCACTGGGGCTGTATATACCTCTATGGCTACTGTATACTACCACTGGGGCTGTATATACTTCTGGGCTGCTGGATACTACCACTGGGGCTGTATATACCTCTATGGCTACTGTATACTACCACTGGGGCTGTATATACCTCTGGGGCTACTGGATACTACCACTGGGGCTGTATATACCTCTGGGGCTGCTGGATACTACCACTGGGGCTGTATATACCTCTGGGGCTACTGGATACTACCACTGGGCCTGTATATACCTCTATGGCTACTGTATACTACCACTGGGGCTGTATATACCTCTGGGGCTACTGGATACTACCACTGGGGCTGTATATACTTCTGGGGCTGCTGGATACTGCCACTGGGGCTGGATACTACCACTGGGGCTGTATACCTGTGCTGGGGTCCACCCTCGGCTTATACACGAGTCAATAGGTTTTCCCAGATTTTGGGGGCAAAAGTAGGGGGGTCGGCTTATACACGGGTCGGCTTATACACGAGTATATACGGTAATCCGTGGAGGTTATACATCTATACATGTAAGATAATTGTATAGGTAGGCCTCATTCACATCCTGAAAAAATTATGAAGGAGGACATCATACACACCCATGGAAAAATTAAAAACGAGGATTGCATGATGGCCCTCTAAAAATTTTGAGTGAGGGCCACCCATTTACCCTCTTAATAATTGGAGCAAGAGCAGCCTGATGACCTTATAAACCTTTTGAGCGAGAGCGAAATGTTTACCCTCTTAACATTTGTAGCAAGGATGGCCTGATGATGCTCTATAAATTTTGAGCAAGAGCTGCCCATTTACCCTCTTAAAATTTGGAGCAAGGGAGGCCTGATGACCCTCTAAAAGTTTTGAGCGAGGGGCACATGATGTCTCTGTTGATATTGTAATGCCAGTGACCCTGCACTGCTCTGCATCTCCATACTCACTGCTGGTATGTATGGTCCATATGGTCCCCACCCTGCTATATATGACCCATCCTGCTGTATATGGACCCATCCTTCTACATATGGTCTCCATCCTGCTATATGTGTCCCCATCCAGCTATATATAGGCCCATCTTTCTATATATGTCTCCATCCTAGTATACTATATTTTTCAGATTATTAAAAAGCACTTCCCTTCCTCCCCCATAAATTAGGGGAAAAATGGGAGTGCATCTTATAATTCGAATCTCGTGTTTAAAAAAAAAAAGTGTTTAAAAAAAAAAAGGCTAAATGAAGGGGGGTTGCGGTGGTGGAGCGGGGGTGCAAGAGGCAGGTTTGCCGGTTCCACAGAGGGTGGAGGCAAAGCTGTGGGCCTGGAGCTGCAGAAGTATCCCATCGGTTTGCAGTGGGGGGCCGCCATTTTCCATGTGCCTGCCTGCATTTCCAAGCTGAAATTTGGCCTCTAGCGTCCAGTCTTCCAGAAAATGTCCGTGGATCTCGATCTGTGCATGCGCCGCCTCTGTGGTCATTTTCTGGAAGTTTGGACACTAGAAGCAGAATTGCAGCTTGGAAACCAATGCAAACAGGCACATGGAAAATGGCAGCCTCTACCACACACTGACGCGATACAGCCCTAGCTCCAGTCCAGCAGCTTTGCCTCCATCGTCCATGGACCCTGAAAACTTGCCTCTTGCACCTTCGCTCCACCACCACAACCTTCCTCAGTAAGCCATAGTGGGTCCAGGATGGGGGGCCATGTACCAGGATGGGCAATATATACCAGGATGGGGGGCCATGTACCTGGATGGGGGGCATGTACCTGGATGGGGGGCATGTACCAGGATGGGGGGCTTTTACCAGGATGGGAGATATATATACAAAGATAGGGGGATCATGGACAAGGATGAGGAACATATATACTGATTGTAAGACAGACACTGGTATGATAAGACAGACTCAATTTAACATTAAAAATTATTTTTTTCTCTTTTCCTTCACCAAATTTGGGGTGCGTTTTATAATCCGGTGCATCTTGTAAAGCGAAAAATATGGTATATGGTCCATATGGTCCCCAACCTGGTTTATATGGTCCCCATCCTTGTATATATGAACCCTATTCCCATATATACATATATGATCCCCATCCTGGTTTACATGGTTCCTTACTTATATATATGAGCTCCATCCTTGTATATATGATACACATCCATGTATATATGATCCCTATTCCCTTCTATATATGATCCTCATCATTATTTATGTGATCTTCATCCTGGTTTACATGGCCCCATCCTTGTGTATACTGTATGTCCCCATCCTGTGTACATGGCCCCCACACTGGTATAAATATCCCTTTTCTGTCCCTAATGCATAATTAAAACAACAACATTCTACTCACCTTTCCTCTGCTCCCACATTGCCAGCGTGCAACGGCCGCCAGCAGATATCGGACCACATGCCATGACAGAAGACTTCAATGTCATTGTGCCACCCTCTTACACGGGACCACTGACATCAGTTGTGAGCCAGCGTGTATCGGTTTTGAAACAGCCTAGTAGGAACATCTTCTAGAAGGTTTTTGAAAAATTTTATTCCAGATTTCCCTTATGAAGTATATTTGAAAGTTTATTATATCTACTTGCTCTACATTATCATTAAATAAAATGACAGTTACACTTTAAGAAAATGCCTGAATAAACATGACAAGTACAAGTAGAGGCACAATCAGACTGCAATACCTTGGGCCCACCAGAGAAAATTATTCTTGGGGCCTACTATTTTAGCTATATGGAAATAAATAAAAGACCACCGATGGTGTGGTAAAATGTCCTAATACCAGTTATATTACAAGCTAATACACTTCCTGAAGCACCTCTCCAGTGGTTTTATATTCTATTTTACAACTGGAGTGAGTAGTAGTAATTGTATCCCTGACCTTACGGTTACTACTCAGTACAAGCATTTGTGATGTCATTTGTGACAGTCAGAAGTTGCGCTCATAAGATGGTGCTGCGGGACCGGAGCAACTCCGCAATAATTTGAAAAGACCATGGCAAGGACCTTGGGTTACAAGCACCACTCCAGCAGTAAAAAGAAACGCAAAACAAAAAGCTGGAGTGGTGTTTTAATGTTATAAAAAGAACTGTGCTCACATTTTGATGCAAAGTCAATTCTAAATTTCCACTGATGTGTATTATAAAAAATATGATTTATATACTTATATAGCACGATTAATTCCACAGCGCTTTACACACATCGACAATACTGTCCCTATTGGGGCTCACAATCTAAATTCCATAACAGAATGTATTTGGAGTGTGTTAGTGTAAGCATTACTCACTAATCCTCCAGTCTTCAGGTGGGCCTGTCCAACTTGGGTAGAGGTCTAAAACAAGAGAGTAAACTTATGTATTCATTACCTCCAGCTGGTATGGTGCTATGCCCCATTGCGTGTTTCAGCAATGTCCCGTCCTCTAGGTGACACCATGATCTTTTATCCTGATGGTAGTTATATACTATGGCTAATCTCTACTCCATGTGGAGGAAGCTTAGCTCTTGAGTGCTCTCCAGACACGGCAACCCTAGTGTTCATGGTCTATTATGTCATTTTGCATTAAGCAATTGAAGAAAGTTTGATCTTTAAAAAGTATTTATTGTATCAGTGTCAATGTTCACACTGTTTGTTTCTTTATTTCTGTATAACCAATGTTTTATACCGCATATTTCTTTTTACTGAGTTGCACTGTTTTTTCTTTCCACAAAATAGCATAGTATTGACATTTGGAGTCACCTTATAATATCTCCCATTCTGTAATTGCTCCATCAAGAAATTGTTAATTAAAAAAAAGATTTGGTGACCAAAATAAGATCCAAGTGACAAAATAACAAAATGAGCATTTATGGAGACTGAACTAAGATATTCTGAAAACAGTGGGATGCCTCCCTGCAGTACAAAATCAAGCAGAACATCAAGCCTTATCTCTCAGTAGGATCCCTTAAATGTAAAACTTTATTATCCTTGAAATCCCACTGTTAAATGTAGAGAATAAATATGTAAAGTGAACTTTTTCCATTCACGGCACAGGCAATGTTACTTGAAGTGGCTCTAAACTTAAATATTTTTATATTTACCCATTTTCCTCAAGAATCTGAAAAGTGTACTGCATAAAAAGGGCATTTAGATGGCAAAATACATTGATATTCTCAAGGTATGTGCAGTGCCTGGAAAAAGTATTCATACCCCGTGAACTTGTCCACATTTTTTCATGTTACATCCACAAACAAATGTATTTTATTGGGATTTCATGTGATACTCCAACACAAAGTAGCAAATACTTGGGAAGTTTAAATGAAGATCACAGATAAAATTGTGGAGAAAAGAAAAGCAGGGTTGGGTTATAAAAAAAAATTGCCCAACATCACACAAAGCTCTTATTCAATCCATCATTTAAAATGGAAGGACTATGGCACAACTGCAAACCTGCCAAAACATGACCACCCATCTAAACTGACATGACAGCCACCCTTCCTAAACCCGGCAAGCCCCCAACCACACCTTCTAACTTTCGCCCCATCGCTCTGCTTAATGCAGATGTAAAAATTTATGCCAAACTGTGGGCCAACCGTCTTCTTACAGTACTGCCATCTCTCATTCATCCTGATCAGGTAGGATTTGTTCTGGGTAGACAGACGAGGGATGGCACAAGACGTTTGATAAATCTGCTGGATGTGGTGGAGAGGGGGCACCTCCCCAGTGCATTCCTTTCACTTGATGCTGAAAAGGCATTTGATCGGGTGCACTGGGGGTATTTGGAGAGTACCTTACGAAAGTTTGGGTTTGGCGGCATTATTGCACGAGCCATTATGGCCTTGTATTCCAATCCAAGTGCCTCAGTTCGGGCATCTGGTTTCCAATCCCGGACTTTTTCCATTTCGAATGGAACGCGTCAAGGCTGCCCCCTCTCTCCACTAATTTTTGCATTGATCATGGAACCTCTTGCTGCTGTTGCTCGCCAGTCCCCAGACATTAGGGGGATACGGGTTGGTCCTATTGAATATAAAATTAGTCTGTATGCAGATGATGTGGTCTTTACCTGCTCCGACCCTCAGCATTCCTTAAGTGCGATCTCGGATCTCCTACGAGATTTCTCTGCGGTTTCATATTATAGGCTCAATATATCTAAATCAACTCTCTTCCCTCTTTTCCTCCCCCTGCCACTTCAAATTAATCTTCAAACTACTTATCAATACATGTGGTCCCCCACGGGGTTCTCTTACCTGGGTATTAAACTGACACGTCTGGCTAACTTGGTACGTATTAACTGTGAGGCCCTCACTGCGGACCTTCGGGCTGATGTTGGGAAATTTTCTGAAGCTACGCTTTCGTGGATGGCTCGCATACAGGTAGTCAAGATGATGTTATTACCGAAATTAATATACCTGTTCAGGTGCTTACCCCTCCACATCTCAGCGAGACGTCTCTCGTTGTTTCAATCCATTATAGACGCCTTCATATGGAGTAACAAACCACATAGAATTAAGAGGAGGTGGATGGTGCTCCCCTATACCAGGGGTGGATTGGGTGCCCCTTTGTTGGTAGCCTATTACAGAGCGGCTATATTGGAGCCCCTCAAGTTATGGTGGGATGGGGTCTCTGACATTCCTTGGTTACGGATTGAGTCTCATTTTGCCCCTGGTGGCTCTCTCAGGCGTCTACTGGAGGCTTCCTTCCTGCGTTCTGACATACCTGGAAGTATCTTATCTACCATGACTGCTGCTATTAAACTATGGGCGTCTGTTTGCCCGGTTGTTTTTACACACATGGCACGCTATGTCTCACTAGACGCTCTGAGGGACACCATCGAGGGTGTTTCTGTGCTTCCCTGGAAACAAGCTGGTTTGCGGTATATTGTGGACCTGTTTGGCCCATCTGGGGTCCTTCCCTTTTCAGCTCTCCAGACCCGTTTCTCTCTTCCAGACACAGTTTATTTCTCATATATACAATTTCATAGCCTTCTACGTAACCTGCATATATTTAAGGATCCACCAACTATTGCAGACTCCCCCGGTCACAAATATTTTAAACCTAATACCACTATTTCACATGGAGTGTCAGTTTTGTATAACTCCTTGCTGCTCCATGGGGTACAACATAAGCTCCCTTGCATGGATTCATGGGAATCTGTACTCTCCTTCACTGCTTCTGGAGATGATTGGGCCTTTGCACTTTCGCACCCGTCAAAATTTTCCTCATGTGTGGGCCACATGGAGCAAGCTAGGAAAGTACTTTTGCAGTGGTATATGACGCCGGAGAGATTGGCCAGGCTTCGTTTGGCTACCTCTTCTTCCTGCTGGAAGGGCTGTGGTGCCACTGGAACCCTGGCACACGTTTGGTGGGAATGTCCTATAATTAAAGCTTTTTGGCATCAGGTCGAGGCAGTTCTAATTGAGCTGACGCATTTACCTTTTATTCTAACGAGCCCAATGGCTCTTTTAGGCATCTCATTGGTGGACCTCCCCTCTCCTCTGCTGCCTATTATCTCAAACGTACTAATTGCCGCCAGACAATGTATAGCTGCCCATTGGAAAGCCCCCACTGCTCCCTCTAGATCAGAATTGATTAATAAACTGAACCTACATTTTTGTTACGAATCTCTTACAGCTACTTCTCTGTCAAAAAAGAATAAGATTCTCTCATGGTGGGATCCCTGGACTTCCTCTTCTTTAGCCTCTGATATTCCCCCATATCTTCTGCAATGACCCTTGATTTTCTGGAATAGTTTACCGCAATTCAGTTCTTTTGTACTTTATATATATATATGGAATTTCACATTCTATTGCCTATGTTATTCTAGTGCCTATGTTACCCTTGGCCCCCCCTACTTCCCTCCCCTTATCTTTCCCCTTGTCTTCCCCTGGTTCTATCTTTGTAATGTTTCTGTACTCTGCCTAGGTTAAGGCATATTTATGTATGTTACGTTTTAAACAATAAAAATTCTAATGGTTTAAAATAAACTGACATGACAAGCAAGGACAACACTAATAAAAGAAGCAACCAAGAGGCTCATACTTCCTCCAGAAGAAGCTACAGAGAACCACAGCTCAGGTGAGAGAATCAGTTCACAGAACAGCTAGCATCTGAAAGAAGGTGCTCTGGTTAGTAAGGCTGGCTTCACACCATGACCCTGGTGATCCAGGGCTGTCCGGTGTGAACCGGACAGCCCCAGATCTGATTTCGGCTCTATAGTATTCCTATTGTTTTGCCATCCGGTTTCCATCTGTCCAGGAGGATCCTGGAGAATTCGGGTTTTTGTCCCAGACACAAAATCGCAGCTTGCTGTGATTTTCTGTCCGGGGCAAAAATCTGAACAAATCGGATCCTCCCGAATCAGGCGTGATCCGGCGCCCCCCTAAATGGCAGTCTATGCCGCTGGATCCGACAGAAAATTGGTCCGGCTCCTGGACGCCGGGTGCTGAGGCTTGGCACTGAACTTCAGTACCATAGAGCTCCCCGCTGACATTTCAGCAGGGAGGGCTCCTGAAATCTGCAATCTGATAATTTCGGCAGAAAACAGGACCGGAGGCCATATTTGCCCTCCAGTTCTGTTCTGTCCGGGACTGTCAGGTTCTGTCCGGTGCTTCCTACAAAACACCAGACAGAACCTGACAGGTCAAAATCATGGTGTGAAGCCAGCCTAACACTTTTTTGGACTAAATGAAAAACCTTATGTGTGAAGCTTACACTGCAAGTTACTCTGACAAAACTATATCCATCAGACATGGTGGTGGTAGCATCATGCTGTTAGGCTACGTTCATATAGCACGTAATTTTTGCGCTTTTTTGAGCGCGCTTTTCCACCAAAAGCACATCTGTGTCTGAATTTTCTGGAAAAGTGAATGAAAATTCACTTTTGTTGTGCAGTCAATGCGTAAATGTACGCCGCACTTTTACGGGAGAAAGTGTATGCATAGAAAGAATCAATATGTCAATTGTTGGCGCTTTTTTTTTGTGCACGCGGTTTCTCCCATAGGCCCCATTATAACCGCTGGAATTACACATCGCCATTCAGACAATGTGCAATTCCAGCGCATATAATGGCGGGTGCTGCAGGATGTGATGTCACACGGGGGAGGGAGAATCCTGTGTTCCTCCCCCTTTGTGACATGTGTGACCGGCCTTTTGGCTTTCCCAGTGTATTAATATACACTGCAAAAGCTAAATAAAGTAATCAAAAGGTATTAAAAATTAAAAAATAGAATACTTACCCATCCGCCAGCTGTTCCTGGTTACCGGAACCCGAGACATCCACGTCTGATGTGCTGCCAAGATCTTCCAGATCTGTGATTGGCCGGTAGCAATCATGTGATATGTGACGGGCATATCACATGATCGCTACCAGCCAATCACAGATGACTTGGTTCCCGGTAACCGGGAACAGCCGGCAGATGGATAAGTATTCTATTTTTTCTATTTTTAATACCTTTTGATTACTTTTATTTAGCTTTCACAGTGTATATTAATACACTGCGAAAGCCAAAAGGCCTGTCACACATGTCACACGGGGGAGGAACAGTATTCTTTCTCTCCGTGTGAGATCACTTCCCTCCTGCGCTTGTGGGGGAGAAATGTGGCCGTAAAAAAGGTGGTGTGTGAGTGTACCACATTTTTTTTACCTGCGCTAAATAGCACAGCCACAAAGCGTGGCAAAAAATGCATGCCCCCCCCCAGAAGCACAAGAAATGTGAAGTGTGTGAACGTAGCCTTAGAAGGCTTTTCTTCAGCAGAGACAGGAAAGCTGGTCAGAGTTGGTGGGTAGATGGATGGAGCTAAATTCAGGGAAATTCTGGGGCATAGATTCAGTTTCCAGCAGGTCAACCATCCTGAACATTCTGCCAGAGCTTTAATGGAATTGTTAGATCAAAGCATACTTATGCTTTTGAATGGCCAAGTCAAAGTCTAGATCAGGGATCTCCAACTCCAGGCCTCGAGGGCCACAAACAGTGCAGGTTTTCAGGATTTCCTTAGTATTGCACAGGTGATAATTGAATCGCCTGCACTGGTGATGATTCCAACACTAAGTAAATCCTAAAAACATGACATGTTTGCAGCCCTCAAGGCCTGGAGTTGGAGATCCTTGGTCTAGATCTACATCCCATACATTTCAGAAACTGTGGCAAGACATTGAAAATCGCTGTTCACATATGCTCTCCACCAAATCTTAATGAGCTAAAGCAATTTTGTAAAGAAGAATGGGCAAACATTTTCACCTCTATATGGGCAAAGTTTGAAGAGACATACTCCAAACTTGCACTGATATGTGGTCCTACAGTCATTTAATATGTTTAATTCCTGTTGGTAAACTCAGAATTAATGTCAGGAGCTACTGCTGTCATGGTCTATTATGGCTTTTAGATGAGAGGATGTGTGATGTTATGCAGCTGCCCATGACCCCGGCCTTTAAATAGTTCCCTCTTCCACCAGCTGTGAAGATGTTAGTACAGTCAGTAGTGAGACCTTCCTGCTGTATTCTCTTGGAGTCTTCCTTCTTTTGTGGGAGCTGCTGTTGTTCCCAGAGCATTGGTGGAAGTGAGGGGGTATTAGTCTAGGACTGATCAGGTGTAAAGGGCAAGGGGGTTGCTTGGACATCCTCACCTTCACAGGTACTTACAGGAACAGAGAGAGCCAGGAAACCCTAGTCTAAGGGTCAGTCTAGCTCCCCTGATCACCCTTTATCCACATTACCATCTTGCTTCTGTACTCCCTTGAAAATTATACCACACCATGACATCTACAAAGTGACTCACGGGGGCTGATTTCAAAAACAAGTCACAATTTTCAGTATTTCATAGTTAAACATACCTGGCTGGGATAATGCTTCCATTGGCTGATAGATACTGTGAACGATGTGGGCAGAAGGTATCAGCTGTCAGTTTCCCTTTAAGGACACAAAAGTAGTGATATTTAGAATAGATATGTAGTTATTATTTACCTTACCTTATATACTGTATATAAATTAGCCTCCACAATGTCTGTTATTAGTGGCTGATAAAATTGGAACTTGTCCAGGACTACATTAAACATATCATATACGAGCTTTGGGATATGCATTCAATTAAAGTAATCTAAAAAAATATATTTATAAAAAGTAATAAAATGAGACTGGCATTTAGCAAACAAGACTAATGTGAATGGAAATGAAATGGTTTGTTTTTATTATAGTACAAGGGGGCCATGGGGAATTGGATGAAATCGACTGTATATTGCTTATTCAGTGTACAATTAAATAAGTGCATGTGGAGCTCAAATTAAAAGAAAAGAATAAAACTGGTTAGAAAGCAGCTCAGATTGGCAAGATATTCCATTCTCAAAAATGTATATTCATTTATAGAGGATCAAACGCGATCAGATTTTTTCCTATTTTGTTCTCACTGTTTCTCAAAGTATTTTAAGTTGGAAAAAAGGACACCGATAATGGAGCTCCCAAAAACAAATCCAAGTACAATGTAGCAAAAAAGAGTGAAGTATAGCAACTAAAAAAAATATACTCACTAAAGGAATATAATAAATTAGCTGAGGAGGCTCACCCTATAACCTTTTTCCAAGACATATATTCATAAGGAAGTACAACTTACTGTATTTTAGGACTATAAGACGCACTGGACATAAGACGCATCCAGATTTTAGATGACTAAAATAAGTGAAAAAAATTAAGCAAAAAAATGTTGCAGTCTTATGGGGGTGGGGATCTTCTGCTAACACTTACGGGGGTAATGTCCCCATCCTGGGCACCTTACAGGTAATATGTCACCTATCCTGGATAGGGCCCACCCATCTTGGTATATAGCCCTCCTTCCTGTGATATAGCCCCCCACCTGGATATTGCCCCTATTCTGGGGTATAGTCCCTCATGCAGGATATATATCCCTATCCTGAGATATAGCCCCCCATCCGGGCATATTATCCCCCATCCTGAATATGGCCTCCCAGCGTGGTACATGGCCCTCTTATGCTGGATATGCCCCCCCCATCCATCTTAGATATAGCCCCCATTCATCTTAGATATAGCCCCTCATCCGGGTATATTATCCCCCATCCGGAATATGGCCTCCCAGCGTGGTACAGTGGTGTTCAAAAGTCCTGCATAGGCGTGAAGAAAACTATATATTTCATACTTCTGCATCTCTACAATGAAACTGGTGGAACATATATGTTTTTGTAATCCCTCATTGTGTGCCATACTCATTTTTGAATGTCCCAAGTGTATAAATTGTTATGGTATGCGCATTTTTGATATTTTTTTTTACAGCATAACCATACCTACACCAGTACAGTGTGTAGAATGGTGAACAGGTTTCTAAGTTCATTAACTTTCAATGCAAGTTCACACAGACTTAAATTTTACTTTTTAAGATTTATTATTTTTTATTTAATTCAGAGTCCTGAAAAGGGCCTTTTGAGTGCATCTTTAGCTTCTAATACTTTATTGGCCGGCCTTTGCTCTTGAGCACCAACTTGCATCTCTGTGGCATTGAGTGAACAAGCTTCTGCAGATGTTCACGAGTGATGATGTGGTTCCAGGCCTGTATCAGAGCCTCAATCAACTCTCTCTTGGTCCTTGGCTGTTTTTTAGATATCTCTATCGATACCTTGTGCCACAAATGTTCTATTGGATTGAGGTCCAGGGTCTGGGCTGGCCAGTCAATAGTAGCCACCTTCTTCTTTTTTTTCCATTCCGTTACTGTCTTAGCTCTATGACAAGGAGCATTATCATCCTGGAAGATATAATCCCCTGAAAACAGGTGTTGAGCAGAAGGCAGCATGTTCTTATTAAGGATGTCTATGTATTTTTTTGCATTAACCATACCCTCCACAATATGAAGCCTTCCAACACCATTGGCTGCCATACAGCCCCAGACCATTACTTTCATCGGATGTTTCACAGAGAAGCTCAAACACTCTGGCTTGTTCTCTTCATGTGGAAACCTTCTCAATAAGACTTGCCATCATTTCCTAAAATGCAAAAAGTACTTTCATCACTAAATAGCACTTTTTCCCACTCCTCCTTCCTCCATTTTGAATATTTCAATGCCCACAGTTTTCGCCTTTGTCTTTGTATGGCTGTCATCAATGGCTTCTTTCAGGCCTTGCACCCTCTCAATCCTGCTTCCAAACATCTCTTCCTAACAGTTGATGTTGCTACCTCAATTTTGCACTTTTCTTGCCATTCTCGCAGAAGCTGAGGAGAGGTGAGCTTTCGATTGGCAAGGGATGTTCTTATCAGTACTCTATCCTCCCTTTTAGTTGACTTTCTGGGCCGACCAGATCTGGGCCTGTCCTGGTAATTCCAAGCTGCTTTTGTTTCTGCAAAATTCTTACGACTGTACTCTGATTACAGCCGACCTTCCTTGCGATCTGGGGGCCAGTATAACCCTCTTCATGTAGCACCACAACTTGCACACGATCTGCCACTGACAAAAATCTGAAGGCTCCCATCATAGAGCTCTACAGTATGATTCACTAGATAGACCAACAGATAAAACAAACAAAGCAGCAGATGTGATGCAATGTAATGGAATGTGATTGGCTGCCATATCCAGGTTATGATTGGTCACAAGAACCTCATCTGTGATTGGCTAATTTTGGATCTGAAGCTGTACAATATTTAGTTGTGCTTTCAATTCCCATATTGTTGCAATAATTTCAGGCAAAACTGCTTCAAAAGCTAAAAATATTACAGGGAGAGAATGCAAAATTGTATTCCGAACAAAACCATATATAATATGTCATATTAGCATCGAAGATATTCGACAGAAAACGTTTAAAACTTGAAAAATCAATTTATCCTATGCCTATGCAGGACTTTTGAACACCACTGTACATGGCCCTCTCATGCTGGATATGCCCCCCCCCCCATCCATCTTAGATATAGCCCCTATTCATCTTAGATATAGCCCCTCATCCATCTTAGATATGCCCCCCAACCATCTTATATATAACCCCCATTCATCTTAGATATGGTCCCCCATGCTGCCACACACACAGAAATAACATTGGTCAACACAAAAAAATAATCAGCAAAGGTAATATGTCTGTTTTATGGAGTTTGATGTGCTGATTCCAAAAATATGCTTAGTTTTGCTCTATCACATAAAGTTTCTAGATAGAAGTATTTTTGTTATTTCTGCATTTTCAATGTAAGTGGTTTATCCCCATTTCTTTGCTGGTCTTACTTAATTGTGAATTTTCTTACGGGGACAACATCAGTAAAGATTTTAGGGAGTTTTGATAGCGCAGTCAACCAATGACTCCTCGGAAAGTCACATCTTATCACCCCCTACCAGGGTTTTTGGAATGACTCAATGATGGCAGATTACTGTTGGATGTTATATAGGGACAACCCTGAAAAGTCTTATCAATAGCAGTCTAATGTCAAAGACTTTTAATTTCTGGACAAAAAGATGATTCAGAAAAGTACAAAGACACCTGTGATGATTACAAAAAATATTTTTTTGTAGACTTGTGCAATAAACAATGTAACTTACCTCTCCGGAGCTCCCCTCCATCTCCCCCTGATTGCCGCACTTCACATCCTGAGATCTCCTGTGTCCCCAGAGCATTTGATCATGTGACTGGGGACACAGTGACATCATCAGTGCATGCCCCGAGGACACAGGATATCTCAGGATGTGAAGTGCGGCAAACAGGGAGGGATGGAAGGGAGCTAATTTACATTGTTTATTATTTTTGTGAGCGGTAGCATGGGGGGCCACATACAGTGATGAGGGTGTACACTTAGATTAATTTAATATGCGCCGCTCCCTCCACCCACCTGTCAGCACCAGCTTCAACAAGAGAGGTGATGAACAGGGGAATGCAGTGCATATTAAATGAGCCTCATGAGCAGAGGCACGTGACCTCCCGCCGCCTCTGCAGCCTATGTCAGCCTCCTCCAGGCAGCTCCAGAGATGTTGCTCAGACTATAAGATGCACACCCCACTTTCCCAAAAAATTTGGGAGGAAAAAAGTGTGTCTTATGATCCAAAAAAATACAGTAAATCTACTTTTTATTCTATCCAGCACAAAGGAATTTAGACACATCAATTCCAATTGCCGAGACAAAATAATGTAAATAAAAGTAATCTGACAAAAAAGAGATATGTTAGCATTAGACCTTTAAATAATGATCCAAATATAGCTATTAGGAAGGCGGACAAGGGGGTAGGATGGTATTCCAAAATATACGAGATTATACTCATGAAGCCCTCAATATGTTATCTGATTGTAAATAGTAAGAAGAAATATTGATAGATCCAACACCAATATACTGTATATAAAAGAATATCATGATTTAATTAATATGGCTTTTAATTCTATATATATATATATATATATATATATATATATAATATAATATTCTTAATAAAAAGGAAAAACATTTTTTGACTAATACCAGTCCGAATCCTGCATCATTTACTCAAAGTCCAAACAAATTAAAAAAAATTCCCCCAGTTGTTCCATAATTTTGTTGGTTGGATAACCTACCAGTTATTTTTTGCATTTTATAGACTTTTTTTGCAATATATTGTGAAAACATTGCCTTCATATGTAAGTGATTCCTCTCAACTCATTGTAGAATTGAAAACTATAGAGTGAAAAATATTTTTTTGTTTAGGACACCTGATGTTACGCCACTTTATCATATGTTTGGTATCAAACTGGTTGATTATCATTTATACATGGTTCCTGATTTGCGTTTAGAAAGAAATGATATACATTTCTTTTGGAAGGCCTTGAGTCTGTATTAAACACAATCTTTCTTCATTTCAAGAAAAAATTTATCTGCAGGGGTTGATAGAAGCAGCTTATAAAAAGAACCTAAAAAATCCCAAGAAGAATACCTTAATAAAGAAATATTACCTTGGTTATCTCTCACATACTTCATTTAGCTAGAACACCCATCACTGCACTATAGAAGAGCTCTAATACCCTTCGGTTCAAGAAATCTTATCCAAAGTGCATAATAACTGTACTATGGAATACATGATAGCTAATCGTACATATAGACTCAAATACTTCAAGTCACACTGGGTGAAGTGGTTTGAATACACAGCCAAGGCAACAAAGGAGTGGGTCAAAAAGAAGCACATTAAGGTCATGGAGTGACCTAGCCAGTCTCCTTAATCCCATAGAAAATTTATGGAGGGAGCTGAAGCTCCAAGTTGCCAAGTGACAGCCTCAAAATCTTAATTATGTAGAGATAATCTGCAAAGAGGAGTGGACCAAAATTCCTTCTGACATGTGCACAAATCTCATCATTACCTACAAGAAACATCTGACTGCTATGCTTGCCAACAAGGGTCTTGCCACTCATTTTTTGTTTGCCAGAGGGATTAAATACTTATTTATCCCTGCAAAATGAAAATACATTTATATAATTTAGACAATGTGATTTTCTGGAGTTTATTTTTGATATTCTATCTCTCACCATTAAAATAAACCCCAAGCTTAAAATTATACTGTTCATGTCTTTGTCAGTGGGCAAAATTACAAAATCAGCAAGGAATCAAATACTTATTTCATTCACTTTAATCCTTAAAGAGTTTTTTACAAAGATAACCACAAGGGTGTCTGACCCTCATGTGTGGTTATAATCACCAACTAGGCTATAATATTTAATGCAAGTGAAATTACTTTTTATTAATACAAAAAGTCACAGGTGAAATAAAAAAAGCAGATTGGGATCACACCACAACCTTCAGTTAAAAGCTGGAGAGAAGTAGGAGATAAAAGGTGGAAAAAGACATACAGAGTACAAAGGGGACCAAAAGGTAGAGACAAAAACAGATGGGGAGAAAGCTCACATAATCATTCAAGGAAAGCCTTGATGTAGTTTGGCAATTTCCCAGATATGAGGTTAACCTGGTCAATAATGCCAAGTAGGAAAACCACTCTGAACCTGGTAGCCTAAAACAACCCCATTGTTTTTAAGAGATCTGATGTGGAGCACTCACCCATACGTCAAACAGTAAAAGGTCCTAGTCGGTCCTGATGTCACCCCGACATGTTTCGTGCCTATTACAGGCACTTCCTCAGGGAGCGTGTGGTATGTGTCTAAAACAGCCCCTTTTAAATGCTGCTAGCAGAGGGGGAAGTGATCGCACATATGTCAGTGGAGGTGCGGTCACGATTACCCGCCGGCGTCGCGGGTATTATGATGTTGATTGCTCTCAGTGTGAGAAGCAAGATACAAATCTTATAGTTGTGATACTTTTTAATGGCTAACAAAAATAAAATAAATGATGTTATAAGGCGAGCTTTCGAGACGACTCAGGTCTCTTCATCAGGCATGGTATGAGAAGATATTGAATGAAACTCAAAATATATGCATGCACAACTAAAAATGATTGGATATTTGACTCAATAAACATTACAGGGACTGGACATTTGGCAAAATAAACAAACAGCCTCGGAGATGATCTTCAAACAGACAGGCCCAGAGGTAATAAAGTCTTTAGGACACTAAATTATAAGACAACCTGGTGTCTAAGATTTCCATGTCTTTGAACAACATTGTTTATATGTGGTAATGAGCCATAAAACCATCAGCAATGTTCAGCCCGTTCTGTATACAATTGAAGCTTCTAATTAGCTTGGATTCACAGACTCTTCTGTGTTTTTGGGATTTGAAATTACCTCTCAAAATTAAAACCTTCATATTGTCAATGTTATGTCCCTGGCCAGAAAAATGCTCCGCTACTGGAAAATTGATTTTTTTGTGTGTAATTGTGTGACGATGAGACCTCATCCTTGCTCTTAGACGCTGTCCAGTCTCCCCAACATAGAAATACTACTGGGCAAATGGTGCACATAATTAAATATACCACATTGGAAGAGGAGCATGTGAAAGTCCCAGGAATCTTATAATCCTGCTGTGTGTTGGGGATCTGTATCCTGTCTCTGGTCTCTATGTGAGCACAAGTCTTGCAGCTTTTCACATTGCATGGATAAGTTCCTTTTGGCGTATCAGAGGGCATCAAACTTCGGACTATGATGTTCCATAAATTGGGAGGCTGCCTGTAGCACAGCAAGGGAGGGTCTTTGAATAATATTTTAAGTCGGTCATCCTTGTGTAGGATGTGATGAAGTTTCCTGGCAGTATTCCTTAGTACCTCAAGCTGTGGGTTGTAGGTCACCACCAGGGGAACACGTTGGTTCTCTTCTTTTTCTCTGTATTGGAGTGCTTGACTTCTAGGGATCCTTGTGGCTTTAATGATCTGATCATCAATGGAGGTGGGGTGGTAGCCCTGGTTTAAAAATGTCTTCTTTAGCTGGTTTAAATGTTCATCCCTTTCCACTGGGTTGGAGCAAATACGGTTATATCTCAGGGCCTGGCTGTAGACAATGCATTTTTTGATGTGTTTCGGGTGGAAACTGTCCCATCTGAGGTATGTGGGACGGTCAATCGGTTTCCAATATACTGTTGTTTGGAATGAACCATTTAGAATTTTTAAGGTGGTATCCAGAAAGTTGATTTCTGTTTTTGAGTGGTCCAGTGTCAGGTTTATGCTGGGATGAAATTGGTTGAACTTGTCATGGAATTTTAGAAGTTCATGTTCAGTCTCAGTCCAGATTAATAAGATGTCATCAATGAAACGGAAGTACGCCAAGGGTTTGATGGGGCAGGAGGCTAAAAAGTCATTTTCCAGTTTAGCCATGAAGAGGTTGGCATACTGGGGGGCCATTTTGCTTCCCATGGCAGTTCCGGTGCGTTGTAAATACAGCTCTTCACCAAAAGAGAAAATGTTGTGGGTGAGGATAAATCTGGTGAGCTTTAGAACTGACTCAGAAGGGATCCCATTGGCTTCAAGAAACAGTCGGCAGGCAGTAAGTCCATCTTCGTGTGGGATGTTAGTATATAAGGACTCCACATCCATGGTGGCTAAGATGGTACTCTCGGGGAGTGGACCTATTGTAGAGAGCTTATTTAGAAGGTCCGTTGTGTCCTGTATGTAGCTGTCTGTCCTCCTTACCAGCGGTTTAAGGACATTTTCCACCCACCCAGAGATTCTTTCAGTGAGTGTTCCCACCCCTGAGATGATGGGTCTCCCTGGGTTACCTGGTTTATGAATCTTGGGAAGCAGATAGAAAACTCCCATCCTTGGATCCTCAGGAATTAAGTCCAGAAGGTTGTGGAATCCGTACCTAAACATTTGATGAGTCTTCTCAACTCCCTCATGTATTTTGGAGTTGGGTCCTCGTCCAGTTTGGTGTAGTATTGTAAATCCATCAGCTGTCTGTGTGCTTCTTTGACGTAGTCCTTTGTATCCAGGAGAACAATAGCCCCACCTTTGTCTGCAGGCTTAATAGTGATCTCCCTGTTGTTCTTCAGGCTGTAAATTGCCCTTCTCTCTTGCACAGTAATATTAGATATTTCTGTTGTTTTTTTATCTAATATTGTGGATTGTACCAAATGTCTGAATGACTCAATATATTGGTCCAAACTGGTGTTGCGGCCAGGGTCAGGTGTCCAGTCAGAGGTTTTCTTTTTCCTTTGTTGAACTTGTGTTTGGCTGCTAAGGCTACTTTCACATTACGATTTGAAGGGAGCCGATGCTGTCCGATATAAATCGGACAGCATCGGCTCCCTTCTGATGCCTGGAATCGGGTGCCAAATAGGCACCCGATTCCGGCATAAAATCGGCGCCGGGCTGCAAAAAAAAAAAAAAATAATAAAGTTTATTCTCACCTCTCCCCGAGCCCCGGCCGTCTTCCGCCATCTTCCGCCATCTTCCTCTAGGTTCCCGGTGGCTCTCGCAGGCTGCCGGTGTCAGCAGAGGTGTACCTCTGCTGTACACAGGACCTGCGATGATGTCACAGTCACGTGACCGCGGGTTCACCATGGTGAACCCGCGGTCACGTGACTGTGACATCACCGCAAGTCCTGAACAGCAGAGGGAGTGCTCTGCTGACACCGGCAGCCTGCGGGAGCCACCGGGAGCCTAGAAGAAGATGGCAGAAGATGGCGGAAGACGGCGGGGGCTTGGGGGGAGGTGAGAATAACCTTTATTTTATTTTTTTTAACACTTGTGCTCCTAGTTAGGAGCAGTTTTACTGTACTGAGCATGCTCAGTACAGTAAAACGGGGTCCGAGGAGACATAGATGTTTCCTCGGACCCTTATCCATAGGGCCCCATGTTATAGGGATCGGGTCAGATCGGATGTGCACTAAATGCCATCCGATTTGGTCCGATCCGAATCTGTCAGATTTTATTTTCGGTGCTAAAATCGGAGCAGGCTCCGATTTTAGCACCGATAATAAAATCGGACAGAATCGGATCGGACCAAATCGGATGGCATTTAGTGCACATCCGATTCGGTCCGATGCCCATAGGGTTGCATGGGGTCCGAAAATCGGTCCGATGCTGTCCGATTTTTTTCGGACAGCATCGGAAATCCGAAAATCGTTATGTGAAAGCACCCTTAGAGGCCTCAAGTTCTCTTTATAATCAAAGAACTCTTTCAGTCTCAACCTCCTGAAATATTCCTCCATGTCACTGCACAGTTCAGTTTTGTCTAGGGACTTTGTGGGACAAAATGTGAGACCTCTAGAAAGCACACTGAGTTCTAGATTAGTGGGTTTGTGAGATGACAAATTAATAACACAGCTGACAGTACCTGTGTCCTTCCGGCAGTTCTGCTCCATGCTGTTGTGGTTATGAGGAACGTGGCTGGTGTTTGAGTATAATCCTGCTTTCAGTCGGAGTCTGTACAGCTTCTTCTTCTTGTTGTATATTATGATGTCACCCCGAAGGAGGAAAACCTCCCAGACGTCTCTTTGCTTCGGGGCGAAGTTTCTATAGAAACCCGCGACATCAGGGCGGCCTGTGCCCCGTCATATGCCAATCTCTTCCTGGGTACATGGGAGAGGGAAGTGTTCGATGGTGGCATCAGTGCTGCCTCCCATGTGCAATGCTGGCTACGATATATAGATGATATTTTGGTAATTTAGGGTGGAACTGTCCCCAACTCAACACTTTTCTATCACTTCTGAATGAGAATAATCTAAATATTAGACTTACTCACTCCTGTCATCCTGATAGTGAATGATAGTAATAATACTGAGCTGGTTGATATTAATCTATCTGACCATCATCTGACAGCGGCTCAAAGGGAGGTTTTACAGAAAGGTTTAACTTTTGTACCTAACAACACTCTCAATTCATTCACAGTGACAAAGGACTTCCACCTATTTTTGAGAAAAATTGTTTTACAGAAGTCGCACTATAGGAATTGCACAGCTGATGCCAACTCTCCACTTATGGAAAGAGAAAAGGATGCTTTAAGGACCCTGGAGGAATTAGGTGAGGAATCTAATGCATCTCATAACATCACTTTTCCGCAATTTGTCATACCTAGATCTGCCACGTTCTCATCCTTCTCTATTTGTCTGCAGGTGGAGATATATAGTAAACTAGTCGCCAATGATTTGAGGTCTTTGAGCACCGCCAGAGAGCATAAACAAAATTTAACATTTAAACACCGTGGTGCCCTGGCCAGACGTGGTATTCAAACTTGCATATAAGGGTGGGACAGACTTAGTATTCAAACCTGCATATAAGGGTGGCAATGTGTTGATTTGGCTGACCTCCCTCTATGAGAGGGAGGCTTTTAGACAATTGCATGACAAAACATTTTATCAACGGCTGCATTATGATCCCACCACAAAATTCATGCTAGAACTCCGGGATATTTTGGAGCAAGCCTTGGAAAATGGGATCATTCCAAAAAAGGTGTACAGTGGTCTTCTGGCCGAATCGCCAATCCGGGGCGTCCCATTGTCTCTGGCATTGGAGGCCTTTGTAAGATGTCTTGTAAATTCATCGAATATTATCTACACCCACTCGTGGAAACTTTGCCCTCCTATGTCAGAGTCATTGCGGACGTCCTGAGGCGTTTAGATGGTCCAATTCTAGAAGGGTCAGCACTGCTGGTGACGATTGATGTGGAGACCCTGTACACCTGTATTGACCATCATGACGGCATTAATGCTGAAGATTCTATCTTAGAATGAGTCATCTAGACACATCTCTGCAAGATCTAATTATTAAACTTCTTGATTATGTCTTGCAACATAACTATTTTGCTTTCGGCGGCATGTTCTACCTCCAACAGCGCGGCACTGCCATGGGGGCGGCCTATGCCCCGTCGTACGCCAACCTCTTCCTGGGTCCATGGGAGAGGGAAGTGTTTGACGGTAAAATCAGTGCTGCCACCCATGTGCAGTGCTGGCTACGATATATAGACAACATTTTGGTAACTTGGGGTGGAACCGTCCCTGAACTCAACACTTTTCTATCACTTCTGAATGAGAATAATGTAAATATTAGACTTACTCACTCCTGTCATCCCTGTGAAGTGAACTTTATGGATATTAAAATTACAAAAGCAGCTGACAGGAGGGTTGAAACCGATGTCTTCCGGAAGGAGACGTCGATCAATGCCCTTTTGCATGCCACTTCATCCCACACACCTGCAACCATCCGGGCCATCCCTACGGGGCAGTTCTTGCAGATGCGGAGAATCTATTCGACTGAGGAATCTTTTGAGGCTCAGGCAGTGGACTTTTGCGAAAGGTTCATCAGGAGGGAGTATAGCGGGAGGTCGATCAGAAAGGGATTCAACCATGCAAGGAATACTCCCAGAGACAACCTGTTACCTGATAAATTAAGACCTAAATCAGGTAATAATATGGTTCGCTTTATCTCCCCATATAATACTCAATGGGATGAGATATGAAACATTTTGACAAAACATTGTCCGGTTCTTTGCACGGGCCCCATTCTGAGAGATCTCCTGCCTGAGAGACCACTGATGACCGCAAAACGCAGGAGAAGCCTTAGAGATTTACTCGTCCACAGTCACTACGTCCGCAGTACTGCACCTTTGTTTGGCCACAGACAACCGGTATGAGGCTGTTACCCATGTGGTTCATGCGTGGCATGCAGTAAAATTATTAGGGAACAACCTTCTCATCAGTGGACGGCAGCAGGGAGTATCAAATACGGCATTATATTACCTGCAATACCGTGCGGTAATTTACTATGCTACATGCGGTTGTAACCACGTATATGTAGGTTTGACCACACGGGAGCTGCGACGCAGGACAAGAGAGCATGTTCTGGATATTATAAAGTCTGCTGAGATTGAAGATGTCAATACCCTCAAAACAATTCCACGACACTTTAAATTGTGTCATGCCATTGATCCTAGAACTTTAAGAGTGAGAGGTATTGACATTCTCAAGATGGGTATAAGAGGCGGAGTGTCATGCGCGCCCTGTCCCAGCTTGAGAGGATATGGATATTCAGACTTGGCTCTCTTGCTTCTGCTGGCTTAAATGAGCGACTTAGTTTCTCCCCATTTCTCTGATAGGAGTCCCCCTCTTTTTAGAATTCTTGTAATCCTCTTTGGTATCATATCTGTTCATCATATGTATTCTCGTGTATTCATCAGTAGTTGTTTGGGAGATGGACCCCATAGACCTATTGCATATCTCGGTGTACCTCAAACTGTTTGTAAAACTCTGTGTTAACTTGTGTCTTTTTCTCCCTTTTTTTATAGTTTTTGCACTTTTTTATTGTCTCTTTTTGCTCTTACATTGTGGACTGGTGAATTTATTTGAGATTAGGAAGGCAACATTATCAAGAGCATCATACACAGTTGGTATATATGTATTATTTAATTCAAATGTATTTTGCTTTGATCCTTATATATTCTACTTATTTGATTTAGTTTGTGGATATACTGTTTTCCCTTTTGTCTCTTTCCTTTTGGTGATATATATGTCTCTTCTGTGTCCACAATATACTTTTTGCCATCTTGTCTGTTAGATATTGGTTTTAGCGCTATGATTATTATTATGATGATTTATTGGGTGTCTTAATCCCCTTTTTTCAGGCTTTGCCCTTGTAATTATATTTCCCTTGAGGAATATTGGCTGATTTAGGCTTATAAATAACTATATTGAGGCTATTGTCACCTTTTTTCCTTGCCTTCTGGCAAATACAAGCTGCCAGGCTATTCTACCCATATCCACGATGGCGACGGGATATCTTGCGCATGCACGGGGCGTGGCCGCGAGCCCTGATGACGCGGGTTTCTATAGGAACGTTGCCCCAAAGCAAAGAGACATCTGGGAGGTTTTCCTCCTTGGGGTGACGTCATAATACCCACGACACCGGCTGGTAATCGCGACCTTGCCTCCACTGACACATGTGCGATCACTTCCCCCTCTGCTAGCAGCATTTAAAAGGGGCTCTTTTAGACACACACCACACTCTCCCTGAGGAAGTGCCTGTAATAGGCAAGAAACATGTCAGGATGACATCAGGACCAACTGGGCCCTTTTACTGTTTGACGTATGGGTGAGTGCTCCACATCAGATCTCTTGAAAACAATGGGGTAGTTTTAGGCTACCAGGTTCAGAGTGGTTTTCCTACTTGGCATTATTGACCAGGTTAACCTCGTATCTGAGAAATTGCCAGACTACCTCAAGGCTTTCCTTGAATGATTATGTGAGCTTTCTCCCCATCTGTTTTTGTCTTTACCTTTTGGTCCCCTTTCTACCCTGTATGTCTTTTTTCCACCTTTTATCTCCTACTTCTCTCCAGCTTTTAACTGAAGGTTGTGGTGTGATCCCAATCTGTTTTTTTATTTCACCTATGACTTTTTGTATTACTAAAAAGTAATTTCACTTGCATTAAATATTGTAGTCTGGTTGGTGACTATAACCATACAGGAGGGTCAGACACCCTTGTGGTGATCTTTGTAAAAAACTCTTTTCTATAAGGATTAAAGTGAATGAAATAATTATTTGATCCCTTGCTGATTTTGTAATTTTGCCCAGTGATGAACAGTCTATAATTTTAAGCTTAGGGTTAATTTTAACGGTGAGAGGTAGAATATCAAAAATAAACTCCAGAAAATCACATTGTCATTTTGACACCCTTGTGGTGATCTTTGTAAAAAAATCTTTTCTATAAGAATTAATATATTGTTGAGTTCTGACATGTAAACTATGGATAGACTGTGTTCTCCGATTATATTGCTACTTATTTCCTTCACTGTAGTATATTAATAATAATAATAATAATTTTTATTTATATAGCGCCAACATATTCGGCAGCGCTTCACATTCACAATACAAAGCTCACATTTAAACAATCATAAGAAACAATTAGAAAATACAATACAATGCCAAAAACAATACAATACAAAGCATAACATAATACAATAATTGGAGCAAAAAATGGCAACCCTGCTCATAAGAGCTTACAATCTAACAATGAGGTGGGGGTGACAAGGTATAGGTGCTCATTTGCAATGAAAGTATAGTCAACTTGAGGAGATGGGGAACAGATTGGAGCAGAATAAGTGGCCACAACCCGTTATATGTGATCCACTTGAGGCGGAGCGGATAGGCTATGTCTAGATGACTGACTAGGGATCATGATAGGCCACCCTAAAGAGATGTGTTTTTAGGGATCGCCTAAAACTATTTAAGTTGTGGATACCTCTAATTTGTTTGGGTAGAGCGTTCCAAAGAATTGGTGCGGCTCGGAAGAAGTCTTGGAGCTGGGAGTGGGAGGTTCGGATTAATGCAGAAGTGAGTCTAAAATCACTTCCAGAGCGAAGAGAACGGCTGGGGTGATAGACAGAGATGAGGAAGGAGATGCATGGGGGTGCTGCACTGTGAAGAGCTTTGTGGGTGAGAACAAGCAGTTTGAAATGGATCCTATAGTATATAGGCAGCCAGTGCAATGACTGGCATAGAGCAGAAGCGTCTGAGTAACGATTAGCTAGATAGGTAATCCTGGCTGCTGCATTAAGGATGGACTGGAGAGGGGACAGTCTAGTGCGGGGGAGGCCAACTAAGAGAGAATTACAATAGTCAAAGCGGGAGTGAATCAGGGCCACAGTGAGGGTTTTTGTAGTTTCCAAAGTGAGAAAGGGGCGAATTCTAGAGATGTTCTTCAGGTGCAAGCGGCAAGAGCAGGCGAGAGATTGTATATATGGAGTGAAGGAAAGATCAGAGTCAAACATAACACCCAGACAGCGATCCTGCTGACTCGGCACTATTGTGGTGCCGCACACTGAGAGAGAGATGTCATATTTAGGGAGGTTAGTGGAGGGCGGGACCAGGAGTAGTTCAGTTTTGGAAAGATTAAGTTTCAGGTAGAGAGCGGACATGATATTGGAAACTGCGGTTAGACAGTCATTAGTGTTCTTTATTAGAGTGGGAGTAAGGTCAGGGGAAGAAGTGTATAGTTGTGTGTCATCAGCATAAAGATGGTACTGGAAACCAAATCTGCTGATGGTCTGTCCAATCAGGGCTGTGTAGAGTGAGAAGAGAAGAGGTCCAAGGACTGAACCCTGAGGGACTCCAATAGTGAGAGGAAGAGGAGAGAAAGTGGAGCCAGCAAATAATTCACTGAAAGAGCGGTCAGAGAGATAGGAAGAGAACCAGGAGAGAGCCGTGTCCTTGATGCCGATGGAGTACAGCATAGCGAGTAGGAGATGGTGGTCAACAGTGTCACAGGCTGCAGAGAGATCAAGAAGGATAAGCAGAGAGTGGTGACCATTACGTTTTGCCGTCAGAAGGTCATTGGTCACCTTGGTGAGAGCAGTTTCTGTAGAATGTAGGGGGTGGAAACCAGACTGTAATGGGTCTAGAAGAGAGTGAGTGGAGAGGTAATGAGTGAGGCGGGAGTAGACCAGGCGCTCCAGGAGTTTAGAGATGAAGGGGAGATTGGAAACTGGTCTGTAGTTGTTTGTGCAGGAAGGGTCGAGAGAAGATTTCTTTGATAGAGGAGTGATGATAGAGTGTTTAAAGGAGGAGGGGAAGACGCCAGAAGAGAGGGAGAGATTGAAGATTTTGGTTAAGTGAGTGGTGACCCCCGGAGAGAGAGACTGGAGTAGGTGTGAGGGGATGGGGTCAGCAGTGCATGTCTTGGGACGAGAGGAAGAGAGGAGCCTGGAGACTTAATCTTCTGTGACCGGGACAAAAGTAGTGAGTGAGCCGCAGGAAATGTGGGGAGAGGTAGGGGTAACAGCAATTTGAGGTTGGGAGTTGATTTCCTGACGGATGTTTTCTATTTTCTCTGTGAAGTGGGAAGCCAGGTCATCAGCACAGAGGTCAGTGATGAGGGCCTGCACTTTAGGACTGAGGAGAGAGTGAAAGGTGTCAAAGAGTTTTTTGGGTTGTTGGATAGTGAGGAGATCAAAGTGGTGAAGTAGGTTTGTTTGGCAAGGTGAAGAGCAGAATTGTAAGTTCTCAGCATAAATTTGTAGTGAATGAAGTTTTCTGGAGTGCGACTTTTCCTCCATAGACGTTCAGCACTCCTAGAGCATCGCTGGAGGAATCAAGTTTTTGATGTGAGCCAGGGCTGTTTTGCTATGTGTTTGGAGGTTTTGAGGGTGAGGGGCGCTACTTGGTCCAGGGTCCTTCTGAGAGAGTCATTTAAGTGATTGACTGCCAGATCGGGACAGGAAAATGAGGAGATTGGGGACAGTGATGAGTGTAGAGAGTCTGAGAATGTGTGAGGGTTTATGGCCTGTAGATTTCTGAATGTGTGATATGTAGGAATGTGCTGGGGTGGGCGAGGGTTAGTGAGTGTGAAGGAGAGAATGTTGTGGTCAGAGAGGGGAAGTTCTGAATTATCTAAGGAGGAGGTTGAGCAGAGCCGGACAAAGATCAGGTCAAGGGTGTTACCATCCTTGTGTGTCATCGAGGTTGAGAGCTGAGAGAGGCCAAGAGATGTGTTTAGAGATAGGAGCTGAAATGCAGATGAGGAGATGGGACTGTTTGTGGGGATGTTGAAGTCTCCCAGAATAATGGTTGGTAATTCTGAGGACATGAAATGCGGCAGCCATGCGGAGAAATGGTCGAGGAATTGGGTGGGTGACACTGGGGGACGGTAAACCACCGCTACTCTAAGGGGGAGGGGATGGAAGAGCCTAATTGTGTGGACCTCAAAAGAGGGGAATGAGAGTGATGGAGCTGGGGGGATGACCTGGAAAGTACATTGTGGGGACAGGAGTAAGCCTACTCCACCACCATGTCTGTTGCCAGGTCTTGGGGAATGAGAGAAATGCAAGCCGCCATAAGAAATAGCGGCCGGGGACACTGTGTCTGAATCCTGGATCCAGGTTTCAGTGAGGGCCAGCAGATTAAGGGAGTTAGTGAGAAAGTAGTTATGAATGAGTGGAAGTTTGTTACATGCAGACCGTGGATTCCAGAGGGCACAATTAAAAGAGGGCAATGAAGGTGTGCAAGTAATGTTTATAAGGTTGGTGGGGTTTCTGTGTGTGGTGGGAGAGGGGTAGAAGTTGGTGGAGGGTGGACCAGGATTTGGAGAGATGTCCCCTGACAGAAGCAGCAGTAAAAAGAGGAAAGGCAAACAGTTTTTGTGATGGTGACTTTGTTTTTGGTGCAATACCCTGGAGCATGGTGGTCCGAGATTATTCACTATGGTGAACAGAGTATGGGAGTTCAATAAAGTAGAAGGAAGGAGAGAGGGGCTTATGTGGATGTGGGGGGATGGAGGGGGGATGGGGCGGTGAAGGTAAAGTGCAAAGCTCATAGAATAATAGATATTGAAGTAAAGGACATGGTGATAGGGAAATGAAAAGAGAAAAAAAAATCCCATTTTTAAAAATGTTTTATTTTTTTTTTTCTCTCCTCTCCCTTTTAAATTAAGAAGTAAAGATAGAAATAAATATTTATTGTAAGAAATATTGATAAAGTAAGACAGAAGAGGAAGGGTATTTTAAGGGTGTAACTAGATGCAGAGCAAAAAAATGCTGCTGTTGCAATATTATTAATTGTAGGACTGATACAATAAGATCAAATAGAATGGGGGAAATGGTAAAAATAAAGTAAAAACTTTCCTGTAATAGCGATTCTGTTATTTATGTTTCACTTGTAGTTGCAGAATGCAATATATGGGCTGACCTACACAGACACTTTGTTCCAGAATGAACGGACACAGGCATAATGCCAAAATTGGTGTTAGTAAACATAGCCTGTATAAGACCTTTTGCATACAAGTGACTACAGCAGCACAAATTCCCCCGATGAATTAAATCCCAATAATACACTGAATCGAAAAGAGTCCTATTGAATATACAAACTACAATATCTGTATCCGGATGGTTTAAATTGATGTAGTAGAACGTATTTGACCATTATTCTGACTGATAAGGAGTGTATTTGATTGTAACAATGTTTTTATTATACTACTTTTTGTTATTTGCCAATTTATTTGAACAGTTATATAGCTATTAGTTTTGTAACTGTATGCTTTTTTGAAAAAAAAATATATATATCTGGACATTTTTGGGTGGAGCTTTGTAGAACCACTTATCTGGATGTGGTGAGTTCGTTTGGCAACTCTACCCTTCCAGTGGATTCAGTCCATAATATTTGCAGCCAATGTATTTGAGAAGCGCTTTGAGAGGGTAATGCATCTTTGATAAGTACTCGTGCACTTTCTAGAAATGTTTGCGAAATTTTCTGATATATTTTATACCTGAAGAAGGCTTTTATGAAGTCAAAACACATTGCATCACTTTATGCTATGTTTTAGTTAGTATATTGTTCTTCATTAAATCATCTTCACTCTTTTTTGCTGCATTCATTTTGGATTCACTTTTTGGAGCGCTATCATAAATCCTTTTTTTTTCCACTTGTGTTTCCTGTGAAGTATTTGCTGGAGGACTTTTCTACATGGTTTACCTTTGTGAACAGAAAACCAAACCTTGGACTCAACTACAGTTCACCCTTTTAATGGCCACCTGTCTTTCATTAAATACATGACTTGTTTTACTGCACCTCCACTAGGTGAGGGGAAAGCATGGGGGAGCGGACCTTCTGGACCAAGGCACTGACTTCGACCTGGATGGATGTAACTAAGCGGCTACCTCATCTTCACTGGAGTCTCTTTAATGGTGGAGTTATGCTTGCGCTGGAAGGTCATCATACATAATATTATCTGGATTATCTAGATTATTCCCTTGGCATGGCAGTTTTTAAACCCTTTTCCTATTTTTTTTTTTATTGGTTGATTAACCTGCAGATTAATATTATATCTGCATCTTGATAGCGTTTTTCCTGACAGGTTACCTATGAATGAAATTTATCATCAGAAAAATTGCTATTGTTAATATCAGATTTTTGTGTTAAATTTGTTTTTTTTACAACCTTTTTGCAATTAGTTTTTAAGTCATATCACAATTGTTATAAAATGTGAAACCTTGCAATTTTTCCCACCAGCTACAAGGCTATTTCAGACATTGTATTTACTATTCATGTAGTAAAAATTCTCAAAAGTCTCATTATCATCACAGGCAGGATTACAATCCTCACTGCTCAGATGAAAACACCATTCCAAAAAGGGAATTCACCACTGACCTTGCTCCGCCTCCTTTCACAATGACGTTTCACATGCTCATTATATGCTTCAACACAATCTATCGGGTCTGCATCAGTTTATTGCTGCTAAGGTACATGTGAATTTCCTGAAAAACAACAGAAAGTATGAGTCTAAAGTAACCCCCAATGACCAGTGTGAAAATTGAAATATTTCTAATTATTTTTTAATATAGATCATGAAATAAAAAATAAAAACAGAAAATTACCAAAAAAGTATAAAAAGAAAATACATTTAAAATACAATCCTGATTTAAAATGTATTTTGTGATGACAAATTGTTTTTCAGAGCCTTGAACACATCTTGCGAGTCTTACAACCGTTCCATCTCATCCATCTTGCTCACCTTCAGATGAATTACATTTCTGTTTTGTTTGTATTTGGGAAAGCAATACCCATCTTGAATGAAAAGGAATTTTCATGAATGAATTTCAGTTTAAAGCTTTGTTTTATTCTGATATGTTTGTTCAGTTCTCAGTTTATATAGTGATTTTTTATGGATGACCCTGTATTTTTTTCTTCAATGTTAAATGACCAGCATGGTGGCACAGTACTTAACACTGTTACTTTCCAGCTATGTGGTGCTGGGTTGCAATCCTAAATTCAACAACTGCAAAACTTTAAAGATATGTTGATAGGGAGTTTAGATTGTGAGCCCTAGTGAGGACACCAATAATAATGTATGCAAAATAAATGTTCAATGGCTCTTTTATACATTTTCAGCCATTAGTTCTCTCATTAATGCACCACTACAGCATTTTTTTTTTTTTTACTGCTGTAGTGTTTCTTTGAATGTAAGCCCCTCAGTCCCTGTGTTCTACTCTACTTGTAGCATTTTCATTCATTAACAACGCCATTTCGGTCACACAGCCATCTTGTGCCCATAGCTTCTGCATGGCCAAAGTAAGAGGCAACATCACAGGTGCTCAATGGATTTCTAAGAGAGCTAAAACAAGGCTGTCATAGAGATGTATTGAAAAGTGACCTCCGATGCACTCTATTAAATACTGGAGCTACCCGTAGGTCACCTTTCACCGCAGACCACCTAAGTAAGGCATTTGTGGAGGTGGGTTTCTTGTAGGTGCTGGTTGTCATTGTGGCATTTGCTTTCTTCTTGATGAGAACATCTAGGTAAGGGAGTTCAGATGTAAGACTTTCTACATGAATGTAAGGCCCAAATTACTATTGTTACAGTCTGAAACTAATTCTGAAAAGTCTCTCAATCTCCCCTTCAAATGATAAAGACAGCATCAATGAAACATGACCAGAACACTATGTTCTCTGTGTTATGGAGTGACTGCTCACAGAATACATAGGCTTCCTCCCATCAACCCAGGAGAAAGTTAACATATGAGAGGGCACATGGGCACTCCATTGCTGTGCCCCTGAGCTGGTGGTAGAAGACTCCATTGAAAAGAAAAGAAAATTTTGTCAGACAAAGTTCCAAAAGTTCAAGAATTGATTTATTGTGTTGGGCACACTGACAGCCCCTACCTTTAAGAAAAAATCCATGGCTGCAAGCCTTTGAAATCTATGATGGATGAATAATAGTATTGCAAGGCCTCAACATTTATGCTTCCTAAGATCGTGTCTGGCTCAATATGATGTGTTCAAGTTTTCTTAGGAGGTCTGTAGTGTCATTGGTGTAGGAATTTAGGGCAGATACCTATGGTTTGAGGATGATCAATATAAATTCCCACATTTTAAGACTGCATATTCCTATAGGACTACCTTTGAGGGGTTTGAACCCCTTGTGGATTTTTAGTAGGCAGTAAATAGTTGCCAGAATGGGATGTGGTGGAAATAAGAACTAAAACTCATCTTTATTAATTGTGCCATCTTCACATCCGGGAAAGTACTTCAAACTGTTCCGGTGGGTCTATAGTATTTCATATCCATTTTCATCTCTCAGAATGGTAAGACGCATGTTTTTTGTATTGTTTCTAATCCATGATGACAATATTACTTTTTATCAGAGGGTTTGATTACTATATTGTGATCATCTTGAAGATTTGGCTCTCATCTCATCCCTACTGACATTGTGTCTGTTGTTTACATCTGATGCATGTAAATACTTTATATCTTTAGACACTATATGTACATCAATCGCTGACACATCATCTTTGGCGAGGGGCATCTGATTACTCTTGTTGTGAAGACTGGTGAGTGGCCACTCTCAATTGGACTGCTATCAGAGAGATTAAACAAAAATCTTACAGAGGGTTTATTTGAGATTATAAAATGCTTCCACCATTTAAGCTTAGGGCAAATAAATGAGATCCTTGCTGCTCTCAAAAGTTTTAAAATCAGAAGTTGGAACAAACGATAACCCCTTACTGAGGATACACATTTCTGTTTCGGTAAGGTTTTTTTTGTAGAGCTGAAGATCTCACCAAAAGGTGTAGGAGGGAGATATACACATCAATCTGAGTGCAGTATTAAAGGCTCAACATTAATGGTTGAGAATGCAATTGCACTCACCTTCTTACATATGACAAAAAGCCTAACAAATTTATTTATCTACTCCTTGCACAACGCTGCTGGTCCAGAGGACTGTATGCGGGGAACCTCTCCAACAGGTCCCAACAGGAGGTTGACAAATATAATAGTAACATACTTCATAAATAACACGAAAACGAGATCTCAAGAGATGGAGGATAGTAAGTAATTGCTGCATTTGCCACTTAGAAAAAGAAATTGCAATTTATTAAAAATAGGTACATAAAAATGAATATTAAAAAAACATTTGGATAAATAAATGTGGTACAACACATTTCATCTTTGAATTTGAATCATCAGGTACATAAAAAGAATTGAATTTTTTAAATATACTTTTTAAATTTGTTTTGCTAAATGGGAAAAACAGAAATTACTTACAATCCTCCACCTCTGGAGTGCATGTGTTGGAACTATTTCTGGAGCTTTTTTACTTTTTATTTTTTTCCTAAGGGTTGTTGATGAGATCTTTATGATCTGTGAGGATCCATGTTGTTCTGGCCGCCTGGGGAACCCGGTCTGTTCCTGACTGGGTAAGTGTGATCTAAAAAACAGAAAGTTGCACCTCACTATTTGTGTATCTCCACTTCTCAGCAGGGGACGTGGTTTGGCAACCACTATAAACAAGATTCAGAAACAAGATTGGTGACCCAGCAAACAAGGAACCGGTTGCACGTTGAAGTTTAGATAAAACTTAAATTTATTGCAAAATTCATTAAAAAAATATTGCTCAATTCAGAGGCAGTCAGAGTAGTCCTTATGGACAAGTTAAGAGCGATGTGTTTCGTCTCAAACCGCAGCATTAATCATGATCTAAAAATCCACCACCTCCTAGTATATCTCCACATCCACCTGTTCCTCCTACTAGTCCTCTCTGTTTGTCCCTTTGATTTCTGGGCCATGTGTCTGTGTCAGAGAGTTTTATTATGTGGTATGAGGTAGCCCTTTTGATCCCTAAAGTCTTGCATGTCTCACAAAATGTTTTTTTTTCTTTTTATGATTAAATTGAAAGCGTTCGAGTGTATTTTGAAGATTTGTTTCTTGAAAGTGAAGTCTCTGCAGAGAATGTTTTGTTATAATGAGCTTTGAGACAATCATTCAAAGTATGTGGTATGATCTAAATATGTTCACTGATATGCCAAAAAAAATATGATCCAGAGTCATGTTTTTTTGATAACTTGTCAAGCTAAAGGAAAACATTTTTGAGCAAATTTTCTGTTGAATTTGTACAACTAATTTGCTAAAATGAAGAGGAAATTTAAAAAGTTAAACATTGCTGAAATCTACAGTACAATTCTATGTCAGAACATCAGGAAGCTGGGGAATATATCCACATGAATAAAAAACTAGCCAACAGTTCAACTACATTGGAGGATCACCAGTGGCATAAGTAGAGTCCGAAGGGCCCCGGTGCAAAATTTGGACCTGCTCCCCCTTCCCCCGCGTGCCAACATTGGTCAGATGTATGGGCCCCATGTAACGTTCTAAATCCTATAGACTCACGAATTGACCACTCTCCCCTACATTATGTATTAATGTCCTTCATCCTACTATATATGGTCCTCCTGATGAAATATGCTGTTATCCTAGTATATATGGTCCTCCATTATAGAAAAATGCAGCCTCACAGCCCTCCATATAGTATAATGCAGCGTCACAGCCCTCCAGATAATGTAATGCTTAATCACAGGCCTCTAGATAATATAATGCAGCGTCACAGCCCTTCATATAATATAATGCAGCGTCACAGCCCTTCATATAATATAATGCAGCATCACAGCCCTTCATATAATATAATGCAGCGTCACAGCCCTTCATATAATATAATGCAGTGTCACTGTCACAGACCTCCAGATTACATAATGCAGCATCACACCCTCCAGATAATATAATGCAGTGTTACAGTCCTCCTGATAATATAATGCAGCATCACAACCCTGTATATAATATAATGCAGCATCACAGCCCTTCATATAATATAATAAAGTATCACAGCCCATCATATAATATAAAGCAGCGTCACAGCTCTCCACAATAATATAATGCAGTGTCACATCCCTCCAGATAATATAAAGCAGCATCACAGCCCTTCATATCACATAATGCAGCGTCACAGACCCTCATATAACATAACGCAATAATGCAGTCTCATAGCCCTCCATATAGCATCCATCCTCTCCACACACTCTCTCCAGGACCAAGTGCCTCCAGGTCTGCGCTGCTGCCCCAAAGAAGTATCAAAGACACCGGAATGTCATTTCCTGAGGAAGGAGCTTGGATTTGGGCTGTGAAACGTGTCGTAAATAAAGCAGAAAATAATTCATTCAAAGCATTCCGGTGTCATTGATACTTCTTTGGGGCAGCAGCGCGGACCTGGAGGCACTTGGTCCTGGAGAGAGTTCGTATTCCCACATCGTGGAGGTGCGGTCCTTGCGGCAGCTGCTAAGTTTGAGCGATCAAGCTAGTTGTGAGCTTCACAACCTAACCAGGTGAGCAGATTTTATGCTATATGGTATCTGTCTCCTAAGTGGAATAAGACCCTATGCGCATTCTCATTTTTTTACATCCTCTCCACACAGACACACTACCCCCTGTACAACCTGCCCCACTCACCCAGTCATACTGCCCTCTGTACAGCCTCCCCCACACACACAGACACACTACCCACTGTACAGCCCCCCCCCACACACACAGACACACTGCCCACTGTACAGCCCCCCAACACCCAGTCACACAGCCACCTGTACAGCCCCCCCCACACACACAGACACACTGCCCATGGTACAGCCCCCCACACACACTGACACACACAGTCACACTGCCCCCTGTACAGCCCTGCCCCACACACACAGACACACACACTTCCCCCCTCTCCTTCTCCAGAAGCTGTGACAGGCTCTTTTGCTCCTGAATGGATCCCACACTCACCGCTCCCACTGGCAGATGCGTCCCTACTGTGATGAGGAGGTCACATGACCTCATCACAGTGCAGCACGCAGCGGCTGCAGGAATTTTAAAGCTGCAGTGCCTGCCAGTCCTCCGGTGGCCATGATCAGCCGGGCAGACTGCCGCACAGTGACATGGATGTGCGTCCTCGAGGACGCACATCCATGTAAAGCAGTGGTCACAGGGGTCAGTGGGCGCAGGTACCTCCGGACGCGGTTGTTACGCCACTGCGGATCGTATTTTCAAAACTAAGCATAATAAATTCAAAAGGGATATTGCAGATTATAAAAGTAATAAGCTTTATACATTGAAAACCTTGGGAAATTACAGTTTTAAATTCAAACCAATACTTAAACCTAACCCCAGGAATGAACCTGCAAAAAAATTAGCATATACTGTATTTCTTCATCTGACCCAGTAACTACAGACTATGAATTTAATGTTTCTGGACAAGAATTCATACAGAGACGTTTCTTACAAAACGCTGTAGTACCGTATATACTCGTGTATAAGCCGAGTTTTTCAGCCCAAAAATTGGGCTGAAAAGTCCCCCCCTCGGCTTATACACGAGTCATATGGTATGCTGTGGGGGGGGGGCTGTGACCGGTGGCTGGAGGAGGCAGGAGGGGGCCGCAGTGACCGCAGGCGGTCACGTGGGGCCGCCTCATTAGTGCAATGAATATGCACGGCATCCCCCCGCCCATCAGCGGCGGGGGGATGCCGTGCATATTGCAATACACAGCCCCCTCTCCTTATTATGGGTCCCCCAGCAGAAATAAACAGCCCCCCCTCCTTATCACGTCCCCCCCAGGCTGCGGCAGCTGTGAAAATAACAAACACTTTATACATCACCTTCCGGCGCAGCTCCTCCGGTCCTTCGCTCCTCCGCTCGCTGGCTTCTTCTTCCTTCTTGTGCTGGTGTCATGTGACCGGGCGCAGGAGATGACGTCATTTCCTGCGCGCGGTCACAGAAGCCGACACAAGAAAGAAGAAGAAGCCAGCGAGCGGAGGAGCGAAGGACCGGAGGAGCTGCGCCGGAAGGTGATGTATAAAGTGTTTGTTATTTTCACAGCTGCCGCAGCCTGGGGGGGACGTGATAAGGAGGGGGGGGCTGTTTATTTCTGCTGGGGGACCCATAATAAGGAGGGGGGCTGTTAACTACCACTGGGGCTGCATATACTACCACTGGGGCTGCATATACTACCACTGGGGCTGCATATACTACCACTGGGGCTGTATATACCACTGGGGCTGCATATACTACCACTGGGGCTGCATATACTACCACTGGGGCTGTATATATCACTGGGGCTGTATATACCACTGGGGCTGCATATACTACCACTGGGGCTGTATATACCACTGGGGCTGTATATATCACTGGGGCTGCATATATCACTGGGGCTGTATATACCACTGGGGCTGCATATACTACCACTGGAGCTGTATATACTACCACTGGGGCTGCATATACTACCACTGGGGCTGTATATACCACTGGGGCTGTATATACCACTGGGGCTGCATATACTACCACTGGGGCTGCATATACTACCACTGGGGCTGTATATACCACTGGGGCTGTATATACCACTGGGGCTGCATATACTACCACTGGGGCTGCATATACTACCACTGGGGCTGTATATACCACTGGGGCTGTATATACCACTGGGGCTGCATATACCACTGGGGCTGTATATACTACTGGGGCTGCATGTATACTACCACTGGGGCTGCTGCTGTATACTACCACTGGGGCTGCTGTATATACCTCTGGGGCTGCTATATACCACACAGCTGGGGGCTGTATACCTGTGCTGGGGTCCACCCTCGGCTTATACACGAGTCAATAGATTTTCCCAGGTTTTGGGGGCAAAAGTAGGGGGGTCGGCTTATACACGGGTCGGCTTATACACGAGTATATACGGTAAGTATGTATGCAGAAGGTATGTATATATTATATGCATATTTGTTTTATTATGAATACGGCCCTTTAACTGACTTATTAAAGGTTAAGTTTTATATTATATTCTGGCTACCTCATACTGAGTAGTTACATTTTGCTTGGTAATACAAATAACTTCTGTGGTTTATTTAGCTGATTTATTATATATGTCCTTATCCTCGGCCCCTTCCTAGTATATAGTCCCATCACACCTTCTATGGCAACATATGACATCACTGCCATGCACCCTCAGTCACATGTAATCCAACGTCAGCTGACGGAGTCTTTTTGGATGGCGGTATGTGATGCAGTGAAAGGACCTGCAGCAATGTAGTTAAGCTGGATGTGTGGTGCCCCACTGGTCGGTACGCCGCTAAGGGGTACTGCAACCAGACCAGCCTGTACAGTATCCCTGTGGCCAGTGAAAGGGGAGGTTGATATGTGGCTCTTTTTTTTTTGTTCCAATATTTTTTATTGAGGTTATGCAAAGCAAATACAATGACATAAAAATAGAGAAGAATACATAAACAAGAAAACAAAAAAGTAGAGGGGGAGGGGGAGTTTGGATGAGACAAGGACCACTAGGGACCTAAACGCAGATACCACATACATTGTGAACAATGGCAGAATTAGCGACGTGAATAACTCCGTGAACAGCTAGCGTCAAAAGTCTAAGTCTCGCACAATCGGAGCTGCAGACGGGTGGGCCGCCTATCGTGCCCAGTCGTCTATCACCCTGTTTCTGGTGGCATTATCTAAAGCTAGGTGGTATTCATTGTGGAATATCACATTCAGACGATCCGTGACCTCTGCAATAGAAGGGGGAGCGTCCGCCCTCCATTTAGCTGCGATGCTCAACCTTGCAGCAGTTAAAACATTAGAAATCAGCGTTTTGGAGTCCCTGGGAAAGAGATGGATCCCTACATGTAAGATTGCCAGCTGTGGCGACACCTGAACACGCATGCCCGTTACCGACCCCATCAAGCCAGAGATGACTGCCCAAAAGGGGGCCAGTCTGGGGCAGGACCACCACATGTAGGCCAGTGTACCTCTTTCTCCACAGCCCCTCCAGGATAAAGGGGATCGATCCTGGGAGAAGCGCGCCAGGGTCACCGTAGGGTAATACCATCTCATATGAATTTTCTTCAGGACTTCCAGGTGATTAACACACCTGGAAGCTTCCTGTAAGACCCTCAGTCCCCTATACCAGTCTTCCTCCGGGGCCGTGAACCCCAGGTCTTCCTCCCATCTCCTCATGTAGATTGGGGAACAAGGCCGCAGTCAAAAAAGGAGCTTTTGAAAATGGAAGACCTCAGGGGGGGGCGGGCCCCCCACATCCCCCCAAGAGAGCTAAAGAAATGTGAGATCTGCGCATATTGGTAGAAAGTCCTCTCTATACCCGGAAATCTCGCACAAAGGCTTGAAAAGGGGCTGGGACAACCAGACTCAAGCAGGTTCGCACAGTTGCGGTTCCCCGCCCGCGTCCAAGGACCAATGTTCAGGAAGGGTATATGAAAAGGCAAAGCCCTAATATCTATATCCTTAGGGGATAATGAGATCTGCTTGCCCACCTCTTCCCTCCAGGTTCACAAGAGTAAGACCATTGTGGGGAGCTGCAGGGACATTCTCGTAGGAGCCAAGCACTCCGCCTCCAAAAGATGGCGCCGAGAACCAGTCCCAAGGAGAGCGGACTCGAGACCCACCCAGCCCCCAGTGCCCCTTGTCATCCACCAAAGCTTGGCCTCTTGAAGCAGTGTAGCTCTGTAGTACGCCGACAAATTAGGAACTCCCATTCCCCCTTGACTGTAAGGCAGATACATGATATTCCCCGATACTCTGGCTCTTTGGCCTGCCCAGATGTATGCATGCACGGCTCATTGCAAGTGCGTTAGTAGGTTGGAGGGAATAGACAGAGGCAGATTGCGAAAGAGATATAGAACTTTCGGGAGGAGGAACATTATAAAAGCATGAATGCTCGCCACCCACGACAGGGCTGGCAGGGGGTGTTTATTTGTTTCTCTGCTCAGGTAGGCCAGGAGAGCATCCACATTAACCTGCACTATCTGGTGAGTGTTTGTTAGGGTGATCCCGAGGTACGGAACACCCTCCTCCCTCCAAACGAAGGGAAACCTCCGACGCAGTCTGGCAGCAAGCGGGCCCGGGACACCGATGAGGAAAATCAACGATTTAGTCGCGTTCAATTTATAATATGATAATTTGGTGAACAGGTCCAGGGCGTCCATCACCGCCGACAGGGAGGTCTCTAAGTCAGTGCAAGCTATAATATTATCATCGGCGTAGAGCCCGATTTTATGGGATATCTCACCGACGGAAAACCCAGTTATAGCCGGCTTTGATCTAATAGATTCAGCCAGCGGTTCGATTATCAAGGAAAAGATAATAGGAGACAGGGGACAACCCTGGCGGGTACCTTTGGTCAGAGAAAAGGCAGAGGAGAGAAATCCGGAGGAGAGCACTCTGGTGTTCGGGTTGGAGTACAAGGCCAAAATGGCCGAGAGAACAGGGCCCCGAAACCCAAATTTCTCTAGGACAGAGGCCAGGTATCCCCAGTGCACCCAATCAAACGCCTTTTAAGCGTCAAGTGACAGGAGGGCACTGTGGACCCCAGCCCTTTCAGCCACACTAATCAAATCAATAAAGCGCCTCGTGCCGTCCTTCATCTCCCTCCCGCTCACAAAGCCCACCTGATCCACATGCAGCAGCGACGGGGTGACTCTCTGGAGTCGGCATGCCAGGAGTTTTGAGAACACCTTCACGTCGCAGTTGAGCAGTGAAATCGGACGGTAGCCACCAGGGTCGTCCGGGGATTTCCCCTGCTTTGGAATAGTGACAATAGTCACTGCGAGGGCACAAGGGGAGATGGTACCCGCTCCCTGCCAGAATTTGCATGCCCTCGTGAGGAAGGGAGCCAACAAGCAGGTGAATGTACGGTAATAATTGTTGGGAAGACCGTCCAGGCCCGGGGCGGAGTGGCGTTTAGTGGAAGAGATAACCCGTAAGATTTCAGCGTCCGTTATAGGGGAGTTCAGGTCGTCCAGTTGCATCGGCCACAAGCGGGGAAGCCGCAAGTCAACCAGGAACCTCTGGAAGTCCTCCGGGGTCGGGGCCGGTGCCGAAGGGTCATCTTTAATGTTATAGAGTTGAGAGTAGTAGTGTGCAAAAGCATCTGCGATCTCAATGGGGTTAGAGCGAAGCACACCGGAGCGGTCTTTCAAGGCCAAGATAGAAGATATAAGCTCCCTTTTCTTAATGCGCTTGGCCAGAAGGGCCCCGGCCCGATCCCCTGCGGAGTAGAAGGACAGCCTGGACCTGCGGAGGCGTTTCTCATGCTGCGACAGCAGAAATGCCCGCAACTGTGTTCTAACAGCAAACAGTTGCTGACTCACTCCGGGAGAGGGGGTCGTTTTGTGGATCTCCTCCAGGTCTTGGAGGTGGGCCAAGAGTTCCTCTCTGCGCCTTTCTCTTTCCCTTTTGAGACAGGAGGCCTGTTGGATAAACAGTCCTCTAACATACGCCTTATGGGCCAGCCACATCGTCTCGTCAGAGACCTCCCGTTATCATTATGGAGAAAATAGTCAGAGAGCGCACGTTCTATGTCTGTAACTATCTGCTGACGTGATAAGAGGTCTGGGTTGAGCCTCCAGGAATAGGGTGCCTGAGGTCTGCCCGCCAGGGAGAGGGACAGGGAGGTAGGAGTGTGGTTGGACCACGTAATGAGTCCCACGTCCGCTTTGGTACAGACAGGCAGGGTCCCAATATCCACCAAGAAAAAAATCGATGCGCGAGTAGGACCTATGCCTGTTAGAGTAGAACGTATACTCCGATCCCCGGCGTGCAGGTACCTCCAGATGTCATGCAGGTGTAGTGACCTGCATAGGCGACCCAATTCCCCCCTGGCAACAGCCCGACCCGCCGAGGAATCTGAGTGGCGGGACATTACAGCATTAAAATCCCCAGCCATTACCAGCATACCCCTAGAATGTTTCTCTACCAGTTTCATGAGAGAGCGGAAAAACTTGATCTGAAAAGCATTTGCCGCGTATAGGGTCACTAGAGTAAACAGCATGTCATATATTTTACATACGAGAATTAGAAACCTTCCAGCAGGATCTGCCACAGATTCCAGAAGCTGAAAAGGAATCGATGATCTAATAAAGATCCCCACCTTCTTCCCATCGCTGTTAGCAAAGTAGGATTTGCCGTAGAGGCGGTGGTGGACTCTATAGTTATCTTCCTTTAGCAGGTGAGTTTCTTGAACACATAGAACATCCGCTCCGCTCCTGCGGGCTTCAGACCAGAAGAGAGAACGTTTCACAGGAGAGTTCAGACCGTTCACGTTCATTGACAATAGTTTAAGGCTCATGGTGGACTGTAGGGAGAGCCTAGATAGTCTCGAATCTCACCAGGAAAAAGTCCAGGACAGGAAGAGGGAGACCCAAAGGGTCGAGACAGGGGGTAATAACAACAAAACATCCATGTAAACTGTGGGGGAAGACCAGTGTCTGCTGTGGGGGAGGCAGAGGCCCCGCGGACGAGCACCCGGGGGCCCCCATCTCGCCAGGGCAACCAACAGGATAACAGTACTCACAAAACCCAACAGGGCAGGGTGCAACATCCCAGTCACGTATACGACTCAAGTGTCACATCATGTGTCAGTGAGCAGTATCCCACTCCGGATCCATCCTTTGCTCAGCCGGGGAAGCAGGTTTCCTCTTGGCCTGGGAATCAGTTAAACCAGCAAGACCCCAGGCTATCAAAGTTTTATCCAGCAGCTTGGGGGAGGTGAAGATATGGCGATCCCCCTTGTACGCAAATCGGACTTGCACTGGAGTGCCCCAGCTGTACGGGATCCTGCAGCCCGCAGGGTCCTGCACATAGGACTGAATTCCTTCCGTTTCGCCAGAGTGCCCACAGATAGGTCAAAGTAGGCTGAGATGTTGGTTAAGGTGCCAGGCAGCTCCGGATTCCCTCGCAGGGCAAGCATGAGATCTTCTCTGAGTCTGACCGAGGGCAGGCACGCCAGGACATCTCTCGGCAGTGCAGGGTTCACATGGGATGGATTGGGGATCCTGTGTATGCGATCCGGTTTCACCAGAGCAGTTGCAGTGCCAGGGAGGACATGCAGAATGAGGCTGGAGAGGAGATCAGGCAGTGCAGAATCAGCCACATCCTCAGGAATCCCCCTCAGCTTAACGTTAGCCCTCCTGCTCCTGTCCTCCATCTCCCAGAGTTTAGTCTGCAGAGCCTCAAACTTCCTCTCCATAGAATCAAAGCTGTCAGCCAGGGAATTGTGGGCTGAGGCAAACTGAGCCATCTTCTTCTCCAGATGGCCAGTACGCTCCCCGAGGTCTGCTACCTCCTTCTTAATATCTCCTAGTATATTTTGGAGATCTTCATGCATTGTCACCCTAAGTGAGGATAGAAGTCTCTGCATAATTCGCTCTGTAAGTGGTGCATCTATGCCTGCTGCATGCTCCTACTCCCCCCTCCCCCCTCCATTAGAACATGAGGAGGGAGAGCAGGGCCTCTGCTCTGGTGCCATCTTAGCCTGAGAGGGAGGGGGGCCCCTGTGGAAATAGTCTGTGACCCTGGGGGTTCCTGGCTGTGATTTCGAGCTCCGAGGCATCCCGGGGTTCCAGGGGTGTTGCACCGTTCTCTGGGATTGATTGCAGGCCAGGTGAGAAGTGCTGGGAGCCGCTGTGAGTCTGTGACCAGGGAGCCCTGAAGTTATGCGACTGCTTCCATGAAGGTCGAAGCCGATATGTGGTTTTTCACCCTGCATCCACACACACTTAGCTTCAGGGGACCAATTGGTTCAACCTGTTATCTAGGTAATCAGTCCTGGGGGGAAGTTATAAGAGTGGTAGTGGAAGGTGGGAAGCTAGAGCTGAGAAGAACAGGAGACTAGGAGAACGTCTGAGGAGAGAGACAGAGGAGGACCCATCAGGGGAAAGCACAGAAAGGGCACCCAGAAAGAGTGGTGACCCAGGCAGAAGGAGGATACCCAGTGCCAGACCGTACAGTAACAGGTCTGGGGGAATCCTAGTCCACAGCGGAGAACCAGCTCCGGTAGTGGTATGGGCAAGTTCAACTCTGAGCCGCCAACACCGGTCGGACCGAGGAGAGTTTAGCCTCTGGGCCACCTGCAACAAAAATCACTAACGCTAAGAGCCAGGACCTGCGCAAAGCCACAGGGGTAGCAGTAATCCGGAGAGGGTTCTTACCCACGTTAAAACAAGCAGGAAAGGAACAAGGAGGCCAGGCCAGGTTTCAAGCCAGCCAGGCTTCACCACAACAGGACAGAGAAAGAGAAGTTTAGAGGGACATGCTCGTAAGCCACATAGAGGCACCCCATTCATTGGTCACTACCCAGGCCAGCTACCCATGACTGTGTGACTGTTAACCTGTTGGTGAACTGTGTTTATCAAGTGACCAGTAAACACCCGTGTAGAGCAAAGAAAGCCTCTCTTGTCTTTTTACGGTTAAATTACAGAGCTGCTACCACGACAAACAGCACAGCAGCAACCCTGCCCTGGGGATCCTTCTCTTCCTGCAGGAAGCAAGACCAACTGGCTGCAATACCTTCATCTCTGGAGGTCTGACAGCGGTGCTGGTCTTATCATCAGGAACTGCAGGTGGATTGAACGATCTATTTTATTATTTTATTTCAACACTTTTCAGTGACCACCAGGGCCACAGACTCGGGCATCGACCACCTGTGACAACACCCCAAATCAACGTCCAAGATCTGAGTACCCCTGCCTGTGTGAGTCAGATGTGTGTCCTCAGATGCACATCCAGCTGACGGAAGTGCTGAGGTTGGCAGGCTCCCTGCACCACGGGGTGGGCAATCGCAGTTGCTACCTCCACATCCATGATCATTATGCCCCTGCATCCGACATTTATCTAAGTTTAGATAATTTGTGAGTGCTCTGTTTTTGTGATCAGGTGTTCAAAACTAATGGATGATAGTTAAAATGCCACCACTTTTTAGCACAGTTAACTAATATCCAAGCACCCCATGTTTTATTCTCTACATACAGTTAGGGCCAGAAATATTTGGACAGTGACACAAGTTTTGTTATTTTAGCTGTTTACAAAAACATGTTCAGAAATACAATTATATATATAATATGGGCTGAAAGTGCACACTCCCAGCTGCAATATGAGAGTTTCCACATCCAAATCGGAGAAAAAGGTTTAGGAATCATAGCTCTGTAATGCATAGCCTCCTCTTTTTCAAGGGACAAAAAGTAATTGGACAATGGACTCTAAGGGCTGCAATTGACTCTGAAGGCGTCTCCCTCGTTAACCTGTAATCAATGAAGTAGTTAAAAGGTCAGGGTGGATTCCAGGTGTGTGGTTTTGCATTTGGAAGCTGTTGCTGTGACCAGACAACATGCGGTCAAAGGAACTCTCAATTGAGGTGAAGCAGAACATCCTGAGGCTGAAAAAAAAGAAAAAATCCATCAGAGAGATAGCAGACATGCTTGGAGTAGCAAAATCAACAGTTGGGTACATTCTGAGAAAAAAGGAATTGACTGGTGAGCTTGGGAACTGTAAAAGGCCTGGGCGTCCACGGATGACAACAGTGAAGGATGATCGCCGCTTACTTTATTTGGTGAAGAAGAACCCGTTCACAACATCAACTGAAGTCCAGAACACTCTCAGTAAAGTAGGTGTATCTGTCTCTAAGTCAACAGTAAAGAGAAGACTCCATGACAGTAAATACAAAGGGTTCACATCTTGATGCAAACCATTCATCAATTCCAAAAATAGACAGGCCAGAGTTAAATTTGCTGAAATATACCTCAAGAAGCCAGCTCAGTTCTGGAAAAGTATTCTATGGACAGATGAGACAAAGATCAACCTGTACCAGAATGATGGGAAGAAAAAAGTTTGGAGAAGAAAGGGAACGGCACATGATCCAAGGCACACCACATCCTCTGTAAAACATGGTGGAGGCAACGTGATGGCATGGGCATGCATGGCTTTCAATGGCACTGGGTCACTTGTGTTTATTGATGACATAACAGCAGACAAGAGTAGCCGGATGAATTCTGAAGTGTACCGGGATATACTTTCAGCCCAGATTCAGCCAAATGCTGCAAAGTTGATTGGACGGCGCTTCATAGTACAGATGGACAATGACCCCAAGCATACAGCCAAAGCTACCCAGGAGTTCATGAGTGCAAAAAAGTGGAACATTCTGCAATGGCCAAGTCAATCACCAGATCTTAACCCAATTGAGCATGCATTTCACTTGCTCAAATCCAGACTTAAGACGGAAAGACCCACAAACAAGCAAGACCTGAAGGCTGCGGCTGTAAAGGCCTGGCAAAGCATTAAGAAGGAGGAAACCCAGCGTTTGGTGATGTCCATGGGTTCCAGACTTAAGGCAGTGATTGCCTCCAAAGGATTCGCAACAAAATATTGAAAATAAAAATATTTTGTTTGGGTTATGTTTATTTGTTTTGTGTTTGTAAAGAAATGTGTACAATTCCTACATTTTCTATCAGATATTTTTGTTCAACCCTTCAAATTAAACGTTACAATCTGCACTTGAATTCTGTTGTAGAGGTTTCATTTCAAATCCAATGTGGTGGCATGCAGAGCCCAACTCGCGAAAATTGTGTCACTGTCCAAATATTTCTGGCCCTAACTGTATGTTCAAGTTTGTTGATATGGTAACAAGTACATTTTTGCTTGACTATAGTAATTTTACATGGCATTACAATAGTGTCAGTTCTACTTTGAGTAAAATATGACATTTGAAGAGCAGAAATGTTGGAAGCCTTTGAGCCTCCAAGCCCACCCACAGCTTTTCCTAGTAACAAACCTAGATAAAAAAAAACTGCTAAGGCTACCTTCACATTACGATTTTTAGGGAGCCGATGCTGTCCGATATAAATCGGACAGCATCGGCTCCCTTCTGATGCCTGGAATCGGGTGCCAAATAGGCATCCGATTCCGGCATAAAATCGGCGCCTCCGGGCTGAAAAAAAGAAAAAAAAAAGTTTATTCTCACCTCCCCCGAGCCCCCGCCGTCTCCCGCCATCTTCTTTGAGGCTCCCGGTGGCTCCCGCAGGCTCCCGGTGTCAGCAGAGGTCTTCCTCTGCTGTTCAGGACCTGCGGTGATGTCACAGTCACGTGACCGCGGGTTCACAATGGTAACCCGCAGTCACATGACTGTGACATCACCGCAGGTCCTATACAGCAGAGGAAGACCTCTGCTGACACCGGGAGCCTGCGGGAGCCACCGCGAGCCTCAAAGAAGATGGCGGGAGACGGCGGGGGCTCGGGGGGAGGTGAGAATAAACTTTTTTTTTTTTTTAACCCCTGCGCTCCCAGTTGAGCATTTTTACTGTACTAAGCATGCTCAGTACAGTAAAATAGGGTCCGAGGAGACATCAGATGTTTCCTCGGACCCTTCTCCATAGGGCCCCATGATATAGGGATCGGGTCAGATCGGATGTGCACTAAATGCCATCCGATTTGGTCCGATCCGAATCTGTCAGATTTTATTTTCGGTGCAAAAATCGGAGCAAGCTCCGATTTTTGCACCGATAATAAAATCGGACAGAATCGGATCGGACCAAATCAAATGGTATTTAGTGCACATCCAATTCGGTCCGATGCCCATAGGGCTGCATGGGGCCAAATTCGGATCCGATGCTGTCCGATTTTGATCGGACAGCATCGGATCTGAAAAATCCGTGATGTGAAAGCAGCCTTAACCAGCAATAGGTTTACTTAAAAATCCTGTGAACTAAATCTGCATACTCATTGACTATTTGCTATCCTGCGATGCTGTCGGATAGGTAGCAGAGGACTGGTGATAGAATCACTTTATTTACCTTTAAGGCATGTGATCGTCTGACAATCAGGAACATATATATAGGAACTATTAGGGTATATTTCCATGATCCGAAGACAGTGCGTCCTGGACACAGTGTCTCCATACCTGAGGGAAGCCGTGGGTGAATGTAGGGTGAATGCAGCCACCTACGTCCGGGGGAGGGGGCGGCATTTCCCTACAATCACCAGCTGAAATCGCCTTTGACTCTGAAGTATTAAATTAACATATTGCGGAGATGCGAAAGCAAGGTAACCCGCACAGCAACTGAAAACACGCTGCATACAAATAAAGAACAGTGGGCATGGAAGTTTTAGAAATACCATCCACTGTGATTTTATTGTTGAATGCAGCATTTTGGACGCAGCGAAAATACACTGCATCCAAAACGCTGGTAATACTAATTGTGTGCACACAACTTTATAAGTCTGGGTTCACATGACCGGATTTTCTCCATCAGAGAAAACTAATTACGCTAATGAGACTCTGATTAAACAATGATGTGGGATACATTTTTCTCGGATGTGGAGAAGAATAACAAAAAAAAGTTTCTCCATTCTGTCAGTCCTTGAGAATCGGACCCCATTCACATGTCACGACCCATAGACTTGAATAGCAGACAGCTATCCAATTCTTGGAGGCAAATTGAGCATGCTGTGATTTATTTCTCACATTACTGAACATGTACACCACCTCAATAAATAATATGAGTCTAAGGCTAGGGTCACATTTCCGTTTTTTTTTTTTTAAAAAACCTGATCCGGTTTTGAGCTTTTAAAAAGCTCAAAACCAGATCTGGAAACGCTCCTTATAGGAGCCTATTCTAAAAACCGGATTGCTTCACAAGCAATCCGGTTAACGCCTCTGGCTCTGCGGCCTGCGTGAAAAATCATGCAGGCTGCAGTTTTCTGAGCGGTTCTCTGACCCGCAATGTGGTAACCGGATTGCTCAGGATTGCTCAGGATGCGCTGCCCATAGATCTTACTGTATAAGCCTTCAGGACCTCGGACAGCGTACATACTATACTTACAATAGCTATAGTATGCGCGCTGCTCTCAGAGAAGCCGGCGTCTTCATTCATAAAAATGTACAGCAGCAGCCAGAAGCCGGCTACTGTAAATAAGATATAACATCATTACAGTGCCTACAAGTAGTATTCAACCCCCTGCAGATTTAGCTGGTTTGATAAGATGCAAATAAGTTAGAGCCTTCAAACTGCAAACGAGAGTAGGATTTATTAACAGGAGCATAAATCTTACAACCCAAAAAGTTATGTTGCTCAGTTGAATTTTAATAAATTTTAAACATAAAAGTGTGGGTCAATTATTATTCAACCCCTATGTTTAATATTTTGTGGAATAACCCTTGTTTGCAATTACAGCTAATAATCGTCTTTTATAAGACCTGATCAGGCCGGCACATGTCTCTGGAGTTATCTTGGCCCACTCCTCCATGCAGATCTTCTCCAAGTTATCTAGGTTCTTTGGGTGTCTCATGTGGACTTTAATCTTGAGCTCCTTACACAAGTTTTCAATTGGGTTAAGGTCAGTAGACTGACTAGGCCACTCCAACACCTTGATTTTTTCCCTCTTGAACCAGGCCTTGGTTTTCTTGGCTGTGTGCTTTGGGTCGTTGTCTTGTTGGAAGATGAAATTACGACTCATCTTAAGATCCTTGATGGAGGAGCGGAGGTTCTTGGCCAAAATCTCCAGGTAGGCCATCCTATCCATCTTCCCATGGATGCGGACCAGATGGCCAGGCCCCTTGGCTGAGAAACAGCCCCACAGCATGATGCTGCCACCACCATGCTTGACTGTAGGGATGGTATTCTTGGGGTCGTATGCAGTGCCATCCAGTCTCCAAACGTCACGTGTGTGGTTGGCACCAAAGATCTCTATATTGGTCTCATCAGACCATAGAACCTTGAACCAGTCTGTCTCAGAGTCCTCCAAGTGATCATGAGCAAACTGTAGACGAGCCTTGACATGACGCTTTGAAAGTAAGGGAACCTTACGGGCTCGTCTGGAACGGAGACCATTGCGGTGGAGTACGTTTCTTATGGTATTGACTGAAACCAATGTCCCCACTGCCATGAGATCTTCCCGGAGCTCCTTCCTTGTTGTCCTTGGGTTAGCCTTGACTCTTCGGACAAGCCTGGCCTCGGCACGGGAGGAAACATTCAAAGGCTGTCCAGGCCGTGGAAGGCTAACAGTAGTTCCATAAGCCTTCCACTTCCGGATGATGCTCCCAACAGTGGAGACAGGTAGGCCCAACTCCTTGGAAAGGGTTTTGTACCCCTTGCCAGCCTTGTGACCCTCCACGATCTTGTCTCTGATTGCCTTGGAATGCTCCTTTGTCTTTCCCATGTTGACCATGTATGAGTGCTGTTCACAAGTTTGGGGGGGGTCTTAAATAGTCAGAAAAGGCTGGCAAAAGAGATAATTAATCCACACATGTGAAGCTCATTGTTATTTGTGCCTGAACTACTTCTTAATACTTTAGGGGGACCAAACAGAATTCTGGTGGTTTGAGGGGTTGAATAATAAATGACCCTCTGAATTAACTTTTAACGCTTTAAAAAAAAAAATTTTTGTGGCATTGCATTTCCCACTTCCAGGCTGATCTACAGTCCAAATGTCACAATGCCAAGTTAATTCCACATGTGTCAACCAGCTACATCTGCAGGGGGTTGAATACTACTTGTAGGCACTGTATATGCCCACCTGAGTGGGTGGTAGGTCTCTAGGGGGTGGTGGGCACCCCTAGAGACAGTATAGACACATTTATTAATAAAATTACACGTTTTAAAACACTGAGAACACTTTGCTCATCCCTGCAGCAGCAGGGATGAGCAAACTATCCGGGAACCGGATTGCTCCGGATTACACATTCATAGCAATCCGGTTACCGGATTGCGGCTTCAGCAATCCAGTTAATGGATTTTGGCTTGTCTGAAGCCAATTGCATTTCTATTTTTAAGTGTGACCCTAGCCTAAGTTTAATCCTATTTCTGACAGATCACACTCAGACAGAAAATACAGTTTTCTGCATGAGTCCTAAATAGCACAAAGTATCATAACTAGAATTTGCTGATTACATAATGATTTTACTTGATGATTAATTGATAAATTGATAATATTATTAATATTGGTGTGAATCAATTCACAGAGCCATCAACCATGTCAGTAATCTGTGACTGTTGAACAGGAGCCCTGAGAACCTCTTCCTGGCTGACGGCATCCTTGGCTTTTTTCTGTTAGCGGACCTGTCAAATGTCACATGTGCATCAGGCCACAACTTCGAATGCTCGCTAGGTCTGCCAATCAAAAGAAGAGCCGCAGATGCCGTGAGGGAGGAGATGGTTCTCAGGGCTGCCATCTAATAGCCACATATTACTGACCTGTCCAATAGTCATAAGTAGCATTTACTGTTCAAGCCTTTTGTTATCCCTCTTCCCAACACTTTTGTGTTGTTAACATCAATTTCTAAATTCGTTATTTTTTCTAATGAAATAGAAGAATGTCTAACTTTCATCTTCTGATACATGTTCTATATTCTGTTGTATGGATATAAGAGATGATGGCTATAAGAGATTTTCCAATCATTGCATTCTTGTGTTCTTTATATTCCACACAGTGTCCCAACTTTTTTGGAATTGGGGTTGTAAAATCAGTTGATCAATAAATAGTGAATTGTGTACCAATTTCATCCATGTTAATAGCGATATTCTGATTCTATGTTGGTACTGCTACATTTGTAGCTCTTTTAATTGCTCTTAACACTGTAATGGAAGTTTTTGTTCTTTCAGCATGACATGTTCCCAAATCTTTGCAGTCTAATGACTGCTCCATCACACGTTATAATGCTAAATCTAAATGGTAGGCAAGCTAGCTAAGAGCATTACACTGGCACTCTGCTCACCCACCCCTTGCAGCATTTCTGAAAAAAAGATTAAAAGTGTTTGCATAGTGGGGGACAAATGGCATATTAAAGAATAGTAAGTAGATAAATGACTTTCTCTCATACATCTGAACATCTGTTCAGTGTTTATTTCTTTCTTTGCTGCTACCCCTACATGGATCTTGCTACTTGGCCTTATTGAAATGTTTGCTTGCAGCAATTTATTTGCTATTGATGGTGGTCTTCTAAAATTGAACATGCGCTGGGTGAACAATTATTAAGCAATTTGTATTTTTAAAATTAATTTAATTATTGAACAACTAAAGTGCTGTTGGTCAGTCCTAAGGGTTAATAAATACAGTAGTAAACCTAAAATCTGAAAATTTTAGAAAGTAAGGCCGGCTTCACACTGTGGCGTGATCCGGTCAGCTTCTGTCCGGGAGGACCCAGACAGCCGCGGACCAGATCAGCACACCGGACTGGGGGGCTATTATGCCCTCCGAGCCTGTGTGCAGCCGCACGCAGTTCCCGCTGCTGATAAGTCAGGACTGTGGGCGCCGTGGTCCTGACCTGTCAGCGGCTGCAGCTGCGTGTGCTGCACACAAAACCGGAGGGCATAATAGCCCCCCAGTCCGGTGTGCTGATCTGGTCCGCGGCTGTCTGTGTCCCTCCGGACAGAACCGGACCGGATCATGCCACAGTGTGAAGCGGCCCTTAAAGTGAGTTTTTTTTTCTTTCTTAGGAGAATATGTACGTGTATAGAATGATTGGGCTACTATTAATATGCAGGATTACTATGCAACTAAATGAAAAACATACATTTTACCATTTTGTTTATTTTCCTCTGTTAAAGTGAGAATAATAGCCAAACAACTCAAAATGTACAAAAAATATATTACTAAAAAATTAAAAGAGAAAAAAAGGTCAATGACTAAATAGAGCCACCTTTCTTTTCAATACAATAAGGCTTTCATCCATCAACCAGCATCACACATGGCCTCTAAATCTACCATAAGTTCTCAATAGGGTTTAGAACAAGTGTCATTATACTGGTGAATCTCAATGAATTAGAATATCATCAAAAAGTTCATTTATTTCAATAATTCAATACATAAAATGAAAAGCATATATTATATAGAGTCATTACAAACAGAGTGATCTATTTCAAGTGTTTATTTCTGTTAATGTTGATGACTATGGTTTAGAACCAATGAAAACCCAAAGGTCATTATCTCAGAAAATTAAAGTAGGGAGGATGAAGGGTGTGAGAGATAAAATATTGTCTAAGTAGTTATGGCCAGGGTCACACATGCCAATCCGCATTTTTAAGCCCTTAGAAAAATGGATCCGTAGAATGCAGGATGCCAATAGTGTTCCCTGAGGTTCTGGTCATTTTTTGGACTTCGTCATTATTTCACCAAAATCGCATATGCGTTAACGCATGGTGCCTATATGTGCCATGCTTTAACGCATGCCTTCCCCATAGGGCCCAATGTTAAAAAAAGCATGCATTTTTTTTCCTGCACCCAAAAATGCTGCATGCAGCACTTTTTCGAGCCTAGGGAAACCGGATTACCTTTTTTGAAAAACGCAACTATACCTAAGTGCACCATGCATTAAAGCATATGCGTTTTTGGACCAAATACGGATTTAAGACAAAAACAGATGGTATGTGAGACCCTGGCCTATCAGAGGCTTCACTTTGTGTGGTTGTGAGAGTCACAACCACTATAAAAGCATATCACGGCTGCTGCAGTCCCCAGCGTGGTGCATATAGAGTAGGGAGGATGAAGGGTTAAAACCACACTGTCGTATTCCATGAGACATCAAAGGGTGAATATAATATTGATTTATTAGTCAACATGTTTCTAGGCTCCCTGACCCCTTCATCAGGACAAATCAATATCATATTGCCATTTTTCAAGGCATTTCAGAGAGGTAGTAGTTCTGCAATATGACAGCCCTGGAGGGTAATGGCTTACTGATCAATTCATGTTTGATTCTTCTTCAATATATTGCAGGTAATCTACGTCTTTCTTCAACATTTTTGTGCAACCATGTAGACTAATTGCACTTAAACTTTTGATGACTCATATATATGTAATTTAAAGAGTGCTGCATCCTTACAAGATTTTTAACATTTTTCATTTTTCATAAACAATTAGATCTCTTTTTTTGGCCCATTTTGCCATAGGAAAATGTCTGCACACCTTGATAGAGGGTGTTAATATCCTTAAGCCAACCTCCTCATTCTATAAATACACAAGAACTATTCTGCTTTAACCAATGATCAACCAAGTTTTATACAACTTAGCAGGGGAGTAACTAGAACAGGTGCAGGGGGTTGAAATTGCAACCGGGCCCTGGAACTAGGTGGACCCAATCGTGTCTTTGGCCTAATAAAGACCAATGCTATTAAATAATTGCAATAATTGAGGGCCCCACTGGAGCTTTCGCATCGGGGCAAGAGTTCAAGTTACCCCACTCTAGCTTAGAGTTGGAACTTCTGAAAAAAATGATATGAACAAATTCTCACATGCCTAGTTATTGTGCCATAGTGTAAGGCTTATTAGTATTTACAAAATGAACTGTCATTTACCAACAGTCTATAGGGCTGTATGTTCTCTGGACAGTGAACATAATAATTCTTAGCCAATAATACTATCCTCCCATCAACAATAACAGTAACTCAGTCTCCCTACTGAATATTCACCAGTGACATAGACTATCAGCTGAGAAACCATATAGTAGAATTCTGAAACAAATTGGTAGCGTCAAGCCAACTGCTTTATTTACCATAATGGTGTAGCATATTCAGTATTGTTGTCATAAGGTTATGTAAAAGATTGATATATAGTAGGAGAAATGATCATATGCAATATAATAACTCATGTCCATTGATCTACAGTATATTATAATACTAGTTTCACAGCAATTTTGTATTTTAGGAACAGAGGATAATGGATTCATTAAATGAAAATAGTCAATACATAGGACTGTCCCTATATAGAATGTTGATTGTAGTGGGTTATCCCCTGTAAATGCTTTGTAAATGTTGTGCTCTGTTGTTTTCTTTCAATCATTATTGATGATTATAACAAACAAGGTACAATTTGATGACATCACAACATATGACATTTTTCTTGTAGCAATATATATTATCTTGGGATATCCAAACAGAATATTAAAAGTACTTTTCCCATTCCTACAATGTCAGGAGCTGGGTGAAATGTTTGACATTGGAATTTATGAGCTTTACTAATTGTTCTCAAAAAATATATTCTCATTGCAATACAGATAACCTTCTAATTGTCCATAAAGTATTTCTATAACACTCTGACTTTTTCTAAAATACACTGAACCCTTTTAACCTTTACTATATGGTCTTTTTATTGTCCAGGTGGACCAACCTATTTAGCAACACACTCCATATCAAACTTTTAGGTTATTGTAAAAACTGTACCAAAGTTATTTCTTATTGGAGTTAGATGCCTTCCTTGGTGTTTATACATGGCGATGCAAACTAGCCAACGTGTCACGAGGGTAACGCATCAGATGACCGCAGACAGGACCGAAGCTTTCAGTGCTGTCATCATGTCCTCAGAATTTGCACAGATGGGATGCTTTCTCATCAGCGCAACTTCTGTTGCAGCAGAGTGAGATTACAACATGGATCTCGTGGTGGATGATCGTTGGAGGGATGTTTATAAATCGGTAAATGAGGGTTGTCAGTGTGTTTTATTTTTAATAAAAGGAATTTTCTCCGTTTTATTTCTAGTAAGGAATTTTCTGGTGTGTGTGTGTGTATTAACTGTTCCTTTCTGGATTAGTAATGGGCAGATATCAGAAGACGCCTGACATTACCAATCTAGGGCTTAATGATAAACTATCAATATTCAGCTGTTTTTACCCCCTTTTACCATCTCTATGTCACCGCACCAGAGCATCGGGAATAGCCAGGTAAAAGCCAGGAAGCACTAAGCACCAATTTCTGGGGAGGCTGTGGGCTGCTATAACTATATCTATAACTATGGGCCCCAGTAAGCTGAGAATACCAGACCCCAAGCTGCCAAGTTTAACCTTGGTTGGCAATTAAAAACAGAGCAAAGCCCACACATTTTTTATTATTATTTATTTAAATAATTTTGAAAAATGGTCTCCTCTGTGTTTTTCATTGCCAGCCAAAGTAAAACTAGGCAGCTGAGCGAGGCAGCCCACCACTGACCGCATTATCCATGCTGAGAATGAAAAATACAGCGAAGCCCTACACATTTTTTTCCCATTATTTATTTATTTTACACACTATGATGGCAGGTTGGTTCCCATACAGTAATGTGTATGGCAACCAAGAACAGACACTGGTACAGAGAGTGAGCCTCTGTGATTGGCAGTTGCCGGTCAGTGCAGTGAATATTCATGTAGCTTCATGGGCATCCCCAGAATCAAGCAGCAGGAGAGAGGGAGACTGGTGAGCTCTATCTATATTTGTCTGTCACCATTTAAGGCAAGAGAGGGTTGATCCTTTTGGTGTTTTTTATTTGTGGAGTTTGTGAAAGTTCATCAATCATCAAACGTTTCGGCTCATGCAAGAGCCTTCATCAAGTGATTCTGTACAATATATACAATAGAAATAAAAAACAGGTATCAGACACAATTTGTGGTGTTTATCTTTGGTGTTGCTCTATAGTGACTAGTGTTCGGTGGTGGGGTGCGAGGACTTCCCAAGATATGATGTGTTGAGTGGTGATAAGATGTAGGTGTATCAGATCTAGAGAAATTGTGGCGGTGAGGCTGGTGTGGGGTGATTGTGATGTGGTGGTCAGTGATTTTAGGAACGTGGGTGGGTAGTAGGGTAAAGGATAGAGTAGAAAGAGTAGAGAAAAAAGGAAGAGAGAACGTGGGAAACGGAATAGAAGTAGTTAAACCAGCAGAGTTTCTATCTATGAATAGTAGTGGTAATAAAGGTTTAGGGAAAGTACCTTGTATGCAGTAGTGGGAGTGTTACTCCACTTTTTAGCTCAGTTAGATGGGTGTATGTTGCCCATGGAGGCCTATGGAGTTGAAAGTGTTATACAGTTAAGCCAGAAAATAACTAGGGAAATGTTTTCGTTTGAGGACTATAGATACCTTTGTTTAATAGGGAATGCAGTCCGAGATCCAAATTAGTGGATACACAGACGTGGTCTGGCTGAGCGTATGGGGGTCCATACATCAAGGTCCATCTATGTGGGGAGAGCATATTAGTGAGCTATTTCTATGGAGTGGGCTTATTAGGCTATATTAACAGGTACATACCACATGGTTAGCAGAAAGGCAGTTTATGGCTCCTGTCCTGGAAAGGAAGGGAGTCAAGGGTGAAGGCTCAAGGAGTTAACACTGCAGCAGAGAGAATGTAGCATAATAGCAATGTAACAGAATGACAGAGGTTCGAGCTGTACCTTGTGTTGAAGTTTTGTGCATCATGCAGTCATGCTAGAGGGCTGATGGCAGGAGCATTGTGTGTAGTGTGTGGCTGCTTCTTATAGTGGTGTGTAAATGAGCACAGGAAGTGCATCACCGGCGGCGCCATCTTGGGAAGGTCATTAGTGTCCTGATGTTCGCAGTGAGCATGCTCAGGCCGGGAGGACAGGAAGTGCCATAGAAATGAGTGTATAACACCACAGAAGCGTCCCTAGTGACTACTGAAGCTGGTCACATGACTGGAAATGCATGATAAGGATGTAAACAGTGCAAATAAACAGTCTCAAACAGCTGTGAACGATTGGTGCGGGAGAAATGCTTATGTGATTCCATGCAGTGGTGATCTGGAAAGTTTCTCAGCTTCCTTTCTGTAAAGAGAAAACTAAATTACTAACATAGAAAGTATATTTAATATTTATATACAATATTAGATTAAATGGCCTTAGTAGGAGAGTCGTCACACAATGTGTGTTAAACGACTCCCCGAAGGGCACTGGTGATATGACACCATTAACCAAAAATAATACAATCAATACCTTGAGTTGGAGTTCTCCCTTACCCCAGTTCATAGTAGTGGAGGGGGAATTAATAGTATAATTCAAATTCTCGGTTCAAACCATAGGGTGATAAGGTGTTGAGGTGATAAATCCAATAGGATTCTCTCTCCTTTAGCCTGTGAATACGGTTGCCCCTCGTCTCGATGGGGGGACCTGCTCAATCACCTGGAATTTGAGTTGACTAACAGAATGGCCATGTTCTATGAAATGGGCTGGTACCGGCAACAGAGTGTTTTTCCGACGAATGGTGGATTTATGCTTACTTATGCGGTCCCGGATATGCTGGGTGGTCTCCCCAACATAGCCGAGACCGCATGGACACTTTATTAGATAGCTCACAAACGAGGAATCACATGTGTAAAAACCGTCTATGTTGTATCTTTTACCAGACCTGGGATGGGTAAATGATTCTCCCCTTGTGACATTTGTGCATTGTGCACAGTGAAGACATGGAAACGTACCATTCCTTATGAACCCCAGGGTACCCTGTCTTGGTTTGGGGATTTTTGGTCCGATATCGGCTTTGACTAGGTGGTTTTTGATATTGTTAGCTCGTTTATAGCATACCAAAGGAGGATTTTTAAATTCGGGCACATCAGGAAATGAGGTTCGGAGGAGAGGCCAGTGTTCCATTATTGATTTTTTTATGAGTGGTGAAAATGGATGGAAGGTATTAATGAATTTGAGTCGGTCATCAACTGGTGTCCTCACTCTGTTGGGATCTGGTGGTTTTGGTGTGCAGACCTCCTTTGGGTAGCCCCGCTGTAGAAATTTGTTCGTCATCTCCCCATGTCTTAGGTCTTTGGTGGTCTCATTACTGACAATACGGGATACTCTGTGGTGTTGGGAGTTTGGAAGGGACTCTTTCACATGTCTAGGATGACAGCTCGTCCAATGGAGCAGGCTGTTCCTGTCGGTGGGCTTCGTAAATATGTCACTGGTGAGAAGTCCTTGAGGATCCTTGTGGATCGTTGTGTCGAGAAAGTTTATCTTCTCGTGGTCATAGTGTATAGTAAATGTAAGATTTTTTTCTTTGTGATTGATCTCGTTGAGGAAAGTAGTCAGTGTAGTAGTGTCACCTGTCCAGATACAGAATATGTCGTCGATAAATCTCAGCCACAAGATTGCGTGTTCTTTGTACAGACTATTGGTATAGATATGATCTTGTTCAAACTTGGACATGTAGATGTTTGCGTACGGGGGCGCGACGTTCGCCCCCATTGCTGTACCGCGTCTCTGTATATAGAACTGGTCCTGAAACATGAAAAAGTTATTCTTCAGAACGAGTTCAAGAGTCTCAAGGCAGAAGTTTTTCTGGGAAACATCTATGGGGTTCTTTGCCGTGAGAAACCAGTCAACAGCTTCGACACCTAGCTGGTGGTCTATGCTGGTGTACAAGCTGTTGACGTCAAGGGTAACCAACAGACTGTCAGGTGGGATGGTTTCGAGTGTGCGTATCCTGCTGAGAAAATCGGTGGTGTCTTTCAGGAAGGATCTGATGGTCGGGACCAGGGGAGTTAAGACCTTCTCAAGGGTGATTGAAAGAGGAAATAGAATAGAATCAGTAGAGGCGACTATTGGTCGGCCTGGGGGATATTCAAGATTCTTATGAATTTTTGGTAAAGTATATATCACAGGTGTGATAGGATGTTGGTTGTGAAGGTACTCTGCCAATTTTTTGTCTATGGTGCCCGTGGAAAGGTATTTATTGGTTAGATTCTCTATCTTTCTCCTGATGTTGTAGGTGGGATCGTGGCCTATGGGTTCATATGTGTCTAGATCTGCGAGTTGACCCTGTATTTCCTCTATGTAGTATTTTCTATCTAGAATGACAATGGCACCCCCTTGTCGGCTGGTTTTATAATTATTTGTTTATTGTTTTTCAGACTATTGAGGGCCATTGTTTCTTCCTTACTTAAATTATGTTTGAGATGGAAATCACCTTGGTTTATGTTTTTGACACAATTGTTAACAGATCTAGAAACAAGAGAAATATACGTTTCAGCTGGGTGCGAGCTCTTTGGTGGTTGGAAATTACTCTTCAAGCGGAGACCCAGGTCCTTAAGACAAAGAGAGTTCGAAGTATCTTCACTGGTAGTTGGAAGTGGTACGCTCGGTGTCCTTTTATCATTGCTGAAATGAGCTTTCAGCCTTATTGTTCTGTAAAAACGGTTAAGTTCCTGTTGGACCTGAAAAGCATTGAATGCAGGGGTGGGGCAGAACGAGAGTCCCCTCTGAAGGACCCTTGTCTCTGAAGGTGAGAGAAAGTACGAGGAGATGTTGAAAATGAGATTGGTCTCACCTGGGAGCGTGTCTGTATTCTCTGGTCCTTCGGTGGTCCTTCGTCTGCGCCCCCCTCTCCGTACGCGTTGTTTCCTTCCTCGTCGTCGGTTGCATCTCCCCGTGGGGGGGCTGGATGTTTCGATGGGTCTGGTCGCGGGCCGAAAAAAGGCTGTCGTGGCTTGCCTTGTCCACCCTTGCCTCCTCCACGTCCTCCATCCGAGCCTGACGAGCCGGAGGAGCCATATCTTGGTCGGGGTCTGTCTGGTAAGGTGGTGTAACGCCATCGGTATACCTGATTTTTAGAATAGTCGTCTTGGTCCCGTAGAAACTTGGAGCGCTTTCTTGCCTTGAGATCTTTCGTGAATTCTTGAATTATCTTTTCAGTTTTGTTCTTAAGACTGGTCAGGTCAGCAGAGGATAGAGTGTTACTTAGCTGGTTCTCAATGGTTTGGAGTTGGTCGTGTACCTTTTCAATTTCCTCCTGTATATATTTGATTGTAAGGACCATCAGGTCAAAAGAGCACTTGTTTAGTATATTTTCAAAGAGGTTGCAATATTCATCATTGTCACTGAATAGTGTTGGTCTCAGTCCCACTCTTAGGCCACGTGGAATCCTTTTCGCCTTGGTGTACTGGGCTAGTGTGTAGGCATGTAGTTCAAGGGAGGCTAGCTTCTTTAATTCTTTTTCAAGATCTCGGGATTTGATCTCCTTACTAGAGATGTTTAGAAAATTGTCTGTCTCACGTACGGTGGACAGTATCTCAGAAGTTTGATCTTCGCTGAAGGAAAAAAGGCCAGAGGTGGCCATGTATTTGTCTAGAGGTGCAGGAGCCTGGACAAAAATAGACTGATATATAGGACAAGTCAGGCTCAAACCGCAAGCGTAGGTGCCCAGGGAAGAAGGAATAACTATATATAAAGCTTAACCTGGCACTCTACGTACGCAAACATCTACATGTCCAAGTTTGAACAAGATCATATCTATACCAATAGTCTGTACAAAGAACACGCAATCTTGTGGCTGAGATTTATCGACGACATATTCTGTATCTGGACAGGTGACACTACTACACTGACTACTTTCCTCAACGAGATCAATCACAAAGAAAAAAATCTTACATTTACTATACACTATGACCACGAGAAGATAAACTTTCTCGACACAACGATCCACAAGGATCCTCAAGGACGTCTCACCAGTGACATATTTACGAAGCCCACCGACAGGAACAGCCTGCTCCATTGGACGAGCTGTCATCCTAGACATGTGAAAGAGTCCCTTCCAAACTCCCAACACCACAGAGTATCCCGTATTGTCAGTAATGAGACCACCAAAGACCTAAGACATGGGGAGATGACGAACAAATTTCTACAGCGGGGCTACCCAAAGGAGGTCTGCACACCAAAACCACCAGATCCCAACAGAGTGAGGACACCAGTTGATGACCGACTCAAATTCATTAATACCTTCCATCCATTTTCACCACTCATAAAAAAATCAATAATGGAACACTGGCCTCTCCTCCGAACCTCATTTCCTGATGTGCCCGAATTTAAAAATCCTCCTTTGGTATGCTATAAAGGAGCTAACAATATCAAAAACCACCTAGTCAAAGCCGATATCGGACCAAAAATCCCCAAACCAAGACAGGGTACCCTGGGGTCCATAAGGAATGGTACGTTTCCATGTCTTCACTGTGCACAATGCACAAATGTCACAAGGGGAGAATCATTTACCCATCCCAGGTCTGGTAAAAGATACAACATAGACGGTTTTTACACATGTGATTCCTCGTTTGTGATCTATCTAATAAAGTGTCCATGCGGTCTCGGCTATGTTGGGGAGACCACCCAGCATATCCGGGACCGCATAAGTAAGCATAAATCCACCATTCGTCGGAAAAAACACTCTGTTGCCGGTACCAGCCCATTTCATAGAACATGGCCATTCTGTTAGTCAACTCAAATTCCAGGTGATTGAGCAGGTCCCCCCATCGAGACGAGGGGGCAACCGTATTCACAGGCTAAAGGAGAGAGAATCCTATTGGATTTATCACCTCAACACCTTATCACCCTATGGTTTGAACCGAGAATTTGAATTATACTATTAATTCCCCCTCCACTACTATGAACTGGGGTAAGGGAGAACTCCAACTCAAGGTATTGATTGTATTATTTTTGGTTAATGGTGTCATATCACCAGTGCCCTTCGGGGAGTCGTTTAACACACATTGTGTGACGACTCTCCTACTAAGGCCATTTAATCTAATATTGTATATAAATATTAAATATACTTTCTATGTTAGTAATTTAGTTTTCTCTTTACAGAAAGGAAGCTGAGAAACTTTCCAGATCACCACTGCATGGAATCACATAAGCATTTCTCCCGCACCAATCGTTCACAGCTGTTTGAGACTGTTTATTTGCACTGTTTACATCCTTATCATGCATTTCCAGTCATGTGACCAGCTTCAGTAGTCACTAGGGACGCTTCTGTGGTGTTATACACTCATTTCTATGGCACTTCCTGTCCTCCCGGCCTGAGCATGCTCACTGCGAACATCAGGACACTAATGACCTTCCCAAGATGGCGCCGCCGGTGATGCACTTCCTGTGCTCATTTACACACCACTATAAGAAGCAGCCACACACTACACACAATGCTCCTGCCATCAGCCCTCTAGCATGACTGCATGATGCACAAAACTTCAACACAAGGTACAGCTCGAACCTCTGTCATTCTGTTACATTGCTATTATGCTACATTCTCTCTGCTGCAGTGTTAACTCCTTGAGCCTTCACCCTTGACTCCCTTCCTTTCCAGGACAGGAGCCATAAACTGCCTTTCTGCTAACCATGTGGTATGTACCTGTTAATATAGCCTAATAAGCCCACTCCATAGAAATAGCTCACTAATATGCTCTCCCCACATAGATGGACCTTGATGTATGGACCCCCATACGCTCAGCCAGACCACGTCTGTGTATCCACTAATTTGGATCTCGGACTGCATTCCCTATTAAACAGAGGTATCTATAGTCCTCAAACGAAAACATTTCCCTAGTTATTTTCTGGCTTAACTGTATAACACTTTCAACTCCATAGGCCTCCATGGGCAACATACACCCATCTAACTGAGCTAAAAAGTGGAGTAACACTCCCACTACTGCATACAAGGTACTTTCCCTAAACCTTTATTACCACTACTATTCATAGATAGAAACTCTGCTGGTTTAACTACTTCTATTCCGTTTCCCACGTTCTCTCTTCCTTTTTTCTCTACTCTTTCTACTCTATCCTTTACCCTACTACCCACCCACGTTCCTAAAATCACTGACCACCACATCACAATCACCCCACACCAGCCTCACCGCCACAATTTCTCTAGATCTGATACACCTACATCTTATCACCACTCAACACATCATATCTTGGGAAGTCCTCGCACCCCACCACCGAACACTAGTCACTATAGAGCAACACCAAAGATAAACACCACAAATTGTGTCTGTACCTGTTTTTTATTTCTATTGTATATATTGTACAGAATCACTTGATGAAGGCTCTTGCATGAGCCGAAACGTTTGATGATTGATGAACTTTCACAAACTCCACAAATAAAAAACACCAAAAGGATCAACCCTCTCTTGCTTTTTTAAGTAGAGTGCCAGGTTAAGCTTTATATATAGTTATTCCTTCTTCCCTGGGCACCTACGCTTGCGGTTTGAGCCTGACTTGTCCTATATACCATTTAAGGCAAAACCGTATTTGTTTTTACTGGATCCTGCCTGATTCGGTAAAACCGGATCCAGCACCTATTCACTTTCATGTTTTTTTATGCTGGATTTGGTTGGTGGTGCTATTTTTTCAACCCCAGAAAACACTACATATTGCACCTTTGGAGATCTTTGTCTGCCGCATACGGCATAAACTGGATGCAACCACATGCCATCACATGTGACGGAGTTCATATGGTAAGTCAAAGAGGGACAAACTGGATCCAGTAGCGTCTATTTTCTGCCGAGGGTAGAAAAACGCTAGTGGGAAACCACCCTTAACTGTGAAAGAAAACATAAGAACAGAGGTGCAGAAAATTGTGAAGAGGTGGCGTGGACTCATGAGTCACATTATCAAATATGTGAATTTAACAAAAGCTAGTTTGTTTGCAAAAGTGAAGGAGAGTGGTCCTATAATGGGTATCTGCAGGCAACAGTGAAGCATAGGGGAGGTTCTGTGCACGTTTTGGACTGCATTTCTGCAAATAGCATTGGAGATTTGGTCAGGATTAATGTTGTGCTCAATCCTGAGAAACACAGGCAGATAATTAAACATCATGTAGTACTATCAGAAATGAACCTGATTGGCTTCAAAGGCAGGGACATAAATATACGTCATATGCCGTAAAGAGGTTAAGAACAGCTTCAGAGTTGTCTTTGTAGGCGAATTTTCTGTGCATTTCCTGAATATTATAGAAATTGCAGATATGTAGTTGATCGAGAACAGATTGTGCCTGTGACAAGTTTAGTTTTTGAATAATTAGTATTAGCATATGTTTTTTTTTTGCCTAAATAGTTTTTTGATCTTTTTAAACAAGTATAAATATAAAAGGTTTCTTCCCTGCAATAATGTACTGTGCAGACAGGATGAGGACATCACTAATGTGAAATGTTAATTGAACTGCAGACAAAAAAAATATAACAGCATTAAAGCAGCATATCAATTATTATGCTCTGGAGTAACAGCACTGTTACCAATCACCTGTTGGGCCACAGGCAAAAATGCCAAAGCAAGGAAAGATTGGCATCCAAATATTTGTATTGAAAATATTCTGTGTAACAAATAGGTGGACGTACATAGTCTTACGCATTGTGAGTATCGCCTGTGTTTGAAACGCGTTAGACTATGTACACCCACCTATGTGTGATTTTTAATATGATTTGGTAAATACATTTTTACATATATATTTGGATGCCAATGCCAACCTGTCCTTATTTTTGCGTTTTGTGTTAATTTAATTGTACATTTGTGTTTGTGCGTCCACAGCTTTACAATTCTAAGAACATTTACTTTGCATCTTTTCACAAGGAATGGATCTGTTATTCCACCTTCTGATTTTGGATAATTGTCTGATCTTATTATATTCTAGGTATATCATCCAATAATCCGGTTGCCTAAAATTCTATTGCGTTGAGCCGCACATAGTTCTTTTCATAACGATCCATAATTACGGCTAATATTTCAGTCCTTGTTTCCTGTCCTGCACGCCTCTTATATTCATATCTCAGTTTTAATTAAATGACCAGAGAGATTTATTGGGACCGCAGCCGTATAATTTATAAATCAAGATGCAGCAAATGCATTTTAATTGCATGTAAGGAGACAAGCTAGTAATAGTCACCAATATACTATAGGCCAAGGTATCTATAATGTATGGAACTATGAATGCGTTTCCACCTAATAAATCCTGGAGAGAAGTATTGAAGGGTAGACAATATTATATAATACACAAATGACAATTTACTATACAATTCTCCTTTAGAGGTGAAGCAATCATTTTAGTAATGCTGAGTGTAGAAGCCAAATATGTTCATTTTCCTGAAACCATTGCAATACCTAATGTCTGCCCAGTAAATAAGCTAACCTTTTTGTTTTCTTGTTGTGTGCATGCTCAATGCCATTATTATTCACCATGATCCTGGAATGCTAGCGTATTGGAGTATAAAGTTCTAAGGCGCCACCTGCTGGCCATCAGCAGAACAGAACACGTTCTCATTTTAAATTGCTACTTCAGTGTAGAAAACACATCAGGTTTAACCATTTACAATAATGTGCTTCTACTCTGTACTAAATACTGCAAAATGTATAGAGGATTGTGAACAAACATTAAAAATGTCATGATTTTCTTGCTGCCAATCACCTGATGTACGAGCAAAAAGCTTATTTATCAGGTGAAATCATCATTAATGCCTTGTTAAAACAAATCATTGTTCTCGGGGGTGCATTATCTGTATAAACAGGACCCACACTGCTAAAAATAATGGCAGTCTATGTGCCATTGGCTGATTGGGAAACGTTTAGCGATCAGCAGTTGTATTATGCCTCTGGTAAACAAACCTAAACGGACTTAAAGGGGTTGTTCGGTCTAAAATGATAATTCACCAGTCACTCTATGTGACAGCAGACTTACCAATCATCCCAGCCCTGCAAGGATTTGCTGGTTTCTAAGCCAGGAATGGACCGCAATTATGCGATATGCATGTTTCCGGCCAGGACCCGACTACTGGGCATGGAATCGCTCAATATAAATATATGGAGCAAGGCTGCACCCACTAGAACACGTCCTCCTGACACCAAGGATTGCAGACCCTAACTCAGTCAGGGTTATCCCCACAGTCTACAGCTCCAGAATGTCATCCTCCTCAGCCTCCTCCTCCTCCTCTTTAGCCTCCACAACAGTCCTAAGCTGGAAGGTCTGCAGCACTGCCTCGGTCAAGCGGCAACAGGCTGTGCTGAAGCAATATGCGTAGGTGACAAATCCCACAATGCTGAAGAGTTGTGGACAGCTCTGAAAGAGCAGGCAGATAATTGGCTCACACCGCTGAACCTAGAGCCAGGCATGGTCGTGTGTGACAATGGCCGGAACCTGATGGCGGCTCTGAGGCGAGGTGAGCTCACACATGTGCCATGCGTGGCCTATGTGCTCAACCTCGTGGTTCAGCGGTTTATTAAATCCTACCTGGAGCTGCCGGATCTGCTCGTCAAAGTATGCCGCCTGTGTGCCCATTTTAGAAAGTCACCTACTGCTTTGGCCGCCCTTGCCGGGTTTCAGCAGTGTTTGCAGCTTCCGGCTCACAGACTGGTGTGTTATGTCCCCCACGTGTTCGAATTCCACCCTGCAGATGTTGGTCAGGATTTGTGAGCAGAAGAGAGCAGTTGTTGACTGCTGCGTCCACTAGTTAGACATGCTCGCTTCATACCCTGGCGGGGAACATGCATATCGCATAATTCCGGTCTGTTCCTGGCTTAGAAACCAGCGAATCCTCGTAGCTCACAGAGCATGTGCTGCGAGAATTGGAGGGTGGGCTGTTACATAGAGTGACTGCAGAATTAACGTTTTAGTTTGGACAACCCCTTTAATGGAGGAATAGGTGCTGTAAACAGTATGTTGTGCTTCTGTGTCTTCCCAGGATCATCTGGAGTGCAGTCTATTATGCAGGATGATAGGCACCCATTATACATTTTATCACAGTCAACTTTTATGAGAGCCATGGGGAACTGAAATTCCAATTACATTGATTTAACATCAATTGTAACTTTCTTTGACATAAGATTGAAGACTGTGTCCTATATTTAGATTGACTTTGTGTATTGTGTTACATTTCATGAGAACCCATTATATATCCCTGTCTCTGGGCTCATTAACCACATTGTTTAGTCCCTGGCAGAGACTTCCAAGCGCTTTACATTTGCAATGATTAGTTTTTATTCATTGTTTAACTTTCCTTTTCCATTATATGAGGCAGAATTTTACATGAAGCCATGAAAGACATTCCTTAGCATGCGGGGCAAACATTCACTTATTGCCGTATACCTCGGCAGCTTTTCCCTACAATCACATTTTCTTTCGTACTCTTGTACATTATAGTCGGTTCTCAATAAACCCTGTGTGCGGAAAAAAATACCTGAGTCGATCTGTGAATTACTTCCCGACTACTGCTTCATTTCATACTTTATTATACATTTTGACTGCCAGAGCTGGCGGTCGATTGTGGCTGCATGAAAAATTGTTTTCCATTTTAAATAGATAATATATTTTCTGCATAATGTATACATCACAATATTGTCTACCCTTCTCCTAACTCACCCCAATCTCCAGTGGCTAAAGGACATGATTTGGCTAACACCATTAGAAAGCCTCTGAAAATTAAAACTCGCTACAAGTATTACTATGGGAAAGTGGGAATATACACGGAGCATCAATCTCTCATTCAGTCTCCTGGATTTATTAAACTGAAGTTGCCGTCAATAAGTAATTGTACAGAGAGATCGGCTTATTGTAGTTTTCTAGACTTTTCCTACTTTATTATTTTATCAGTTATGTCATTTTCATCTTTGCAATTACTTTATCATTTCTTGTGAGTTTGCACTTTTTTTAGTTAATATTCCATTAGATTTTTGAATCCCACTAATTCTTCCAGGACCTCAATTGAGGGATACTATCTGCAAATATAAGCATGATTTTTTTCTTTAAGATCAATTGTTTCTTTTAGTGATAAATGGAACCTGAGATATCTGGTATGAGAGTTATCCTATTATAATTTTGGCTTATAAATTCTATTTACAAGTTGACATAGAGGGAAATAGTTAACCTATTCCCAATGTACATCATGAGTTGAAGCATTTCTTTTCTTGTGCCTAATTGGATAGCCAAATTTCAATTAGGGTGGTTTCACACTTGCGTTTGTTTTGTCTTGAGCCAATATCCATCCCAGTCCTGATGCATCCTGATCAGGCATGTGTCCCTATATGTTAACATGGGGTCGCAGGAACATGCCCCCAGGTTCACCCACCCACTTCCTCGATCATTTCTCTGCGTGGCTGACACACTTCATGTCCTCAGAATTACCAACCCTCATTCTGGGAGACTTTAACATCCCCTTAAACAGCCCCATCTCCTCATCTGCATCACAGCTTCTATCTCTAACCACCTCTCTTGGCCTCTCACAGCTCTTGACCTCTGAGACACACAAAGACGGTAACACCCTTGACCTGGTCTTCACCCGACTCTGCTCAACCTCCTCCTTAGATAATTCACCGCTTCCCGTCTCTGACCACAACATCTTCTCCTTCACCCTCTCCCACCACAGCACACCCCTACCTATCACACATCCAGGAATCTACAGGCCATTAACCCTCATACACTCACAGACTTTCTACACTCATCACTGTCCCCAATCTCCTCATTCTCATGTCCTGATCTGGCATTAAATCACTACAATGGCACTCTCAGAAGCATACTGGACCAAGTATCACCCTGAGAACCTCTGGCTCACTCTTTATATTTGACCCAGTTATAGAAGAAGTCTCCAGGCTCCTCTCTTCTTGTCCCTCTCTCTGGTCATCACTACTCACCTAACAGATCTTCAATCTCTCCCTCTCTTCTGGCATCTTCCCCTCCTCCTTCAAACATTCTATCATTACTCCATTATTAAAGAAAACTTCTCTTGACCCATCCTGCACAAATAAATACAGTCTAGTCTCCAATCTCCCTTCATCTCTAAACTCTTTGAGCACCTGGTCTACACCTGACTCACCTGTTACCTCTCCACTCACTCTTTTCTAGATCTATTACAGTCTGGTTTCTGCCCCCTACATTCTACAGAATCCCTTCATCAAGTGACCAATGACCTTCTGATGGCAAAACATAATGATGAATACTCTCTGCTTATTCTTCGTGACCTCTCTGCTAGTGATGGGTGAACCCCCAATGTTCGGGTTCGGCGAACACACACAAACTTTTTGTAAAGTTCGGTTCGGAGCCAAAAGTGGCACGAACTTGAGTTCAAGCCCTGAATTCAGACTGTAAAGTTATGGGATGGGGCTAGGAGGCTGTAAAAGAAAGAAGATAGTTATTAAACAGCATTATACTTTCCGGTATCCACCCACTTGTATTCTGGGGCAGCTCACTAACTTCTTGGATATTCACTGCAGAGGGACCCAACAGCCAATCAAAGATGCTGTCACAGAGAATTGGTGCACCAAAGCCATGATGCATTTTTTGCCATGGATTGCATTCTCTTTTGGTGCACTTTTGGCACAAAACTGCATGGATTGTGTTCAATTTGTTCATCTGAATCTGCTGGCCCGAAAAAAGAACCAAAACCGCAGCACAGTTAAGCCCTTTTTATAAAATTATTCCTTAAAATAATTTTTTAAAAATGACTTGGGGTATCGCCATATTTTTGTATGCCAGCCAGGTACAGCAGGCAGGTAGGGCTGCCTCCAACCCCCAGCTGCCTATTTGTACCTGGCTGGAAACCAAAAATATAGAGAAGGCCTTTTTTTAATTATTTCATGAATTACATAAAATAATGAAAACTAATCACATGGGGCTTTACTGTAATTTTGGTTTCAACACAGGTACAACTAGGACACCGGGGACATGAATCCTAAGCACAGGGTGGCCCAAGCTTTCCGGGGCCCCCCACTGTGAATTGCAGCCCGCATCTGCCCCAGAAAATGGCACAATCATAGAATCACCATTTTCTGGCGCTGTACCCTGACTTTTCCAGTGGCCCTGGTAGCAGTGGCACACTGGGTAATAAAGGAGTTAATGCCAGCTTTGTATTGGCAGCTGGCACTAAGCCCGAAATCCGTTGTGTCAGACAAATATTAGAATCACCCCTATGAATTTCAAGTAAGCAGTAAAAAATCACAACACAGAAAAAAACATTTAGAGATAAAACACAGGACAACCCTGTTTCCCATCTTTAATTAACAAATAGAACCCTCCCTCTGACATAATCCACAGGGAACATCTTCAGCTCTGCTGCATATCTCTGTGAGCAAACGCCCATTCTCTGTGACAATGTTTGTGATTTACTGTTGGGACCATCTACAGTGAATATCTAGGAAGTTAATGAGCAGCACCAGAAGTAGACGCAGCAGGGTGGTGGAATGCACTAAGTATAATACTGCTTAATAACTATTTTGCTTCTTTTTACAGCTCCCCCACCCCCGAACTCAAACCCCAACTGTAACACGAACTTCCCAGAAAGTCCGTGTTCGATATCTGTGCCCGAACACTAGGTGTTTGGTACGAACCCTGAACTTTACAGTTCGGGTTCGCCCATTACTCTCTGCAGCTTTTGACAGTGTTGATCAACAACTCCTACTCTCTATGCTGAACTCCATCGGCATAAAGGACACCGCTCTCCTCCTCTCACTATTAGGGTCCCTAAGGGTTCAGTCCTTGGCTTCTTCTCTGCTCTCTACACGTCCCTGATTGGACACACCATCAGCAAATTCATCTTCCAGTACCATCTCTATGCTGACGACACACAATTATACTGTACACTTCAACCCCTGACCTTACCCCTGCAGTATTACAGAACACCAATGACTGTCTAGCTGCAGTTTCCAACATCATGTCTGCTCTCTATTTGAAACTCAACCTTTCCAAAACTGAAATTCTTCTGCTCCGGCCCTCCACTAACCTCCAGTCCATCCTTATACAGAACACCATGCTGTCTAGCTGCAGTTTCCAACTCATGTTGCTTCATTGAAGACTCAACCTTCAAAGCTGATTACTCATGCTCCGGCCCTCCCTAACTCCAGTCCATCCTTATGACCCCACCCTTGCTCAGTTACAATGCCTGCACTTGCTATTCATTGCACTGACTCCTCCGCACTGTGCTAGTCATTGTACAGGCTGCTATACACTACAGGATCCGATTCAAATTGCTGTTCTCACCCACAAAGCTCTTCACAGTGCAGCACCTCCCTACTATCTCCTCTCTCATCTCTGTCTATACCTTTCCACCCGTTCTCTAAGTTCTACAAATGACTTACACATTGTCACTTATCCGATTCTCCCACTCCACTCCAAGCTTCTCCGAACTGCACCAATTCTTGGAATGCTCTACCCAGAAATCAGGACTATCCACAACTTGCATAGCTTAGATGCTCCTTAAAAACACATCTTTTTAAGGCGGCCTATCATGCTCCCTAATAAAAAGTCCTTGCACTTATATAAGTCCATTCACTATCTCTCTGGACATAACTCTTCTTCAAACTCCACCAAGCCAAAAGCTTTACACGGATTGTCTAGTGATCATTCAAGTAACATTATTTTGTACTCCACTCCTCAAGATGCAGGACATTACTGTAATAACCTGTACTTTCTGTAACCCCTATATCATTGTAGATTGCAAGCTCTTTTAGCAGGGACACCTTTTTATAATTTATTTATTTAATTATTGTATTGTACTTTTACATTGATTCTAGCTTATTGTATTGTATCTAATTACTATACTGTTTTTACATTGTTTCTCTGTTTAATTATGTACTTTTACATTGATTCTCTGCTTAGTGTATTGGATTTTTTACATTTAATCTCTACTTTAATTACTGTATTGTATATTTTTTATTGTTACCTATGACCGTTTGTATACGAACCATTGTATTGTAAAGCAATGCGGAATATTTATATAAATAAAGATTTATTATTATGCAACTGGTATCAGTATGTTAGCAAATCAGCGCCACTGTGTCATTTTGACCTCCACCACCTGAATGCACAAAATGTTTTTTTTGTGGCACAAAAATCCTGATGCATGTAGATCCGGCTGTATGCGTCCACTATAGAATGGGTCCCAACAGCGTCTGGATCCACCTGGGATGGATACGTCCATCCTGATCCATTTTTGCCATGTCCAGAAACAAGTCTGTCCAAAGGGAAAAAAATCTCTCTCTCAAACCTGATATAACTGCAGTGTTTTGGTTTTTTTTGCCTGATCCTGTGATCAGGCAAAAAAACGCTGCATTTGCATGCATTTTCACATACGGCAATGGATGCAAATGCACCCGTTTTCATGTTGATCAGGGCGAAACGCAAGTGTGAAAGGAGCCTTAGAACCGAGCTGTTTATGATTTCATAGAATAAAATAATCTATTAGTTGATAAAAACCACCAGCTTTGGTATAGCTGCAGTGCTCCAAAACAGATGACTGCAGCAGCCAATCTCTGCAGCTCAATGATTACACTATGATTAGTAAGGGACATACCATTGGTGCAACCCGTGCATGCACACAGGAAGCCCGAGAGGTAATCGGGCCTACTATCCTCTCAAGAGTCAGTTGAATTGTGCATTATGATGAGCTATTAGACTGCGAAGTGCCCAGATCCTGTACTTGCATGGGGACCCTTTTCTGTTTGTTTCTGCCAATGATTGTCTGCACCTTCCGAGTGTTTTTAATTTACATCGGTGCTGCAGTGGTATGTAATCTACAACCGCAAGGAGCAAAATGAGGCTGCGCTGTGAAGGGCTTCAGAAGTTAAGTATTGCTTATTATGTTTTTATAAAGTATAAACAGTATTGGGTCCAATTATTTATAAAAGTTAACAACCCCTTCAATGAATGCATAACTTTTATTAATACAAATAATACCAAATGAAAAGGTTACATTCAGTACGGGGCTTTGATGTGAAGCTGTACACATCAATTTCACCTAACATTCTGCCTCATTATAGTAGGTAATTTACTGTAACACTACAGAATGTCAAGTGAATATCCAGCAATAAGGATTTTCTTTGAAGGAAAAAAACAATGTTGGTAAGAGGGAAAGGTTGATTTAAAAATTAAAATTGCTGTTACAGTGGTAGTTATATTCAATACATGCTCTTGGTGTGAGGCTCAGTAGGAATATCACCGAGTCACACAAAGTTTAGTGAACTTAAGGGTATGTGCCCACTGGACGGTTCTGCATCTTTGCAGACCGTCAGAAAACCGGTGGAGAATTGCAGAAACTGAGTTTTTTGACCTCAGCAGTGTCCATCGTTTTTTGAGCGGTTTTTGAGCGGTTTTATAGCGTTTGTACAGCGTTTTATCGGCGGTTTTCTGGCGGTTTTTCTTAGCGTTTTACAGACGGTTTTTTGAGCACTTGTAAGCTGGAACCGCTGGAAAAACGCTCAAAAGAATTCACCTGCTCTATCTTTGAAAACCGGTGGAAAACCGGTGAAGAAAGTGGAAAGGAGACAAAGAAAAACGTTCTAATGTACACAGCGTTTTCTAAAAGCCATTGACTACCATGTTAAGCCAACCGCTGGTTAGGATTAACATAAATTAACATAAAACTCAGCGGAAAACGCCGACGGAAAACGCTAAAGAACAGCCCATAAAACGTCCAGTGGGCACATACCCTAACAAACAGCGGATACATGTTCTAGGGATACTCAGTGATATTTAGTCAACAACATATATTGATGTTGCGTTTCTCAGTGGGGTAACACTGGGTTGTTGTTTTTTTATAAGGCATTGTTCACGGTGTTGGTAGATAACCACTAGAACAACAGGGTGTGAAAGGATCGCGCTACACTGGGTGTATTGTCTTTGATATATGAATTGTCACTGTAATGCCTTGGGCTCAGGAGTTGATCCAGTGACCTCTTGCTCCATGGTCGGTTTCCTTCTCTGTAGAGTCCCAGCCTGGTAGGTCTCTGTCCAAATGCTGATGGTTCTTTTATCTTTGTTTTTTCCTTTGGTGTGTGGTTCTTAAAGTGTTCTCACTTGCTAATTTTGTCTCTGTCCTATCACACCCGGGGTGGAGATATTTATACATTCCTGTCACCAGCCTTCTTCACTGGCTATATTTCTATATGAATTTCTTCCCTGCAAAGCCACAGCCTGGTAGTTCTCTGTCCAAATGCTGATGATTTTTTTATCCATGCTTCTTACTTTGGTTTGTAGCTACTCAGGTGTTCTCACTTGCTCATTTTGTCTCTCTTTCATAACATTCGATGTGGAGCTATTTATACTCTGCTTTAACCAGCCTTCTTGACTGGCTACATTTCTATGTGAATTTCTTCCCTGCAGAGCCACAGCCTGGTCAGTCTCTTTTCAAATGCTGATGGTTCTTTTATCTTTGCTTCTTCTTATGGTTTGTGGATATTCAACTGTTCTCACTTGCTCATTTTGTCTCTGTCCTATCACAACTATGGTGGAGCTATTTATACTTTCCTTTTACCAGCCTTCTTCACTGGATATATTTCTAGATGGATTTCTGCTAAGGGATTTTGCCTGTTAGACAGGTACCAGTCTTGTATTTGCTCATGGTATTTGACATTTATCTTCCCTACACCTTTTTAGACTATGTTGTGCTAGGTTGTAGGAGGGTAACCCTACTTGTATTTATCATTTCTCCTTTTTCCACTTGTGGACATGCTTACTGTTTGCTCACCTTGGGTTCCCATCTACCCTTGCACATTTTCTCTATTTAGTTAGTTGTGCATAGCAGCTGCTAAGGAGGTACGAGAAACAGCTTGAGGTCCGAGCTGTAGTTTCTAGTTATGTGTCTAAGAGCATTGTAGTCTGTACAGGAACCAGTATGGTGGGGTGCGACTGCAGTGGTGAAAGTCTTAGGGTGGTTTCACACATGCATTTGTTGTCTTGCATTGTAATCCATCAAAATCTTTAAGCATCCTGATCCCTATACTTAAAATGGGGCTGCAGATGCCAACGGTTGCATCAGGATTCAGCCTGAACCTGACACATCAGTTTTTTGTCACCCTCTCTGGCCGCATGGAGTTGCGATTTTGGGGCTTGACAAAAATCCTGATGTCTCTAGATGCATCCGGATCTGTCCAAAAATAGAATGGTGTCCAATGGTGGATGGATCCGGATGGGACGGATCCGTCCATTTGGATCTACTCCCACCTCATAAAAAAGGCTTATGCTCTATGTTAACCCATTATCTACCAATGTCCTTTTTTTGGGACGCCTAATCTTTTGCTTCTAGCAGCTAAGATTTTATAATTAGGTCCAATTTTTTTGTGTTGTGTTTGTAAAATGAATGTTTTCAAAACAGGAAATCATGTCATTGTCATTTTTAATTGAATATTCTTCCACCCAGAGAGCTTTCATACACCAATTTTTGAAAAGGAAAATTGCTAATTTGGCAAGTAATGGGTTAATGTGAGCGAATGTGAATTCAATTTATTGTGCCTATGTATATAATATGTGGACACCTGGGGAGGGGCTGCACGAGTGATTTAAAACCACTACTTTATTACAATCAGTGTTTGAAGTACCGTCGGCTTTTGCCAGTGCAGCAGGACTTATCTACGCACAGAACTGTCAGAATTGGCATAGGAGCGCGATCTATGGCAATTGCAAGAATTCTCTACGCACAGACATGTCAAATGCGGCGTTTTAAACCATTCCTGCAGCCCATCCCCAGGTGCCCACATATTATATACATATACACAATTCAATTTTATGTCACCCTCTCCTTGGCTGGATCAGGCACCAGCCATATGTGGTGGCCTGCGTTTGCGGATGCACAGCCAGATCAGGATGAACCTATTTACATCCAGATCTGGCCACGCTGCTAGTGTGAAGCCTGCCTTGTTTCTCATTTTACCTATGTGTTAGTTTGGTACGTGCATAACAGTTATTTCTCAGTATCTAGCTAAAACTGTACATACCGTGTTTCCCCGAAAGTAAGACAGGGTCTTACATTCTTTTTGTGGCCAAAAGTGGCCCCCTGTCTTACTTTCGGGGGGGGCCTTACATTGGAGGCCCCACCATCCATCCATCCATCCATCCACACACTGCAGCCATCCATCCACACATTCCCACACATACAGACAGACACATGCATACACATATATACACATATATACACACCATACACACCACACACACCACACACACACATAGCACCGCTTCTTACCGGGTCCGGTGTGGGGTCCCCGATGGTCCTGTGCCGTCAAGCAAGCGTCATCGGGCGCTTGCCTCTGACGTCAGCGCCGCTATGCTGATTGGCCCACACTATGACCTGGGCGGAGCTGCGGCCTGAACTCCGGAAGAACAGGGACCATGGAGCCAAGGACCGGCAATACCGGTGCAAAACGGCACCGGAACACGGCGGACGGCAGCGGATCATCTCGGGGACCGGACCGGAGCACAGAGGACGGCACAGGACCATCGGGGACCCCACACCGGACCCGGTAAGAAGCGGTGCTATGTGTGTGTGTGGTGTGTGTGGTGTGTATGGTGTGTATATATGTGTATATATGTGTATGCATGTGTCTGTATGTGTGTATGTATGTATGTAAACCCCCCTCGTGTTTCCCCGATAGTAAGACCGCCCCTCCCCCCTACCCTGCCTTACAATCGGGGGGGTTTTACATTAGCAGACCCCCCGTCCCCCCCCAACCTGTCTTACTTTCGGGGGGGTCTTACTATCGGGGAAACACGGTAGTAGTTCAATAAAACAAGTTGTTTTTTATTAACTGAGTCTACATACTCTTTGCCACTGCATACTTGTACCTGTTAACCTTTGCATCACTTTGTTACTTTGAATAGTATTTTTTGAGAATAAATTGTCAATCCTAGTGGAAGCAGTTATCTGAGCATAAGAGCTTTCCTCTTTTTGACGACCCATTTGGAAGGTTGCAATAGCAGTATTACCATACTCTCTGTTCCATTTCTGGTTGTGGAAGGAGGAGATTGCCATTGACCTCATATGCCTTTTGCACCAAAATACCATGATTAAGATGCATGCACCATAGGGTTTTTTATTAAAATGGATTTGGCTAATTTATTGCATTAAGAACTGCACAACACATCATTAAAGGATAAACTATGAACAGCTCCTCAGTGATCACTATGTACAGTAGAAAACGTGGCCTTGAGATCTGAAATGTTGCACTTCATATCATTGGAACAAAAATATCTCTACTAACTGAAAGGGTTAATAACAATTTATGAATGATGTCATGATGTAATGAATCACTTAGTTCTTGCACATAATGCTATGCCTGAGTCTGTAAGCATGACATTTAATGGATTTTGATTATATAATTCACTTAATTAAAATAACAGAGGAAACAATTTCCAGCCCTCATTTTATTTATCATTGCAAACTGCCCTAATTTGCAGCCATTACATTTAGCATTCAGGACAGCATATGTGAGTTACATCAGAGATTGTATTGCCTTCATATGTTTTCATGTTAGATGAAAAGTTGAGTAATTCTTCATGACAAGTTCATGTGTAAAAGACATAAATATGGTAGGGTCACAAAGTGAAAGAAAAAGTGACTCCAGAAAGACCAATATCAAATGAAAGTTCTCTAAGCCTTACCTAAAAATTGCCAATACATACATATAATACATATAATGTAATAGATAGAATACTATGCCAAGTATAGAAACCTACAAGGATAAAGTATTGTGGTCACTAATTGGAGCGCTGAGATATACAAACACAGAAGGGAGGATTATAGCGGCTTAACAAACCTCTTTTTTGAAGTACCATGACGCCTTTCAACAGCGGTCTGCTGCCTTCATCAGGTACATTTACCAACTGATGGCGGCAGCAAACTGCTGTTGAAATGCATTTTGGTACTTCAATAAAGAGGTTTATTAAACCGCTATAATCCTCCCTTCTGTGTTTGTATATCTCAGCGCTCCAATTAGTGACCACAATACTTTATCGTTATTGCTCACACATCCCTCCAGGGATCATGGCTGGGTGCCGCATTCACAGTATTCAACAAAAGGACCTAAAGTGACGTAAATTCCAATCACGTGACCTGAGAGCGGTTCACGTGACCCGCACCAAGAAACACAGTGGGAAGAGGAGTCAGGGGGAAGCCAGGGAGATGGAGGCCTGCACGCCAGCGGTTGCTCCAGCGTCATCCACGTCTGTACCAAAGTTGTGCAAGGGTGCACAACCTCAAAAGGTGAGAGGCTAATCCCCCTATATCTCCTTATATATTCCCCACCAGACCACCAGGTATGTCTCAAGGGAGCGCTTCCTTTCTCTCTTTGTTTTCCATAAGAATAGAAACCTAGGACTTATACTGATCTTCTAGAAATATGACTGTAAAAAACACTGCCAAAGCTGGTACCGCAATAAAATATTGATTTCTTTACTCTCATTTGGCACCAAAGATCCAGTATAAGTGTATTATGACTTGAAAAAACTAAGCCGTCATACATGGTTAAAATATAAGCTGCTCCAATCTCTATAGAGGTTGTCAGTGCTTTAAAAAGACTAAACACAAAGCATGTTAATGTGATCACTGATAAAATAAAAAAATAACCAATATTCTTCTGTTTAATCCACCACTGGCTCTATGTCCTGCAGCACTGATATCACTAAAGGCCCCGTTACACGTAGCGATACACCAGCGATCCCGACAACAATCCGACCTGGCAGGGATCGTTAGTACGTGGTCGCTGGTGAGATGCCAGACAAGCAGACTTACCAGTGATCACCCAGCGATGCGCCAACACCCGACGGTCGTTGGGATCATTCAGGGTCTTGGGGGCAGACTGGGGATCACTGGTTGTTGCCCCTGTCAAACACAGCGATGCAGTCTGGCCAGCGGGAGATCGCCGATCGAAAAATGGTCCAGGCCATTCGTTACCGATCAGCAATCTCCCAGCAGGGGGGCCGATCGCTGGTGCGTGTCCCACAAATCAAAAACATTGGCAAGGTCGCTGCAGCGTCACGAAACCTGTGACGTTGCAGCGATATCGCTAGCGATATCGCTGTATGTGAAGTGCCCTTAACACTCAAGTGCAGCAATCACTGGCTTCGTGATCTACTATGCAAATAGATTGTAACCATTAAGAAATAGACAAGTATATATAAAGGTACCGTCACACGCGGCAATTTTGCAAGCAATTTCACTGGCAATTTGATGGTTGCAGTGAAATCATGGATACATTGTTCTGTTTTGTTGCCGTGTAGAAATGGAACAATGTGTCCATGATTTCACTGCAACCTGCAAATTGCCAGTGAAATTGCTTGCAAAATTGCCCCGTGTGACGGTACCTTAAGAGAATCTATTATATTCTAAGAATATAAAAATTCTGTGATGTACAAAAAGCTTGATAACTGCTTACCTACCTTGCACAATGTGTGCTTTGTTGTCTCTTTGCCGGCAAGAATAAAATGCTACCTACCTTTGAACTTAGATGTCCATGTACCTCTATTGATAAATCCAGATACTGTGACGGAAGGTAAGTTTACTAATAACACTTTCATCTTCATTTTACTCAAATTAGATGCAAAAATGGATGTAACACGCCCACTCCAGTGCAATGGGGATACTCGGGACTGGGCCAGTTGTTGCGGTCCTTTTTCATTCGGGAGATGTCATGGTGGCAACCCGACTCCGTGGCCCTGGCAGTGTCATTTAAAATGAAGCTAGGGATGATGGGCTTTGATGACGGGGATAGGGTATTTGTGACGCCACCCATGGTGTGCAGCTAAGTGTGGCCGCTGCTGCAGAACCTCTGGGGACGATGACCAGCAGCCTGGATGGTTTCGCTCCCTGCGGGTGGAGCGGGTTCCCAGGGCAGTGGTTAGAGAAGTCAGTTCATTCTTAGTTGGTATTCATCGGGTAGTCAGCAGCTCGATGTAACAGGTAGCCTCTGCAGTCGGTGGACACCGCAAAGAAAAGTCTCACACACATCTGTCAGAGTTCTGTACCTTTACTTCAGCACTCCAAGCTGGCCGCCAGGTGCTTCCCTCTGCCAATCTCTGTTCCAGCTGTTTCTCAAGAACCAGGACAGTGTCGTCAAGACCCCTTGGTGTTCCTTGCACTCTCACGGTGTTCCTTTCACTGGCGGTACTCTCAGCGCCTCTCACTCATCTCTCTCATCAGTGCCTCCGCGCACAGAGCCCGATTACCGACAGCCACAGGCATTGACTGGCACGGCAGCCTTAGTATGGCCTTCTTCTCCAAGATGTGCCGGGTTTCTGGCTACAGTTCCCTTTAAGACATCATGGCCTCTGGTTTCATCGGTTCAGGCCTACAGCTGCTGCGCTGTCTTCAGGGCCGGTCCCCTGTTTCCTCCACCAGCCCCTCTGTTCCTCTGCCAGATATGGGCATGCGGGTGATCTTAGTCTTTGTCCGCACCCCAAGGGCTCCTTCCCTCTTCTACACCTTCCGGTCTTTCCCTCCCAGGGCGAGTGTGACCGTGCTCCAGCCCGCAGGAACCAACACCTTCACCACATCTCAACTGTCACTCCAACTTCCTACTCCTTTTCTTTCTTCCTCCTGATCCTCTCTATGTTTTACTCTGTGTCCCCCTCTCTGAGACAGGGCCCACCCTCCTGGGTCCGCCCACCGTCCCTGCCTGGAGTCCCACGTGTGTGTGGCGGTTGTGGGGTCTTAATTGCACCATCCCAGTATCTGGAGAACAGGAGTACTACTCTCCAGCTAATGGAGGAGTGCAGCACCCCTTGTGGCAGCCAGACCGGGGGGCGCCACAGATGCCCCCCGCATCAAAAACTACTACATCTAGTATTTAGTATGACCTCCATGATTTTTAAGGATAGCACAAAGTCTTCTAGGCATGGGTTTCACATTTTTGGTCATCTAGCTTGCTTTGACTCTGGATATGACTGTTTATGAGTTCTGAGGGGTACTCTGTAAACCTATGAAGATCTCTCTGAACTTTTCCTCAAATCAGTAATTTCAAGCTGTCTGTCTAAATCTATGATGCTGCTTTCCAGAATATGCTGAATTTATCTGCAACAATTACTTCTCAGAGTCATTTGGTAAATCTCTATTAGGTTTTGCTCCCACTTGCGTTTCCAGTGAATAAGTGCACTCCGATAAAAATCAAATTGCAATTGCACCAATGTTATTCAATGAGGATGTATTCATGTGGGAGTTTTTCCTCAGCTGGAATTAGGCTGAGGCACAAATTGCAGTATGCTGCACATGGCCAAATAAAACGAACATGGCTCACCAATGCAAGTCGATAGGTATAAGGAAAAAAAATCGCACTGCACACGCATGGTCTCTATGTCATTCGAGTTCTATGCAAGTGTGTGGTTTTTATTCGCACATAGCATCCGTATGACATCTCTATGTGATGAGTTTCTTTCTCTGCATGTATTATTCTACAGTAATTTACATGACCATTTACAGTGTTATATGCGACAAAATGGTAATGTATCTGTAAATGACTTGCATTACCGAGGTCTCAGACATTTTACACACGAATTTCAAAAAGTAGTATAGCTAGATGATAGAAAAGATAGAAAAGAAACCTATAATACATAAATAGATATCCTGCAGTTATATAATGTCCCACCCCCCTATATATTATAATCTTCCACTCTTTAGTGGCATTAATGTAGTACTATAGGGTCTTTAGCCTGGATTAACCTACTAAATACATAACAAAAAAAGGGGCATTCTCCCATTGTTGTTAACAGGTAAAGGAGAACAGCTGCGTTCTGATATTAGCCACCTGGGCCCTTCCCAGCCTAAATAGCCCAAAACTGCCCCAGAAGTGGTGTGTCACATCAGAAGCGCCAGTTCTGGCACTTCGGTCCAGCTCATCCCAATTGCCCTGGTGTGTTGGCAATTGGGGTGATGGTTTCTGGGGTTTGGGTTAATGTCAGCTATAAAAAATACACAGGAGTGTTCAAGGTGAGCAGGGATAGGCAACTGGTTAGTCAAGGACAAGAATGCAGATGTCTCTCAGAACTCTCATATCATAGTTATTCCATGACATCTTCAGTCTCCCTCCCCGTAATCCGCAGCTCCAGCACTGCCAACTATGTAGTATCTGCTGGCACCAAACCCTGGCATTAGGAATGGAGAGGCATCTATCAGGCAACCTAATTACTAACCCTGTAAGTATAAAGGTTAAAAAACACACAAAAAGCATTTTATTTAAACAAAACACTCCCTGACTCTCTCCCTCGTTCACCAATTTATTAATTAAAAAAAAGGGATTTGGCCCAACATTTGGAACATGGAGCAGAATCTCAATTTCATGTGTTCCCTGGCATTGGTGTCCGATGCCTGCCCATGGCAGGTAAACAGACAGTGGCAATCCTCTCTGGTGTCAGCAACATTTTTGTGTCCGGTGAGAATAATCCGAATTCTCCCGGATTCCACCACAGAGATGAAACCGGATGGCAGCTCTCTGCCATCCGGCTCCATCCGGCCCCATAGGCTACTACCGGACCTTGCCGTGGTGAGAAGCCAGCCTTAACAGTCCTAAAATCAACTTTGCTGTTCTCTTCACCTGTAAGTGATTTCAGTGTTAAGGCTATATATTAAATAATTGTAGAAAAACTCTGGCACTACTTACAATCTTCTGTAGAGGAATACTTTGGATCTGTAATGGAGCTCCTTAAATCACATCAGGTGCCAGATTGAAGAAAAGTGAGTACTATCCACAATCTAAGAAAAGAGGTTCAGCAACATTCAGGTTCCGTATAAAACAAAGGGAACCGATGGGACTGGCTGAAGCACCAGGTGGTGCGAAACAAGCTTCTCATCCCTCACATCCACAACTCTCCCTGATATGGTTTTAGGCAATGTTCACACATAGTGCTTTTTTGCGCGGGCGCTTTTTCAGCGTTTTCTACCCACGCAAAAAAGCTCTGTAAAAAAATGTGGTGCATTTACGCACCGCATTTTTTTACAGGCTCACTTCTCCCCCTAAAGCAATCCTCCCCTGTGTGACATGTGTGCCAGCCCCTTTTGGGTTTCGTACTGTATTAATATACACTACAAAACCCAAATTAAACAAAGGCAAATGTGTTAAAAATAATAAAGAATGAATACTTACCCTCCGCGGGTGTTTCAGGAGCCGGGAGATGCACAGGTATCGACCTTCCGGGGCCTGGCAAGATCGCTGATTGGCCGCTCGTGGTCATGTGATATGCGATGTGCTATGATACGCATATAACATGACCATGAGCGGTCAATCAGCGATGACAGGTCTTGGAAGGACAATACCTGTGTACCTCTCTCGGCCCCCCGGTAACCGGAACACCTGGCGGAGAGGCAAGTATTCATTCTTTATTATTTTTCACACATTTGCCTTTAAATTAAAATTAAAATTTGGTTTCGCAGTGTATATTAATACACTGCGAAACCCAAATGGGCTGTGACAGATGTCACACAGGGGAGGAGGATCAGGATAATTCCTCTCCTGTGTGACATCAGCGCCGGCGTATTCCCGCTGGAATTGTGCATCGTCTGAATGGCGATGCGTAATTCCTACGGGAATATTGGGCTCCTATGGGAGAAAGTGCTGGTGCTGGTGCGTTAAGAATTGATATGACAACTCTTTTTACGTCTGCACTTTCTCCCACAAAAGCGCGGTGTAATTTTACGCTGTGTCTGTATAGCAAAGTGACTTTCCCATTCACTTTGCCGGCAGACACAAGGCACATTGCACATTTTTGAAAAGCGTGTGCAAAAAAGCACTTAAAAATGCGCAATGTGTGAACGTAGCCTTAATCCTGTTGCAAAAAGGCTATATATTAATTGACGTAGTTCTGTTTTTCTTTTCTGCTATACATCATGATTAAGGCTATGTTCACAGTGTGCGTTTTTCTCTCTTTTTCAGCTGGAAAACTGGATCAGCTTTTGAAAAAAAGTGCATCAGAAAAATATCATCCATTTTGGATCTGTATAAGGCTGCTTTCAGATTTGCAGATGCCTCCGCAGTGTTTTGCGGAGGCATCTGCAAGCATCTGCATGCGTCCCTGGTGCGGGCGGAGAGTGTGTGATTTGTGCGCAGGCATCCGCCTGCGCACAGATCACTCATAACGGGCAATGGGAGCGCACGGCGGTCTGCAAGCATCTGCAGACCGCCGTGCGCTCCATTATAAGCATAGGGGCTGCAGTCTGCATGCAGATGCTTGCAGATGCCTCCGCAAAACGCTGCGGAGGCATCTGCAAATCTGAAGGCAGCCTTAGATCCATTTTGGCTGTGTTTTTTCTAGTGCTTTTTACACAACAGACAATGGTTTCAATGGGAAAAGTGGATCAGAAAATTGCAGCAATAATTGACGTGCTTATTATTTTTGCAGAATACTTTTCAAGGGAAAAAAATGCACCAGATCATGAAAGTGCAGATTGAACAGCAAAACTTGAAAATCCATTGACTTTGTGGGGAATAAATTTATGTGATGTGTTCACTGCATTTTCAGTGCAGAAACGGATCCAAAAAAAGTGGATTAAAAACGTATTGTGTGAACATAGCCTTAGGGTGCTGTGTAAATCAAGTTGGTACACCTATGTTCACGCCGCTCTGAAAAGGTACGCCCACATTCCTTTGGGGATTGCGGCGTGTGAAGCGGCGTCTGGAGTCAACCAGATGTTTCCCACTATTGTTGTGGGAACTTCCGGGACGACACATCGCCTTGGGTTGAGGGTGAAATTGCGCGTGTAAAAGCGCCTTTGGCGTTCGGAGACAACCATGAAAAATGTGCACGCGCATGTTAGATTGCCTCCTATTGCCGCCAAAAGTTGCAGCGTGTAAAGGCACCCTAACGCTAAACCCAATTGTAGATTCTATTATAATGAATAAGAAAATGTAAGTTACTTACTGCAACTGCATATGTACTATGTAACAAAATCCATTTGTTTTTATTCTTTGTGAGCCTTTACTTTGTACATTGTAGCAATTACAAATGTATTACTTGCAAATGAAATATGCCACAGTGATGTGAATGTTATCATACACACATTATTGTACATGTTTTCTATCATTTCCATCATTTCCTGTTAAATATATGAATGAAATCATTTTTCCTTTCAAAGGCATGCGATAATGAAAACTAGGAATGTATGCACAATAACACTCAAACTGGCTAGTCATGCAGTAGTTGTATCATTTCTGAATGGTAGAATAAATGTATTTTTTCAGACAATGCATTCAATAAATTGATAAATGTCATTTTTGTGCATGTACATGGAACTTGAAATTGTACAATTTAAATACTATGTCGCAGGCTATTAGAGACAGAAAATGTCATTATGGAGAAGAAATATAATAATATGTATGAACAAATAGAATATTTAAATGAAATCTCCAAGAAACTAACCAGTGCTAATGTATTTATATTAAAATCTGTGATGTGAAAATATGTTTTTTCATTACTTCTGCCTACAGACATATTTAGCATTTTAAGGCCTTACAGTGTTGGCCAAAAGTATTGGCACCCCTGCAATTCTGTCAGATAATACTCAGTTTCTTCCTGAAAATGATTGCAATCCCAAATTCTTTGGTATTATTATCTTCATTTAATTTGTCTTCAATGAAAAAACACAAAAAGAATTGTCCTAAAGCCAAATTGGATATAGTTCCACACCAAACATAAATAAGGGGGTGGACAAAAGTATTGGCACTGTTAGAAAAATCATGTAATGCTTCCCTAATTTGTGTAATTAACAGCACCTGTAACTTACCTGTGGCACCTAACAGGTGTTGGCAATAACTAAATCACACTTGCAGCCAGTTGACATGGATTAAAGTTGACTCAACCTCTGTCCTGTGTCCTTGTGTGTGCCACATTGAGCATGGAGAAAAGAAAGAAGACCAAGAGAACTGTCTGAGGACTTGAGAAACCAAATTGTGAGGAAGCATGAGCAATCTCAAGGCTACAAGTCCATCTCCAAAGACCTGAATGTTCCTGTGTCTACCGTGCGCAGTGTCATCAAGAAGTTTAAAGCCCATGGCACTGTGGCTAACTTCCCTAAATGTGGACGGAAAAGAAAAATTGACGAGAGATTTCAACGCAAGATTGTGCGGATGGTGAATAAAGAACCTTGACTAACATCCAAACAAGTTCAAGCTGCCCTGCTTTCCGAGTGGTACAACAGTGTCAACCCGTACTATCCGTATGCGTCTGAATGAAAAGGGACTGTATGGTAGGAGACCCAGGAAGACCCCACTTCTTACCGCGAGACATAACAAAGCCAGGCTGGAGTTTGCCAAAACTTACCTGAGAAAGCCTAAAACGTTTTGGAAGAATGTTCTCTGGTCAGATGAGACAAAAGTAGAGCTTTTTAGGCAACGGCATCAACATAGAGTTTACAGGAGAAAAAAAGAGGCATTCAGAGAAAAGAACACGGTCCCTACAGTCAAACATGGCGGAGGTTCCCTGATGTTTTGGGGCTGCTTTGCTGCCTCTGGCACTGGACTGCTTGACCGTGTGCATGGCATTATGAGTCTGAAGACTACCAACAAATTATGCAGCATAATGTAGGGCCCAGTGTGAGAAAGCTGGGTCTCCCTCAGAGGTCATGGGTCTTCCAGCAAGACAATGACCCAAAACACACTTCAAAAAGCACTAGAAAATTGTTTGAGAGAAAGCACTGGAGACTTCTAAGGTGGCCAGCAATGAGTCCCCAGACCTGAATGCCAAAGAACACCTGTGGAGAGATCTAAAAATGGCAGTTTGGAGAAGGCACCCTTCAAATATCAGGGACCTGGAGCAGTTTGCCAAAGAAGAATGGCCTACAATTCCAGCAGAGAATTGTAAGTAACTCATTGATGGTTACCGGAAGTGGTTGATCGCAGTTATTTTGGCTAAAGGTTGTGCAACCAAGTATTAGGCTGAGGGTGCCAATACTTTTGTCTGGCCCATTTTTGGAGTTTTGTGTGAAATGATCAATGCTTTGCTTTTTGTTCATTCTCTTTTGTGTTTTTTCATTGAAGACAAATTAAATGAAGATAATAATACCAAAGAATTTGTGATTGCAATCAATTTCAGGAAGAAACTGAGTATTATCTGACAGAATTGCAGGGGTGTCAATACTTTTGGCCACAACTGTATGTACACACTTATATTAGGAATAGTGCTGAGTGAGCACTACCATGCTCAGGTGCTCGGTACTCAAAACGAGCAAGTCAGACGCTCACATGGGCACAACCGGAGAAACGAGTGTAATGTAAGTCAATGGGAACCTCAACCATTTTTCCAGAGGATTACAAGGCATGTAGGTATAAATAGTACATGCCTTCCCAGTTTACTATTCACTACTATTTTCATGTACAGAATCCTCTTTAAGGGCACGCACACATCTTCTTATATTCTGTCGCTGAGATGCTCGGCGAGGAAAGGAGCAAAGTGTCATATGAGCAGGGCTGTATCATCCATGAGTCAAGTTGAAGTGTTTGTCCCAGGCGGCGCCACCTGCTGGTAGCCAGAGGGCGGCATCAGCAGAGGACCTGGTGGTAGCGTCGGCCCTGCGGATGCTGCTCCTGCTCACATTCTTCCATTCCCACAGGAGAATGGTGCCACATCGGGCGGCTGTGCAGGGCAGGACTGAGGACTGTGAAGCTCTCAGGGGAATACAGCTGCTCCAACCAGACTGAGCTCCTGCTGTGAGAATCCTCTGGAGTTCGGGGCAAAAGTAAATGGTCGGTAATGACCAGTATAGAGCTCTGCCACAGCCTCCTGCTTACATAAACATCTTTCCTCCGTTTAACTTCTTAATTGCTGTCTTCCTGCTGATCTCTCCACATTTACAAGTGTGTGCACAGACAGAACCCCCACAGGCCAGGCAGACACCTCAGCTCCTCTAGATCTATGGCTTGAATTTCTGGCTCTGTGCTGCCTGTATTATCAGTGTGAACACTGCAGGGAGTCCTGATAATTCTGTATTTTACATGAATGACTCAGGAGAGATTGCAGTGAACATTCCCATACTTTACTAAAGGATTAACCACCTTTCATTACCAGCATAGAGTAAAGGGCCTGTCACACGTGTCAATGTCGCCCGCGATATCGCTCATGCGTCACAAATTATTAATCGCCTGAGCGATGTGGAATTATCGCAGGTAAGATGTCACACGCGTCAATATGACCCAGCGATGCGGTGATGTCGCCATCTTGCGAGCGATTTTATTTAGTCGCTTGTATGATGTCAAAATAGAAAATACGTCGCTGAGTTTAGTGTCACACGCAGCGATGCACAAGGTCTACTGAGCGATGAGCGACAGGTTTTACATCTGGCAGTGAAACCTGCGATCGGCGATCAGCGACATATCGCTGGTTGCATCGCTTGGTCACACGCTTCAATGTCGCTCCTGCGTCACTTTTACATCGCTTGAGCGACTGAAAATCCGTGACGTATGAGCGACATTGACAGCGATATCGACGCGTGTGACATATCCTTTAGTGCAGCAGGCAGCACCGAGCAATAATGTAAAACACAGAAAAACTATTAAAAGCTGATTAAAAACTACACTGAAAAAAATATATACATAAATTGGCCCAATTCACACCTGCGCTAGGCTGCATTTGGCTGCATTGCGTTAACACTGCCATTAAATGCTATTGGCAAATGCAACCCCAAGCGCAAGTGCAAAAGGTGGTTGCGTTTGAACACATGCATTAGTCCTAGTGTACAGGAAATGTGTAATGCTACGTTTTCTGTGCGCTAAGACTAGCCCATGCGTTCAAACACAGCCCCACTTTGCACTTGCGCTTGGGGTTGTGTTTGCATGCGTTCGCCCATAGCATATAATGGCAGTGTTAACGCACAGCATTAGATTTGCGCTTGACTGCGTTAGCACAGCGCTAACGCAATGCAGACAAACGCAGCCTAGCACAGGTGTGACAAGGCCCATAGTGTTTGCAATTTCAACTCTAAAAGTTCGAGCTGAAAAAAGATCAAATAATTTAACCCATGCGAAACATGTAAAAAAAAAATTATAAAAACCCTACAAGAATTGCTGTTATTTCGTTCACTGCATCCAGAGATACTATAAAAACTGATTAAGGGTACGTGCTCATGGTCCGGAGACTCTGCATCTTGGACCTGAGGGAACCCACAGGTGCACACAGGGAGAACGCAGCCGCCCTGTGCCCATGATCTGCAGTGAGTACAGGGCGGCTTCTCCCTGTATACACCTGATGGTGATCGCTTCTGACTCCGCTGCTTGAAATGAACATGCTGCGGAGATGCAGAAGTCCGGAAACCTGCACCGCAGGTGAAAACACACTGCGGTGAGGAGAAGCACAGTGAGCATGGGATTTATCCCATCCACAATGCTGATACTGTAAAATGCAGCGTTTTGGAGGCAGTGGCAACACACTGCATCTAAAACACTGTGTTTACTGATAGCAAGTACGCAGTCCAAAACTTAGTATGTCCTGTATATAGATGCTATCAAGAAAAATGTCCGCTCTGCACAAAGATATATGCAACCCTAGGAAGTGCAGGGGTGCACCTATCGTGATGCGACCCAAGTTAGTTGCTGCTGGTAAGCAGAGGGCGGCATCCGCAGGGGACTCAGTGGCAGCCCCAGCCCCCCCCCCCCCGGATGCCGCTGCTGGCCGCATTCTTCCAAGTCTCGGCCACCGCAGTCTGCACTCTGCAGCTCGGCACGGCAGGGCACGATGACGTCATGAGTGGGCGCCCCTGTGCTGATCCATGCAGAGGGAAAACGCACTTTGGGGAGACCAGAGCTGCGACAAGACAGGTGAGTATTTACTTTTCATTTTTAATCAGTGAGTACACTGGTGGGTGACTATGTAGCACTATGTAATGTGCAATATAATATATGAGGACTATTGGGGTGCATTATACTATATGAAGGCTTGTGAGGGTGCATTATATAATATGGAGGGCTAAGGGCGTACATTATACTATATGGAGGACTATAGATGGTGCATTATATTAAATAGAGGGCTGTGAGGTGTACATTATTATTATTATTAATTTACTATTTATATGGGGGAATTTGGGGTACATTATACTATATGGAGAACTATGGGGGTGCATTATACTTTATGGAGGACTTTGAATGATGCATTATAATATATTGAGGACAATGGATGATGCATTATGATATATGGAGCCAATTATACTATATGCAAGCCATTATAATATTTGGATGGCTCTGTGGGGGCATGATAATACTTGAAGGGCTATGTGGAAACCTTTATACTTTATGGAGGGCTGTTTGAGTACTGTGTTGGAGGCCATTATACAGTGTGAGGAGATGTAGGAGCCATTACACTGTATATTGGTCTATTATACTACATGGAGGGTTGTGTGGGGGGGTCACAGTTGGAGATCATACTGTGCTGGGGTAGTTGAGGGGGATACAGTAGGGTCATCATACTGTGCATGTGGAGGGTACTGTGGAGAAATCACTTTGGGGGGATCATACAGCGTTTGTGGGGCACTTTTGCTAGCATCCTACTTTATGGTTGCAATGAAAGATGAATCCAGGGGCTTCAATAGGAGGAAAATTTACCTTGTAAGGCTACAGAGTTGAGAGATATGTTATTATGTGACCCAGCCAAATATTTTATTTTTTTGGGGGGAGGGAGCAGTTAGAACTTTTGCTATGGGGCCCCATGATTTCTATGTACGCTGCTCGTGCACGATGCATTGTCCCTCTGCTGCAGGACTGATTGGTACATAGAGGCACCCAGCCATGTTTCTCCAGGGTGGTGGAAAGTCGGTGGTGCTCATCCTCCTTCCTACTCTCACATCCCTTCCTTAGCCCAATAGGAAGGCTCCTGCTCTTAGCTCTGGACCGTGTGCAACACTTGTGATTGGTTAAGTGTTTCAGGAGAAGGTGTGGTCTGTTGGGTGAGACGCGCCATTGTATCAGCTTAGTGCAGTGGTGGCTTGTTGTTGCTCAGACTGCAGGTTGTTGCATGTGCTGTGTAGACGGTGAATCATGGTATACATGTAGACGGTGAGGCATGGCAGACATGTCTGACTAGTCAGTGCCAGGCAGCCGCCACATTGGAGCTGCCCAGAGGTTTGTAGGTGTGTGCCAGTAATAATAGGTTGCAATCAGTGCTGCCTCCTGTGCTATAAGGATGCAGGACTGTGGTTGCCCACAGGAGCACAGTTCTGCATCCATGATTGTGAGTCTGCAGCGTGTGCCAAGTCTGTCATTGCCATTAATGATCCTTGTTCTGAATTCTTCTGTGTCGTTCTTGTATGTGCATGTGATGGCGCTGACATCCTTTGTTTGGACATCCCTTTCTCTATTTCTCTAAATTAAAATGTCCAATATTGTCCTCATTTTTACAGGATATATATAGATCTGTATGAACCAGATTTATTTCAACCAATTCAAAAAATTTACTGGGGGGGCGTCGTTTTGCAGTTCGCCTCAGGCAGCACAGAGGCTAGGTTCACCCCTGCATATGAGTGTCATGCATTTTTTCATCCGTTTGACATCCATATGACATGCTAGTGTGTGCGTTTCCCTCATCTAGCATCCGTATAACATGTGTATGACATGCGTTTCTAGCATGGACTTTCTCATGCTATAAAAAATAGATATAGAGATAGATAGATAGATAGATAGATAGATAGATAGATAGATAGATAGATAGATAGATAGATAGATGGATGGATGATAGGATAGCTTGATCAATTTTACCAGTCTCTTGCTGCTTGCTTCTGAGGCCGCTCATTAAGCTTCATGTATATTTACTGCACTGACCAGAAAAGGTCAATCACAGACACTCACTCTCTGTGAGATCATCTGTGATTGGCTGTTGCAATCAGAATGCGCTCCCACAATCTGTACACTGTCTGCGCTTGTTTGCCATATACATTACTGTATGGCAACCAACCTGACGTCATAGTGTGTAAAATAAAAAAAACAATGGGAAAAAATCTGTAGGACTTTGCTGTATTTTTCATTCTCAGCACAGATAAAGTGGACAGCTGCAGACTACCACCGTCAGCTGCCTAGTTTTAAGTTGGCTGGCAATAAAAATGCATGGACGTCACCCTAATTTTAATTGCCAGCCAAGGCATAGGTTTTACCTTGGCTGGCAATAAAAATGCATGGGCTTCGCCCTATTTTTAATTGCCAGCCAAGTTATAGCTAGGCAGCTTAGGGCTGATATTCACAGCATGGTGGGGGCCCTTAGTTATTGGGCCTCCCCATGCTATAGAATGAAGTCCGCAGCCACTCCACAAATTGGTACATTCATTAGAAGTGCCAATTCCTTGCGCTTTACCCGGCTCTTCCCGATGGCCTGGTGCAGTTCCATTGGGGTGATAGAAGGGGTTAATGACAGCTAATGATTGACAGCTTGTCATTAAGCCCTGGATTGGTAACGTCAGGCATCTTCTGATACACATCCATTACCAACCCATTAAGTGAAGAGTTAATACACACACAGAAAAAAACCTTAATTAGAAATAAAATACACTGACAACCCTCATTTATCCATTTATTAAAAGTCCCAACAACTGCTAGCAATATTAGTCACCATGGTACCTGAACTGTGTCCTCGGGTGACCTCACTTACTCCCCGCTCTCACGGCCGCAGTTTTCCGAGTCATCATTCTGTTCTCAGAGGCTGCAATAGAAGGATGCTTTTTCTTGACCATAGTCGCCAGTGCAGCAGAACTGAGATTGCGACGTGGGACCTCATAGTGGATTATCGTCAGAGGCTATGTTATCGGGACTTTTAATAAATAGGCAGATGAGGATGGTGAGTGTGTTTTATTTCTAATAAAGGTTTTTTCTCTGTGTATGTATATTAACTCTTCACTTAATGGATTGGTAATGGGCTTGTATCAGAAGATGCCGGACATTTGCAATCCAGGTCTTATAATGACAAGCTGACAATCATCAGCTGTCATTAACTCCTTCTATCACACCATTAAGACTGCACTAGGGCATCAGGAAGAGCCTGGTAAAGCATCAGGAAGCGACACTTCTAATGAATGCACCAATTTTTGGGGCGGCTGCAGGCTGCTCTTCTATAGCATGGGGGGCAATAACTATGGGCCCCCACGATGCTGAGAATACCAGCCTCCAGCTGCCTAGTTTTACATTTGCTGGCAATTAAAAATAGGGCGAAGCCCATGCATGTTTTTTTTTCCAGCCAAGATAAAACTAGGCAGTTGAGGGTGGCAGCCCACAGCTGTCCGCTGTAAGGTAACTGGTTGCAGGGACTGTCTCAGGGAGGCAGGGAGACCAGGTCCCATCATGCCGCAGGCATCCCCCTGCTTCTGCTGCTACTCTTATCTCCCGGTCTCATACTTACCCAGCCCGCATTCCCGCGATATCTGTTTATGTCCCCCAGGCATCCTTGGTTATCCCTGCTTCCGCTCCTGCGCTGTCTCACTTCCGGGAGGCTGAGGAGCGTGATAAGGCAGTGCGCGCCTCAACTTCAGTGCACCTTTTCTGTCTGTCTCATCTCAGCCAATTGTTGAGAGTTTTCTTTGAGGTATTTAGGGCTCCCACTTCCTTAGTGAGGTTTCTAGGCAACTTTGTACTTACGTCCAAACATTGCTGTGCTCAGGTCCTCTGGATCAGTGCTTGCTCACTTTTGTCTTGTCACTTCATGCAATAATAACTGGTGTTTCATTTCAACGCTTGGTGTCCCCGTCCTGGTCGTCCGGCTACCTGGAGTCTTGCTATTCACGTCATTAACTCTGTGGGCTCTTGCGGTACCTCGGGTACCTACAGAACCACACCATTGATGACACAGCCTTGCAACTGACCCTGGATCTTCCTTGCTATTTCGTCCCCTCTATGGTTTGTCCCAATCCAGTTTCCCTGGACTTTTCACTCTCCCTTTCAGACTTTGAGCCTCTTGAGTCACCCCACTGGTCTTAGAGTCATTGCATTCAGAGACTATGGAACTGTGCTCGGTCAATCCCTGTACAGGGGTTTGCTCGCCGGTGCTCCCTCGAAGGAGTTCTGTGTCTTGACCCTGAGAGTCCTCTCTTGTGGGTTCACCTGTTATATTCAATAAAATCTTTTGCATTTCTCTGAATTCCTTTCAAGTTGATTCCTATCCTTGGGTTCATCTTCCACAGACGTCTTTGTGGACTAGTAGGTCCACCTTCTATCCTACCACTTCCTCGGTTGTGACATCTGCTTTATCTATACGGAGAATGAAAAATGCAGTGAATCCCTACATATTTTTTTCCATTAATTATTTCTTTTATACACTATGATGGCAGGTTGGTTGCCATACACTAACATGCATGACAACCAAGCACAGACACCGTACAGATTGTGGGTGTGCAGCCTTATTACAACAACCAATCACATATGCTCCCAGTGAACATGCATGAAGCTTGATGAGTGACCCTACAAGCATGCAGCGGAAGACTGGTAAGATCAATCTATCTATATTACCTGTCTGTCTATCAATTGTAACTTTTTACAGCATGGGAAAGACCATGCTAAAAACACCCTCCGTGTGCTGTGCAATTTTTTTTATCACACCCATTCACTTGCATTGGGGGAATCTTGGTGAGATCCGCTGCCATAAGCACAAGGTCGCCATCAGGACATGACTGCCTTTACTGGTGTAAGGGGTCCAATGAGCAGAAGCAAGGATGGAGACCCAGAACAGGTTCCTCTACCACCTCTGCTCATGGGCACCCATGGGAAGGATACAACAGGTTCTGTATTCAGCTGAACGCACATCTGCACAGTCAGCAGAAATGTAGTTTCCTGCTGGCCCTGGAAAAGTTAACAGCTACCAGCCAATCAGAGGCTGGCAGCTAACGTAGGCACATGGGTTGCCGGCGTTGAACGTTATTGACATGCACTGCCACGTCCCACATAGCCTATGTGACTGCCCACTGTCTTGACAAGAACTTGCAACTGCAAATGGGAAGCCAGGCCGGCAGATGGGATGCGAGTGGATGCAGCCAAAGGAAGAGGATGTCACTGGACTGCTTTTATTTTATTTTTTTTTCACTACTGGCTGCAATATAGGAGTAGATAAATGAGGCCACGTTGGAAACACATGGGGAAGAAGGGGACACATGAGAGCTGGATAAAAATATATGGCGGATGGAGGAGACACATGGGATAGGATGGAGACATGGAGGAAGAAGGTAACACCTGAGGTAAGATGGAGACACAAGGGGGAATGATATAAACATATGGAGAAAGAAGGAGATATATGGGGACAGGATGGAGACACAAGGGGAAGGATCGAACCATATGGAGGAAGGAGGAGACCCATGGGGACAGGATGGAGACACGAGGGGGAAGGAGACACATGTGGACAGGATGAAGACATGGAGGAAGAAGGAGACACATGGGAAAAGGATGAAAACATATGGAGTAGGAGGGAGACGTGGGGGCAAGATGGAATTATATGGATGAAGGAGGAGACCCATGGGGACAGAATAGAGACACAGGGGAAAGGATGGAAACATATGGAGGAAGGTGGAGACCCATGGAACATGATAGAGACACAAGGGGGAAGGAGACACATGGAACAGGATGAAAATATATGGGGGAAGAAGGAGACACATGAGGACAGGATGGAGACTTGGAGGAAGAAGGAGACACATGGGGACAGGACACAGATATATGGGGGATGGAGGAGACACATAGGAACATGATGGAGACACGTAAGGGGAAGTAGGTGACACATGGGGCAGGATGAAAATATATGGGGAAAGAAGGTGACACATTGGAACAGGATGGAGACACATGGGGACAAGATGAAAATATATGGGGGAAAATGGTGACACATGAGGACAGGATGGAAATAAATGGGGAAGTGGGTGACACATGCAGACAGGATGGACGTTTTTGAAAAAAGAAGAAGGTGTCACATGGAGGCAGAATGAAAATATATGGGGGAATAAGGAGACACATGGGGATAAGATGGAAAAATATAGGGAAAGAAGGAGACACATGGGGACAGGATGGAAATATATGGGGGAAGAGGGAGACACAGGGATCAGGATGGAGTCATCATTTGGTGGGAGAAATAAAGACCAGGATGTGTGACATTACTGTAGGGGCTAATTGTAAGGGATATGCAAGGGATATTATACTGCTATGATGTATTTTAGTTTTGAAGATACTGTTTTCAATGGGGGGAGGGCCTGTTACTGTGTAGGACAATACTATGTTGTTTTTTTTTCTTTATCTGGCTTAGTGGAAGTGGTTCTCTAGATAATTGTGTGTTATTGTCTACAGAAACAAGTCACGGTTGGAAGAAATGATAGCAGTCTGCACCGGATAAAGAGGAATTGTAAAGATGAATGTCTTTGACTTACCAGTGACATCCCCAGTAAAGGGCCTGTCAAACGCATCAATATCGCCTGCACGATATCGGCTGCATGTGACGTTGCAGCGATATTGATGCGTGTGACATACTGAATCAACCAGCGATAAATCGCTGGTTGATGATCGCCAGGTTTTAGAATCTGTCCTAAAACCTGGCGATTGTCGCCCGGTGGACACGCAGCATCGCTGCGTGTGACACCGGGAGTAGCGATATTCCAGCTCCCAGCGCCTCTCACAAGCGCTGGGAGCTGGTATCCAAGGTAAACTGCGGGTATCTAGGCAGCGCGCGCTGCCTAGATACCCGACGTGTACCTTAGTTACCAGCCTCCTCCGCTCACCGGCTGGTATCTAAGGTACACAGCGGGTAACTAGGGTCCCTAGTTACCCGCTGTGTACCTTAGATACCAGCCGGTGAGCGGAGGAGGCTGGTAACTAAGGTACACGTCGGGTATCTAGGCAGCGCGCGCTGCCTAGATACCCGCAGTTTACCTTGGAGACCAGCCTGCTCCCACTTCCAGCAGGCTGGCAGCGGGAGCAAGACATCGTGGAAACAATATTTAAATTGTTTCCACGATGTTTCTGGTCAATTGATCGCTGGTGAGTCTGTCTGTGTGACAGCTCACCAGCGATCAGCCGTCAATGTCGTCAGCGATCAGATCGCTGACGACATTGACACGTGTGACAGGCCCTTTAGAGTGTTACCTGTACACTTACACTATATACTGTATACAGTGTTCCTGTGTATAACGTCACTGGTAATCTGTTTATTACTTGTACACGGACACTACACACTGTATACTTTGTACAGAGCTCCTGTGTATAATGGAACTTAGGGTAATATTAGTTATGAAGTTGTTTTTTTGTTAATGATCAGTATTGTACCAATTGGTCTCTCTGTAGTGGTATTATGTGATCTGGTCATGGTGTGATAGTATTTATACCTTGAATGTGATATTATTCAGTCACTATGTGGTGGTAATATGTTGTGTGGTAATGGAGTGATATTTCTCCCTTGCATGTGGTATTATTCAGTCACTATGTGGTGGTAATATGTTGTCAGGTCACGGTGGGACAATATTTCTGTTCAATGAAGAAACAAGGAGGTCCAGCTTCCGTATGAAGTTTTTTTCAAGATTGTAGGTTCCAGAAAATAATTTTATTTATAGCATAATATGGTCATATACAGCCCAAATTCAGAGAGCCAGACAGTGCTGTGAGATGCAGGGCAATGCGTTTGTGACGCTGCTGCCTCCTTTTTCAAATCCTTTGTCAAGTATGATTCTGTCACTATGTAGTGGTAATATGTGATCTGGTCATGGTGTGACGATATTTGTCTTTTGTATGTGGTATTATTGGTCATTTTTAAAAAATGTATGTGACACACTCCCTTAAAGTGTAAGTTTCATTTCATTGAAAGAAAAACACAATACTATACAGGTTGTTAATGATGGGTCACATAGCAGCTAACACAATGCTTTTTTAAGCCATATGACTTATTTTCTCAACTTTTTCAGTGCTGTGTGGGCGTGGCCAGGAGCAGATAACAGTGAGCAGTGCAATGTGAAGCACAAAAAGGGCAAGAGAGATCCTGAGTTGTGTGGAGCCAGCAGTTGAGAATAGTGAGCAGTGCTATGTGCCAGCAGAAAAAATGCCAGATGACAGATCAGAGAAGCTTGTGCCACGGAAAGGGCAGAAGAGTTTGCACTGATCCTGACATTGCATAGCACTGTGCTGTAGCCTGAGGTAATCTGATACATTGTCACCTCCTCAGCTGCAGTCAGGAGTGTGGATGCTATGTAGGCCCCACCCCTTACCCTTGTATGGTTATATAGCCATATTGAATCTGAGAAGCTGTAGACTAAGAATGAGCATATGTCTGCTTCAGACACAGTCTAGTGTCGACATCTTGTGGAAGGTTTATGAATGGTTTTCTATCAGAGTTCTCTTATAAAGTAGATTTGAAAGTTTATTAAAATCGCTGAAGTGTCTTGCGTCTGAATAGCTCAGGGACGTTTACAAGATGTGGTGCACACATATCCTGACAGTCCCCACACAAAAGTTAACCATATTTGGCTTAAAAAAAACAACACATTTTATGCTGTGAATGCATTACAGACCTTTTCATTCAGTCATAGGGGAGGCACATTTCATCAGAGCAGAGCAGCTGGAGCACAGGGATACACTCCTATGGAGGTATGAACACATGTTTAATAAATCTGTGAATGTACAGTCAGATTCAGTGCACATACGTAGGCAGTTGAGGGGCAGTGTGCAAGCAAAAGGTTTAATAGATTACCATGACGTCAGGCCAGTCCCTGCAATCAATCACAATGCAGGGAGTGTCCATAATTTGAAGAGGAGTGTGACTGAACCAAACAAATGCATCATTCCTATGACTTAAAGAGAAGGTCTGAAATGCATTCATCTGACCAGGGAACTTTTGTTTGACAAAAGTATGTTAGTGATGCACATTGCCTCACTAACAATTTTTGGCATTTCGGGGAGAAAAGACTCCTTTAACACACAGTCATATGAAAAAGTTTGGGCACCCCTCTTAATCTTACTCTTTTTTTTTTTTTTGTTTAAAATTGTTTTTTTTGCAACAGCTATTTCAGTGTGATATATGTAATAACTGATGGACACAGTAATATTTCAGGATTGAAATGAGGTTTATTGTACTAACCGAAAATGTGAAATATGCATTATTTCACACATTGATAGGTGCAAAAGTATGGGCACCTCAACAGAAAAGTGACATTAATATTTAGTAGATCCACCTTTTTCAAAAATAACATCCTCTAGTCGCTTCCTGTAGCTGTTAATGAGTTCCTGGATCCTGGATGAAGGTATTTTTGACCATTCCTCTTTACAAAACAATTCCAGTTCAGTTAGGTTTGATGGTCGCCGAGCATGGACAGCCCCGCTTCTAAACATTCATAGATGTTCGATGATATTCAGGTCTGGGGACTGGGATGGCCATTCCAGAACATTGTAATTGTTCCTCTGCATGAATGCCCGAGTAGATTTGGAGCGATGTTTTGGATCATTGTCTTGCTGAAAGATCCATCCCCGGCGTAACTTCAACCTTGACACTGATTCTTGAACATTATTCTCAAGAATCTGCTGATACTGAGTGGAATCCATGCGACCCTCAACTTTAACAAGATTCCCGATGCCGTCATTGGCCACACAGCCCCAAAGCATGATGGACCCTCCCCCAAATTTGACAGTGGGTAGCAAGTGTTTTTCTTGGAATGCTGTGTTTTTGTGGCGCTATGCATAACGCCTTGTTGTATGACCAAACAACTCAATCTTTGTTTCATCAGTCCACAGGACCTTCTTCCAAAATGAAACTGGCTTGTCCAAATGTGCTTTTGCATACCTCAGGCGACTCTGTTTGTGGCGTGCAAGCAGAAACGGCTTCTTTTGCATCACTCTCCCATACAGCTTCTCCTTGTGCAGTATGCGCTGTATTGTTGACCGATGCACAGTGACACCATCTGCAGCAAGATGATGCTGCAGGTCTTTGGAGGTGGTCTGTGGATTGTTCTTGACTGTTCTCACCATTCTTCTTCTCTGCCTTTCTGATATTTTTGTTGGCCTGCCACTTCTGGCCTTTACAAGAACTGTCCCTGTGGTCTTCCATTTCCTTACTATGTTCCTCACAGTGGAAACTGACAGGTTCAATCTCTGAGACAACTTTTTGTATCCATCCCCTGAACAACTATGTTGAACAATCTTTTTTTTTCAGATCATTAATGAGCTGTTTTGAGGAGCCCATGATGCCACTCCTCAGAGAAGATGCAACTAGGAGAACAACTTGCAAGTGGACACCTGAAATAGCTTTTCTCATGATTGGATACACCAGGGTATGAAGTACAAAGCTCAATGAGGTTACCAAACCAATTTAGTGCTTCAGTAAGTCAGTAAAAAGTAGTTAGGAGTATTCATATCATGAAAATCAGAAGGGTACCCATACTTTGGCACCTGTCAAATTTTGAAATAATGCATATTTCACATTTTCGGTTAGTACAATAAACCTCATTTCAAACCTGAAATATTACTGTGTCCATCAGTTATTACATATATCACACTGAAATAGTTGTTGCAAAAAAAACAATTTTAAACAAAAAAAAAAAAAAAAAAGAGTAAGATTAAGAGGGGTGCCCAAACTTTTTCATATAGTAAAGCATAGACTGGGCACACCAAACGAGACAAATGCAAGTGCACAAGTAGATCAGAAACGTTGGTCTGTGTACTGTGTGGCCAAATAAAGTAACACAATTTTTTTTGCACCCTGATCTACTTGTGGACTTGCATTTATCTCGTTTGGTGTGACCAGTCTATGCTTTACTAATTGGACCGTTTTTTACTGGAGCACCCGATATCAGTACGTTGAGCCCTCTATACTCTCTATTATCAAACTTTTTCATATGACTGTATCATCCTTTTTAGTATCACATTGTCCTGCGTCTTCCAAGACTACCCTCTTGTCTGGTCTTCTGCAGAACATCCCAAAACGAAATCATTATAATGCTCCTGACTAAAGAATAACTGCCCTAAGTAAGCCCTATCCTGTGCCCCTGAATAAATAATTATCCCTCACTTGGATCCCTGCACAAAAAATTACCACACACTGTCTCACTTATGTTATATACCCTACACATTATTCTTACCTATAAATTACTCCCTCTGACTGTCTTCCCTAGTGAAATTACAGCCACACAACCCCCTCATAAATCAAAAAATATACTGTCCTCCCTATTATGAAATATACCCACCACACCCACTTTAGTTATAAGCTATGCTCTCTCTGCCCCCATTCATTATTCCTCTCATGTTGTCCCCACTCTATAATGAGCCTTCTTATTACACCCATTCTGCATACTGAGTCCCCCAGACTCATTACTGAGTGCTTCCCATACCACCCCTTCTCCATACCAAGCATCCCTCATGGTACCCCTTCTCCATACCATACCCCTCTTATGCTACACCTTCACTGTACGCCTCCCATGTTATTCATTTTCAATACTGAGCACCCCCATGCTACCCCATCTCCACACCATGCCCCTGCCATGTTACTTCTTTTCCACACCGTGCCCCCTTAGGCTACACCTTCTGCATACAGTGCCCCTCCCATCTTGTCCATACTTTGCCCCTCCACTCTAACCCTTCTCCATACTGCACACCCTCCCTCATTTTCCAATTTTCCCCTCAAGTTCCACACTGCTCATCTCTCCCCATCATGTTCCATTCTGATAATCTCCCCTATCATGTTCCACACTGCTCATCTCCCCTATCATGTTCCACGCTGCTCATCTCCCCATCATGTTCCATGTAGCTTTCCCCCATTCCCCTCAATGTTACATGCAACTTCTCCCTTCCATCCCCCCTCCATGTAGCTTCTCTCCCCATGTTCCATGAAGCTTCTCCCCCTGTTCCCCCTTCCATGTAGCTTCTCCCCCCATCCCCCCTCCAGGTTCCATGCAGCTTCTCCCCATCCTTCCTCCATGTTCCATGTAACCTCTCCACCCCATCCCCCTTCCATGTTTCATGAAGCTTCTCCCCCTCATCCCCCTTCATGTTCCATGGAGATTCTCCCCCATCCCCTTCCACGATCCATGTAGATCCTCCCCATCCCCCTTCAATGTTCCATGCAGATTCTCCCCCCATCCTTGTAGCTTCTCCCCTCACCCCCATTCCATGTTCCATGTAGCTTCTCCCCCCATCCATCTAGTTTCTTCCCCCATGTTCCATGCAGCTTCTCCCTTTCATTTGTCCATTTCCCTACTTCTCCAAGCCTCCCCCCACCCAGGATGGCTTTGGCGCTATCTTCGGCTTAATAGTGCTTACCTCTCTCCATGCTTCCAGCACATTATGAAACAGTATTCAAGGGGGTATGTAAGCGAAAACAGTATAAGATGGGGATGTATGCCAACACAGTATGTGGTGGAGGGGAAGTGATGGAATGGACGGAGAATGAGTAAGGTGAATGAGATGGAAGGGAGAAATCTGAGGATACCGAATGAAGAGTGAGGAACAGATGGTGTAGACACAGTATGGAAAGCGAAGAGGGTATGTATTAGGAGAGTATGAGAGGGGGATGTATGTGTACACAGTATGGGGAGCAAGGGGAATGGGATGGGTGCAAACATAGTATGCGGAGGGGGGGTATGTGTGAGTAGACAGCTTGGAAAGTGAGGGGGTAAATATGTGAGGAGACATTATAGTTAGCGAGGGTATGAGAGGAGACAGTATGAGGGAGGGGGGAAATAAGTGAGAAGCCTTTTGAGGGGAATTGTGTGAGGAGACAATATGGGGGGAGAAAGTATGAGCGGGCACAGAATAGAAATTGGATAGTTTGTAGGGAGGCAGTATAGAGAGGTGAAAGCATTGGGGACAGTGTAAGGGTGCAGAACACGCTGTGTATTTGCTGCTTTTTTTTTTTTTTTACACATGTGCTCATCAGTTTTTGTAGCCAAAACAATCAGAGGAAAAGTATAATAGAAACAAGTGCTCCACTTTGGTATTTAATCACCCACTCCTGGTTTTGGCTACAAAAACTGATGAGAACATGCTTAAAAAACACAGCGAATACACAGTGTGTGAACGCAACCTAAGGGCACAGCCAAGAGGGATGAGTATGCCAAGGAAAGGGACTGTGATGAGGGGACACAGTATAAAGACTGGGCAGTATAGGGAACACAGTGCTAAGGACAGTATGTAGAAGGGGCTCAGCAAGGAGAGGAGAGGGCAGTGTGGAGGGCATGTACCATAATAAAGACAGTGTGCCATTCATATTTTGTGCAGGGAACACAGTGAGAGGCAATTATTTATTTAGGGGAACAGTGTGGGGCAGATATTTTTATTCAAGCACATTATAATCATTTTACTATTTTTAAGGGCATCATGTTGGCGTGTACTGCAGAAGACCAGACAAGATGGAAGTCTTCAGAGATGAGCTGTGGATGTGAAAAGTCATCATGCTGTCAGGACAAGATGAAGAAAAGAGAGAGGACTCGGATAGTGACAATATCATCTATAAGGAACCTGGACGTAAATGTTCATTTATGATACAGATCAATTCTCTATAGTACTATGGTTACAGTATAGTCTGCAGTCTGATCCTGAGGCGAATAAAGGGGTCGTCTAAGTTTTTGACGAAGGTCTATAGCCAGTCTATGTGACTGCAGTCTTCTAAATTCTCACAGCACCTACCCTACACACTGTCAGGAGGTGAGAGTGGGAGGTCACGCAAACCACACCTATGTGACTTAAGCAATACAAGTGAATTGAGCAAGGCCAGACACATCTACTTGGAATGTGGCAGAAATTATGCATTCTTGCATTCACATGACCATCCACTCTGTCCATCCACTCTGTCATGGGAGAATCTGAAAAGTGTGAAGTGCATGTTCTGTGAGATCACAAGAATAGCTTCACAAATTAAGATGGGTTGATTTCTTGTAAAATTAGCTGCACATTTTGGGGCCTTTATCCTTTTAAAAAATGTACATTACTGCATAAATTAGATTAATACACATATAACAGTGCTAACAAATTGAATAAAAAAGAATAATATAATTATTCATAAAAATAAATTAAAATCATGAAAAGGTTCCATTTCCATGTCGCAAATTAGGCAAGTAGTCAGGGGTGAACCTCACCTCTCTGCTCCCTGATGCAAACTGCAAAATGGTGCCTCTCAAACACAAGGTTGTCAGCACCATCACATGCACAACCCCTGCAGCAGAAAATATTCCTCAAACCATGACACTTCCTCCACCATCTTTCACTGACTTCTTTACACACTTTGGATTCAGTCCTTCCCCGATTTATCAACGAACAAGTTTTCCATCAGACCCAAAAAAATTAAACTTGGTTTCATCACTAAACTGAACTGTGCACCATTCCTCCTCTGTCCACACAACATGCTCCTCACCAAAGGTGACTCTAGTCTTTTGATTCTTTCTTATGAGAGGTTTGATCATTGCAGAGTGGGCTTTAGTCCAAATGGTCTTAAACATTGTGACACTGTGTGAAAAGACAGAACCTTACCTTGTTCAGTACTGAACTGGTGAGCTATTCCAGTTGCAGTGTTCAATTGATTACTTATGAAGATTCTCCGCATTGTCCTGTCCTCTCTTGCATTTATCTTTTGAGTGTGACAAGCCTTCTTGGGGGACTTGAATTTGTAATGTTGTAAAGACGTTATTCTTTAAATCACAGACTTGGAACGACCAACTTCTGCTGCTATGGCTCATAGGGTGACCCCTTTAGCCTTCTTCTGGACAACCTGCTGCTGGAGGATTTCAGTCACTTTGGAACTGCAAAGTGAGTGCAAACTGGAAAGTTAGGCTGCCAGCCAGGGTGGATAAAAATCAATGTTTTTTTTAAAAAAATAAAAAAAAATCGGATTTTTTTTATTTAAATCGGATTTTTTTGATTTAAATGGATTTTTTTTCAATAAACTGCTTTTTGAGGAAAATATTTTACCATCCAAAGGTTCTTCCATCATGAGATAAAGCTGAGTTTTTTAACTCAGTAGAATAAAGGCTGTATATGTGTAATATTCACAATGCCATGCTCTTCCAGAGGTTTCTGTAGGATTAGTGGGCAGTTTCTCTCCTATATTATCACAGACGCTCGCTTTACTTAGCAGTTCTCAAAACTGAATTTGACTCCGCAGAGGTCCCAGCCTCTTCTTCACGGCAAAAATGTTACAACATGAACAGAGTTGAGAAAAAGACCTTAATCCTATTGTTCTACAAACCTATGAATACAGAATCAACCCCTTCAGTGCCAAGTCCAAGAAGTTAGACAATATGTTTCTGATTGTTTGGAGTGGAATAGATCTGCACAACACAAGAAGAATGTGAATCTAAGTGTGAGGAGGAGGAAGGGCAAGCAGACAAGAAAATGAAAGTGAAACTTTGAGCACAATACTGCAGCATAACCACAGACAGACAAGTCTGGATCTGTTTGTGTGTACGATCTGAGGTTTATTACATCTTTTCCTTATAAACATTTTTATTGAATCCTATTTCTAAAGACTGAACTGTCATGTGTGAGAAAAATTATATTTCTTATTATTACTGCATGTTACTGTCATTTGGTACAGTTATGAAGAAAAACAAATATTCCTTTTGGGGCAGGGGCAGTGATGTGTTGTGTACAATAAGCAGAAATTGTATAATAAACAATAAAATAACAGCATTGACTTTTTTTGTTTAGGGGAATTCATGGATTCTGGAAACTATCCACCTCCAAGATCACCATCATCCTGTTCTACAGTTTCAGACAGCAGGACAGTAGTATTTAAGTTTTTCATGTGTCGGCTGGGCTGACAGTCTAAGTTTCTTAAAATATATATATATTTTGTTTAGCCAAATTAGTTAACAAACATGGATGTTTGTTTATGCAAATAACTTATGCTGTAATGTTGTTATTGTTTCAGTTGAATAAATCTATTTAAATTGTTATTAAGGTCAGGATTATTTTTCTCCTTCCTAAGTACAACAGAACAGTGGTGTCCAAATATGAATGATTAACCCATTAAACTGGGAAGAAAAAAGTAATATAAAAAGTGATTCTAAAAATCTTCATCTACTTGCATGTTAAAGTAGCAACAACTAGTTTAGGTAGAAACTTTGATTTAAATCACTGATTTAAATCAAGCCTTACTGACTAGTGATTTAAATCGTGATTTAAATCGTGATTTAAATCAGTTCGATTTAAATCAAATCCACCCTGCTGCCAGCTAAATAGTGTTTGTCAGATAATTAAGGAAATTAAAACCAGGTGCCAGATTAACACCAAGAACTTGCAGGTATGTGAAAGTATTCTCTAGTTATTTTTTCTATTTATCTCGTTTTTATTCTGGGCTTCAGAATACATTCAATTTATTAAATAATATTAAAATACTGCTAATGTACTCATATTAGGATGTTTTCACATAGGACAACACAATGACCTTAACATTAAGGAAATTATGTGTTCTCTAATTTTGATCACCAATGTATATACTCATGGTGGGTTTACACACACCAATTTATCTGTTCAATCTCTGAACCAATCTCTGGTTGCAGTGAAATCATGGATACATTGCTCCATTTTGTGGCTGTGTACAACATGGAGCAATATATCCATGATTTCACTGCAACCAGAGATTGGTTCAGAGATTGAACAGATAAATTGGTGTGTGTAAACCCACCATTACACAATGCTGAAAAAAATAAAGGGAACACAGGCTGGTTTCACACTGAAGTTTATCCTTGATTAGGTTCGATCAGGTTTGTGTGCCAATGGAACAGACATCAGGTAGAAATGATAGGCAATTATCAAGACACCCCCTATAAAAGATGTGGCTCTGCAGGTGTTGACTACAGATTATTTCTCTGTTCTCATCCTTTTTGCTTGCCGTTTTAGGTTGGCTTCACACCACAGTTTGTTCCTGTTTTTTGCAGGACCTCACGGACAGGAACGACAGGCCCGGATTGTAAACTCCGGGTGCCATTTCTGTGTTTGGATCTGTGATTTTGAGGGATCCGGACAGAGAAAGAGCAGGGGGGAGCCGAGCCTGCAAAGCGCAGGCAAGTGGTATCTACATACACTGCTAAAATGAAATTAAATAAAGGAATGGTCAAAAGTAAAAAAATAAATGCTCACCTGTCTGCTGAGTGTTCCACGATGCATCTACCTAGGATGGCTAAAGGACCTTAATCAGCTGACCGGGAAGGGGCATTGAACCCGATGAGCTGATGGGTCACATGACCGCATCATCGTGGTTTAAATCACCCTTCAAAACCGATTGGCGGGCGGTTTAAACCGCACTGATGCAGTCATGTGACACATCAGCTGATCGGGTTGCCCCGCCCCTTCGTAGTCAGATGAGTAAAGGGACACGGTCAAGGTCATTTTTCAGTATGATACTAATATTACCCTTGAATAGTGCCTGGGCAGACCTTTTAAAAACATGTAAAATCATTATTGTACCGTTTGTAGTTTCCATGTTATCACTATGGTCAGACCCTGAAAAGAGCTGCTGCATTAGTCTTGTTCCATTATAAGCAGAGACGATTAGACCTGTGCTGTATAAACTGTCATGTAATTATGCAAGCCTTCTCTGCAGCTCTCTCCTCCCTCCTCCCATTGCTAACAGTGCAGTGTCAGGTTTTACTTACAAAAGAAAAGAAAGTTGCGCCACACTGCTGAATTTAATTAAAACAAGGGGTCGGTTAAACAACCCCTGTGCTCACCTGGTCCAGTTGTGCCTGACCGCACAACTGGTTGGTAGGTACGGATCAATCCCGATGGGATCTCCACGCCGACCCGGAGCCGAAGGGTGGAAGGAATCTCGTAGTCCAAACGCTGGCGGTGCACGTGACAGCTTCAGGGGAATGGTGATGTGACGTGAGCAAGGTCCTAGAAGCCAAGCTGCTTGATATCACGCTTCCCGGCCGGGAAGAAAGAAACGGTTCCAATAAAAGGTGATATTGTGTCAGCGCTAAGGTAATGAACCAGGAAACCGCTCAATTAATAATTACCTCAAGGCTTTAATAAATCGGTATGGGATTCCCAATCGCCACAACGCGTTTCAGCGCTTATTGCGCCTTTCTCAAGTGATCACTTGAGAAAGGCGCAATAAGCGCTGAAATGCGTTGTGGCGATTGGGAATCCCATACCGATTTATTAAAGCCTTGAGGTAATTATTAATTGAGCGGTTTCCTGGTTCATTACCTTAGCGCTGACACAATATCACCTTTTATTGGAAAGGTTTTACTTACAGGTCTGTTCAGTTGATATCACCATATCATGGAGGGAGAGAGCTACTGCAGGTCTGTCTGATCAAGACTCCATTTGTTTCTGTAAGGCTGGAAACACACTGTCCATGTGATATATGAGTCACTTGGACGAGTGTCGGATCATTAGCCCTGAACGGCCTCTCCCTGTCAGGACAGGAGCATCAGCTGCTTGTGTTTCTAAGCAACTCCACACTCCCGTCCCGACAAGGAGAGGTCACTCAGGGTTAATGATGACACTCGTCTGAGTGACTCATACAGTTGTGGCCAAAAGTATTGACACCCCTGCAATTCTATCAGATTGTAATCATTTTCAGGAAGAAACTGAGTATTATCACAAATTCTTTGGTATTATTATCTTCATTTAATTTGTCTTCAATGAAAAAAGACAAAAGAGAATTAAGCAAAAAGCAAAACATTGATCATTTCACACAAAACTCCAAAAATGGGCCAGACAAAAGTATTGCCACCCTCAGCCTAATACTTGGTTGCACAACCTTTAGCCAAAATAACTGCGATCAACCGCTTCCGGTAACCATCAATGAGTTTCTTACAATGCTCTGCTGGAATTTTAGACCATTCTTCTTTGGCAAACTGCTCCAGGTCTCTGATATTTGAAGGGTGCCTTCTCCAAACTGCCATTTTTAGATCTCTCCACAGGTGTTCTATGGGATTCAGGTCAGGACTCATTGCTGGCCACCTTAGAAGTCTCCAGTGCTTTCTCTCAAACCATTTTCTAGTGCTTTTTGAAGTGTGTTTTGGGTCATTGTCCTGCTGAAAGACCCATGACCTCTGAGGGAGACCCAGCTTTCTCACACTGGGCCCTACATTATGCTGCAAAATTTGTTGGTAGTCTTCAGACTTCATAATGCCATGCACACAGTCAAGCAGTCCAGTGCCAGAGGCAGCAAAGCAACCCCAAAACATCAGGGAACCTCCGCCATGTTTGATTGTAGGGACCGTGTTCTTTTCTTTGAATGCCTCTTTTTTTCTCCTGTAAACTTTATGTTGATGCCTTTGCCCACAAAGCTCTACTTTTGTCTCATCTGACCAGAGAACATTCTTCCAAAATGTTGTAGGCTTTCTCAGGTAAGTTTTGGCAAACTCCAGCCTGGCTTTTTTATGTCTTATGGTAAGAAGAGGGGTTTTCCTGGGTAAGCTACCATACAGTCCCTTTTCATTCAGACGCCGACAGATAGTACGGTTGACACTGTTGTACCCTCGGACTGCAGGGCAGCTTGAACTTGTTCGGATGTTAGTTGAGGTTCTTTGTCCACCATCCGCACAATCTTGCGTTGAAATCTCACGTCAATTTTTCTTTTCCGTCCACATCTAGGGAGGTTGACCACAGTGCCATGGGCTTTAAACTTCTTGATGACACTGCGCACGGTAGACACAGGAACGTTCAGGTCTTTGGAGATGGACTTGTAGGCTTGAGATTGCTCATGCTTCCTCACAATTTGGTTTCTCAAGTCCTCAGACAGTTCTTTGGTCTTCTTTCTTTTCTCCATGCTCAATGTGGTACACACAAGGACACAGGACAGAGGTTGAGTCAACTTTAATCCATGTCAACTGGCTGCAAGTGTGATTTAGTTATTGCCAACACCTGTTAGGTGCCACAGTTAAGTTACAGGTGCTGTTAATTACACAAATTAGAGAAGCATCACATGATTTTTCTAACAGTGCCACTACTTTTGTCCACCCCCTTTTTTTATGTTTGGTGTGGAATTCTATCCAATTTGGCTTTAGGACAATTCTTTTTGTGTTTTTTCATTGAAGACAAATTAAATGAAATAATAATACCAAAGAATTTGTGATTGCAATCATTTTCAGGAAGAAACTGAGTATTATCTGACAGAATTGCAGGGGAGTCAATACTTTTGGCTACAACTGTATATCACATGGAAAGTGTGATTCCAGCCTAAAGCAGATACCCCTGCTGTGCTGTGATAGTTTCTGTGTTGCAGTTCATGTCTTGTGATGCTGCAAACACAGAGAGCAGATAGGAGAATTCAGTCCACCCACTGATCTCCTATGCTGTGATGTGACAAGCATATTCATGCATGGGGAGTGGATAGCATAGAAATAAGTGGATCATTCACTGTGAGTGACAGATGGAATACTTCTCTTTATTTGAAGTTTACAGAAGATATTGGAGCATGAAGGGAGTTGTTCCTGTTGGTGACGGGCAGAGCTAACCTAATAAAAATGATCCTCATACCACAACTTCCCTATGTAATACATAATGCCCCGCTATGGTTGGCCCAACATAAATTCTATCTGATTAGCTCTCTTTTTTGGGATTTGATTTGGAGGGCAAAGGAGGAAGGAGGCCTAGCAGTCCCGAATCCGTGTGTTTACTGTGTCATCTCAGTGCCAGCATATAGTGGGTTGGAGTGACACTGTACAATCTACGTCGGCTGGGAAAATCCAGGAGTCCATAGTAGGTAGAGGCCCGTTGCTCGCTAGTCTATACAAGCTGGGTGGTTTTAGGTGAATCCTAGAGAATTCCCGACAATTACACTGAATGACTAGATATATGGTCTGGTATATATGGTCTGCTTACATATTTGATGTATGCCACAAATATTTTGTAATGTTACTTTATTTTCAAATAAAAATCACCTGATGAAAACAAAAAGTTCACAGAAGATTGGAGGGAAATATAAATAAAAGAAATACATAAATATAGAGAGAGTATAGAGGGAGGAATTAGAAAATGATATCAGTTACATATGGATTTTTGACCTGACAGTTTTCCTTTAAGGTCCTTTAGCCATTGGAGGTGGATGCATCGCGGGACACTCGGCAGACAGGAGAGCATTTATTTTTTTGTTTTTAAGCATTCCTTCATTTAATTTCACTTTAGCAGTGTATGTAGATACACTGCTAAAGTGAAATTACAAGAACAGAGCAGTTTTATAGTGTACTGAGTATGTTCAGTACACTGAAACCGGATCCGGGAAACAATCAGATTGTTTTTCCGGATCCGGCGTTCATAGACTCCCATGTTATGTGCGCCAGATCCCCCGGACTCGTTAGTCCGGTTTGGTCCAGTTTTTACAGTGGAGCCAAAAATTGGAGACTGCTCAGATTTTGGGGGCCGGGAAAAAACAGGACAGAAACGAATCCGGGACTGAACTGGCAGAATCGGATGGCCATTTATGACCAATCCAGCACCATAGAGATACATGGGAGGCAAAACAGGATCCTGTTCTGTCCTTTTCAAAACGGACACAACAGGATCCCAAAAAACATTGTGTGAAGCAGTGGTGGACCTATAGCCTGGAGGGCCCTGGTGCAGCCATGCTGAGGAGTGGGGGGTCGGGGAGGTGCTGGCGGCTGGGGCGAGGAGCGGGGGACGGTTGTTGCTGATGCGGCTCGGCTGTCCTACCTGCTCTGCTGAGCAGGCATGTGCATTCCTGGGAGCCTGGATCCTGGGAGCCGGGACAGCAGAGGAGAGGAGGGGCGGGATCAGGCAAGGGAAGCAGGAAGATTCCCTTGCCTGACCCTCCTCTCCTCTGACATTGGGTTACGGGGGTCGGCTGGGGTCCCTCTGCAGGCTTAAGGGGCCCCCTAGCAGGTCGGGGCCCTGGTGCAGCTGAACCAGCTGCACCACAGTAGGTCCGCCCCTGGTGTGAAGCCATCCTTAGTCACTTTTGCATTTTGTCATTGTTCTCACTCCTAGATGTAGCAAGAGGAGGTGCCTGTAACCCACAGATGTTGCCCAGGTTGTGAAGCAAAGGAAAACAAAGTACCCAGGAAAACATACATTTATGCAAAATAATTACAAACTTTATTCACATAAAAAAATATTTTATAACATCAGCTAATTGACTCTTGGAGACTTCTCCACCCTACTGAAAGGGACTTCTCTTTCTACTCACACGTGCATGGCTCTTATTCCAGACTTGATTATCTATTCATTAATCATAAAGACATTTCACTACTTGCTAAAGCGGAAATAGGTTCTATCACCTTCTCAGACCATGCCCTTTGCACAATTCTTATCTCCATGCCTAATCTGTCTTCTAGGCAGTGGCAATGGAGACTTAATGAATCCCTGCTGGAGGATCAGATAACTTCTAGGGAACTGATCCAAACCCTTAGGGATTTCTTCTCTGAAAATCGGACCCCAGACGCTTCTCCCCATACAGTATGGGAGGCTCATAAATGTGTTATTCGAGGCGTACTTATCAAGCACGGGTCCAGGCTGAGAAGGGATAGAGACCTTGAAATGTCAACTCTGCTTACCCGCTTGCGAGTTCTGGAAACTAGCCACAAGAGAACCCCCACAACACAGCTGAATGTGGATTTAGGCAACACTAGAGAGGAGCTCAGAGACTTACTGAACAAGAGAGCGAAGTCTTGGTTGGCGAAATGTCACAGACAGTTTTATGAGTATGGCAATAAAACGAGCCGTATGTTGGCTAGAGCTCTAAGGAAGCAGAGGGCGAGGACATTCGTTTTGAGAATTGGAGTTCAGACTTCAGGCGAAGGCTCTCAATCCTCAGATAAAATTGCAGAAACATTCAGGAGTTTCTATGCCTCCCTTTATGCTATAGATGGGGACCACCCCCATACCCCCCCTAGCACACTCACATCTAAAATTAAAAAATATATACAGGAGTCTAACATGCCTAAACTAAATGACTCTGATATCACAGCCTTGGAACAGCCATTTACCTCCCAGGAAGTTCTGACGGTAATCCGTTCCTCTAAGCGTGGGAAGGCCCCTGGCCCAGACGGCCTTACTGCGCAATACTATAAAACAATGCAGGACCATCTGACTCCACACCTACTGGCCTTTTTTAATGCTATGGCAACCGGTTGCCGGCCTCACACTGACTCACTAAGAGCCCATATTTCCGTAATCTCCAAACCTAACAAGGACCCCTCACAGTGTGCTAGTTACAGGCCGATATCTCTTCTTAATGAAGAAATTAAATTGTTTGCCAAAATTCTTTCCACCAGACTGGCCCCATTACTCCCTGGGATTATTCACTCGGATCAGGCAGGATTTATATTGGGAAGGGAGGCGCGTGACAATACCACCAAAGCGCTAAACTTGATATACCAGGCCAGGCGCGGAGGGGCTCCATCGATACTTATATCTACTGACGCCGAAAAGGCCTACGATAGAGTCAAATGGATTTTTATGAGGGAGACCCTCTTGCGCCTTGGCCTCGGAGTCAACATGATGCACAGTATTATGTCCTTATATTCCGCCCCGTCAGCCAGGGTCCGAGTGAATGGTGTCCTCTCAAACCCATTCAATATATACAATGGGACCCGACAAGGCTGTCCCCTTTGTCCTTACCCTTGAACCTCTATTACGGAAAATTCGGGCTAACCCGGATATTTCTGGGATTGTGACAGGTGATAATTCACACGAAATTGCTGCATATGCAGATGATCTACTATTTTTGATATCCAAGCCAAGGATCTCGCTTCCTAATCTATTAAACGAACTCACCACATACTCTCACTTATCCAATTTCAGAATCAACTGCTCTAAATCAGAGATCCTTAACATCAACCTACCCAAAACACTCTCGGAAGTGTTGCAACCCTCCTTCAGTTTTAAATGGAGTGAGTCCCATATAGACTACCTGGGAGTTAAATTGACTGCAAACATGGAAGACACTTACAAATGTAACTTCCCATCGCTCCTGTCTTCCATTCAGACCGACTGTAGCAGATGGACGCACTCAACTTTCTCCTGGTTAGGCCGCTGCCAGATTTTTAAGATGAATGTTCTCCCCCGGGTTCTATACCTACTACAAGCTCTGCCAGTTAAAATCCCGGCGTCCTTTTTTGCCAGACTCACATCGATACAAACTGCCTTTATTTGGGCAGGTAAACCGGCCAGAATCAGTCGCTCAATTTTGTTCAGGCCAAAGGGAGCAGGTGGCGTGGGTTTGCCCAATTTCAAATCCTACCAGCTGGCAACACATTTCACGCGCATGGTGGACTGGTGCAGAAACTCATCAAATAAAGCTTGGGTTCACATAGAACAAGACTTCTGCCCCATTCCATTACATAGGCTTCCGTGGCTCCTCGCTGAGGCACCGAGACACTTATCCTCCCACCCCACCCTGGGGGCCACGATTCATTACTGCAATTTACTCAAAGTACGAACCTTTATGATTCCTCCTTGTTCCAAACTTACTCCAATAATCAGCCATCCAGATTTTACTCCCGCTATGAGTGATATGGTGTTTGCTGGCTGGATTGCAGCGGGCAGAGATACAGCGGAGTCATTTGGAGAATGGGACGCGTGGCCTTCATCCTCATGTGTGGTAGGATGGTCAGACCCAGCTCCGCTTGGTTGGTTGAGGAGTCTTCAGTTGAGCCATTACCTGCAATCCCTACCTCCCAGACAATGCTACAATCGCCCCAAGACTCAATTTGAGACCCTCTGTACTGAGCCAGGATTGGCTAGGCATACGCTTTCAAGACTATACTCAATGCTGCTTTCTCCCCCGCACCAGTCTCATCCAGCATTTATCACCAAATGGGAAAGGGATTTGGGTATCCAATTATCGGAGGACCAGATTACCCATATCTACCAGCTTACTCATACTGCCTCCATATGCTCTAAGTTTCAGGAAGCAGGTTATAAGATTTTATCTAGGTGGTATAGAGTTCCTACGAAGTTACATACTGTATTCCCCAGTATTAGTGCCGACTGTTGGAGATGCGGAAAGCTTCATCTGTTTTGGGGGTGTGAAGAGATTAAGCCTTTCTGGTGTGGTGTTGAACACATTGCGAGACAGGTTGCTGGACTTCAGTTTCCTCTGACGCCTGCTCTGGTTCTTCTACACCATACCGAGACCCCCTTTCCGCAATATCAAAATTCTCTCCTGAAATTCTTGATTATTGCCGCACGGTCCTGTATCCCGGAACTGTGGGGTAGCTCTTCTCATCCGACTCTGACCCACTGGGGTAAAAAGGTTAATACTTTAATGCGTATGGAGGATCTCACGGCCTCCATGCACGACTCCTACACGAAATTCTGGTGCATATGGGCTGCCTGGATGGACTTTCAGCAAACAGACGATCACAGAATTCTATTAGGAGGTGTGTAACCGTTTGCAGTATCATACTTCGATGACAAGCTTCACATTGGAGTTGTGCGGATGCCGGTCTCTCCCTTCCCCCTCCCCCCTATTGTCCTCCTCTCCTTCTCCCCCCCCCTTTTTTTTCTTTCGCTCTCTTCACCCTTTCTTTTCACATTAGTCTCCTCGTGCTCTTTACCCCTCTCCTCTGTCATTTCTCTCTCTCCTCCTCTTTTCTGTCCTGTCTCAAAAAGTGGGACTTCACAATATTAGACCATATCTTAAAAAAAGATTTTCAATATCACAAACAGCTGTATCAACGGTCTTCTAAATATGTTGAAACTGACCATGTTGTTAACAGTTTTGTATCTTACTCTGCCGATATCATATGTAATATTAGAATAGCTGACTTATCTTTTTGAACCGTTATCCTTTCAGACTTGTTTCTGTCTTTTATGTCTACTAAATAAATAATTATAAAAAATAAAAAAAAAAATATTATTTTATAATGCCATTTATTAATATATCACAAAATATACTAAAATCAGGTTTTTCTATCCTGACCTCTCCTACACACCTCAGCTACATATTTTGATCCTGTTCTGCCTATCCTGACCTTGGATATGCAGACAATGTCTTTTGCCTTTGCCCAACTGTACCTCACACCCATGTCTTTGACCCTCCGATCAGCTGAAGTAATCCAGGGATTGCCCTAAAGTGGTACCTGGTGACTCGGTGGCCAAACAAATCCTTGCCCTCAGAGGCTCTAGTGAATAACCAGTAGTGACTTAGTTATGCCCCTCTAGGGTAAGCTTGGCCCGTGGCATAATGGGTCCAGTTAATTACAATGCTATTCTGCTGTTTTAAATATATAGAGCTTTGATGCAATGTAATGTTCAAAAATAAAAACAGCGAAAACATAAAATACAATATCATCAAACATACTCAAAAATAACAACAGAATGTGGCAACCCATCAGCCTCCACCTCAGAACCAGATGCACGCTTTTACCCTACTACATTGGGTGAAGAGCTGTGTGCTTGTTCAAATATTACGTTGTTTGTATATGTAGAGGAGGCCGAGGTGAGGAGCGGAGGGGGTGCTATCAGGCCGAGGTGAGGAGCAGGGGGGTGCTATGAGCTGAGGTGAGGAGGGGGGGTGGGGTGCTATCAGGCTGAGGTGAGGAGCAGGGGGGGGGGTGCTATCAGGCCAAGGTGATGAGCGGAGGAGGGGGGGTGCTGCCAGCTCGAGGTGGGCTCTCTCACCTGCATGTCGGCCGCGTCGCCTGGTATTCTGCGGCTGCAGCCGCAATGTAAGACGGGGGGCGGCCCTAACTGAGGGCAATACCAGCAGCCTGGGGGGCACTTGCCACCTGGGCCAGTCCTGATTGTTCCTATCCATATGCTGCACCTGTTTTTTTAAAGATCCATAGACTTGAATTGGCACTTTTCATCTAGGATGCTGGGGGGGGGGGGGGAAACATGGAAATGAAGATTATAACGCGTACATGATGTATTGATGAAAAAGTACATGCAAAGCAGACATCTAAATGAGGTTTGAAGATCCTGGAAAGTAGAGTTCTTGGCTACATAAGGACTTGTTTATTGTTAGTTACCTGTAAATGCAGTACGTTTTCTTATGATATCTTGTTGTGTGTGAAAACTGAATTATGCACAAGAAAAAAGTATTGTATTCTTTTCTTCGTGCTAAAGGAAAACTTTGTTAGACTTTATGAGCTGCTGAACAAACACATTTAAGTTTACATGGAAAAAAACAAAACAAAAAAAAAACAAAGCAAAAACATACAGTAGGTCCACAATTGTCAGGTCAATTTGTTGCAAACATTCCATTATTTAATCTGTCTACTTTCACACAAACACACACAGTGCTTTGAAAAAGTATCCATACATTCTGAATTTCTTTCCACATTTTTTCATGTTCACCCCCAAACTTTTATTAAACATTTATTTGATTGAGATTTTATGTAGCAAAGATTTATGAAGTGCAAAGGAAATGATGCATAGTTTTCTAAGTATTAAAAAAAATAATAATAACACAATTGTGACATGCATTTTCATTAAAAAAAAAGCCTAGAGGCCTGGCTACCCTGTAATACTGGTGCCAAAGGGGAAAAATAAAGTTCAATATAGTAGAAACCCCGGCACACAAAGGTAACAAAGAAAAAAGATGAAAACACGCCAAACGATGTAGACCGGTTAACTGGAAGTATTTTCTTCCCTATACTAAGGTACACATAATGACCTTTATGGACATAATGACTAGATGGCACAGTTTACATTTATTTCTAGCAAAATTACCCTGTGTTATCATTAACTCTTTAGTCTCTCTGGTAGGGGTACATTATCTGAACGTATATACGTGGATCTACTAGCTTTAAGTAAGGTTTTTCTTTACTTTGTATTTACATTTTTTTTATGTGTAATTGAATATCAGAGTCTTTACTTACCATTTATGCTACAAATGTAGCCATTTTCTTTATTGCCTTATATCCCCCTACAGACAAGTAGAGGGCTCTTCTAATTGATAGAAACATTAATCCCTGAGCGTATTATCCAGGTAACAGATTGCCACACAGATTTTTGTCACTGGTTCCTTGTACTTGCCTTGCAGTGTCCTTAAAAAGCACAATCGCATATAGGTATGGGTTGTTCCACTTTGATCATATGTATTTTATACAGATGTATGTGTCCTTATTTCTTTAAACAGGTTCTGTGATTTTTCTATTTTCTTGTATAAAAGTATGTAACAAAACACGTTGTATGGTCTTAATTTGTGACTTTCTGCTATTTGCTCATCTATGCAGTGAAAATCAGTATGTCTGATGAAGGTGTAACATGCCGAAATGTTACTAAATACTGAGAGAGAAAAAAAAAAAAAAAGACGTTGTGCTTGACTGCAAGAGATTAATAAAACACAGTTATCCAGTCTACACCATTTGGCGTGTTTTTATCTTTTTTCTTAATTATCTTTGTGTGATGGAGTTTCTACTATATTAATGCATTTTCATTCAGACCCCTGCAGTCTGAAGCCCTAATTAGTAAACAGTGCACTTGTGAATTCATTAGTATAACTACAGCTGTGAATGCCCCAGAGGTTTGTTTGATATTAAAGGGAACCTGTCACCTTGTCCCCCCCCCTCCTATCACTACCTGTCCCTGCTCTTTGTGAGCTCATCCCTAACCATCCCTCACTGACCTAAAGGGGCCCTATAATGGTTTAGAAAAATGACAACTTACATATGATCTCCATCTAGGTTCCGGGCTCCATTCTCCCCTCCTCGTCAGCATTCTGCACACCCCGCTGGGCGTCCTGGCCTCTTGTGTTCATCTGCCTTAGTTTTGAAATTCCCGCCCCCCTTGTCATGTAAAACGCCAGGCCGGGACATCATATCCGGCCCGATGCATTCTGGGCCTAATCATCTGATCGGCCTGGTGCATTGTGGGCCTGATCACATGATTGGCCCGGCTACGGCGCATATTGAAGTTGGGCCGATCACGCGACCTGGCCAACAATGCACCGGGCCGATCATGTGATCAGGCCCACAATGCACCGGGCCGATCATGTGATCAGGCCCACAATGCACCGGGCCAATCACGAGTAGGCCCAGAATGCATCGGGCTGGAAATGACATCCCGACCCGATGTTTTATATCACAAGGGAGGCGGAATTTCAAAACTAAGGCGGAATAAGGCAAGAAGCGAGGATGCTTAGCGGGGCGTGCAGAATGCTGACGAGCGGAGGCCGCGCTACCCTGTCTCGCCGATCTAGTGGGCGTCATTACACAATGCATAGCGCGGGCACGATTACATCCTCACGCCCGCAACGTCACTACTGCGACGCGGTCATGTGACGCCAGGATCGCATCACTTCCGGTCGCAGTTCTCTCACAGGCAGACTTTACTCATGCTCAGATTGCATGCTGATGTCTTCCTGTGTGCGACCGGAAGTGACGCGATCCCGGTGTCACATGACCGCGTCGCAGCGGTGACGTTGCTGGCGCGAGAATATAATCGTGCCCGTGCTATGCATTGTGTAATGACGCCCATTAGGGCGTATTAGAGCGGCGAGGCTGGGGTAGCACGGCACAGGGGACCCGCCTACCAGTCAAAAACGCTTGGAGGAATGCCCAGCTGACAGAAATTTCATAAGTTTGCTATCTACTTTATTGAACTCATAGATCAGTAAAAAAGGTCAGACAGGGATGTATTAGAATTGTAAGGCTGCAGGGACAGGTATTAATAGGTTATTATTATTATTTATTATAGCGCCATTGGTTCCATGGCACTTTACATAAGGAGTGGGGGTAACAAGGACAGGTACAGTACATATGAGCAGTCAATGCTTGCTGATACACGACGGGAGAGGATCCTGTCCACGAGGGCTCACAGTCTACAGGGGTGGGGGAGGACACGATAGGGGGGGGGGAAGCGCCAACCGTATGGTGGAGCCGCGCTGGGTCTCATCATAGGTTGTAGGCTTGTTGGAATAGATGAGTTTTCAGGTTCTTTTTGAAGCTCTTGAGGGTGGGCGAGTGTCTGACGTGCTGGGGGAGGGAGTTCCAGAATCTAGGGGAGGCGCGGGAGAAGTCTTGTATGCGGTTGTGGGAGGATGAGATGAGGGGGGAGGAGAGGAGGAGTTCTTGTGAAGAGCGTAGGTTGCGTGCAGGTTGGTATTGGGAGACCATGTCGGAGATGTAAGGGGGGGGACAAGTTGTGGATGGCTTTGTAAGTCAGGGTTAGGATTTTAAACTTAGATCTTTGGTGGGTGGGGAGCCAGTGAAGTGCCATGCGGAGAGGGGGGATAGGGGAGTAGCGAGAAGACAGGTGGATTAGACGGGCAGCTGAGTTCAGGATAGAAAGGTGATTAGGAAGGTGATTTGGGGTGACAGGTTCCCTTTAATCCCAAACCTAGTTAACAACTTATGGAAAAGTGACAAGAAGAAAGCAAAGTTTAAAACCGAGCCATAAGATGTCCAGCTTGCAAAAAGCAATATAGGAGACATGACTACCAAGTGGAAGAAAGTGCTGTGTTCAAATGAGACCAACGTAGAACTTTTTGAGCTGAACAGAAAGCGCTATGTATGGTGGCAAACTAACACTGCACACCACCCTAAAAATATCAACCTCAGAGTGAAACATGGTGGTGGCATCATGATGTGGGATGTTCTTCTTCAGTAGGGACAGGGAAAGGTATAAATATAGGACAATCCTGGGGGGAACCTTGTTAAAGGCTGCAATAGACTTGAAAGTGGTTCACCTCCCAGCAGGACAATGACACTAAACACCATGACAGAGGTACAATGGAATAGTTTAGATAAAAGTATATTCATTTGTTTGGATGCCCCAAAATTTGACCTAAATCCCATTAAAAATCTGGAGCAACACTTAAAAACTGCTGTTCTCAAACACTCTACATCCAATCTTACAAAGCTAGAGCTATATTACAACAAGGGGCAAAAATGTAGCCCCTAGATGTGAAAAGCTCTAATGGTACCGTCTCACGTGTCGATGTCGCCCGCGACATCGCCGAAAAGTGACGCATCAGCGATGTCGCTAGCGATATCGCAAGTGCGTCATGCTGTGTGACAGCACGACGCAACTGCAATTTATCGCTGGTCGCAGGTTGACAGGTTTATGAACATGTTCATAAACCTGTCAATCTGCAACCAGCGATTAGGCTGGATCGCGCCGTTTGACACCGCAATAGCGATGTTGGCGGCGATCCAGCCTATACCGCAGCGTTGCTGAGGATCGCTCGCTGGGCTGAGCCCAGCCCAGCGAGCGATGGCTCCACCCGCATCGCCGCCGCGTCACCGGCAACATCCTGCCATGTGACAGCTGGCCTGCGATATCAGTGAAAGGTGGTCTTGCAAAGTATTGACTTGAAGACTGAATACATAGTAACATAGTTTTTAAGGTTGAAGGAAGACTTTAAGTCCATCTAGTTCAACCCATAGCCTAACATGTTGATCCAGAGGAAGGCAAAAAAAAAAAAACCATGTGGCAACACTAAGCTCCACATTGGGGGAAAAAATTCCTTCCTGACTCCAGATACGGCAATCAGACTAATTCCCTGGATCAACGCCCTATCAAAGAATCTAGTATGTATAACTGATAATATTATAGTTTTCAAGAAAGTCATCCAGGCCCTTCTTAAATGTTAGTAGTGACTCACTCATTACAACAGCATGTGGTAGAGTTCCATAGTCTCACTGCTCTTACAGTAAAGAATCCGCGTCTGTGATTATGATTAAACCTTTTTTCCTCCAGACGTAGAGGATGCCCCCTTGTCCCCGTCTCAGGCCTAAGAGTAAAGAGATCATTAGAAAGGTCTCTGTACTGTCCCCTCATATATTTATACATTATTATAAGATCACCCCTAAGCCTTCGTTTTTCCAAGCTAAATAACCCCAAGTTTAATAACCTGTCTTGGTATTGCAGACCCCTTAGTCCTCTAATGACTTTTGTCTCTCTTCTCTGGACCCGCTCTAGTTCAGCTATGTCTTTCTTATACACCGGAGACCAGAATTGTACACAGTATTCGAAGTGTGGTCGCACTAGTGACTTGTATGGAGGTAAAATTATGTTCTCCTCATGAGCATCTATGCCTCTTTTAATGCATCCCATTATTTTATTTGCCTTTGCAGCAGCTGCCTGACACTGGCCACTAAATGTGCGTTTGTCATCTACCCATACACCCAGGTCTTTTTTAGTGACAGTTTTGCCCAGTGTTTTACAATTAAGCACATAATTATACCTTTTGTTTCCTCTGCCCAAGTGCATGACTTTACATTTATCACCATTAAAGCGCATTTGCCATTTAGCAGCCCAAGCTTCTAGTTTACATAAATCCTCCTGTAATATAAAATTGTCCTCCTCTGTATTGATTACCCTGCAGAGTTTAGTGTCATCTGCAAATATTGAGATTCTACTCCGTATGCCTCCTACAAGGTCATTAATAAATATATTAAATAGAAGCGGGCCCAACACTGACCCCTGTGGTACCCCACTGTTAACTGTGACCCATTCTGAGTGTGTTCCATTAATAACCACCCTTTGTTTCCTATCACTAAGCCAGTTCTTAACCCTCTTACACATATTTTCCCCTATCCCCATTGCCCTCATTTTATGTATCAACCTTTTGTGTGGCACCGTATCAAAAGCTTTTGAATAGTCCATATACACCACATCCACTACATTTCCTTGGTCCAGTCCAGAACTTACTTCTTCATAGAAGCTTATCAGATTAGTTTGACAGGAACGGTCCCTCGTTAAACCATGTTGATAATGGGTCATGAGGTTATTTTTCTTCAGATACTCCAGTATAGCATCTCTTAGAAAACCCTCTAGGATTTTACCCACAGTAGAGGTTAAGCTTACTGGTCTATAATTTCCAAGTTCAGTTTTTGTCCCCTTTTTGAATATTGGCACCACATTTGCTATACGCCAGTCCTGTGGTACAGACCCTGTTATTATGGAATCTTTAAATATTAAAAATAATGGTCTATCTATGACAGTACTTAATTCCTGCAGCACTCTGGGGTGTATCCCATCCGGGCCCGGGGATTTGTCAATTTTAGTGATTTTTAGACGATGCCGTACTTCCTCTTGGGTTAAGCAGGTGACATTTAATTGATACTTTTTGTTATCACTGATCATATTGTCTGTCATGGGATTTTCTTGTGTAAATACCGTTGAAAAAAAGTCATTTAGCATATTGGCTTTTTCCTCATCCTCATCCACCATTTCACCCAGACTATTTTTAAAGGGGCCAACACCATCATTTTTTAGTTTCTTACTATTTATGTAGTTAAAAAATATTTTGGGATTCTTTTTACTTTCTCTGGCAATGAGTCTCTCTGTCTCAATCTTTGCTGCCTTGATTTGCTTTTTACAAATGTTATTTAAATTTTCTGTATTTATTTAATAATGCTTCATCACTACCTACTTGCTTTAATTCCCTAAATGCTTTCTTTTTGCCACATATTGCACTTCTTACCGCTTTATGTAGCCATAGTGGTTTCCTCCTATTTCTAGCATGCTTATTCCCATAGGGTATATATTGTGCACAGGTCCTATTCAGGATGCTAATAAACATCTCCCATTTTGTTGTGTACTTTTATGTCTCAGGACATCGTCCCAATTTATTGCACTAAGATCATCTCTCAACCGTTGGAAATTTGCCTTCCTGAAGTTTAGTGTCCTTGTAGCCCCTCTACTACACGTCTTAGTAAAGGATACTTGAAAGCTTAAGTTATGATCACTATTACCCAAGTGACCTCCAACCCGTATATTTGATATGCGGTCCGGCCTGTTGGTTAATATTAGGTCCAGCAGTGCCCCCTTCTTGTTGGGTCCTGAACCAGTTGTGAAAGGTAATTGTCTCTCATAGTTTTCAAAAACTTATTACCTTTGATGGAACTGCAGGTTTCTGATCCCCAATGTATTTCAGGGTAGTTGAAGTCCCCCATAATAATGACTTCTCCCTGAGTCGCTGCTTCATCTATTTGCTTTATGAGGATATTCTCCTCCACTTCCATTATTGTTGGGGACTTATAACAAACCCCTATCAGTAATTTATTATTTTTTCCCCCTCCCCTTATCTCCACCCACAGGGACTCTACATTTCCATTAGATTCACCTATATTATCACGCAGGATGGGTTTTAAGGATGATTTTACGTATAAACATACACCTCCTCCTCGCCTATTTGTACGGTCATTTCTCAACAGACAATAGCCCTGTAAATTAACAGCCCAGTCATGGCTCTTGTCCAGCCAAGTCTCCGAAATCCCCACCATGTCATAATTATTTTCCAACAAAATCAATTCTAATTCCTCCATTTTGTTGGTGAGGCTTCTGGCATTAGTGTACATGCACTTTATGCATCTCTCTTTACCTCTATTCCTTCCTACTAGATTGACTGTTCTAACCCCACCCCCCATGCCACCCCCAATTTTATTACTTGTGCCCAGGTTACTATTTACACTATCTTCCCCTCCTATACAATGAATACCCTCCCCCCAAATCCCTAGTTTAAACACTCCTCCCACCTTCTAGCCATTTTCTCCCCCAGCACAGCTGCACCCTCCCCATTGAGGTGCAGCCCGTCCCTAGCATAGAACCTGTAGCCAACAGAGAAGTCGGCCCAGTTCTCCAGGAACCCAAACCCCTCCTTCCTACACCTATTCCTGAGCCACTTATTTATCTCCCTAATCTCCCTTTGCCTCTCTGGTGTGGCACGTGGTACAGGCAGTATTTCAGAGAATACTACCTTGGAGGTCCTTGCCTTAAGCTTGCAGCCTAATTCCCTGAAATCATCTTTAAGGACCTTCCACCTACCTCTAACTTTGTCATTTGTGCCAATGTGCACCATGACCGCTGGGTCCTTACCAGCCCCTCCCAGTAATCTGTCAACCCGATCAGCGATGTGCCGGACTCGAGTGCCAGGTAGGCAGCACACTGTTCGACGATCCCTGTCTTTGTGACAGATTGCCCTATCTATTCCCCTAATAATTGAGTCCCCCACTACCAGCACCTGTCTGGCCTGTCCTTCTCTCCTGTTTTCCCCCTTACTGGAGCAGCCACTCCTCTGGCTTTCAGAGGTCATGCCCTGCTGCAGCAGTGCTGTACCTGAACTCACACCCCCCTCATCTGCCAACATAGCAAATTTATTGGGGTGTGCCAGATCAGGGCTAGCCTCCCTGGCACCCTTCCCTCTACCCTGCCTTCTGTCACCCAGCTAGCTACCTCATGGTCCTGCAGCTCCATACTACCATCCTCCCCCACATCTATGCCATTGAGCAGCTGTTCAGTGAGCAGCAGACTCCTTTCCATATTGTCTATGGATCTCAGCGTTGTCAGTTGTTCATTTAGATCCAGTATCTGGGCTTCCAAATGTACAATGTACTCACATCTCACACAGCAGTATACACCCTCGACCGGCTGGTCAAGGAATGCATACATGTGGCAAGATGTACACTGGATGGCATTGCCAATCATGGAGCTCATTTCTTAATGGGGATTGCACCAGACAGAAATCCTAAGTAAAAAGAAATGCAAAGTATTAATTAAATACAACCAGCAATTCAATAAATCCTCCCTTCCAAACTCCCTTAATCCAAAGTCACTGAATCACAAGTCACACACTTACTTCTGTCGCACTTGCGCTCTGTCACACGTAGCTCGTCACACTCGCTAGAAAATCAGATATAAAGAGTCTTTTTTTTTTCCCTTAGCAGAAAATCAGCCTACAGCTCAGTGTACTTCCAAAGGAATACAAATGCATGTTACAATTTTTAGATTTCTAGTTCAAAAATATTTAGAAAATTATGTATAATTTCCTTTATGCTTCACTAATACTTGCTCCTTTGTTTTGGTAGTATCACATAAAGTCCAAATAAAACGCATTCATGTTTGTGAGTATACCCTTAAAAAATGTGGAAATGTTCATATGGTATGAATACTTATATTACAAGTGCATCTCAATTAATTAGAATATCAAAAAGTTTATTTATTTCAGTATATTCAATACATAAAATGAAATGCATATATTATTGACAGTCATTGCAAATAGAGTGATCTACTTCAAGTGTTTATTTCTGTCATCAATGTTGATAATTATCAATTACAGCCAATGAAAACTCAGGTCATTATCTCACAAAATTAAAGTAGGGAGGATGAAGGGTCAGAGATAAAATATTACCTAAATAGGTATCAGAGGCTTCACCTTGTGTGATTTTGAGTCACAACCACTATAAAAGCATATCACGATTGCTGCAGTCCACCGCGTGGTGGATATAGAGTAAAGAGAATGGAGGGTTAAAAACCGCTCAGCCATATTCCACGAGACAGCAGCGCGGTTGTTAACCCTTCATCCTTCCTACTTTAATTTTCTGAGATTATGACTTTTGGGTTTTCATTAGCTGTAAGCCATAATCATCAACATAAACAGAAATAAACACTTTAAATAGATCACTCTGATTATTTAGAATACAAGTTTTACTTTTTGTATTGAATTACTAAAACAAATTAACTTTTTGAAATTCTAATTCATTATGATGCACCTGTAAATAAAATAATTTTCATATGTAAATTGAGTCAGTCATTAACTGAAACAAGCAGATGTTTAGACTTTACAGTGAGTGAAGATCAGCCAAATACTGCTATGTAGGTGAAGTTATTGAAGACAGTAACACGTCACTGGTCATACACCTTAGCAACATGAAAATATTGTGGCCTAAAAGCCATAAGTTCGACTTGGAAATAAGGCCAAGAAATGTAATTATGCACAAAAACAAACTGTGGTGCAGAAAAAAGGCAGTAGGTGATCTGGATTGAAGTCCAAATTTTAAATCTTTGTCAGTAACACAAAATAGTTTGTTTTCCAAAAGGATGGATCACTGCAGGCAACTGTGCAGCATGGAGGAGGTAAGTTCCTTGCAAGTTTGGAGTTACATTTCAGAAACTGGAGTTGGAGATTTGGTCAGGAGTAATGGTGTCCTCAACGCTAAGAAATGCAGGAGATACTTGAACATCATGCCATCAGGAAAGTGTCAAAAAAAAAATTTCTGCTGCAGGAAAATGACAGAAAACATACATCCAAAGTCATTAAGAACTGTCTTCAGTGTTAAAGAATGAATCCTGGAATTGAGAACATTGCCCTCCTAGAGAATCCGGAGCTCTTCAAGTCTGTATAGGGATCATTTCAAGGAGACAGAAGGGAGTTGATCAAGCACACATCCACAGACTATCTATGATTAGTTCTCTAAAGGCCGCTTCACACGCTAGGATATTGTTAACGATATCGTTGAAACCTCACAGATTTGTGATCGTTCAAACGATATCATTTGTGCGTTTTTGCGTGTAAACGAATGATGTAGGAAGGAACAATCGTTTGAGGTCAGGATCTCAAATTTTTGATGACCGTTCTAATCTATCGTTCGTCGTCCGATTAACGTCATGGGAAGCAATATCGTTCAGTGTGACACCTTTTTGAACAATGTCGTTCATATTTCTCCTATTCCTGCCGCTTTGTAAAATCGTTCAAATGTTCTTCTCCAAATAGTTGAAGCCTTGCCAAATTTAAGATAGTTAACAATATCCTTGCGTGTGACAACACACTAACGATGTCGGAAGGATTGCGGTCACGTGACATAGCTAACGATCTCGTTCACCTATATCCTAGCGTGTGAAGTGGCCTTAAAGGGATCCTGTCACCCCCAAAACACCTCATAAGCTATTAAAAGATGTCCCTAGAGCATATTAACACTTATCCTACACTCCTTTTTGGTCATAAATGCATCTAGTGAAAATGTAGATTAACATATCTAATGAGTGAGTTTAATAACGTTTATGAGTGGCTACTGTATTCATAGTCACCTAGGCAGGCTCTCCCTCTTCATAATATCACGCCTTAATAGGCGTGATCTTGAACGCAGATTTAAATGCGCGCCTCCCCGCTCTCCTCTGTGTCGGCGGGGCTGCAGTGCAGCTGTATGACGCTAATCACGTCATTTCCGGCTTCGGTGACGCATGTACACCCGCGCCGCTCTGTTAGCTTGAAGCCTCGCACAGCGCATGCGTGCTGGAGGCATAACAGAGCGGCGCGGGTGTACATAAGTCACCCGAAGCCGGAAACGACGCGATTTGCGTCATACAGCCGCACTGCAGCCCCGCCGACACAGAGGAGAGCGGGGAGGCGCGCATGTGAATCTGCGTTCAAGATCGATATTATGAAGAGGGAGAGCTTGCCTGGGTGACTATGAATACAGTAGCCACTCATTAACATCGCGAATGAGTGAGTTTAATAACGTTTATCTACATTTTCACTAGATGAATTTAGGAGCAAAAAGGAGTGTAGGATAAGTGTTAATATGCTCTAGGGACATCTTTTAATAGCTTATGAGGCGTTTTGGGGGTGACAGGATCCCTTTAAGATAGTTGAAACAATCACCATGCAAACTTCCTTCAAAAAACTGCGTGCAACCAAAGATAAAACTAGTCATGCTGTTTTGAAAGCAATCAGTGGTCACAGCAAGCATTTCATGTAGATTTCTCTTATGTTCATTTACTAGACATTTTCTTAATTTATAAAAAATACATTATTCATGCTTCTATGTATGAAAGTATTTTTACATTGCAGTATTTTTCCACACCTGCCTTACTTTTTGAACAGAACTGTAATTTGGGTGTGTCAAGTAGCTAAACCTTATACAGTGTTTTAGATCACAGAAATAAAAGATCTAAAATTACAGCGAAGTAGTACCAAGATGTTCCAAAAGCAATATATAATGTAATTAGTACGCTGTCCTGAAAACCAGCATTTAAATCTAATGTAGGGTCACTTCTAATTGGTTGCTAGGCAATGTGCTCTGTACTTGAAAGCATTACCAGAACGTTGAACAGAGGCAAACAATTAGTTGCCTGCAGGAGTTTAAGTCTGTTTTCAAGTCCAATAACCCACATAAGCATACAGTTTTTCTTTAAAACAAAAAACCCAAATCAGTATTTTAGATGGTATCACAAGTGTATGTTGTATGTCATTGTGAAAAGGACACTTTTATAAAATAATTAAAAAAATTTATCAACATATATACAACATTGGGGTGTTATCTTGTAAGACACGATCTAATTATATGCCATCAGAAGTAAAGCACCCCAAAAAAGTCAGCGTTACCAATTTAAACATTGTAAAGCTTAAAGGGAAACAGTCATGTCAAAAACACTATTAACTTGCAGATATAAGATTAATCTGCAGATTAAACCGGCGCGGCTGCTGCACCACAAAATTAAATTCATTTGTAGCGGCTTTGCGCTCTCATGCATAGAGGCACGGCCAGAGCCGCTTTAGTACTCAATAGGAAGTGAGCGCCCAACAGTTGTGCTTAATTCCTGTTAATTGCTCCTGTTTCGGAAAGGTGGGGAGAAGAAAGCGCTGATTGTTATGACACGCAAGCGTCGCAACCAATGTCACGTAGGCCCAAGGAATGTAATTTCTGACATCGCTAGAGATGCACTGGCACCAGAGGTGAGAATAGGCTATTTTTATGGGGGCAAACCTGGGGAATGATGTGGGCTTGTTCAAATAATGGACTAAGGTAACTTCATCCAGTGGGGAGTACAGGGTACTAAATAAATCAAACAAATCATGGTGCTGTACAGGCAAACGGTTACGTGCTGGTACGCAGACCTGCTGTCACCACTCAATGCTTATTTTCTCAATTCTTTTAAATCATATACTTTTCTTGATTTCCTTTTTGAACTTGCTTTCCCAACACCTTTTTCATTCTAGCCTTTTCTGAGTTCTGGCATCAAGGTATATCTACAGGTATTAGTCTCTCTTTGTTTCTTGTTTTTAAACTTTAGTAATATATTGTTTTCTCTTTGCTCCTCCTTTTTATCCTAACTCTACTTTGATATTTTCTGCCATGATCACCTCCTGAACATTGTAACATTTAAGTGGTAATAACTTAGGAATCCTTTTACATATCCCATAGATCTGGGGCTGTTTTTGACATGTCCTTCAAGTTAGTGGTAAATTTTGATATGATTTGTATTTATAAGATACCAGAAATCTGCCAACAAAATGTGATTAATTATGCAATTTTGGAACTTTGAATCTTTATGCCCCTAAACGTTTACTACTTCTACTCTACAATGTTTTAGGGGGGGAAGGACGTTAGGAAAAGTTATAAACTTTCAACCTTTCTAACAAAAGTTACAAGATTAATTATTTTCTAGGGACCACATCACATTTGAAGTGACTAAGGGGCTTGTGTTATTATTCATTTATAGAGCACTATTCATTCCATGGTGATGTACATAAAAAGGGGTTACATACAAAACAAGTGAAAAATACAGTGAACAATGACAGACTGGTACAGAGGGGAGAGGACCCTGCCCTTGTAGGCTTATATTCTATGGGGCAACGGGGAGTGAGACAGTAATTTGGGTCAGCTCCTATGGTGGTGGAACACCAGCTCCAGCTTATGTGACTGCATCTCTCAAAGTACTTAAAACCACATTCAAGAAGTTTATTAACCATTTAGATGCTTCACAGGAATTAAATCAATTTGGAAGGAAAAAAAAATGAAAATGTTACTTTTTCTAAGGCTGGTTTCACACTGCAGTTTTTTTCCTGATCAGGTTCCATCAGGTTTGTGTGTCAAAACCAAGAGTGTCTCCAAAACTCAGAACAGGTGTTAATCTTTCAATTACAGTTTTTCTCTGCACATCGCTCTCCTGGTTCCTCTCCTGGTTTTAGCATACAAACCGGATGGAAAAAAAACTACAGTGTGAAACCAGCCTAACAAAATATTGCTTTAGACCAAAATCTTTCATTTTCACAAGATAAAAGGAGAAAATGGATTATACAATTTGATGTGGAATTTCTCCAGCGTACACACATACCACATATGTGGTGGAAGACTACCGTTTGGGCACATTGCAGGGCTTGGAATGGAGGAAGCACCATGACATTTGGAATGCAAAATTGGATGGAATAGTTAGCAGACACCATAGAAACAGTGATAATGAGAAATTACACTCTTACACAAAAATGTTGCTTCAGCCCAAAATGTTTGATTTTCAAAAGGATAAGAGGAGAAATTGCACAATAAATTGTACAGTTCATTTTCAACCGAGTACAGCAATACCCTCAAGTGTTTGAAAACTACTTGGGTGCACGGCAAGAAGCAACATATGGAAGAGATGGCAGATGTGTCACATTTGTAGACCCTGATGTGCCTAAACAGTAGAAAACCCCCTACAAGCGACCCAATTTTGGAAATCACACCCCTTAAGGAATTTATCTAGAGGTGTAGCGAGAACCCTGTACTCATCTGGTTCTTCATAGAATTACCGTATGTAACACTGAACCAAGAAAATAAAAAAAAAATGAACTTTTTCCTCAATGTAGCTTTAGCTCCACATTTTTCATTTTTACAAGGCTAAAAATATACCATAAATTTTGTTGGGACATTTTCTCATGAGAACAATGATATGTGGGGAAAAACTACTGTTTAGGCACATGGCAGAGCTCAGAAGGGAAAGGGTGCTGCTTGAATTTTGAAGCACCATTTTAATTGGAATATGTTGATACCAAGTCACATAAGAAGATCCTGACATTCAAAAATGGGGTCACTTGTGAGTGTTTCTGTTGTTTTGGCAACACCTTTAGCAGAATTAATCTAGGGCAGAGGAAAGTGCGGGTCACATGCGACATTGACATTTCCAGTCCACCATAAACGAGACAGGAAGAGAGAAGGAACAAGGAAGAAAATCCTGATCGAGTTGTGCATGGTTATATGGTCAGTATAAGGAGTGACAATAGATGCAATTGTCAAGTCTGTGGTTTTATACCAGTAAAATAAACAGACAGAAATGTAATTCCCCATGTTTACACATGAAAGGACAATTCTGAAATAAAACGACAATTCTGAAATAAAACTGTAGAGTATATTTACCTTTCACATGTAACTATAGAATGAGTTTTCCAGCCAAATTACCTTTAGAACCCCAGCAGATCAACTCTAGCCTGATATAATAATTGCCCAAAGCTAAATGACAGCGCTTTCCAATGTGTTGTGATGGCTGCTGAGAACTGAAGACCAAGTCTTTTCTCATTAAAGAAAATGTGTCTGGAAGTATTTGCTATGGAATCTGAAGACCATATGATGTAGGGGTTAAGCAACACCTCTTTAATTCAGGTGTTTTCTCAACCTGTGTGCTAACTTACAATGAAGGTTTTAGCCATGTTCCTGCTAACCCCTTCCTCTGATAAAAAGCTCAGTGTCTACAGCAATTATACTCTGAAAGTTGTAGTGTGGGAGGGGTTAGTGTGTAGCGCAGCTCAGAAAACTACATCTAAGAACTGTGTCACAACTGCTACACCAGGTAAAGCAAGATACATTGTTGGAATAAGGGTCTTTTTTCCCCACACTAAGCTGCTCTCAGATGACATCTGTACATGTATCGCACAAGTCAGAAGCGGATGTATATAGCAGGCTCACAGGGTGCCACATCCTTGGCAGGTAACTGCTGTGCTTTAGAGCTAGGACCTGCATCTAAAATTTGCAGGTGGAGCAGAGCTCCATTCAATATTGCAAAGTTCCCTTGTCAAACTGAGAGCAGCACATAACACACCGACATGTGGGGGGGGGGTGAGGGATTGGGGGGAGAGAACATTTTAAGTGCGCCTTTGACTTAGGAACGTGGTGTTTGAAACCCTGCCAAAGGCTGGGCTTCTAAAAAGACTTTGATTTTCACTATATACAGCAGTGCTGTGGCATTAATGTATATAGCATAAGCGATCAAGTGATCACAGCTCTATAAAGAACAGTAAAAAGTATTTAAAAAAAAGAAGTTTCACAAAATAAATAAAAAAAAAAATGACCTTTTGATCTATTAAAGTTGAAGATAACATGTGAACTTAATGCAGTGATAACAAAAAAATTATTCAAGAGTCCATTCTATCAAAATATAAAAATAATTAACTCGATCAGCAAGCACTGTAAACAATTAATCACCCATTTTATTTATTTTTATTGGGGGGGGGGGGGGAGGACTCTGCTATATTACATAAATGCTGTAACAAGCAATCAAAATATATCTATCCCAACATGGTATCAATAAAAAGTCATTTAAACCTGCAAAAAATAAGTCATCACATCGCTCAAAGGACTGAAAGATGAAACCATTACAGGTCTTTAAAAAATGGCGACAGCCTCCACATTTAATTTGGCAAACATTCTTTTTCACCACTAACAATTTAAAAAAATGGACTTATTTAGTATCGTCGTAAGAACACTGATTATTTTTTTTATGACCCCATTTATTTAATTATGGTGTACTGGGGAAAAATAAACAACCCATTCGACTAAAAAAAAAATATGTCTATGTGGACTGAACAATAAAGAGAGTTCTGCTTCTGGGAAGAGGGGAGGAAAAGGCAAAAATGCAAAAAGGAAATTGCCCCTTTGTAAAGCAGGTTACAAGCGGATTAGTGGAGGTGCCAGGTGTCGAATCTGATAAAAAGGACATATCAGTAGATCATGTCCTCTCCCACCCCTGTAGACTGTGAGCCCTCGTGGACAGGGTCCTCTCTCGTCGTGTATCAGCAAGCCTTGACTATTCATATGTACTGTACCTGTTCATGTTACCACCACTTCTTATGTAAAGCGCCATGGAACCAATGACGCTGTATTATAAATAATAATAATGTCCCATAACGCCTTTAAGAATTTTTTTTTTTTTTAACGCAGAAAATATTTTATCTTTATTAACATAAAAAGGTTTTCCTTAAATACAGAGGTTCATTTGAAAATGCATAATTCATGGCTGACAGACAGAAAAAAATCTTAACTTCTGACACACAATTAAAAAGAAAAGCCCATATTCTTCAAAATAATTAGTGCTTTGCTTTTAGCAGAGGCAAAACTTTACTTCAAGCAGATGTATGAACATCCATAAAATGCGTTCTGATTAAAAGCCAATGTAATAAATCCATCTGTGAAAAAATTTCATTCGTGCAAAGATTAAAAAACAAACCAGTCACATCTATATTCTAATAAACAGGTTTTTGGAATACAGTACAAATTTTGTTTTGAGAATCTTGTGTATTTTTTTCGCCGTCAAAAAGTACTGAAATTACATGTGTCAAGTCTTAACTCACTTATTTAAATATTTTTCTAAATACCCTTATTTAATAAAAAAAAGTATGCATTATCTAGTGCAATCAGGATTTTAAAGATGGCAACTGTCATAATCGGTATAGCACATCCTAGAATTCAGAAGACATGCAGTAGAGCAGTGTTTCCCAACTCCAGTCCTCAAGGCACACCAACAGGTCATGTTTTCAGGATTTCCTTAGGATTGCACAGGTGTTAGTTTAATCACTTGCACAGGGAATAATTCCATCATCTGTCTAATGATAAGGAAATCCTGAAAACATGACCTGTTGGTGTGCCTTGAGGACTGGAGTTGGGAAACACTGCAGTAGAGGACAGGCCATGTGAAGAACTATAGTCTCACAAAAACAGTCAGGCTGCTGAGAATAAATATCATCCATCAGTCAGCTAAAGAAAGGTGTTCTGAGTTCAGTTCCACTCCGTATTCTGTCAGGTTGAATGAACAGAAGAATGAGAGTTCACCATGGCTGTCAGAATGCTGCTCTAACCCGACATCTGTCTCAAGCAGATTTTCTTTATGCAGCCCATTCTACTGTGGGCCTAATCAAAGACTGGTTGTGATTGATGGTAGTTGCCATCTATAAAATCCTGAGATGATGAGTAAAGTATAAATTTCAGCTCAGGTAGGACTGTATGGATGTTATCAAAGAATTCCATATAGACTATAGACTATTACTAGTCTATACCAATAGACTATTCGGATTACCCTGCCAAGCACAGAAAAAGTCATCTATATAGCGATACCACGATAGTGCGTGTTCATACCACGATAGTGTGTTTCTGGAATAGGGGGTTAGGATAGATGTACTCCCTCTCCAAGTGATCCATATAGAGGTTCGTGTATGCCAGGGCTACGTTTGAGCCCATTGCTGTTTCGCAGACCTGAAAAAAATTCTCTTGCACTACTAAGTTTAAAAGGTCTAGACAAAGTTCCAGGGTGTTGTCACCAATGTTGGCCTCGTTTAAAGTGAAACTGTCCCAATACCCTTGTCATGAGATATTGAAGCGTAAAGGCTATTAACATTTAATGTACAAAAGTGAACGACCTGGTGGGACTGTATTGATTTCTCTCAAATTAAGAATTCACCTGTGTCAAGGAGGAATGATCTTTTATGTGTATAAGGTGTTAACCCTTTCTAAATAAATCGATAACAGATTGAGAACTGAGTCTGTAGACGCCACTATAGGGCACCCCGGTGAGTTGTGCAGGTAATGAAACGCTAAACTATTGTTTAGCATTAACAACCAATAACCAAGTGACACTTTACCAGATGCAAAACTTGTATGGCTTATCCTCATCACGTTTAGAATGACTCAAAAAACAAACAACTGAACAGAAAATGTTTAACCCCTTCCCGATTCTTGATATAATACATAAGTCAAGGGTTTGGTCCCGGTGTGTGAAGTGAGCTTTGGTGCAGGGCACATCAAACACCCGATCTCATCATCAGCTGAGATGTCAGGCTTACAGCACCGATCAGATGCAGAAACTGATTGGTCCTGTTAACCCTTTGGATCCCGCTGTCATTCACTGACAGCGGGATCCAAAAATCGCCGCCTGCACTGGAGAAACCACGATAATATTGCAAGATCTCCGATGCTCACGTGATCGCACGGGGTCCTACTGAGACCCCGGAAGCTATCAGTGATCACTCCCTGTGAGTGGTTGGAAACTACTCACAGTGCGCATTTGTGACAGGTCCCGACGTGTTGCAGCTCATTGGGACAGGTCACAAGCAATCAGATGCTGCAGTTGTATGGCGCCCTATGGAGCTGTGTAAAATAAAGTGAAAAATAAAGTTTATAAAAATATGAAAAAAAAAAACAAAAAAAAACACAAGTTCAAATCACCACTTCCCTCCCATTCGAAATAAAAGTATTATAAAAATAAAAAAATACACATATTTGGTATTGCCGCGTTTAGAAACGCCTGATCTATCAAGATATAAAATCATTTAATGAGAGCCGTAAACTGTGTAATGAAAAAAAGGTCCAAACGCCATTTTTTTTTTGGTCGCTGCAACATTGCTATAAAATGCAATAATGGGCAATCAAAACAGCACATTCACGCAAAAATGGTATGATTAGAAACGTCAGCTCAAGTCGCAAAAAATAAGCTGTCACACAGCTTCAGATCCCGAAAAATGAGAACGCTATGGGTCGCAGAACATGGCACAAAATGGCCATTTTTATTTTCAAACTACTGAACTTATTTTTTTCCATCACTTACATACCATTAAAAGTATACATGTTTGTCATCTAAGAACTCATACTGACCTGAGGCATTACACAGTCTGGTTTTACCATATAGTGAACATGGTGACTAAAAAACTAGCGTTGAAATGCACTTTTTTTTTGCAATTTCACTGCACTTGGAATTTTTTTCCCCATTTTCCTGTACATTATATGGTAAAATAAATGATTGCATCTGAAAGCAAAACTCGTCCCACAAAAAACAAGCCATAATATATCTATATTGATGGAAAGATAAAGTTATGGCTCTTGGAAGCAGGGGAGCAAAAAACAAAAATCAAAAACAAAAAATCGCCAGGTGGTGAAAGGGTTCAACTTCGTAAGGTAACCTCAATAGTGGCATAAGCAATGACATGGCAGCTCATTCTCTTTGATATGCATGAAACTAGTTGCAACACATGACATGGCCCACGGACAAGGGTGACATGGCCTATTGATAAATGAGAAAGTACACAGGCCATGGACAATTTTGGCATAGCCCATGGACAAGTGTGACACTCATAAGGCCGGCTTCACACCACGGCCAGATCCGATCCGGGGCTGTCAGGGGTGAACCTGACAGCCCCAAACCGGACCTGAACGCAGAAACAGAGCGCCAATTGTGCCCTTTGGTCCGGTGTGCAGCCGGATGGCTAATTTGCAGCCGCAGCTGCTGATAATTCAAGATTGCGGCTTGCGGGGAGCGAGCCGCAGTCCTGAACTGTCAGCAGGGGACAGCTCCGTGGTGCTTCAGTTCAGTGCCGAGCGGTGCTGAGCTTCAGCACCCAGCTCCCGGGTGCGGCTCCGATGCGATCCGGCGCCATAGACCCCCTTATTAGGGGGCGCCGGATCACACCGGACCGAGAGATTCAGGGAGAATCCAGGAGAAAAATCTGAATCCTCCTGGATTCATCCGGACGGATGGAAGCCAGATGGCAGATAGTATGCTATGGAGACGGATGGCAGCTATGGGGCCGAAATCCGATCCGTTCACCCCTGACCGGCCCGGGGATCGGATTTCACTGTGGTGTAAAGCCGGCCTAAGAAGGAAAGAAGAGGGAAAAAAAAGCAGATAGTTAAAAGTGCCCAAACACCTTATATAAAATGGTCACCAACAGACTGTACTAGCAGGAGTTTAACTCCCATAGGCACATGAAAAATCCAAGAGATGGGACAGTTTCATACACATTGGATAAGAGCTGGACCCACTTACCTTAGGTAAAGATGCCAAAGCGATCTGATTCACCTAACAATTGATAAGTGAAAAAATGCACCTACTTTTGGAACCTTATATATCAGCGTGTTGCGTTCCACTGCTGTAAACTAGGGTGGTTATACATTTACAAAACTTGTATCAACATTTTATGAACAAATACAGATCCCTAAAATCTATGTTTACGCACAAAAAAAATTAAAAACAAATTCACACTTTAAGGTTTTAATTTTATTTATTTTAAAACCAGTTTTATTTTGTATATTTAGAAATGTGTAATTTTAATAACTGCAAAGGAAAGAAATAAAAAAAAAATGAAATCAGCCACACGTGAAGACTAATAATTGATTAGGAGAATGCAGTGCTGTATCTTCTACTGAAACCGTGCGAATGTGCCATAATAAATTGTCTATTAGTAAAAAAATACATTTTAGGGCACATTATACAGCATCCTTTTCACAAATTGCAGCAGGGATACTTTAAAGATAAGAATCAAACTAGAGAATTCTGAGGATTTATGCTCAGCATTTATAAAGATAGCAATTTTTGTGCATTTCGCTTCAAAATGTTCTTGTGGTGAGTACTGTAGAAATGCGCTTTATTGCTGCAGATGTTACAAAGTTCAAGGCTCAAAAAAGGTATGAGTACAAAGGTATCCTTAAGAAACGTTCAGGTTTTCTTTTCTTTTTTTTTTATACAAAAAGTAAAGCTTAAAAAAGTTAAATTTACAAACATAAACAGAAAATAAAAAGGAAAAGAAAACAAAAAAAGGGAGAAAAAAAAGTGGTATGCACGCATTTTATATACAGGCATTGTAACATCTTTGAGATTTTTTTTAAATGCATAGCAGAAACATACAACGTCCTTCAATATTTTCTGAGTTGACGGGAGTAATTAACCCCGACTAGCTCAGCTTGTAAAAAAATTCATAATAATTCATATTTTCTTCGATCTTTCTTCATTATACATTTTTCTAAGCGCAAAAAAAGCCGTATGAACTTCATAGTACAGAGAACCAAGAAAAAAAGACCGTAACATGAGGGTAAGGCATCCCTGCTGGTTAAATATGTGTAGTAAATGGTTAATTTACAGGTCCACTGAAGCACCAGAACCACTGTCAAATACTTTAAACCCTATGCGGTGATGATCTACACACTTTTAAAATTTTATTTTTAATTAAACAGGAACAGAACCCATGAATTTTCTTGTTGTATTGGATGTCACAAGTCACTATATGTGCCTAACTTTTTCATTAATAACATTCAAACCTGTGAGCTGTTGGCGTTACCTTATATCAGTGTGGGGGGGGCCGATCTCAAGAGATCAATCTTCTTTCCCTACACAAAACAGTTCGTTCTGGTGCAAACATTTGTCGATTATGACGAGATAAAAAAAATATATATATAGATAGAAGTGCTAGTGTATGTGTTTAAACTGGAAAAACAAAACAAGTAGTATCCATTAGTGTCTTCTGGCGATCGCAAGTATAATTCTGGAAAATGACATTTTATTTTAGTGTTATCAGCATTGGTCCTTTGGAGACAAACGAATGCGAGTAATAAAAGGCGTTTTGTTAGAAGACAAGGAAGGTGTGACAGCGCCCTACCTTCACATGCCAAATCTGAGGCCCAAACTTTGACCATGGCTTTAAAGTCTACTCCAAAAAAATGCAAGTTCAGGCAAATTTTCCTAGCACTATCGAGTCCCATTGTTATATAAAGGTGAAATAATACTCAATAGGAGGTGTAAAGATAAATAGGTCCATAGTAGATTTCACATTATCTCTCATCTTTACACTGTAGGCTTAGAAGTGATCTATCAATACAGATACGCAATTTGCTCCAACAAGATAATTAGGGTCACCAGGAAGAGATTTGTTCTGCCAATGTTTGGGGTCACCTGTAGATGCATTGGGGGAAGAGACAGCAATGTTAGTTTATGATCACAATTTAACATTTCTTTACACAGAGCAAAACTTAAAAAAAAACAAGCCACATAGGCAGCTCAGTGATTGGTTTTTACACATGTACGGCTCTTTACATAAATAAATTTGTGTGTACCCTATTGCGGATTAAAACACAGATTTTAAGATAAATACGAAAGCAACAGAATATAAAATACACAAAAGTTTAGAGTATAAACCCAACACTGCCCTCCCACATGTAGTAACGGAAGATTGCATTAAGCGGACAGTGCAGATCTTAAAAACACAAAAATATTTACCTCATTATCAAATGAAAATGCGGATCTCTGAAAACTTCTTTTGTGTATTTTACAGCAATTTGTTTCAGCACAAAAATGGCACTTTGTGGAAAAATGTGTCATTGCAATGTAGACTAATTCTGAAGAACACAATTCTTCCAAAAGATAAACTCTAGGCCAGGGGTCTCAAACTCGGCTGGGTATGTGGGCCACATATCGGAAAAAATAATGAATTAAGAGGGTCGCATTCTTTGTAAGACTAAGCGACAATTTTAGTAATACCAATTTTTCTCTTTTGCCTCATTGGGGTACACAGGACCATTGGTGTTCTGCTGCTGTCCACTAGGAGGTGACACTGTACATAATCTGAAAAAGATTAACAGTGGCTCCTCTGCAGTATACACCCCTGGCCGGCCACATCTTTAACCAGTTTTTGTTTAGTGTCGCATAGGAGGCACACCTAAATTTTTTTCTTCACAGATTTTTTTATTTTTTTTTTTGAAAAACGGGACTACAGAAGAAGCAAAGTGGGTGTCTCACGAGACTCCCGGCATGGCTTCTTCCTCGACCACCCATTACAGGGGTGCTGAGTTGACGTAGAGACCACCACCCCCCATGCCACTCCTTCCTCAGCATCTCGGGGTGCTGGGTTGAGGTCGAGACGACCCCCTACCCTCCCCAATTCCTCTGGTTTCTGGGTTGAGGTTGAGGCGATGTAGAAGCCCTCCGATGGTGACATCAGCACCCCTCCCTAATCACCCCTCCTGGGGGCATTAAGTTGAGACGCCTCAGGTAGGGCCGACAGAGGCAGCACCCCAATGGGTGCTGATACAGGAGAACAGCACAGTGCTGCATCATCCAGGAGCCACAGCTAAGCTGCGGGCTCCTGATGGGACCGGGGGCAGTGCTCAGGCAGGCATGGCACCACACAGAGGCACAGGCTTCCTGTGCCTCTGTACCAGCAGCGGCACCTGCAGTACCAGTGCCCAGGGAGACCCACCAAGGGCCCCCCTTCCGGTTCATAGCCCTACCGACACCCTGTCTCGGGATCTGGAGGGATCCGGATCACATTCGGTCCCTACGCGGTACTTCGCGCTGGCCTGGAGCAGTTTTGGGCATCAGCCTTCTACTTTAAGCCGCAGCTTGGTTTTATGAGGGACCGTTCCTGTCAAACTAATCTGATAAGCTTCTATGAAGAAGTAAGTTCTGGACTGGACCAAAGAAATGCAGTGGATGTGGTGTATATGGACTTTTCAAAAGCTTTTGATACGGTGCCACACAAAAGGTTGATACATAAAATGAGGGCAATGGGGATAGGGGAAAATATGTGTAAGTGGGTTAAGAACTGGCTTAGTGATAGGAAACAAAGGGTGGTTATTAATGGAACACTCTCAGTGTATGCATGGCAGGTCGCCTCCCACATCTTGCTGGTAGGGGTGATTTATCAGCCTGCAGCTGGGCTTGCTTCACATTTGGGCTCTGACTGCATCCTGTAAGTGCTCTTGGTTTCTGTTTTGGCATTGATGGTAAGGTTTTTTGATGCTGCTTTTTTTCTAGTAGTTTTTGAACACTCTCAGAATGGGTCACAGTTAACAGTGGGGTACCACAGGGGTCAGTGTTGGGCCCACTTCTATTTAATATATTTATTAATGACCTTGTAGGGGGCATACAGAGTAGAATCTCAATATTTTCAGATGACACTAAACTCTGCAGGGTAATCAATACAGAGGACAATTTTATATTACTGGAGGATTTACATAAACTAGAAGCTTGGGCTGCTAAATGGCAAATGAGCTTTAATGGGGATAAATGTAAAGTCATGCACTTGGGCAGAGGAAACAAAAAGGTATAATTATGTGCTTAATTGTAAAACACTGGGCAAAACGGTCACTGAAAAAGACCTGGGTGTATGGGTAGATGACAAACTCACATTTAGTGGCCAGTGTCAGGCAGCTGCTGCAAAGGAAAATAAAATAATGGGATGCATTAAAAGAGGCATAGATGCTCATGAGGAGAACATAATTTTACCTCTATACAAGTCACTAGTGCGACCACACTTAGAATACTGTGTACAATTCTGGTCTCCGGTGTATAAGAAAGACATAGCTGAACTAGAGCGGGTCCAGAGAAGAGCAACAAAAGTCATTAGAGGACTAAGGGGTCTGCAATATCAAGACAGGTTATTAAACTTGGGGTTATTTAGCTTGTAAAAACGAAGGCTTAGGGGTGATCTTATAATGAATGTATAAATATATGAGGGGGCAGTACAGAGAACTTTCTAATGATCTCTTTACTCTTAGGCCTGAGACTGGGACAAGGGGGCATCCTCTACGTCTGGAGGAAAGAAGGTTTAATCATAATCACAGACGCGGATTCTTTACTGTAAGAGCAGTGAGACTATGGAACTCTCTGCCACATGATTTGTAATGAGTGACTCACTACTAACATTTAAGAAGGGCCTGGATGCCTTTCTTGAAAACTATAATATTACCGGTTATATATACTAGATTCTTTGATAGGGCGTTGATCCAGGGAACTAGTCTGATTGCCATATCTGGAGTCAGGAAGGAATTTTTTTCCCCAATATGGAGCTTAGTGTTGCCACATGGTTTTTTTTTGCCTTCCTCTGGATCAACATGTTAGGCTATGGGTTGAACTAGATGGACGTAAAGTCTTCCTTCAACCTTAAAAACTATGTTACTATGTTACACCGAAGCCGTCGCTTATTCTCCGCCCCCCGGATGATTAAAATAACAATGCACAGTGTCACAGAGGGGGCGGATCGCAGCTGAAAGGGTGCGATTCTGCTCAGCCTGGTGCCCTTTTCAGCTCTCCGTCCCCCTCACTCATCATCTCCGGCAGTCATTAGTGCTGCAGCCACAGACTGCAGCTCCCAGTCAGCAGCCTCAGGATTCAAGCCAGCCAGTGTTCCGGGGGGCACAGGACACTGGATTTCGGCGCTGGACACTAGAGGGGCGCACCTGGTGTAGTAAGATCACAGCTGAGGCCCCATACCTCGGCTGTGACTCCATTTTACTCTATAGGCTCCTCTGCATAGACACCCAGTGCGCTATGTCGGGCTCAAAGTCCAAGAGAGCCAGGGTTCAGGATCCTTACTATGCATTCTGCACCCCTGCAGGAACCCCCTGCCCAGCGGCAGTATGTACCCGCACTGCCAGGACTGTATCCAGGGCTAATGTGCCAGAGCCCCAACTAATCCCAATAACCCTAATGTCACGCCGGAATGGGCCACTCAGATATCCCAATCTATGTCGCAGTCCATAGATAAGCTTGCCTCCACATTGCTTCAGGCTCTGCAGAGTCATGCCTCGTTCATGGCCGCTGCTCAACAAAGAGAGCTCGGACCAGTGACCTGATGACTCGGGCACATCCACGTCTAGAACAGGACGCAAGCGGACCCATGGGTCACGTTCATCAGCGTCATCACATAGCTCGCGGTCACCCCCTTCCAGGGAGAGACACCGTAGCTCCGGGACATCAAGGATGTCCCCCGCCAGGGACAGACATCACAGTTCTAGGTCCCTGTGGCCATCCCCGGCTGGAGAGGGCCACTGTCACAGCTCTCCTAACAGGGGATGTCATAGTAATAACAGGATTCTGAAGGCCTCTGTGATTCCAACTCGGATCAGGACGCAGAAAGGCCTCTTGACCCAAACCCCCCTAGCACTGCAGCGCTAGTTGAGGATATAATCTCTTCCATCAATCGGGTGTTGGACATCTCTGATCCACCCCCGGATTCTCCAGAACACAAGATCTCTTTTCAAGAGGTTCGGAGGCCGCCTAAATTCTTCTCCAATCACTCAGTTTAAGGCGATCCTTAAAAAGCATCGTTCACAGCCTGAGCCAATCGCTTTTCCAATCGCAAATAACTGGAGACACGTTACCCTTTCCTTCAGGACGTGACCCAGGAGTGGACAGATCCACCGGAAGTGGATCCCCCAGTCTCTAGGCTAGCAGTCACAGTCACTTCTTTTTCTGCCAGATAGCTCATCTCTCAGTGACACAGCGGACTGTCAGGTGGAACGCATGGCCCGATCAATTTTCAAGGCCACAGGGTCCTCCATGGCACCTGCGTTCGCTTCAGTCTGGGCTGCCAAGGCTATTCTGGCTTGGGCCAAAAACTTACAGGCTGGCCTCCGCTCATCTGAGCCTGAGCTGTCGGACCAAGATGTTGAAATTTCAGTTGTAGCAGACTATATGCTTCATGCAGCTCTAGACTCAGCAAACTGTGTAACGGGGATAGCATCAAATGCCATCATAATCCGGCGTGTCCTCTGGCTGCGGGAATGGAAGGCGGACGCAGTTTCTAAAAAGTCTCTCACACACCTGCCGTACCCCATTGGCTGACTTTTCGGTGAGACGTTAGACATGATGATTTCTAATGCTACAGGGGGCAAGAGTACCTTTCTCCCCCAACTGAAACCCAAACACACGTACAAGAGGCGTAATCAAACTCGATTCCGATCCTTTCGGAACTAGTCAGGCTAATCCGAGTCTCGACCGCCACAAACTCGCAGCAGTTCCCCACGTAGGGACAGCTCGCAGTCGACACAAAAATCAGACAAGGCCTGGCAGTCAAAAGTAAGCCAGTCAAAACCTAAGGGAGCCAAATCCCAGCGGTTCTCCTCGTCATGACTCACTGACTCCGGAAGACACCCCACCCGTAGGCGACCGACTTTTACACTTTCATCAAGTCTGGCTGCCTATTACAGAAGACAGGTAGGTCAGGGAACTAGTGTCTTCCAGATAAAAGATAGCGTTTACTTCCAACCCACCAAGCCGTTTTTTTCTCTCTGTTCCCCCAAAACCGCCAGCCAAGGTTCACACCTTCTTTCAAGCAGTCACCTCACTTCTTCAAGCAGGAGTCATCGTGTCAGTCCCCTCGGCCGAGCGCTTCCACGGGTTCTACTCCAATCTATTCGTAGTCCCCAAAAAAGGAGGCAGTGTAAGGCCCATACTGGACCTCAAACAGTTAAACAAATATGTACGGGTATGTCAATCCTGCATGGAGTCCCTCTGATCCATCATAGCGTCCATGGAGGAGGGAGAGTTTTTCACCTCCATAGACATACAAGATGCATACCTGCATGTACCAATTGCACCTGCCCATCAGCGATTCCTCAGGTTCGCAATAGACAGGACTACTACCAGTTTGTTGTCCTCCCATTCGAACTCGCCACGGCTCCCAGAGTGTTTACCAAGGTCATGGCGTCCACCATAAACGTCCTACACTCTAGAGGCATAGTCGTCGTTCCATACCTGGACGATCTCCTCATCAAAGCTCCCAACCTTCAGGGACTGCAAACTCAGCGTCTCAATCACAGTGGACACACTGAGTCGCCTGGGCTGGTTAGTCAATTTACAGAAGTCATCACCAATTCAGAGTCAGTCTCCGACTTTCCTGGGGATGCACTTCAACACCTCCAGGAGTCTAGTGCTCCTTCCCAAGGACAAGGCGCTTGCTCTCCGTCTGGGAGTTCGCACCCTCCTCCGGACGCCCCCTCGATCTCTCCGGTTCGCCATGAGAGTCCTTGGCAGGATGGTGGCAGCAATGGAAGCGGTTCCATTTGGCCAGCTTCACCTCAGGCCTCTCCAACTAGCCATCCTCAAGTCCTGGGACAAGTGTCCTTTTTCCCTCGACAAGAAGTTCCAGTTAACATCGACAACCAGGAGGTCCCCTGCATTGGTGGCTCACACTGACCTCACTCGCAAAAGGGAAATCTTTTCTCACGGGTCATTGGAAGGTTCTAACCACCGATGCGAGTCTAGATCGGTTGGTGGGGGGCGGTGCATCTGCATCATAGAACACAGGGCAAATGGTCCCCAGTAGAAGCAATCATGCCCATCAACATCTTGGAGATTCGTGCCATCCTCCTGGCGTTGAGAGCTTTCCATCACTTACTGGCAGCCTCTCACATCAGTTAGGTCGGACAATGCCATGGCGGTGGCATATGTAAATCACCAATGAGGGACCCGCAGTGCCCAGGCAATGCGAGAAGTAGCACACATTCTCCACTGGGCCGAAGACACAGGCTCGGTTCTATTTGCAGTCCACATTCCCGGAGTAGACAACTGGGAAGCAGACTTGCTCAGTCGACAAGGAATGGACTTCAGGAGTGTGGTCCCTACATCCCAAAGTCTTTCAAGAAATCTGCCATCGCTGGGGGACTCCGGACGTGGACCTAATGGCATCACACCTCAATACCAAGGTTCTCAACTTCATGGCCAGAATACACGATCCGCGGTCGCTGGGAATCGGATGCCCTGGTCCAGGACTGGACCCAGTTTAACTCCTGTACATCTTTCTGCCTTTCCCTCTGATTCCCAGAGTGGTGAGGAAAAGAAAGCATGAGGGAGTTCCAGCCATCCTAATTGCCCCAGACTGGCCAAGACGTACATGGTATGCCAACATCGTACAGCTCACAGCAGACGCCCCCTAGCGTCTCCCAAACCGTCCAGATCTTCTATCACAGGGCACGTTCTACCACCAGAATTCATGGGCCATCAATTTGACTGCGTGGCCCTTGAGACCTGGGTTCTAACCCAGGCAGGGTTTTCGCCGGACGTCATTGGGACCATGATCAGGGTGAGGAAACCAGCCTCTGCCAAGAGTTACTATCGTACCTGGAAGGCCTACTTTACCTGGTGCGAATCTCGTGGCCAGACTCCATTGCCCTATTCCCTGCCCAGGGTACTCTGTTTTCTCCAATCGCAACTGGAGGCCAGACTGTCCCTGGGCTCTCTTAAGAGCCAGGTGTCAGCTCTCTCAGTTCTTTTTCAGAGACGCATCGCTAATAAACTGCAAGTGAAGATGTTTCTTCAGGGGGTCTCCTGGTTGGTTCTCCCCTACAAACGACCACTGGAGACGTGGGATCTCAACCTGGTGCTAATAGCATTGCAGGAACCACCTTTTGAGCCCCTTAGGGAAATCCCACTCCATCTTCTATCCCAGAAGGTGGCCTTTCTGGTGGCAATCACCTCGTTACGCAGAGTGTCAGAACTGATAGCACTGTCCTGCAGACAGCCCTTCCTGGCTTTTCACCAGGACAAGGTAGTTCTCCGTACGGACCCATCCTTCTTCCCGAAGGTTGTATCTACCTTCCATCTCAATGAGGAAATCTCCTTGCCATCCCTTTGTCAAACTCCGGTTCATAGGGTGGAGAAGGCTCTGCATATGCTGGACCTTGTCAGGGCATTGCGTATCTATGTGTCTAGGACTGCGCCCTTCCAGAAGTCCGATTCCCTCTTCCTTCTTCTGGAAGGCAGCCGCAAGGGTATGCCAGCTTCCAAAGCTACCCTCGCTAGGTGGATCAAATCCACCATACAGGAGGCCTACGGGCTTAAAAAAAGAGAATTTTGTTTACGTACCGTAAATTCTTTTTTCTTGAATCATCAATGGGAGACCCAGACAATGGGGTTTAGGGCGCTGCCCTCCGGAGGTCACACTAGGTACTACAAGTTTGTAGCACCGCCTCCTCCGCTTATAAACCCCCACCGTAGGAGACATCCTCAGTTTAGTCCATAAGCTGCGAGGAGAAATAAACCACACCCGAAACATCGGGAAGAATGCCGTGCACAGACGGAGTAACAACCCGGAACACTGTCTCAACAGAGAACAGATCAAATGCAAACATGCAACGGAACAACTGGGTGGGTGCTGGGTCTCCCATTGATGATTCAAGAAAAAAGAATTTACGGTACGTAAACAAAATTCTCTTTTTTCTGATCATCATAATGGGAGACCCAGACAATGGGGATGTCCTAAAGCAATACCCCAGGGCGGGAATAGTTCCTCAACAAGACGGATAACACATGGTTCCCTTTTAAAGGTGGGCAACCGCCGCCTGGAGAACCCGCCTGCCCAAACTCGCATCCGCAGAGGCATGGGCATGCACCATATAGTGCTTAGAGAAAATGTGCAGGCTGGACCAAGTGGCCGCTTGACACACCTGTAGAGCAGAAGCTCGATGTCGCAAGGCCCAAGAGGCACCCACAGCTCTAGTAGAGTGTGCCTTCAAACCCACCGGGATAGGCAAACCAGAAGACCGGTAAGCCTCCTGAATGGGAGCCTTGATCCATCTGGCCAAGGTCGACTTTGAAGCCGCGGACCCCTTACAGCGACCCATCGTGAGGACAAATAAGGAATCCGAACTCCTAAAGGAGGCGGTCCTGGACACATAAATGCGTACAGCTCTCACGAGATCCAGAGTATGGAGGTCGCGCTCAACCTGATGAACGGGAGCGGGGCAAAATGATGGGAGAACAATCTCCTGGTTCAAGTGGAATGTTGAAACCACCTTCGGCAAAAATTCAGGCCGTGGGCGCAACACCACCTTGTCCTGGTGAACCACCAGAAAGGGTGACTTGCACGAGAGTGCAGCCAATTCTGAGACCCTTCTCAGAGACGTAATCGCCACCAGAAAGACCACCTTCTGGGACAGACGAGAGAGCGAGACGTCTCTCAGTGGCTCAAACGGCGGTTTCTGCAGTGTCGTCAGGACCATGTTTAGGTCCCAAGGGTCCAGAGGTCGTCTATAGGGCGGGACCACCCGAGACACCCCCTGCAGAAATTGACGTACCTTCGGGAGGAGCGCCAAGCGCCTGTCAAACAACACTGAAAGTGCTGATACTTGACCTTTCAGAGAGCCAAGGGATAATCCCAACTCCAACCCCGACTGTAGGAAGGCCAGCAATGTCGGGATAGACAAAGGCCACGGTGAGCGGCCACCAGAGGCACACCAGGTAAAAAAGATTTTCCACGTTCTGTGGTATATCTTCCTGGAAACAGGTTTCCTTGCCCGATTCATAGTGGCAACCACTGTAGGAGAGAAACCTCTGGATGTCAGCAGCCAGGCCTCAAGAGCCATGCAGTCAATCTGAGGGCCCTGGAATTGAGGTGGAAGAATGGCCCTTGCGCGAGTAGATCTGCGCGTTCTGGAAGAGCCCACCTGTGTCCGCCTGATAGTTGCCACAGGTCCGGGTACCAAGACCTCCTGGGCCAATCTGGAGCCACTAGAATGGCCACTCTGCATTCTGTCCTGATCTTCCACAGGACCCTGGGAATCAGAGCCAGAGGCGGAAACACATATGGCAGCTGGAATCTGGACCAGCTCAGAATCAGGGCGTCCGCCCCCAGAGACTGGGGGTCCCAAGATCTTGCCATGTACTGGGGCACCTGATGATTCAGCCGTGAGGCCATCAGATCCACGTCCGGAGTGCCCCACCTGCCGCAGATGTCCCGGAAGACGTCTGGATGTAGAGACCACTCTCCGGCGTCCATCCCCTGTCGGCTCAGATAGTCGGCCTCCCAGTTCTCGACCCCTGGGATGTGAACTGCGGAGATCAGGCAGCCGTTTTCCTCCACCCAGAGTAGAATGCGGTGGACTTCGGCGAGGGCCTGAGCACTTCTGGTCCCTCCCTGATGATTTATGTAGGCGACGGCCGTCGCATTGTCGGACTGTACCCGAATGGGCTGTCCTGACAGGAATTTCTGAAACGCCAGTAGCGCCAGATAGACCGCCTTGATCTCCAGAACGTTGATCTGCAACGCCGACTCCGACTGAGTCCAGAGGCCTTGAGCCCTGTGGTGCAAGAACACCGCCCCCCAGCCCTTCAGACTGGCGTCGGTGGTCACCACTAACCATGACGGTTTTAGGAAGGACCGGCCCCGTGACAGGTGAAGTGGCTGGAGCCACCACTGTAGAGAGTCTCTGGTTGGTTGTGACAGTGTCACCAGCCGATTCAGAGAGATCGTCCTCTTGTCCCATCTGCGAAGAATCTCCAGCTGGAGAGGACGGAGGCGAAACTGTGCGAACGGCACCGCCTCTATCGCCGCTACCATGCGACCCACCAGTCTCATCAATACCCGTAGGGATGACTGTGGAGACAGGAGGACATTCTGCACTCCTGATTGGATCGCAAGCTGCTTGGCTTGAGGTAGGGACACCAGGGCCGAGTCCGTGTGGAAGTCCATGCCCAGATATGTCAATGACTGGGTCGGAACCAGGGTCGACTTCTGAATGTTGATAAGCCACCCGAACCGTTCCAGGGACTTCATGGTCACCTCCAGGCTTACCCGACAAAGGTCTTCCGATGGCGCCCTGACCAACAGGTCGTCCAAATAGGGTATGACGGCGTGTCCCTGCGCATGCAGGAGAGCCATCATGGAGGCCATCACCTTTGTGAACACCCGTGGTGCCGAGGCTAGCCCGAATGGCAGTGCCACAAATTGGAAGTGCTCTTCCCCACTGCGAATCTCAACCAGCGCTGATGAGCTGGTGCAATGGGGACGTGAAGGTAAGCGTCCCTGATATCGATGGACGCTAGGAAGTCTCCCTGTGACACAGCCGCGATCACTGAGCGCAGGGATTCCATGCGGAACTTCCGAACCAACACGTGACGGTTGAACAACTTGAGGTCCAAAACCGGGCGAAAAGAGCCGTCCTTCTTTGGGACAATAAAGAGGTTGGAGTAAAAACCCCTGAACCTCTCTTCCGTGGGCACAGGGACCACCACTCCGTCTCTGCGGAGTCCCTCCAACACCAGGTAAAAAGCCTGAGCCTTTTCTGGAGATGGAACCGACCGATGGAATCGGTGTATTGGTTGTGACGTCAGCTCTATCCTGTAACCTCTTGAGACTACGTCTCGAACCCACTGATCTTGAATGTGAAGAAGCCACGTGTCCTGAAAGCGGGACAGGCGGCCCCCCACCTGTGGGGAGGCAGGATGAAATAGCGAGTCATGTCGAAGCGGGCTTGGGGGTGGCAGCCGCTGCCCCCGCCGGCTTCTTCTGACGACTCTTGGAACGCCACTGAGTAGCAGGCTTGCCCCCTCGGTCTGGGCGAGTGGACGCCGTTGATGACTGTGAACCGGAGCGAAAGGACCACTGCTTAGGGTTCCTTTTCACGGTGTACCGTGGCTTAGGCTTATTCTGCGGTATCTTAGACTCAGCAGAATCCTTTATCAATTTGTCCAGTTCGGTGCCAAAAAGCCTGTCACCAGCGAACGGAAGATTTTGTAAAATCTTCTTAGATGTGGCATCTGAGTCCCAGAGACGCAGCCACAATAGCCTGCGGATCGCAATTGCATTGGCCGAGGCCACAGCAGAGCGAGTGGCAGTTTCCAAAGATGCCGTCCTGGCATAATCCGCATAGGCCCTTGCTCTCTCAGTGAGAGCCAGGACCTCTGGACTGGACCTAGCTAGATCAGTGATACCATCTAAACAGATAGTGATCGCTTGTAGGGTCCAGACTGCGGCAAAATTAGGGGCAAACGAAGACCCCACAGCCTCATAGGAAGACTTGGCGAGTTGCTCGACCTGTCTATCAGTAGCATCCTTCAACGAGGAGCTATCAGAGGCAGAAAACAAGGAGCGCGCAGCAATCCTAGTCATGGAAGCATCCACCTTGGGAGACTGCGACCATTCCTGGAGCGCCTCCTGGGGAAAGGGAAAGCGATTGTCCTTAGTTTTACGGACATAACGCCGCCCAGGATGCAACCTGGGAGCTTTAATCACCCTTCCGAAATTAGTGTGGTCCATGAAGGAGCCACTTGGTCTAGCCTCTGGCCGCAGCCATTGATAGATCTCCTTGGGGTGTACAGTCACCTCCTCAGGAGGAGTGACAAGACGCAATGTCTCATTGATGGAGGACACCAGATCCTCCACCCCATCTGGAGATTCAGACATAGACCCAAGAGTAGAACCCCCATCATCTTCCTCACCATCAGAGGAACGCTCCTCCTCAGAGAGAGTCTGGAGCTCAGGAGAAGCCTCACGGGCTCGCTTAGGGGGTCTTACAGCAGAAGTAAGAGACACCCGGGGGTAACTAGGAGGAGTAGCTGGGTTCTCCAGTCTCCTATGCAGTGCCTCCAGGGTTTGCGACATGGAGGACATCTGGGACAGCAGAGATTCATTAATCTTATTCTGCGTTTCCCATGGCCCTGGGATCACCTGAACCTCAGGGTATAATCCCGGATTTGCAGACTCAATAGTAGCAGATCGGGCCTCTGGGCGTCCGCAGTTATTGCAGGACCCCTCCACCAGTGTCCCGTTGCATGTAGTACAGGCAATGGTGACCACCGCTGCCTTAGCAGCATGCTTCCCAGCTGAGGACATCTCCACAGTGAGGGGAATATAAGCCAAAGTCACAAACAAACCGGGAATCCCGGTGGCTTACCGACCGCAGTAAAGCGGTAGGAGGAAGCGGTGTGTGTGTGTGACCTCCGCGAGTTCCGGTCTCCCCAAGTGCAGACACGCGCTGCAGTTCAGATCCCAGCCGGGAAGTGAGGGAGAAGATGGCCGCCGACAGTGAAGATGTGGGCGGAGCCAGGAACACGCGGGAAGAACACACAACACGCCCAGCGGTGATGTCACCATAAGGGCTGCCTCCTCCTCCTCCAGACTGCCTCAGCAATGGAGGTGCCGGAGCCCGCAGCGCGGGAAAAGAGTGTGAATATCACCACACACACTCTCAGACTGCTTGTACACATAAAAACACCCGCAGTCTACAGCCTCAGCCCCTGTGAAAACACAGGGCGGTCAGCCAGGGAGACCCCAGCACAGGGTCACCGCCAGAACCGCGGACCCGAGGGTAACCGCGCGGTCTGAGTGTCATGACACCACAGTGACAGACACTACCCCCAGGCACACAGGAGACACACCAGGTGCCTCAGTGCCGGTCCGGTCTGTAAGCACCTTTAGGGAGGCCTCGGACGGGGGTACAGCACCAGTCCGGAGTGTAAGCACCATTTAGGGAGGCCTCGGACTGGGCTGGCTCCGTCCGGTCTGTAAGCACCATTTAGGGAGGCCTCGGACGGAGCGGAGCTGTGCAAGGCTCCAGGCTCCCCCTATCCAGAGCCTCCATGGAGGGATGGAAAGGAAAGGAGCACGACAGCGTACCGGGAGAACACTGAAGTGTCCAGGCTAAAAGCCCTCCGGTACCTCCACCAGCGTGTTCCACAAAGGGTGAGCGGGGAGGCTGTCGAGGGTCCCGAATGGGACCAATTTACCTTGTCTTCATACGCCATCACGTAAGTTGTGAGAATGCAGTGAAGTGCAAGCAAAGCGTGATCCTCCGAGCACACTAAGTTTAAAACTGAGGATGTCTCCTACGGTGGGGGTTTATAAGCGGAGGAGGCGGTGCTACAAACTTGTAGTACCTAGTGTGACCTCCGGAGGGCAGCGCCCTAAACCCCATTGTCTGGGTCTCCCATTATGATGATCAGAAAATTCACCTCTTCTGGCCGGTATTATGGTGCACTTTACCTGTGTGGTAAAAGCCTCCTAGGCCGTTAGGGGCTTCCTGGGCCGCTAGGCACCAGGCCTCGGCACAAGTGTGTAAGGTGGCCACCTGGTCTAGCCTACACACGTTTACCAAACACTACAGAGTTCATACCCAGGCCTCAGTAGATGCAAGCCTGGGTAGATGTGTCCTGCAGGCGGCAGTACCCCAACTGTAGGGGCCTGTCTGCACAATATTCGTTCCATTGCTTCCCACCCAGGGACTGCTTTGGGACGTCCCATGGTCCTGTGTCCCCCAATGAGGCGAAAGAGAAAAGGAGATTTTTGTGTACTCACCGTAAAATCTCTTTCTTTTAGCCTTAATTGGGGGACATAGCTCCCGCCCTGTTGCCAGTTTCGGGCCGTTTTTATACTGAGCGAATACATAGTTGCCTTTTTATAGGCATGGTTATGTTATCTATGTTACGTTTCGCCTACTGCTTTAGCACAAAACTGGCCACGTGATCACGGTCACGTGATCGGCCTAGTGCATTATGGGGCCGGTCACGTGATCAGCCCCAGTGCATTATGGGCTTGATCACGTGATCTGCCCTGCTCCGCGCGCATGCGCAATGCGCTTATTGAAGCCGGGCCGATCACGTGACCGGCCCCATAATGCACCGTGCCGGATGTGACATCCGGCCGGTGCATAGAACTACAGAGGGCGGGAGATTCCAAATACTGGGGGCAGAGAGAACACAGAATAATGCCGCCCAGTGGGGCGTGCATTACAACACGGAGGTGTGATGAAGGAAGCGTGGCCACGCCTACCCAGTCCCCAACCACAGGGACTGCAGTAAGTTTATACTTCATTTACACATGTTTAATAGGGATACTTTAGATAAGAAAGGGATAGATAGGGAGCTGCTAGGAAGGTGTAGGGACAGCTAGAGATAGTGTAGAAACTTAGAATCAGGTGACAGGTTCCCTTTAAGGCTGTGGCCGGCCAGGGGTGTATACTGCAGAGGAGGAGCCACTGTTAATCTTTTTCAGATTATGCATAGTGTCACCTCCTGGTGGACAGCAGAATAACACCCATGGTCCTGTGTCCCCCAATTAGAGGCTAAGAGAAAGATTTTACGGTGAGTACACAAAAATCTTTTTTTTTCTACACACCTTTTAATCACTGCGGTAAAATCTTTTTTGCTTGATTAGTTTTATTTTTCTAAACAGCATTCATTGAATGGATTATACCAGTTTTATAGCTTGGGTTGTTACAGATGTGGCAATAACAAACATGCTGTTATTTTAGTTTATATATAAATCTTTTAATAATATGCTCCTCCTGGTCCCCTTCTTGTAGTAATGTCCCTACCCTGGCCCCAATCTTGTAGTAATGTTCTAATCCAGATCCTTTTTTGTAGTAATGTTTACATCCTGGTCTCCTCCTTGTAGTAATACGCCCACCCTTGTAGAAATGTGGCCCATTCTGGCCATCTCCCTGTAGTACTGTACTTTATAGTAATGTGCCCATACTGGTCTCCTCCTTGTAAGTGATGTGCCCATCCTGGTCTACATATTGTAGGAATGTCCCCATCTTGTAGTGAAGTCCACATCCTGGTTTCCTTCTTGTAGAAATGTGCCCATCCTTGTCTCCTCCTTGTAGTAAGGTCCCCATCCTGGTCTCCATATTGTAGTAATATCTCCATCCTGGTCGCCTTCTTGTAGTAATGTGATGAGGCCCAGCCTCATTTGACGTAATCCGGAGGGCGGGCGGTGGGTGGGAATAGGCGGCGACTTCCAACGCTATGCCTGAAGCCGGGGCCCGGTGTGATTTGAGGTCCTGCAAATAGCGGGGGGTCGGCGTGGAGGTCCGGAATTTCCACCGGAACTGCAGGGCTAGCAGCGAAGGGAGCCATGGAGGATCCCTATGACCCAGGTACCTTGTTGCCTGCTCTTGCAGGGGCAGCGCAGGGGGAGCTGGATACCTCTTCCCCTGCCTTGAGGAAGCTTGTAGGAGCAGTGCAGGGGGGTGGAGGACAGGTAAGATACCTATGTCCCAGGTCCTTTGCTGGAGCAGTAGTGCAAGGCCATGGAGGTCGCTGGATGGACCCTGAGCCCACCAGAATCCTGGGGCGGGCTACCCCCGCATACGGTACCGGTCCCAGCTATGAGAGCATTATGCCCTGTGAATAAATGCAGCTGCGCTGCTGGTACATGTGGTGCAACAGCCTAATGACCCGTAGGGTGATTAGGGGGACGTCTCCTGCTGTGCTTGCTTCAGAAGCTTGCCTCAACTACATGTGTTTGTGAGCCTGCGCTCCTGCAGGCAGCCATGTAGAGTCCCAGCCCAGAATGCAGCTTATGCTGTTGATACCTGTGATGCCTCAGCCTAAACGCCCAAAGGGTGATTAGGGGGACGTCACCTGGCAGGTAGTCCAGCTCTGACTTCAACCCAGGACCCCGAGGGAGTGAGGGAGGATGTTATGCTGGGCCATCTCAACTTTAACCCAGCAACCCAACAGTGGGCGGCCGAGAAAGGAGTACGGCATATGTATGGGTTCTCACTTCCACCCAGCGCCCCAACCGTGGGTGGCCAAGGAAGGAGCATGCCGGGGGTCATGCCGGACCCACTTTTCTTCATTGGAAGAAAAAAAAGATAAGAAAAAATAGAGAGTAAAAATGGGGCTTGTTCCTCCTACGACACCAGGCAAAATACTGGTGAGGCAGTGCCTGCTCCAGGGGTGTATACTACAGAGGAGGAGTCACTTAACTCTTTTGCAGATTCTGCTTAGTGTCGCCTCCTAGTGGACAGCAGCATAACACCCACGGTCCTGTATCCCCCAATGAGGCAAAGGTGAAAGTTTATTTTATTTTATTTTTTTAAAAGGTGCTTACCCTGGTGACGGGGTGATCAGGAATGGCCAAGTTTCAGGCTGGCTGTGTGAGTAATAGTTTCACAAAGAATAAGGAGCATAAGCTAAACTTTGAACTGCAGCTCCATACCAGTATTCCTCCTCCACCATATTTTACAGCACACAATGCATTCCAGTTAGAATTGGTGCACATTTATTTACACAGTCCATTCCAACAATAACCAAAGTGGTCTGTGGTTGATGCATGAGAGCATCGTCGTTTACCTGCTAACATCAACAGCTCAATGAGACGATGATATTCCAGCTCCCATGAAGTGGTTATAGACCAAATCAATTTGCACCAACTCTATTCCTGGTAGTTTGTGAGAAGGAGCTTCCTGGTAGTTTGAAATAAAATACCTGACTCCTTGTTTTCCCAGCTACCAAACGTATATGGTGGTAGCTTTTTTTCAATCCCTCCAAAATGAACACAAATACTCAGCAGCTGGGCTGGGCTGACAGAGCAACATCCTTTCATTGCACAATTAATAATATTCTCCAAATATCGAAAACACACACAGAAGAACTTTTTCCCTCTTCATCTGAAAGATGTTTTAAATATTTTGTAGAAAAATAAAAATGCATTTTTAGCCTTATTTTAAAAACTTTGTAAATTGTAAAAAGCCGTATGTGTGTGAAAAGCAGAAAGTGAGAAGGAACACGGAATGTAAATGTATGAATTTAACCAAAAGTATTTTGGATTGTGAGAATCATGCTTTGTGAGCCATAGTGACCAAACGACCCATTAGGACAGATGGAAAAAAAGCATACCCGACGAGGTGTCGGATGATTTTAGAGCAAAAGACCAACCATCAGGAGTCATAGACGCACAGTGTGGTAAGCGTAGCTCCACCGGCTTCAGAAATTTTAATCCATGGGGCCCACACATAACCAATGGACTAAGCAGTGTTTCTCCTGCAAAAAAAACAAAAAACAAAATTAAACAACTGTATGTGCCTTAAACGTTTTAATTTATTGTTTGTTTTTTAAACAAGCAGAAACATTTGTTTCTCACCTTTTTCTTTATCTAGGGGTGGCAGGATGCTGTTGTCCCTGCAGACCTTGAAGTAGATTTCCTGTTCAATGCCATCAGGAATGGCTCCTTGAGGTATGATGATGCTGACTCCAGTCTCTATGGAACTTAACACTCCACCATTGCTATTGAAAATACCTCTAGCGGTAGCTACAACTGTGTGGGAATCATCATCATCATCTTCTTCCAAAGCAGAGGGGCTGCAAAACATACAAAATTAATGGGGAAAAGTATGCAGTCGTCACGTTAACTATCTCTATGCAAACTGCACATTGTACACACACCACAATCTATAATCAGGTGTCATGTAACTCATATCCATTTTTTCAGGGGTATCTAGATCAGACCTTTCCTGATGGCTGAAGAAAGTCTACCAGCTTTATAGACATTGGGGCCGTTAGCAAATCCAAAAAATGAAGGTCAATGGGCGGTTTATACAATGGACAGTTTATACAAGTGCTTACAAGTTTTACCATACACACTGCTGCTTGATCAGAGGCTGATTGCCAGACAGATTTCAGCTTGCACATTTATGAAGAACTGATCAGAATGATATCTTGATCCATTGCTCAGAAGACCAGTACAATAGTGCTTACATGTTATCAGGAAGTAACTATACCTGACTGGGATTGCTTTAGGCACTGCATTGACGTTATTTGGTTGATATTTCAGTTTACTGTCCATCTGCTTGGAGGTACCATCCAGCTCAGGAGACATGGTCGCATTAGTCGATTTCATAATTGGTTGTGGAGAATTCTGAGGTTTGGCAGGTAGCTCAGGCTTCGCTTGTGCTTCATTTGGCAGGAGATTGTGGTTGAACTTAGGGCTCTCAAACTTGCGCTCAAAAGGTCTGGCAGAGCTCGTGTAAGGTTTGGGTGTAAAGCGGTTATATGATGGGGTGATTGTTTTTGCAGGCTGATCGGTGCCGTTAACCGGGCTTTTATCAGGGAAGCTTTTCTGAGGAAAAAAGTTTGACTGAACTGTATCCTCTCTGTTGGCTGGTCTAAAAAGTGTTGGTTTGGTCTGGGGTGGTGGAGGGTCTGGTTTGGCCAGCGTGGGATTTGGAACTTCTACTGACACTGAGCTGACTGCAATAAAATACAAGAAAAAAAAAATATGAAGCAAGTTCTACTTTCGTAAAATAGAAATATACAAGAAAAATAGCAGACAAACCATTACGCTGAGTAAATGGTTAAAACAATAGCAATGTGGACAACAGCAGACCAAAGTAAGCAGGGCTGTAGAGTCTGAGTCGGTATAAAATGGACCGACTCGTAAAATAGTTCAATGCAGAATATGTTGAATACTATTATGAATTAAGTTCTAAATAGCTTGATTATTGCATAATGATTAAAGCCTGATTTTATTATGAACTACAATAAATTTATCACTTAAACATGAGCCTTGTATGAGAGAGTTGAAGTCAGGGAAATTGAGGAGTCGGAGGCTTAGCTTACCAACTCCACAGCCCTGATAGTAAAGCATCAAAAACACAATTTGGAGAGAAAAAGGACATACAAACGATACCTACCTTCGGAATGGGTATGTTTTGAGTGTGCTGTATGGTTTACAAGCACTGCTGAAGGGGGGTTGTACTGGGAGGTGGAAGTAACCTGCGGTACTGGATCGTATCTTTTCTCACTTAGCGGCCTGTCAGGAAGGTCCACTTCAGCAGGTTTTCCCTGTTAAAGTTTGAGAAACACTCAGTGATTACCAGATAATTACCAAAAACAGGCAATAAAAAGCTTTCAATTGTCCCATAACTGTACACATAGTGCGTTCTCTTGCCCTACTTACATACTTCAGAACTGAACATGTAGACATCAAGTGGGAATCTATAAAAAGTGGTATGAAAGATTTCAGTGAAAGCAATGTGTCTGGGATCAACATCAGGGTATGCACCCATTAATAAGGTATGTTTTATAAGCTAGTCTCTCATGAAATACAAGTTCCGACTGCCTATATCTTCAGTTCATAAGTTCAGGATTTGTTTTCACCACAAATCAAGGACTTTCACGTATGGCGGGTTTCTGGACAGAAGACATTCACTCAGAAACACTGACAGCAACCTCTACGCCATAGACTTGAGAACACAGAGTTGAGATGTTAATGCAACAGCACAAACTTTACGACATCAAGGCGGATGACTTGTATGTTATTCATTCCAAATGAATGATCAATCTAATCTGCAAGCCTTTTTACTGCAACATCAAAATGCAGAAAGAGAGCAAGCAGGAAATCAGTCAGTACTGAGACTTGGAGCCACTGTAGTCTCTCCTTGAAGACAGAATCATTCTGGGTTTGTTTGTTCTTCATACGTATAATAAAGGTGCATTTTTTTGCAAACTCAACATACAAACAAATGCCAACTAGATCTCAAAAGCATCTCAAGTAAGAATACCAAACTTTATGTGCACGACTTTTGGTAAACAACAGGTTAAGTAATCTCTCCCACAGTAACTTTAATTTCTGAAGCAATTTACACCTTCCCATACCAAAAATATAAATTAATTTTGCTTATGTGGGTGCACATAATGCTGTGGTAAATCGAGGAGGAATGACACCATAAACACAGCCTTATGTTAATGCCAGTCTTACCACTTGATGTTCCTTTTCAAGTAGTCATAGCTAGTGTAAGAGCCAAGAAATCTATGCGGTGGCAAAGCAGACATGATAGAAGAATGAAAGAAAAGGGTCATTCTAACTTGAAGCAAATCATCTCTTGCAAGATTTTTGTTGAGAAATACTTACAGATAATCTATATCTATTGCAGACTGACAATCTCCTATTCTAAAACAGGTAGGTCTATGAAACATTCAGCAGCAAAGAAATAACAGGTATTGCAGAAGACAGAAAAACAGAAACCGAGCAAGAGTTAGCGACAATGGCAGATAAAACAGAACAGGAAAGTGACAGCAGTATTAGTTACACAGTCCGCTGAATGAAAGACGGGCCTGCATTAAAAACCAACGAAAAATGGTATTCATGACCATAGATAACAGCGGTCAACTTTTTTTATGCAGTTCTAGAAGAATCAAAGTAAAAGTAAAGCTGTAGTTAGCTGCTATGTGCAAAAAGACCAGTCAGTGGCTGTGGTTATAATATAGATATATATATATATATATTATATATATATATATATATATATATATATATATATATATAAAAAATACACAATGCGTTATTACAGTATAAAAAGACAATATAAGTGCACAGCAGCCATCTACACTTTGGCTTTGTGAGATTTGCAGAGGGCAGCCACCACATATAGCCTTTCACATAGTGTACTTGGTACCACGTGGACATCTTGGCAGCAATGCATCAAGTCTCACTATGAAGTATAGCAATAAGGGGGTCTTTTGCTACAAGTCTGGGGTCTCCATGTGGTTACAGATAGCTGAATCCTTAAAGCTGCACATAGCTTTTTGTCAGGATTCTCCAGTATTGGCAGTAAGAACAGATTGTCACGTTACAAGTATGGGGTTTACATACTTCGGGCCACATTCAGACTAGACAAGCTTGATCTTGCTCAATCCAAGTAAATTGACGAGGCCAACCAGGTCTAGTTGGAATGTGGCCTGAAGCATGTAAATCTCATACTTGTAGTCACAAGACCACATGGTGTCGCTGCCCCTACAGAATCCTGACCCTGAGTGCGGACTGCAAGCTGGAAGGATTCAAGAGACCACACAATCCCTTCAATAATAAAACATGATGTCACAACTGATATTAATTGGTTCTCTAGCTAAAAGATTTCTCTGTGTTTTAAATTTTAAGGTACCGTTACACACAGATATCTGTGCAGACATTGCTTGTAATTTGCTGGTTGCAGTGACATCATGGACACATTGTTACATTTGTACACAGCAACAAACTAGAACAATGTGTGCATGATGTCACTGCAACCAGCAAATTGCAAGCAATGTCTGCACAGATATCTCTGTGTGTAACGGTACCTTTAGATTTTCCTGAAACTTAAAAGGGGTTTTACTATATGAATCAAGATATTAAGTTCATTTTAATTAATAAATATTGGAATAATAATAATTTTGACAATTGGATGTGTTAAATAAAATGTTCCTGTGCCGAAATAATCTTATACATGTGTCCCTGTTAAGAACCATTAAATTGCAGTGTCTGACCATACAAGAACACAGTCTGAACCTGGGCACAAGAGAGTATAAAGACATTAACAGCATGGGATAACAAAATATTCTGTGAGATAAATTTAAAAAAAAAACAGTATGTTTACGTAGAATAAAAAATAATCAGCTGTGATCACGTACTGTCAATGTCTGTATACTCTTTTGCTTCCTCCCCTGCCCAGAAGATGTGGTATGATCAGACCATGTCCCTGTACTGTCAGACCTGACTATTACACAGTACATAGCAGGGACACATATATAAGATTATCTCAGCACAGGAACATTTTTTTTTTAAACAAATCCAATTCTGGAAAGTATTATTCCAAGATCTATTGATTAAAATTAACTTTAAAATTATATTTTGTTCATGAGAAGACCCCTTTAACTTTGTTAGTTGAGCCGATTCAATTTATCTATAATAATAAAAAATTCAAGGGGTCATTTGAGACTTTGGTTATATTTTCTGATGGGGCCAAGAACTTACGGGCAGGTAGTTACTAACAATAACCTGTGCTGTCACAAATCGCTCCTGCCAGCGACTCCGCTGCAGCCAGTGATGTATTGGCTTCCTGTCTGCTCTGTCAATGGGCCATCACTGCGGACATCATGCTGACTGACAGCCGGCTCCTCACATGGTTACGACGACACCCCATTGACACTGCAAACTGGGAGCCAAAGCATGTGAAATGACGCCAGCATTATTGATGAGCGAGTAGTGAAATATTCGCACTCGCTATATTTGTAATGAGTAGTTTTTAATATTTGCATATTTGTCCGAATAGTGAGTCTGAAGTTAGTGAATTAGTGATAAGCTCGGCCCACACGCACCCGGCTATAAAACGAGTCTTTCTGGGACAGGGCGGGAGGGTGGGCTTTTTTATGATTTGAATGCCTAAAACAACTTGCTATGCCCCCAGATAGACCCCAACATCCAATCTGCTCTCACTGAGGTGCCAGCTCACTGTGTGTACTGAAGGGAACTGGGAATTTGTGTAAGATCAATGAAGATCAACACATCACTCACAAGCACCAGCGATCCTCAAGGAGTATCACAAATATCGAACTATCACTGCGAGTAGCGAATAGTAACGATTACACTCGGTCATCACTAGCCAGCATACATCATTACTAGGCAGAACAGGCAAGTAGTTAGCAACTACCTGCCTGTAAGTTGTTAGCCAGAGAAGAAATAACTAAAGTCCCAGATAACCCCTTTACTAAAAGTAATTATAGATATTATTAATAGTAAAATAAATGAGTTACATAGAATATCTATCAATTAAAAGGGTTGGGATCAAATACCTGCAGAAAAAAAAAAATTAAACACCATTAAAATTCTCTCTGTGTGTCTGCCTCCGCCAGTATCCTACTGTCTAATGTTAGACTAGGAAGGAGTGACGCAATGGAGCAAACTTGGCCATGTGGCACCACAAGGTCACTCTGGACAAAACCTCACTGTCTGCCTAGTCTTAACACTGGAGATCATGATACGGACAATTAAGAACTAATGCTCTGTGCACATAGGCCGTTATCATTTTTGTGGTAAGAATAACATTAAAACTGTGCTATTCTTGTGCTCAAAATTGATGGAACTCCCACTGCAAAGTAAAGTCTTCTCAAGTCCCCACCGAGAGCACATTCACATGCCAGTTAAGAGTAGTCTTATTAGCGGCCATGCACATCTGCTCCACTTGAGAGGGACGCAAGAACAGATCCCATAGTTTGTTATGGTAAATTTCTTTCTAGAAAATCTCTAGTAGGAAAAAAAAAAAAAAAGCAAAATATATGGACACCTGACCCAAGACATCATGACAGCACTTTTTGTTCTTACCAATGTCTTGTTTAGGCACAATACATTTAGAATAGGATTTTGCAGGATTGCCTAACTATCAAACATATTTGATGGTCTCGCCAGTTTCATATGATGGTAGACCTTAGGGGGGGGGAAGAATTGGACATGTTGAATTTATAATATGTCCAATCCCTTGATCCAGCCTTAAATATTCTGCTACAATATTTGAGTTTTCTCGTCCCACTGAAACATTGCATACATGTATATGGTGGAGTCAGGAGGAATAGCTGCCGGCTCAACAGTACGGCCAATAGCCATCTAGAATTGATGGCCAGCTTTAGTGTTATCACAGAGACAATGGCTTCAAATCACCGTCCACATCAAGGTGCAGACATATACAAGTGCCGCTATCCCATACTGTTAGGATGACGATAATAATGTGGAAGGTGATTTATGCAACGATAAATCAAAACAAAAAAGGTACAAGTAAGCCAAATTTCTAGAGCAAGAAATACAGTAGGGTGCAATATCACAAAAGAGGAGATAAAAGTTTGGTTGCCAGATAATTTAAAAAAAAATTAAAAAAAAAAAGGACACAAAATTTCAGATCTCCTAGAATATAAAAGGACTGCAGCATAGACAAATCCACATTCAATGAACATGAACTATGCTTCGCTGCAACCATGCTCAGTAGCTACTGAGCAACATGGAAGGAAGTGGTTGATAACCGAAAATACGTATGTATCAGAATGCTAAGTTGATAAATAATATTTAAGGCTTTAGTAAGTGTATTACACACAATCTTAGGCACACCACAAGCATCTGCACTCAATATTTAATCCACCAAGGTTAAATGTGAAAAAGTATACTAAGCAGCCTGACTTAGTCCCTGAAACAGAAGGAAACATCCTTTGAAGGTTGTTTAAATGGAAGAACACGCCATGCTATTAAGACACATCAGAGTGCAAATTTATGTTGTTTATCTTATTAGCCAAAGTCCAAATGTTCCTGTTCGATTCAGCCTAATAAATATGAAGTCAGTAGCCATGGGAATGAGGTGTTAAATCTAACCTGCTATACGAGTTAATGAAATAGACAGCCATTAAAGAAATGTAAAAATTAGCCTGTAAAAGAAGCCACATCCGGTATATGAAAGTGGTAGTTTTGGTTACAGGTTCACAGTTAATCTTAAAGCCATTTCCCCCGCCGTTAAGCAATTATAGTCAGTTAGTCTAGCAGGACACTTGAACATACACTGCAGTGTATAACGTACGACATAGAGACTACTACAGATTATATATGGACACTATTTGTTTCTGCAGTCAAGTTTATATAAGATATAGCAAACTAAAGCTTGAAACTTGGCATAAGAACAAGTTGTCAGGTTAATAAATATTATAAATTAGCCAATTGGAATCAGATCTGAGTATATATTATTGATTAGCCAATTGGTATCAGATATCTTGTGCCTCATATCAGAAAGTGGATGACATCCACACACCTGCAGTGTATGATTTCATTACAAACTCATGTGACATCACAAGAACTTATAGAAAGCCCCAACTTCCCAGCACACAGTAAGTCAGGACAGCAGAGTCACAAGGACAGCTTTCACACATGAAGTGCTATGTCTTTCACTGCAAAGGGTCAGGATGTAGGTGCAATGAAGAGGTCACAGAGAGACAAGTGCAGCATGTCAAAACGTACTTGGAGGGGTAGCTGTTAAAGCTAAGTTGGCTCTGAGATTGTCCAGGTTTAGCAGGCTCAGGGAGGATGTTTGCAGACAGAGACGGAGTGGGCTTATCAAAGCTTCGACGGTCAAAGTAAGACAACTGCTTCCGGTAGTACTCTTCATCTTCTTCTGGATCATAGTTATTGGAACGTACAATATCCTCCAGCGGCTTCATTTGAGGTTTTTGCGGTTCAGGTACTCTTAAAAGAAGCAGCAAGAAATATTTTGCAAGACATTCAAAAATAATACATTATCACTTCGAATCATATGTACATCTATAAAATCAGTGATCTGTGCTCATCAGGCTCTTAACATGCCCCACGTAGCTATGCAAATAACAAGAGACTGGATACATCCACCTAAAAACATATTACCGGCAAATAACCTACAAAATTATTGAGTCGTGAACTCCAAACATGGCAGGAATATACATTTATTGTACAATAAAGTTTTTTTTTGTTGTTGTTTTTTGCAACCTTAATAGTATCAATGTAATAAATGGGGGTAAATCACAATACAATAAAACATTGAGGTTCACAATTGGAGCACAACAAATAAGAACCTTTGAGGAATTAAAGGAACACACCTTGGAATCCTCACAAGTTTCCTACTTTGATTCTACCCAGATCCATAACCTCCCCCACCCCCTTGTTTCTTTGCCCACAGGTGGAAATATTCTCCAGGTTAGTTATAGAAGAAAAAAAAAACTGCATCGAGATGGGCTATGATAATCTTACTCAAGTACAACAAAAAACATTAGTCACTTGTTTCTTGTAATTGCCATTTCTCATTGATACACAAATTCTGCTCATCATAACACATCACTATTGGCCCTGCATTTTTCCCTTTATATCCCCATGTTCATTATATATTAACAGAACCAATGATGATATGGCGATTCCCTTAGTCTATCATGCACTTGTTATGAGCCCAGGAGGTAGGTACTTGGGTTGGATTACATCACAGAAGTACATCCTTTAATTCTTGTGTTACCAGGTTCTGCCAACCACAACACAATTACAGTGGCAGCGCGGACATCACTGTGCATGGCGCTGCATTATTAGACTCTCTCATCTGAAATGCATCATATATAATGGCACAGCACTGATATATGCAGCCCAGCCCCCAGAGAAGCCCACGGGAAACAGGCGGCAGGGCCCCCAGAGAAGCCCACGGGAAACAGGCGGCAGGGCCCCCAGAGAAGCCCACGGGAAACAGGCGGCAGGGCCCCCAGAGAAGCCCACGGGAAACAGGCGGCAGGGCCCCCAGAGAAGCCCACGGGAAACAGGCGGCAGGGCCTTGCTGTACACATTCTGACATGGGTAAGAAGCTCCCACCGATGTGATATACTCCATATATTGTTTGCACTGTTCGTATGTTAGTATATGGGTCAATACTACTGGAAACGTCATGCTGCACATTTGGGCAGTATGGTTACTGTCTTGGTACCCAATATCTTCATTGTCCTTTTTTTTAACTCTATTATTGTTCAGTGCCCATTCAGTTGTTCTCTGTGCAGTTTCAGTTTTTTGCACTCTTAATTGTGAACCTCAATTTTTTATTGTATTGTGATTTACAATTATTTGTTACATTGATAAAATTATGGTTGCAGAAAAACCTTTTTTGTACCTTTTTAAATTATAATCAATAAATGATATTTTATGCTGTATTTGGAGGTCATGACTCCATATTTTTGTAGGCATTATAATTTATTCAGAGTCTTCTCCCATTGTATCTAATTATTTTAGTCCAGAATACCCTCTTCAGATATAATATTGTTGTTAGCTAAAGTTTTCTACAACTATACATGAAGTTACCTGCTAAACGAGCCTTCCTGGTATCTTGAAAGTCACATGGGAGACAATAATAAGCAAAGAAAGCAAATGGAGGTCAATTAAAGTCTATTGGTACCTGCAAAACCACTTTTTGTACACTAACAAATACACCTCTGAACCATCCCTACTCTGTTTATTGTAATGCTCCCTAGCAGTGATACTATGTCCTAATAACATTCTGTATTGGTGACCATGCCGTCTATACAAATTACAGTAAAAACAGTTTCTGCCTAAAATCAAACTTTGAACTCAGGACTTCAGAAGTTACTGTTTAGACTAAGGGTACTTTCACACTAGCGGGTTTTTTAAATCGCGGCAGATGCGGTGAAAAAAAAAGCATCTGCCGCGATTACCCCATACGGCTGCAGTTGCGGCAAGCCCCATACAATGTATATGCAAGCTTGCGGCAGGTGTGGCAAGTGCGGTTTTGGCACTTGCGGCAGGTGCGGCCGCGAAAAAAAACGCGGCTGACCGCGTTTTTTTTCGCGGCCGCACCTGCGCAAGTGCCAAAACCGCACTTGCTGCAAGCCCGCATATACATTGTATGGGGCTTGCTGCAACTGTGCCGCAAGTGCAGCCGGTATGGGGTAATCGCGGCAGATGCGTTTTTTTCACCGCATCTGCTGTGATTTCAAAAAAACGCTAGTGTGAAAGTACCCTAAGAAAACATGGATTCACTGAAACACTAGGATAAAAAAAGAACAAGAAATAAACAAAAAACACCATCTTACCTATAGGTTGCTTTTTCAGGATCGTAATGAGGCAGTGGGGCGGCTTTAGATGCAGTTACCGGAACAGTTATTGGTTTGGGTGCAACCTCAGGGGCCTTAAGACAGGAAGAAAAAAAAAAAACATAACGTATCCTTCAAAATATGACTTTGGAAATAAAAGATAATACAGAAGTGCAAAAAAAATATCTCTAAGCAGAAAATAATCAACTGGGGTGAGCTCTGAGTCAAGTCTTGCTGAAATCGTAGTGAAACGTTCAGATCAATACAAATAGTGTACCATTATTTTGACTTTTAGGATTGCTACTTTCAATAGGTGGCACTAGAGTTTCAGCTACTACCTCCCTGAAGTGACAATTTTCACATTATCAATGATGGCATGTTACTATACATTTTCTTTTCTTTTTTTTAATCCTGCAATCCTAAAATATTGTGAAACCCACTTCACATTAGATTAAGTCTGACTACTCAAATCCTACAGGGACTTCAGAAGTTACATTTAGATTCTCAGGGAGTGAAGAAACGACCGTCCATCTAGCAAACTAAAAAAATGCCATATAAATTGTTTGAAACGTGATGATTTTTTTTAAACAATTAACATTACATGTAAGCAGCCCAAATATCAATTACATAATTGGGGAAGCGCATTTTAAGCTTAAAAAATTAACTATTAAACCTAAACTAGAATTTGACAATGATGTGACAATACCTTTAAAGCTGATATATCGTTCAAGTCCTTTGTTTTATCGCCTTGAATGGACCTTTTATTCTCAAACATCTTAACTCTGGTAAGGACAGACTGGGGTTTCATGGCCGGGTCATCCTCCTCCTCACTCACAGCAGCTGGTGGAGGTAAAGGTTTGTTACTGTTCGGCAGAGGGTCTGACTTTAACTGTGCTGGAGGTGGCATGTTTTCTACTCTAGGAGAAATATCATATTGTCCTTGCTTCGTATTAAATCCCTGGGAAGGACTATGTTCATAACCCCTTGGATGCTGATCAAAATATGGTTTCGTTTCAGCAGGCCGAGAAGCGGGCACAGAAGGGAAGCTTTGAGGCTCTGGCTTGTAACGGACAGGCATATCGAATTCCGTTGAAGGGGGATCATCATAATGAATTTGGGGCCCTTTAAAATTTTTAGAAGGACGAGGTCGATTGTCATAGGCAACAGGAGGTGACTCCTCAAAACGAGGTTGCTGTGGAAAATAGCTGCGCTCAAGACTTTCTTCTGAATGCTGCTTAACACTAAAGTCCCTATGCTTTTGTGGATAGGAGGACTGCTTGTCATCGTAGTATCCCCACTGCTCGTCGTATGTAGGCACATGATCATCGCTATGTATCCGTGGATCATAATTGTGGGTGAATTGATCCACATAATCTGAAGTGGGGTCGAATCTGTAAGACGAATCATATTCTCTGTTCATTGCTTTTTCTGCGTAGGTTGGCAGGGCATCAAAATTCGGATTGGTGTCTTTCTCTGGTCTCTGATGACCGATTACTTGTTGTTTTATCAAGTAATTATGTCTAGGGTTCTCTTCAATAGAATATGGCTCTTTTCTGAACACCTGTAGGAATAAAATAAAAAAAAGGTATATACATCAGGTTGGAATTTAAATTAAAAAAAAAAAATATTCAATTTCATTGTACAGCCACAAGATGGCAGCTTTCATGCAGTGTTCCAAGCCTCGTGAAAAATGATGATGCAGTGCTGGTGAATTAAAAAGATAAGAAACATGTTCCAGCTACTAAAACGTTAGATGTGAACAGTATAATGATCCTAAACTTATACGAAAGTCATGTCCAAAAATCAGAACATGTTAAGGAAATGGAAAGGAAGGGCATGCAGTACTAAAAAGCCATGCAAGGGGAAAATGCAAGCATATTAAATTCCAGTGATTTAGATGCAGCCTAGTGAACTGCTTCTAATCTCCAATCTAATTTATTATCTACCTTTAGGACTGCAAGTACTGGGTTAGCACAGAAATGCTTTTCCAGTACCTCCAGTAATTCAAGGTTTAAGAGGAAAGTGTTAAAGAAAGAATCTTGGATGCAAGTATGGCTGGAAGTAGAACAGACTGGTGCAACAATACAGGTACCTTTGCAGGATCTATGTGGACAGGTAAAGATGAAGGCTCTTGGTCTCTGAGCATTATGTGAGTTGCCTCAGTGTTAGGTGATCGCATTGGGCCAGCTTGTGCTTGGTAAGAGCTGTAGGGGGCAGGGTTGGGATCCTCCAATCTGACATTACTTAGGTTTACATTGGGATTTACAGCAGCAGTTGAACTTGTAGTGTTTGTATCAGACGGCAGAGAAAGGTAAGGGGCAGCAGGTAAGGCGTCTGCTTTCTGTGGAGGAGTGTGTAAAATAAGTGGTTCAACTTTCAAAATCAAAACAAAACTACAGAATGCAAAAAAAATAAAACACCATCCTAAAGAAGCGCTGTCACTAGACTACCATTGATGATCATGTTAGCTGCACTCAGACCTGACAGATCTCACACTATGCAGAAAAGGAAACTCTAAAAAAATATATAAGACATATTTAAGGTCACTTGGAAAAGTATCTACATGGAATTCCTTCCTCACGCCTGCTTACTTGCTGCCATGTGCTCACTATAGGAACAATTATATAATCTGTCTGGACAGTGCTGATAACAAAAGCTGCTCTTCTATAACTAGTGGTCTGGATTCTGCAAGAGTAGTCAACTAGGGCCCATACTACTGCTGTGCCCCTCCCGCATGTGGAGCTTATACATTGCCTATGTGACCGCATCTTCCAGTTAATCTACTGCTCCAATGTCTTGCAGGCAATACACAGGATATCCCATGCAGAATGCAGGCTAATGGGAGCCCACAATGCTTACATACGTGTAACACTTAACTCTATATGGACAAGTTGCTAAACCAAGCTAGTAATCACTTATCTTATTAAACTTTATTTTGATATTTAACAAAACTAATGAGTTTAATAATAATAATAATAATAAAATCTATCAATGAAAATCATTTAAAGAAGATCAAGAACCTCAGTGGAAAGATGTGAAAATGTCAGGCTATGTATACACAATGCTATAATTTACAACAATCTGGCTTGTCATATAAACACTAGAGAGCTGGAGGAGCAGAGAAGAGTAAGGGGAAGCCTTGCAGGTATCAGTATTACTAGTAATCTATAGATTCATCATCCGTAGCCTACACCGGTCTCCATGTGTAAACTATCTTTTCTGTCCAAACTATGTATTAGGCCTCAGACACACATCCATATTTATACAGGTCAGTGATAAAATGGTGCTGGTGTCCAGTGTGACATCCATGTGTCCGCTTTTACCATCAGTGTGTCACCGGTAATTCTGAAGGATTGCTAAAGAAAAATCACAAACGTCTCCTGTATGCTGAAAAGTTAAATACATACAGTGTATACTGAGGGTACACTATGTATTTTTCTCAGATCCATGGACTTATCTGCCCTTGTCATCCGTGCTGACGTAAAAAACGGACATGTGAATAGCACCATAGATAAGTACATGTTGTATTTGTGAAAAATAAGATACCTTGCATATGTGCCACATGGGTGTGTGAATGACGCCTTAACGCCATATCAAACTGCTCAGCTTCTCCTGCTCCATAGTGTGCTGCCTAAGGTAAATAACCATTGTACACCAGCTACGGAAATATGTAAAATTGTATATAATGCTTTGACTTCCAGCAGCTGGTATTACTAAACATGCTATTGTCAATAGATTACTTATATAAGATATTACAGTAGAAACAAAAACTGAGTCGGCATGGCTTGCTACTGACTGGGCACTTCTAATGTAACTTAATAAAAATAAATAAATAACAAATTAAAGAAAAATGTCTAGAAGATCAGAAAGAAAAAAAAAAACAAAAACAAAGAAACAGGTTGTCATGCAGAAAGGGTTGAGCGAGACTTACCTGTTGTGAAGGTACATTTTTATATCCTGGAGAATCTGTTCTGACAATGGGCTGTGGTGGATATGATGGGTAAGCTTGGTTTTCCTGATGATGTATCCCTGATGTATCATCACGTACAGGTTCAGATGAGCGTGTAATGGCAGACTCTGGTGGGGTTCCAGCCTCATCATTGAGGGTCTCATCCAGGTCCTGGTCAGTGTAAGCCCCTCCTTCTGTGTCAGTATCTTCATAATCTGAGGTGTGCCTGCTATCAGTGCTATACATTGAGTATTCACTACCTGGTGCTGACAAGTAGGATAGACGGTCGTCATGCAAATCAAGATCATCATCTGTGCCACCTTCTGCCTGCACCGAATGAAGCCAAGTTAGACCAGGTTAGTAATTTGAGCTCTGGCATTTCGCTGGAGAAGTCCAGGATTTTTTTTATTCAGAGTAAACATTCAATTGTTTCTTTATTAAATTCTTTAGAATTTGTCTGCTAATATAAATTCTGTATACTGAATACTGCCAATTGCAGAAATATAACTTACTCACATGTGTTTTTAGGGACATCGCTGAATTAGGAAGCGAACGTATTTAACATACACATAGGGAAGGGAATGCTGGCTTTACATATACTACGATGTATCAGTTGTATGTGCGTGACATCTAAATCAAAGGCAATTTGAGCAGATTCATACATTTGCAGCTTCTGTGAAGTCCAGGCACTGCATTCTAGTGAGTATGCTGAAAACACTGCCACAAACTCATGCACTAATATACTAAAGAAGTGGAAGAAGTCTTACTTTGCCTTCGGAGACCCAAACCAGCTGGTTCTGTTGTTGCTGAACAGCTTCTTTTAATCCTCCGTACCAACCATCGTTCATAGAATTTAAATTAATGGTAGCTGGAAAAATAAATAGATCAACTTACTTATAGGTAACAAATACAGACGTGGTTAATCTACAGGAAACGGACACAGGAACAGGAAAGGCAGAAAACTGGAACATCATGAGCTGGACGAGGAGGGTTGTATAGATAGAGTTGTTTTAATACTAGAATCACAGAGGGAGGAAAGCCAGACATGGCCGTGATCATATCACCTATGACTGATGCTAGGAAGAGTTGCGGGATTGTCACAATAATCAAACATGTGAGCAGTGGAGAACAAATAAGAAGAAATGTAAACAAACGACAATGCAGGAAAAAAAAAAAAAAATAGAAATGCATAAAAAAGCTACATAAGGTTGGCCATGTATCCCCCTCACTGTCCTGACACAAACAGGATTTCTACAGAAAAGTGCTGAAAATGCAGCAAATCCTAGAGACTAAAGGGGCCGCCACACACAGCAACCAAGGCTGCGATGTCAGAAGCGATGCTGTGGGAGCGCGGTCGCTTCCAACATGGCAGCCTTGGTGTCACACAGGCAGATGTTGCCGGTGACGGCGCTGTGATGTGGGTACAGCCATCGCTCGCTGGGCTGGGATCAACCCAGCGAGCGATCCGCAGCAATGGTGCGGAATAGGCTGTATTGCCGCCAACATCACTATTGCGGTGTCAGACAGCGCGATACAGCCTAATCGCTGGGGCAAGATCGCCAGGTTTATGAACATGTTCATAAACCTGGCAACCTGCAACCAGCAATTTATCGCAGTTGCATCAAATGCTGTCACACAGCACGACCCACTTGCGATATCGCTAGCAACATTGCTGAACACGTGACGATGTTGCAAGCAATATTGACGTGTGAGACTGCCCCTTAAGGCAACAATCACATTATTTTCCATCTAACTTTCATGCATCATCTGTCTTTCATTTGTTTATTTCTTAACTTTTTAAAAACTGAAAAAAAAGTATTTAATCTTTATTCCCACTGGCACCAAGCAAAGGATCGGTTAACAACAGATGGAAATAAGCTGTAAAAAGAAAGTATTTCATTTCTTATTCTATTTTAAAAGATCCCCATAGGCTTGAATGGCAGAGTCTGATCCGCGAAAACAGATCAGATTTTGATGAAGGGGACCTGCTACAAAATGGATGTGTGAACGTAGCCCAGCAGCTTGTGTTCACTTTTAACAACAATCTCCAGGCGTCCAAATAGCTATAAGCGGCCAATCAACAAAAACAAAAATAGCAAAAAAACTTTATAAAAATGACAGGTCAGTCTGTCAAAGATCACATATTTCATAGCTTATGAACTGCATTGCAAGTATTTTTTCTACTTACTTGTAAAAAGATGGTGATTATTTTTGCGTAGCTTATGAGAACGTTCAAAAAGTTTTCTGGCACTTTTGCGAGATTCCGGACACAACCTCGTTCGCATAGTTTTTACACCCTGTTTGGAGTCAGGGTTAAGGAACACTACTATTGGATACCACTGTGCATAGTTCAGGCGGTCTACAGCATTGGGAGTCACATCAAGAAGTGCATGTTTATCCTGCAGAAACAAGACCATAGGACACAATGAAAAATCTGTGTACAGATATCAACACTAGCAAAGTAAGAAAAGCAAAAGAGAACAACTGAATGTCAACTACCATGGTATACTGAAGCTCTAAATTAGAGCAAAAGTTTATATGACTTAATGACCCTACTCATGATAGCAAATAGTGTACAGGAAAAAATTATAGGAAAAAAAGCAATGCAATTAAAAAAAAAAATTAGAAACACAATTTGGTCATTGTTTCCTAGGTTTGTTTTTACATTTGTGTGTAAAATGTATTATATTTATAAACACACACACGTATACATTTGTGAAAATTCAAAGCTGCAAACTGCAATTATCAACACAATATGCTTGTAATAGGCAGATAGAGTAAAGCTGGATTAAAGTTCTGTTGGTTTTTTTTAAAACTTATTTTATTTTATGATGAAAAGAAGTTTCTTGGTATGTGTAGGCTATAGTGGCCCAAGTGAGGCAGAGTGTAGGTTAGGTTCCATAAGAGAAAGGTCACCTTGTTGGTCAATATATTCACCAACAACCTTCTTTTCATCATATGATAAATTTAAAAAAAATAAACAAAACAAAAAAAAAAAACCTTTCCAACAGAATAAAAAAAAAAAAAAAAAAAAATTGTAAAATCTTTCTTACAGAATTTTAACCTAGTTTTAATCTGTCTAGTACAAGCATACCATATATACAAGAGTATAAGCCGAGCTTTTCAGCATAAAAATTGTGCTGAAAAGTACCCCCTCGGCTTATACTCGAGTCAGTATACGGCTGAGTGTGGGGGGGGGGAACGCAGTCTCCGGGGGCTGGAGGAGGCAGGGGGAGGCTGTAATATGAGCGGCCGGTCACGTGGGGCCGCTCATTAGTGCAATGCAATATGCACTGCATCCCACTGTTCATCACGGCAGGAGATATTACATTGCGCTCCCCCCCAGTGGTATATACAGGCCCCCGCTCCCCTCCCTGGAAATATACAGGCCCCCCTCAACCCCCAGTGGTATACACAGGCCCCCGCTCCCCTCACCCCCCATGGTATATACAGGCCCCCCACTCATCCCCCCCAGTGGTATATACAGGGCCCCCCCGCTCCATCCCCCCCAGTGGTATATACAGGGCCCCCCGCTCCATCCCCCCCCAGTGGTATATACAGGGCCCCCCGCTCCATCCCCCCCAGTGGTATATACAGGGCCCCCCGCTCCATCCCCCCCCCAGTGGTATATCAGGGTCCCCCGCTCCATCCCCCCCAGTGGTATATACAGGGCCCCCCGCTCCATCCCCCCCAGTGGTATATACAGGGCCCCCCGCTCCATCCCCCCCAGTGGTATATACAGGGCCCCCCGCTCCATCCCCCCCAGTGGTATATACAGGGTCCCCCGCTCCATCCCCCCCAGTGGTATATACAGGGCCCCCCGCTCCATCCCCCCCAGTGGTATATACAGGGCCCCCCGCTCCATCCCCCCCAGTGGTATATACAGGGCCCCCCGCTCCATCCCCCCCAGTGGTATATACAGGGCCCCCCGCTCCATCCCCCCCCAGTGGTATATACAGGCCCCCCCGGTTGCTGCCACACACCTTTAAAAGAATAGCTTTCATACTTACCCTCTTCGCTGTTACTGCGCGTCCTCGTCTCCTTCCTGCTTGTACCCGGCTGGCGCAGCCGCAATGACTTCATTGCTTCTGCGCGGTCACATGACGCCGGGTACAAGCAGGAAGGAGACGAGGACGCGCAGTAACAGCGAAGAGGCCAAGTATGAAAGCTATTCTTTTACAGGTGTGCGGCAGCAACCGGGGGCCTGTATACCACTGGGGGGGCCTGTATACCACTAGGGGGGGGGGCCTGTATAACACTAGGGGGTGGCCTGTATACCACTAGGGGGGAAACCTGTATACCACTAGGGGGGAAACCTGTATACCACTAGGGGGGACCTGTATACCACTAGGGGGGGACCTGTATACCACTAGGGGGGGACCTGTATACCACTAGGGGGGGACCTGTATACCACTAGGGGGGGGCCTGTATACCACTAGGGGGGGGCCTGTATACCACTAGGGGGGGCCTGTATACCACTAGGGGACGGGAGCCTGTATATACCACTAATGGGGGGCCTGTATATACCACTAATGGGGGGCCTGTATATACCACTGGGGGGGGCCTGTATATACCACTGGGGGGGGCCTGTATATACCACTGGGGGGGCCTGTATATACCACTGGGGAGCCTGTATATACCACTGAGGGGGGCTGTAACCTCTGATGGGGGGGGCCTGTGTGGCCCCCCCACTGAGGGGGGGCTTGTATATACCACTGATGGGAGGCCTGTATATACCACTGATGGGGGGGCCTGTAACCTCTGATGGGGAAGAACTGTATACCAGTGATGGAGGTCCTATATACCAGTGATGGGGGATTATATACCAGTAATCGGGGGCCTTTTATCATGATGAGAGGGGCTGTATACCATGATGAGAGTCTGCTTCATTTTACCCCCTAGGCTTATACTTGAGTCAATAAGTTTCCCTAGTTTTGGAGGGTAAAATTAGGGGCCTCGGCTTATACTCATGTCGGCTTATACTCGAGTATATACGGTATGTGCTGGCACTTGGTGTGTCGATGTGAATTTTCACATGTATTGTCCAGTTTTGCAGTGCTGCACCTGTTCACATTTTGTGTATGCAGATGGTAGTTTTTTGTTTTTATATATTATACACATACAAGCACACACGTACGTATGTGCATGTATACACATGCAACGAAATATGTACCCATTTTTCACAATTTCTTATGTTTGAGGAAAAGAGGGACAATTATACATTATATGATGCTTTTCAGATATTATTCACCCATAGGCACATCGCAAACCTATTACGTGGGAGGTCGATGAGCTTTGAACTGACATTGCATCCGTAAGGCTAAGTTCACACATAGCGCTTTTTTATGCGCTTTTTTTGCGCAGTTGCTTTTTGCCACATTTTGCGGCCGTGTAAAAATGCGCTGTAAAAAAACGCGGTGCAGTCACACACCGCGTTTTTTTTGGGCGCAGGGGAGAAGTGATGTCACAGAGGGGAGCAAGAATCCTGGTTCCTCCTCCCTTCTGTGACATGTGTGAGAGCCCCTGTTTGATTTCGCAGTGTATTAATATACACTGCAAAATCTTAGCCAGATGTAATAAGGCTATGGTCACACACAGCACTTTCACCCCCGCGCAAAAAAAAAAAAAAGGAGCAGTGCTTTTCAGACAGTACGCTTTTTTAAGGGCCGGGGAGGAGTGATGTCACGGAGGGGGAGGAAGAATCCTGCTCCCTCCTCCCCTCTGTGCCATGTCTGTCAGCCCCCATTTGATTTCGCAGTGTATTAATATACACTGCGAAATCAACATTAAACAAAGCCAGAAGTATTAAAAATAATAAAGATTTCATACTTACCTCTCCGTCGGCTTGTTCGCACCATCCGGAGCTGTGCGAAGGCCATGTACTGATAGAAAAAGACCTGTCGTGATGTCAGAGGGGGCTGATTGGATGCTCGCGGTCATGTGATACATATCACATGACCGCAACCCCCTCTGACATCACCACAGGTCCTAGCAGGACCATTCCAGCAGTGGCTCTTGGCTCCCGGACACCGGAGCACCCGTTGGAGAGGTATTTAATTCTTTATTATTTTTAATACATTTGTCTTTATTTAACTTTGATTTTGCAGTGTATATTAATACACTTCAAAATCAAATGGGCAGTCACAGGTGTCACACAGGGGAGGAGGAAGCAGGATTCTTCCTCCCCTCTGTGACGTCAGATGCAGCAGCGCCGCCCTTATAGAAAAAAGCGCCGGCGCTGCTGCGTAAAAAATTGACAAGTCAATTCTTTTTATGCCAGCGCTTTCTTCCAGAAAGGCACGGCGTAAAAATATGCGCTGTCTGAATGGCAAAGTGAATTCTACATTCACTTTGCTGTTAGACAATATGCACCTGCGCATTTTTGAAAAGCGCTCGTAAAAAAGCGCACAAAAATGTGCAGTGTGTGAACGTAGCCTAAAAATATCAAACAATAAATACTTACCCTTCCGACAGCCTGTTCTGGCTATCCGGAGATGAGCCAAGCACAGGTATGGAGCTGCCAGGACCTTCCGTGACGTCATGGGCGCTGATTGGCCGCTTGCGGTTAAGTGATATGTGACGTCATATGACGCACACATCACATGACCGTGAGGGGCCAATCAGCGCCCATGACGTCACGCAATGTCATGACAGCTCCATACCTGTGCTTGCCTCGGCTTCTGGCTCTACGAACACCCAGCGGAGGGCAAGTATTTAATTATTATTTTTAACACATTTGGTTTACTTTAATTTGGGTTTCGCAATGTATATTAATACATTGCGAAACCCAAATGGAGCGGTCACACGTCACAGAGGGGAGGAGGAACAGGATCCTTCCTCCTCCTCTGCGACATCAGATCCAGCAGTGCCGGGCCCTATGGGAGAAAGCGCAAGCGCTGCCGCATAAGGAATTGCCATGTAAATTCTTTTTACAAGCGCGGCGTATTTGTATGGCAAAGTGAATTTCCCATTCACTTTGCCAGCAGACACAAGTCACATTGCGCATTTTTTAAAAGCGCCCGTAAAAACAAGCGCTCAAAAATGCGCAGTGTGTGAAAGTAGCCTTATTTTCGGGTGTATAATGCACCAGGTACATGTCATGAGTTCACTATAACTGTAGAATGGCTACCATACATGTGTGACGACCATTACTAAAAATGAATGGAATATCACTAGTAACATATTTTGAGTCTGTATAATTATGAGTGATGTTGGTTCTATTTTGGATAGTCTTCACTGCCAATCAATGATCATTGGGTGCCCATCACTCTGTTGCTGGTTTCACAGGCTGTCCTTACATGGACCACTTTTGGTGGGTACTGGCTACTTCATATGGGGATACTGACCCGACGTGAAGTTAGGGGAGATCTTCTGATTTTGCTGTCTAGTCATCAAGACTAGATGGGGTTTATGTCGCTCAGATCCTTACATTTTTCTTGTATCTATCACATCTTCAAGAAGTGCTCACCTTCCACCCAATATAGCTTACTAGTTGGCAGATGCCAATGTAGATAATTAATCGTTTAAGCCTCACCTAATTAAGGTTCTGGCTGATCATTGCATAAGAAAATGTTAAATGTCTGTAAACTTTCATGTAAAAACTGCAGCAGAATATAATGATTCAGTTTCTATATGATGTTGGTTACACCTAATCAGTATGCATCAATCCTACATGGATGCTAGTCAATCTGTCTGCTATAAATGTAAAAGATGACCAGCACAGTCAATATCCCAAAAGATCTTACTGTATTAATCACTCACCCTGTCAATAATCTGCTTGATTGTATGAAGACGAATGATTCCAGAGCTCCTCTGGTCAGTTCCCGCGTCTCTTGGTTCACTTCCTAAAGATAAATGCCTTCATTACAATAACCCAGAGTTTAAATACAAAGACAAAAGACAATTACTACAATTTCTGTATGGCCCAAATCTATAAAACGGAGATGGATCCTTACAAAGCCAATATTAGGGGACAGGAATTCTACATACGAAAAAATAAAATAAAACAAAATCCCAGATTTTAATGTATTATGAAACATTAAAGATTCCGTATTGCAACATATAAAGTCCCCACTGCCGAGCCAGTGCACCCTGCAGGCCCTTGTCGATTATGCTTCAGATGTTTCATGCATGTATTCATGTATTAAAACCATGTCATCGCTGCTGCCAATCACTCAACAATAGTAGTTAGGTGTAGTATATGACAGCATCACTGTTGAGGCCACTGACTGCAGCAATCATGTTGGAAGTTAGCTACTGGCCTCTCAAGAACAATAAAGAAAGCTCAGTAGAGGGCACCAAAGCAATGGTGATACATCAGGCGAGCTGTGGTCCGTTTGGTACTATTTTGTATTCCCTTCCTATTCATTTATGAAAAAAAAAGATAAAAAAAAAAAAAGAATCAGCTCAATCAATTGAAAATGGACCTTGAATAGAACTTGGTCATCTGTTTCCAGCATCAATTCAGTCAGTCTCTGGTGATTTGTGACCTGCAGTGTGCTGGAGGTAACTCCTCAATACAGCTCTACGAGTGCCTCATTCTGACTCTCACAGTGAAGCACAGAGTTTATGATATAACAAATTGGCTTCCAGTCCCTCAGAGGTTGTGGGCACAAGATCACACCACGGGACTGAAATAGCACCAAGAAGGAATGAAGCAGCCATAAGGTGAACGTAAGACTCAGGGCAAGAGACTTACATTTAAAGTGCAACTAGAGAACTGGGGGGAAAAAAACATCAACGATAAAGTTGCTGGAGCCGTGCTTTCTTTTTAGTCCCTTTACCACTTGGGTGATCCAGTTTTTGTTTTTTTTCCTCCTCTTCTTCCAAGAGCCATAACTTTATTTTTCCCTCAATATAGCCATATGAAAGCTTGTTTGCGGGATGTATTGTACTTTTGAATGACCCAATTCATTTTACCACAGTGTACTGGAAAATGGGGGGGAGGGGGGAGTGCAATTACACAATATTGACCTGGCAGTACTATTCCCCTGCTCAGTACAAGTTTGTAAATAACAAACTTGCATTTTATTTTTTTTTTACCATTTAAAAATGTGTGTATTTTTTTATTTTATGGGTTTATTTTCAATGAGGCAAAATTGGGGTGATTTGAACTTGGTTTGTTTTTCTTTTTGTTTCCAGTTTAAAAAATTAAAACGTTAAAGAAAAATATATAAATAATTTTACTAGTACCATTAGGGAACTTGAAGCTGCCACTGTCTGATTGCTTGGGCTGTACAGAGCAGTGCATGAGCACCACTCTGTGCAGCACAAATGATCATCTCCTGTGAACACTGGAGCTCAGTCCGCGTTCACAGGAAGTATGTCATGACAGACACAAGGTCATCAAGTGACCCTCGCTATCATGACAAAGCATTGTTTCCCCGACATCACTTCATGGAGCCACCGCTGGGAGCAAAGAATGACCACTGGGAGCAGAGTTTGACAGCAAAATTTACCTAGTTAACAGTGGTGTGCAGACCTCCGCTCTACTCACTACTGGTAGAGGTACATGACAGCTGATCAAATAGGCCGATGTGGGGGAAAAATGCAGGCTCAATGTTTGAGACCGCATCAAAAGCAGGAACACAACCAATAATGCATATATAAGTCGTTCGTCGTGAAAATGTTAAGTGAACATATCCACTGACGTTCTTCCATGCAATTGAATATTAATTGAAAAGGACCAGTACACTACACATTGGGCCTTCCATGGTTGTCTTGGCCAATAGAATATAGGTGTGGAATCCGGAGCCACAAAAATGCTTTTTATTTCATGATTAAAATTAAAAATCACACATCCTCCAGAGGATCTCTAGATGCATTTCGTGGGTCTAGCCCACTTAATCATCAGTGGGCTACACCCATGAAACGCGTCCAAAGCTCCTCTGGAGGATGCGTGATTTTTAATTTTTAATCATGAAATAAAAAGAATTTTTATGGCACCGGATTCCACAGCTTTATTCTATTGCTACTGGTAGTTGCCAAGCCACTTTCCGGTTTGCCTGGGAGTCCTGGGAATATTAGGTGGTGGAGCTAATCCTTTTCTTGATTGTCTTGGCCAATGTCATATCGAGTATAAGAGAATTTTATTGAAAATACTCTTCCACCAAAGACCTAAACCAATGGAAGAGACCTAGTACTTATACCCAGAACACCCATATGTTAGAACTGAACATTTTATTAAAATACACATGATAACAATAGTCTGCTTTGGTGTGGATCTCCATCAATGTCAGCTAGGCATATTTTAAATAAATAAAGAGGTTTTTCACTACTAATTTGATCTCTTTTCATTTGTCCTAACTATGCCCAACAGACAGTTTCCTAATATACTTCTGCTATCAACCCTACTCCTGTAAGCCGATATCGGAGGCTCACAAATACCCTTGTTGTTGTTGTAGCTTTGATCCTTCCAGCTGCAGACCAGAATCAGAGCAACCGAGCAGGTCACGTAACTGGTAGGCATTTCTGCCTCTCTGAGTGACTGCAGTCTGCGCACACTTCACACTCCTCTTAGCCCCCAAGCGAGCATGCCCTGTTCTGTTGGTCTGATTCCGGTCTGCAGCTGGAAGGATCAAAGCTACAACAATAATAAAGGCATGTACGAGCCCCTTAGAGAATTGCTTACAGGAGCAGGGTAGATAAAAGAATACTGGGGAAATGTTAGTTAGGCCTAGTTAGGACAAAAAAAAGGGATCACATTAGAAGTGGAAAACCTCGTTCTCATCATTTCCTATTTTTATAATTCAAAACGTATTACTTCCACTGTCATTTGAAAATGTTGTTTGAAATAAAAATGATGGCTATTTTTAATTTATCATTTGTTGACAACTCATTCCCAATTTGTAAGTAAGCTTTCCATATAATCACTATCGATAACTGCCTATAAGTGGTGGGGACTTACTTGCCACCTCGTAGATATCTGGTTCCTCTCTTGCCAACTTCTCTCGTGCAACATCAGCAATGGGACCAAAGATAACAACAGGCCTGAGAAATCCAGCTGGAAAACATTTATAGTGAAAATAAGCTAAAGGACGAAGTTCTCAGTGCAAGTCAGAACTATGGTGGACATTTTTCAACACTTTTCAATAATATACAACTCATAGATGTATCACTTTTAATTGTAATTATTTGGTTCAAGAAAAGGTAAAGCTTGTTTTATTACAGACTTGGGATTGCTGCTTTTCTCTTATTTTTAGTCTTATGATACTAACTGCCCAGTAACTGTTTGCTTACGTAATACATCTCTATTCTCCTGCACCTTCATATTCTGTAGTATATGGCAGACCTTAAGATTGGAGTTAGCTCCTTATTGTGGCAATATATTACCGCCAACACCCACTGCAGATGGCGCAGGCACAGCTACTGACCCTGCACCAACTCAGAATCATAATAGTTAGATAATTCAGATGTCATTTTTTTGCATACAAAGGAAAAAGCGAACCCTTTTTCATCTGTGTTTTAGACTGATTTATAATCGATGTGTTTTGATATTTCTAACAAAAAAAGAGATAGTGCTCAGATAATATTGGGTGCTTTCTGTTTATTTTCACAGACTTAACTTGATGGGGCTAGTCTGAATTATGGACTAAGGAAAGTAGATCTGTCTCGCTTCAAGGGATTTCTGAGGGACTTTCATTCAGAAAATAAAATTATCAGACAAGTGAATAAGCCTATAATGGCTAACAGACTATAAATGGGTATATGTTCTTTCCATAAAAAAAAACTTAAGTTTGACTGACTTATCAAGTAGACAGCACTATTAAGTCAATGTATACTATGAACATTTAATGAGTAAACATTATACAACTGTTAGACACATTGGAGTATTGACACGTAATTATATGGGCTGTACACTAATCAGACAACCCTTTCACATTACATGTTTACCCCAATTAAAATTAGGCTCATACGGACCTCCTGTTCCTGCGTTGTTCCAGCGTTGTCTGGGCTCTAATGAGGTTGTGATGTCACAATATTTCCAAGCCCAATCAGTGCCATCTTTCCCCTCGCCACTTTTAGACGTAAAGTAATCAACAGGAAGTGAGTGACCAACTGCAGGTCTAACTTCCTCGAGTCCATAGGTGGGTGATAGGACATGGGGCTCCCGTGACAACACAATCTCACATGACTCCAAGGAACACAAGTGCACACACTGCTGGAAAGGCGCGGCATGGGAAGAAAGTATTAAGCTTTCCTATTTTAATTGGGAGAAAATGTGGAATGAGTAGTGAAAACCCCTTTAAAAATAAGTCATTACATACTACTTGTGAATGTAATACTCCAATTTGTGTAACTGTTGTAGTGCTTAATTCCAGATGGAGTTTATTTCACGTCAAACAATATCGGCTACGCGACGGTGCCCAAGCAGCAGAGCCGTCTCTGCTGGCACGCGGCCTTGCCTCTGCACTGCCGCTTTGAACCGTCAGCGCAGGCAGTTCAAAGCGGTGTTGGATCATAGGAGACATTTCTCCTCCCTCCGACACCCTCTCCTAGCCAAACTCTCGGCCAGCATCATGTGATCGTGGTCATACGACGCGCTCAGCATCATGTGACCGCACTCAGCACTGGAGATGACAGAAGATGTCAGGAGAGGAAACCTGTAGTGGTGAAAGCGGGAGCAGGAAGGGAGAGTATGACTTTTTTTTTTTTTTTAAACCAATATACAGCAACCAGGATGGGGCAATAATACCAGGGGGCAGGATGGGCATATTACTATGTGATGGGGACAAGGATGGGGCACATTACTGCAAGGAGAGAGTCAGGACGGGGCAACAAGGAGAGAGTCAGGACGGAGCATGCAAGGAGAGAGTCAGGACAGGAGCACAAGTGCAAGGAGAGAGTCAGGACGAGCACAAGTGCAAAACGGAAGAGAGTCAGGAGCAGCGAGCACAAGTGCAAGGAGAGAGTCAGGACGGACAGCAACAGATGCAAGTGCAGAGAGTCAGGACTGAGCACAATTGCAAGGGAGAGTCAGGATCCAGTAAGGGAGCAGATAGCAGTAAGAGAGGAGAAGGTCAGGGATGGAGTAACGTTACTAAAAGGAAAGGGTCAGGATGGAGCACAATAACTACAAGGAGAGGAGTCAGGACTGAGCACAATGCAAGGAGGATCAGAATGAGCAATAGCTAGAAGGGAAGGTCAGGATGGATTAGGTCAGAGTAGCAATGGCTAAAAGGGGAAGGTCAGGATGGTGCACATAACTACTACAAGGCGAAGGTTAGAATAGAGCATATTTCTAGCGAGAGGATCAGGATGGGACACATTACTAGAAGGAGCAGGTCAGGATGGAGCACAATACTACAAAGAGAGGGTCAGGAAAAAGCACCTAACTGCAAGTAGAGGGTCAGGATGGAGATATTACTACAAGATAGGGACCAGGATTTCAGTATGAAATCTCATTGCATTCCATGATAAAAATCTATCTCCTATCTGTCTAATATTCTGCATTTTTTCCATACAGATCAATCCACCTGCTGTTTCTAGAAAGGGCAGTGGCAGCAGCTCAGCTTCAATATGCAGTACACATGAGCTGGATGACCACTGCTGAAGAGAAGACTGGAATGGTAAGTTTAAAATCAATTAATTGTTAAAATAATTGAATTGATCATCAGGGTTTCAGGACTACAAGCCCTGTACAGGAAAGAGTTGGCATCTGCTGGCTCTCCCCCCCTGTGCAGCTTGTGATGACCACTGCTGTAATTTAGGTTAAATTAGCATGTTGGCACTTCGCCATAAATAATTTGGTTTTGGGTTGCAGTTTGGGCACTCGGCCTCAGAAAGGTTCACCATCACTGTCCTAGAAGAATTAAGTTTTTTTGGACAGCATGATTCTAATCTGCATACTGAATACATGTCCTGTGGATATATTAACATTTCTTGATTTATCTCACCATATTTATTAAGAAAGTGCATGCAAAAATACCTTCTCGCAAGACAACTCTTTCATACGCTGGAAACTTTGTCTGAACAGGTTGAGCAGAGAGGTCTTCCCTGCTTTTCCTGAGATTTCGCTTAGAACTTCGAAGACCCCGGAAGCGCCAAAAGTCTGCCCGATCACCTCCAGCTGTTTTAGGGAGGGTGTACTGCACACTAGCAAGCTGCTCAGCTCTAAGAGAAGTTGTAATAAAAATAATCAGCACATACAAAAAGAATCTGAGAAATCTAAGAAAGACAATCACTTGAACTTTGAAAAGCATGTGAATGTTGTGGCCGCTAAAGGGTAAAAGTTTACCCGAATGACCTTAACTAGATAAAGTCTGGCTTCTTTTCAAAAAGAAGAAACTTAAAAAATTGTGTTAAATCATATATTTAGTTTAATTAAGACACAAATTGTGATTTGTAAAAGTTGTTCAAGAGCCAGAAGGTTGGGTACCTCTATTCCAGACCACAAGCAAAAAGAAAATGGAACATCATTGACCATTTAGGCATTCAAGAGACTTGAGGAAAAGTCATATAAAAAAAACTAATAAAATAAATGGCTAAAAGTAACAAAACTATCTAAATTAAAAAACACTATGGTGTATAATGTAACTATCGTAGAAAGGACAGCAAAAAAGGACATTCTAGAATGTACCACTATTGGTGCCTAACCGTAGGGTTGTGTGTCCACTTTGTTACCTGTTCTTATTTGGGATAATTCCTCTTTCCACTTCCTTATGATTTCTACCTATTCGTATTGCCAACCATGATCCTAGTTTCCCATTGTAAAGAGTATCCACAACTCGAAACACTTCTCCTTTGTTGAAACTTAGGCCATATGGGGATTCCTTCTCATATTCAAAATGGGTACGAATATAAAAGGAATCACCAACGTCAGATTCAACAATGCGACGGTACACTGTAAGAGACAAGAGAGAAAGAAATAAACACTGATTACAAAATCTGTCAGCCCCTTGTAGAGGAGTCATGTTGGATCCTACCTTTCCATGTTATTTACTTCTGTTGGAGAATACAAACGCTCCCCTATACAGAAATATCTTGACTTACAAGTTTAATACGTCCTGTAACGGAGATTTTAACTTAAAGAGAACCTGGTCACCCACCTGGTGCTATGCTAACTGAACGCAGTGTGTCTGCTGCATTCAGGGATAGGGTCCCCATGATTCTAGCCCCCCTATAAGTTGTTAAAAAGACTTTATATAAAGTGTACAGAAATGAGCCCAGACGGACTTGCTGAGTAATGAGTCATTACTGTTGTATGGTATCCTCCCCGCCTCCAGCCCTCAGCGATGACACAGGTGGCTAAACAAGAGAAACAAGAGAGGGCTGGAGGTGGCACAGAGAGGACTGGAGGTGGGGAGGACACCAGCAACAGCGATGACTCATTATGAGTAAGTCCCGCTGGACTCCTTATCTGTACACTTTATGAAGTCTTTTTACAGCTTAAGGTGGGATGGGGAAGGGGGGGGGGGGGAGGGGCTAGAGATATGGGGGACCCCTTTCCTGAATGCAGCAGACACACTGCATCGTTCTGCATTCAGTTAGCATAGCCCAGGGGGCTGACAGGTCCTCTTTAATTTGCTTTTCTGTTAAATGAAATTTCCTCATTAAAATTAATTGAAATGTCATTAATCTGTTCCAGCCCCTACTTATGGCCTCCCATCCTGGTATACATGATCTCCATTCCATTATATGACCTCCATCATGCCACACACTTAACATAATGTATACTTGGCCTCACTCCGATCTCCCGAAGTGCGCGTCCTCATCTCATGCAGACAGTGGACAGTATGCGAGTGTGAAGCGCTCACACACTGATCAGCCAGCCAGCTCTTAGGCTGGGTTCACATTTGTGGACCCCTCCGCAGCGTTCTGCAGAGGGGATCCGCAATGTGACTGCAGCGGCTGCCAGCTCTTATCTTTATAATGGGAGCGCAAGGTGCTGCGCTTGACAGCGCATGAGCGTGCGCACCCATTCACCAACATATGTGATCTGTGCGCGGCGGATGCCTGCGCACAAATCACACAGATTCATCCGCACCAGGGAAGCGACAAGTTGCATTCCTTGTGAGGACGAGACTGTGTGATTTGTGCGCAGGCATTCGCCTGCGCACAGATCACATATGGAAGTGAATGGGTGCGCACGGTCATGCGCGGTCAAGCGCAGCACCGTGCGCTCCCATTATAAAGATAGGAGCTCGCGGCCACTGCGGTCACATTGCGGATCCCCTCCGCAGAACGCTGCGGACGGGTCCGCAAATGTGAACCCAGCCTTACAAACCATCAGCTGCCTGGATGATAAGGATGCAGAGCTGCTGGGGATCGGAGGAAGGGTGAGAAAGGTTTTTTTCTATACGAGTCATGCAGAAAACTGACGGTGTGTGAGCTCAGCGCTGCCAGGATGCTGTATTCCATGTATAGGCAGCCTACGACAACACTATGATATCACATGCACCTCTTACCTTAATACACCGTATAAATGATAAAAATATATGGTGAACAGTTTTCCAATGTATGCAATTCATTAAATTGACAAGTATGATACTAAACACTAACCATCTTTCTTTTTCTGTGCTAGAATTGTGACTTCTTCTCCTTTAGGCAAATCAAGAAGAAAAAGGACAGCCTCCTCCCTGATGATGTTAGTGAAATCCACATTGTTTACCTACAACAAACAATGGCACTGGATAAGAAATCTTTAGAAGTAAAATAAATATTATACTGTATATAACATACAGAAGAAGCGTCCTAAACAAGCTTAGTTGTTTGCAATAAAATACAGGTATTGCTATATATTTTTCCCACTTTTTAATGTCCTTTTTTATTTTCAGATGTTCATATACTCTGATTATTGCTCATTTCTTAATTGGACAGCTCCAGAAACCACTATGTTGCTGCATTAAGTTTTAACTTTTCCATTTTGCTCATCTTCAGCAATCCCAGAATAAAGACATGAACTGAATGCAACTTACTCTCAGAATCTGATCACCTTCTTCTAATCCTTCTTTTGCTGCAGGGCTATCCTCCAAGACACCCGCTACGAAAATGCCAACATCATTTCCACCAGCAAGCCGTAGTCCTACACTGTCTCCTTTCCTGAATTTTACTAGTTTCATGCTAGGTCTAAAGGATTAAAAAAAAATTCTTTAACTTTTTTGAAATTTTAGTAACACACAGATTTGGGTGAGGAGGTTGCACAGTATTTAGTTTAATAAAATTCTACGTAACCCCAGTTACCTTAGCATGCCATCTTCATGTGTGGCATTCGGGAAAGGGCCATCAGATGGGCTAACAGGCAAATCTACATCAGGCTGCCCTGACTGGGCATATACTGGCTTCGGCTCTGAAGAAAATGACCAAAAAAAAATATTTTATTTTATTTTAATTTACAATGAAGAACAAAACAATTACAAATAGCATTGGTAGTATAGAAAGAACTGAGCCACAGGTCTTAATTAGCTTACATCTACATAGCCTTCAATTAACTGTATTCTCATTTACAAAACAGAATACACATAGCAATTTGACCAAGGTTTATAAATGTGCCAGTGTATATTGGTGATTTTCTACTTATACATAAGGTCTGTAATGGGGGATAAAAAATAGTGGATACATTTTATTTAAACATTCTTCCACCAATCCATAATGTGGACAAGCACAGACAGCTGTGGCTGCATCAAAGTTTTGGTCCCTTCTAGGGCTGTGGCTAGATCAAAGTTTCGTCCCTTCTAGGGCTGTGGAGTCGGTAAGGCAAACAGCAGACTGACTCCAACACCACAACTTCGACTCCACCAAAACTGGCACAGACTCAAACACCACAAATGACTCCACAGCAATGGTCCCGTCATTCTGAGAATCAATGGAGCTTTTAGAGGTCCAGCCCGCACAGGTCATAAAGTAATAGCACATCCCAGAGATGTACCATACAGGAAGCCTTAAAGTATGACTCTTACAATGTCTTCACAATACAATTGGCCCATAAAGTTCATGTACACATTGAAAGGCACTTATACAAATTAGAAAAATGTAAGCCAAACATTTGTTCAGCTGACAGCCTTAGTTCCCAGCTCTCCCATTCATTCAGCTTGGGAGGGAGAGCAGGGCTGTGGAGTTGGCAAGTCAAACATCCGACTAAAACCCCTTTCACACTGGTGTTTTTGTCTGGATCAAAAACCACATTTGCCCTCTAACGGCCGCACTTGTGGCAAGCACCATGCATTGTCTATGCTGCGGACCGCGTTTTTTTTTTTTTTTTCACAACCGCAACTGCCGCAAGCCCCTAGACAATGCATGGGGCTTACCGCAAGTGTGACCGTTAAGCGGCAGATGTGGTAAATCTGCCGCATCTGTTGGAATCAGCGAAAACCGCTGATGTGAAAGGGGCCTAAAGGCTACGTCACACGTAACGATATCGTTGTCGATATTGTTCAAAAGTCACGTGTTCTGTGACGCGTGAACGATGTCGAAACAACATCGTTGCGTGTGACACTACAAACAATGAACGATCAGTCGGCTGATCGTTCATCGTTTGATTTGAGGACAGCACCTAAAATTTATCGTTGGTCGCCCGATGGACACTCCGCATCGCTGCGTGTGACACCGGGAGACGACCAATAAGCCAGCTCCCAGCGCCTCTCTGCAAGCGCTGGGAGCTGGTATCCAGGGTAAACTGCGGGTATCTAGGCAGCGCGTGCTGCCTAGATACCCAATGTACACCTTGATTACCAGCCTTCTCCGCTCACCGGCTGGTATCCAAGGTACACAGCGGGTAACTAGTGACCCTAGTTACCCGCTGTGTACCTTGGAAACCAGCCGGTGAACGGCGAAGGCTGGTAAACATGGTATACATCGGGAATCCGCAGTTTACCTTGGAGACCAGCCGGCTCCCGCTTACCGCAGCCAGGCAGCGGGAGCAAGACATCATGGAAACGATATTTAAATCATTTCCACGATGTCTCTGGTCCATTGATCGCTGGTGACTCTGCCTGTGTGACAGCTCACCAGCGATCTGAACGATTTTGTTAGCGATTGCTAACAAAATCGTTCATCGCATTGATGCGTGTGACAACACCTTAAGTCTCCTCCATTTCCCTGAATCCGATTTAGACTCCACTAAAATGGACACAGACTCCACAGCCCTGTGAGTGCACCTTTCTTTTCTGAAAGATGGCACTGCCAAAATCATCATCAAGAACAACAAAATGATTGTCTACTTAAATTAAGAAGGCTGGATTGCTTTCTCCCTCATTTATCAGGGGAGTGTCAGTAAGCACTCATTTCACTTATAGAGGACTCAGCTAACATTAGTTTAACATGTAGAGAAGTATGTTCACACCCTCTGCCCCCACCCTAATAAGGCTGTATTCAGTGTGTGGAGCAGACTACAGACTTCCCCAACAACGAGTGTGTCTGGTTCAGAAACAGGACAGTGGGGACAACTTATACAAGGTTTTCAAAAGGTCTTCTACTGGGTTTCATTTTTAAAGTATGTAAATGTTTAATAAAATCCCTTGAGCTACATTATTAGTAGATACAAATTTAAACAACTGTTAAGCTTTAGGGGTATTCAGTTTGGATAAACAAAGGCTTAGGGGCAATCTTATTACAATGTACAATATATGAGGAGACAATAGAGACCCTTCTAACCCTAGGCCTGCAATGGTTACAAATGTCTATCCCTTCTGTCCTATAGATGTAATCATAATCGCAGATTCTTTACTGTAATAGGAGTGATACTATGGAATTCTTGGCCACATGAAGTTGTAAAGGTTGATTCACTACAAAATAATTAATGAGCGAATGAATGCCTTTCTTTCTTGAAAAATATATTATAGGCTATGAGCACTAGATTTTATCATTGGGTGTTGATCCGAGGAACTAGTCTGATCATCGTATGTGGAGTCGGGAAATAATTTTTCCCCTAACATGAAGCACAGTGTCTGCCCCATAGCGTTTTTGCCATCCTCTGGCTCAACAGGCTATGCAGTAGTTGTCCTGTGCTCTCCCGCGCCCTGTCCAGAGGTATGTACACACTGGCAGGTTTTTAACGTAGCATCTAGGGACAGAGTTAGGACTGTCTCTACCAGGGCCCACCGTGAAGTTGGTGAGGCAGCTTACTGTACGTTTTTTGCAAAAACGGATAAACCAAAAGGCCCTGTTTTTGTTACGGCACTTGCTAATTATTTTTACAGCAGAGCGCCTTTTGTGTGATACTTATACGGTTTTTGCATTGGTTTTTCAGGCTATGCAGTAGGTTGAGCTTGATGGACCTATGTCTATCTTCAACCTTACAACCAATGAAACTATGAAATTTAGACATAAGCCCACATTTCCATTAAACAGATCTAACAATACGTTAACAGCTGATTAACATAATACTTCACACTTTATAACTGAACTACTCCAGGCTTGAAATGACTTTAATTCCATGACATGTCAAAATGAGTGTTAGTGTAGGTGCTGTACAAATGAACCTGGTTCCCCATGTACAGGAGGAGTAGTCATTTGCTAGGCACTAGGTATCCAGCAGATAATAAATAGCTTTTCAGTTTCATTTGTTCCACCCTTCCCTTTCCTTCCTTCACGGAAGTAAAATATTTAATATATTTACTTGTAGAGAATACTTTACAAACAATTCTGTACTGCATATTAAACACAGCTAAACTTAGAATGGATTTATTACATAAACTGCATAGCAGAAAGTGGAGCTGGTGGGGAAATAACACTAATATGAAAAATAAACCACAAAAACGGGCAGGATTTATTTATGGCTCTCTAGTGGCCATCAATACGTTATGAAACTAACCCCAGTTAAGAACAACCTTAACTGCTGGATGTAATGATTCTCAGCTCAATGACAGACTAAAAAAAAAAAAGAAAAAGTCTACAAAGAAGAGAATAGAGCACACGAGGACTTTGGTTATTAGTTGTTTTCATCTGTAGGCATCATTATCGCAGTGAACATCTAACAAAGGTGATTAGAAGAACAATGTAGAACAGCACCTGGAAGAGGAGGCGTCTGCTTCTCCGCTCTTTCCTGCAAAGGTTCTTCTGTGGTTTTGGAGGGGGGTGCACTGTTTATATTCTTCACAGGCGTAGATAGAGCTGCGGGCTTGGACACTCTCTCATCTTCTCTACTCCGCGTGCTACATAAAGATAAATCAATTATATATTTATTGGCTCATAAAACGCTATTAATTTCCACAGCTCTTTAGAGTCATCATCATCACTCATTTAGGCCAATGAGCTAAATTCACTATCAGTATATCTTTGGAGTGTGGGAGTAGCTGGAGGAAACCCACACAAACATAAGGAGAACACACAAACGTCTGGTGGGATTGGTACTCAGGACCCCAGCACTTCAAAGCTATAGTGCTAACCACAGAGCTTTGTTTACACTGATACTCTGGAAAAAAAAACACAAGCTGTAGCAAATGAAGAGTGCTGGACAGGTAATAAAATGTGTTTTAGTGAGACATTGTCTTTCTGTAAAAATAAATAAATAAAAACACTACTTTTAGGAATGATACCAAAAGAAAAAAAAAAAAAAATGGGTAACTGATCAGGAATGCCAAAAGGAGCCAGATCTCCTACTGCCCAGAATCAGATCCTTTCAGCTGCATGGAATACACACATTTTTTCAACAGTACAAGTAAGGCTGCGATCACACGCTGCGCAATTGATCTCCTATGTACGGATCCGCTAATGCAGTGACGCACATTGACATTAACTGTCCCAGCCAAGTCAACGCATTTCACTGTTGTACGTTCACATGCTGCGCTTTTTACCCATCCTCTTTTGGGCTGAAAAGTGGATGGCGTAAAAAGAATGAGCATGTCAATTCTTTCAAAAGATTATCCAGCGAGTGTAGGAACTTGGCACTCAGTTCTTCATAAAATTTCCATTTATTAGACATTGGTTAAAAACTATTTTTTGCACATAAAATTCCAAAAGGTCAGTGTATAATGGTCTTTAGGCAACACATTTCAGATACAGCGTAGCCTTACTTATGATCATGCTAGCAGCGTTTTGTTTTGTGCGGCAGCATGCCGCACATAACCATCTAAGGCTGATTTCACATCAGCAGTAATTGTAATTAATGGCAGGCTGCTAGCAGTTTTTTTTTGGCGGAGCCAGATCCGGCAAAACCGCACTTGCCGCACCCGACCGCGAGCCCCATAGAGAATGAATGGGGCTTGCTGGATCAGTGCTAAAAGTCAGCAGTTATGCGGCAGATGCAGTGACATCTGCCAGATCTGATGCAAATTACACCCCAACGCAGATGTGAAAGCACCCCAACGTGGATTTGCTGTATTTCATCCTCTACTTTGGAGAAGGTGAAACTAGCAGTCAATATCTGCAGCATGAAATGACATTTTGTGGATTTAAATAGCACTTTTTTTTATTATAATTAGCCATCTAAACACTGCAAAATTATATGCAAGACATACCATGACTAATTTGTTTCTTTTTCTCTCAAACACTTGTCTGTTATGCAGTCTCTATGACCAGTTCATGCTCCTTGAGAGGTTTCTTAAAGGGAACCAACCACCTCAGATCACTCTAATACACAGTTAGTACATGTCCCTGCACCCTAAGGATACCTTTCCAGCACTGTTTTTGTGTAAAATCTTGCATTAGTATAACTCATATAAAGAGTTTATAAACTTACTAGCCTGGTGACTTCTGGGCGTATCCCTCCTTCTGTTATACTTCAGGGCTGTGCATTCATTGCATGGCTGTGCTCCCCCTCCCTCTGTGCAGAGGAGATAACAATCACACCCATCAGGGCAGGGCAGCAGGCACGGAGGAGGGGGAGCGCAGCCATGCAATACACAGCCCTGAAGTATAACAGAAGGAGGGATACACCCAGAAGTCACCAGGCTAGTAAGTTTATAAACTCTTTATTTCAGTTATACTAATGCAAGATTTTACACAAAAACAGTGCTGGAAAGGTATCCTTAGGGTGCAGGGACATGTACTAACTGTGTATTAGGGTGATCTGAGGTGGTTGGTTCCCTTTAAATGTCCCATAGACAGACAGTTTCCTCGCAGTGTATGATTTTGTTGAGCTGAAGTTCAAAAACGGATTATTGTGTACTCACTGTTCGTTTTTTTCTGAGCCATCCTTGTGGGACACAGGACTATGGGTGTTATGCTGCTCATCCATAGGAGGCTGATACTAAGTAAATGTGAAACAATTAACTCCTCCTCTGGAGTATACACCCCCTGGCTGGGCCAGACCACACCTGTTTTAGTGACCAAGCAGTAGGAGAAGAACAAGGCCAGCAAGTGAACAACATACAACGTAAAAACTTAAAAAAAAAAAAAAAAAGGTACCAAAGAGAACAAAGTCCCGACTGGGCAACAGGGTGGGTGCTGTGTCCCCCAATGGTGGCTCAGAGAAAACGATTTTACAGTGAGTACTCAAAATCAGTTTTTCTGTATCGCCTTGTTGGGACACAGGACCATGGGACGTCCTACAGCAGTCCCTGGGTGGCAATAAATAACAACCCAAACAGCCAGGAGACAGTCCCAGATTTCATGGGGCACCTACATAGATAGGTGCTCCACTGCTGTCTGAAGGATCCTTCTACCAAGGCTAGCATCAGTTGAGGCCTGGGTATGGACCCTGTAAGTGCTTTGAGAACGTGTGTAAGCTAGACCAGGTAGTGACCTTGCACACTTGTTCCACTGAGGCCTGATGCTAAATGGCCCAGGATGCACCAATCGCACGCGTCGAGTGAGCTCACAGTCCACTAGGAATGGGAACATTCCTTAGACGATAGGCTTCCTGGATAGCAGAACGAATCCAACGGGCCAGGGTAGCCTTTGAGGCTTATGTGGACCCTCAGGGAGGACAAACAGGACGTTCGTCTTCCTGAAGGAAGCTGTCCTGAAAATGTGATACCTGAGGGCTCTTACATGGTCAAGGTTATGCAATGCCTTCTCCACCAGATGCACTAGTGCCGGACAGAAGGACGGCAGAATTATATCCTCATTAAGGTGAAAAGGAGAAGTCACATTAGGAAGAAAGGTGGGGACTGGATGCAGTACCACCTTGTCTTGGTGGATAGAAAAAAAAAAAAAAAAAGGCTTGCGGCAGGAAAGCGCTGCTAATTCAGAAACGCGCATGATGGATGTATTTGCCACCAGGAGGGTTACTTTCCAAGATGAGAGCTAGGGAAACCTCTCTTAAAGGTTCGAAGGGGGACTTTTGAAGTCCATCTAAAACCAGATCAAGTTCCCATGACTCCAGTGGTCTCCGGTATGGGGGAACCAAGGGGGAGACGCCCAGGAGAAAGGTTCTAACCTGGGACTTAGGGGAAAGACCACATTGGTAAAAAACTGAAAGAGCGGAAATTTGCCCTTTCAGGGAGCTCAGAGCTAGACCCGATTCTAAGTCGAACTGGAGGAAACTGAGAATCACGGTGATAGATAGAGGAAGAGGAGAGTAGGCTTGGTTCTTCCACGTACGGTGGTAAATACTAGAGGAGGCCGGCTTTCAGGCTCTGATCATGATGTTGATGACATCAGGAGAGAACCCGGCCACGCCGTCAACTCAGGGCCCAGGAATTGTGGTGAGAAAAACGGCACTGAGTGAGAAGATCCGGCAGATCTGGGAGGAGCCAGGGAACGTCTGCGAACAGCTGCACCAGGTCGGCGTACCAGGCGCGCCTGGGCCAGTCTGGGGCTATTAGATTGACAGGGACCGACTCTGCCTTGATTTTCCTGACTACCCTCGGGAGTAAGGGAAGAGGAGGAAAGATGTATAGCAGTCGGAATGGACGCCAGGAACATACCAGTGCGTCCGCTCTGATGGACAGAGGATTGTGAGACCGGGCTATGAACGCGGGCACTTTGGCATTCAGACGAGACGCCATCAGATCTATGTAAGGAGTTCCCCAGAGGCAGCATATCTGATGAAACACCTCCGGATGGGAGGGACCAATCTCCGGCGGCAAGACCCTGTAAACTTAGAAGTCCGCTGCCCAATTCTCCACTCCTGGGATGTGAACCGCTGAGATGACAGACATCGTTGATTCTGCCCAATGAAGGATCCGCTTGACTTCGTGAAACGCCGATTTGCTGCGAGTGCCGCTTTGGCGATTGAGGTAGGCTACCGCCGTAGCATTATCCGATTGGACACGGACATGGCGGCCTGCCAGAGGGTTGTGAAACGCTCGGAGGGCAAGCGAGATTGCACGAATCTCCAGAAGGTTTATTGGCAACGCTGACTCCCGGGTGGTCAAATGGCCGTGGGCAGCGTGGTGTTGGTATACTGCCCCCCCACTGGCCCAGAAGGCTGGCATCTGTGGTGAGAGCTAGCCAATTCACTGGAAGAAAAGATCAGCCCCTGGAAAGGGAAGTTGGATGAAGCCACCAAAGAAGTGCTCGCCTGACAGAGGGCGTCAGGCAGAATGTTTTGTCCAGAGAAAAGGGGCTCTTGTCCCAGGCAGACAGGAGGGCCAGATGCAGTGGTCGGAGGTGAAATTGGGCAAAAGGAATGGCCTCCATTGCTGCAACCATCCTACCTAGGACCTGCATGCCGAACCAAATTGAGTGTGAGGAAGGGCGGAGAAGAGTGCGTACTGCCTGACGTAGGGTAGACGCTTTGTCCTGAGGGAGGGAGACCAAGCCTCGGTAGGTGTCTAAGGTCATGCCAAGGAAGGTGGATCGACTGAGCAGGTATCGGAGACTACTTTTGTATATATAGTATAGCCACCCTAGATGACACAGTGTCCACTGTAAACTGGACACTATCTGTGCAATCTTTAAAGGAAGGAGCTTCGATTAAGTGGTCATCTAGGTAGGGTAGGGCGACTATTCCCCTGGAATGAAGGACACTCATGGCAGCCGCCATGACCTTGGTAAAGACCCTTGGAGTGGTAGCGAGGCCAAAGGGCAGGGCTACAAACTGGAAGTGGAGAAATTGTTAGTGAGCTAGAGCGATAGGCACATGAAGATATAAGTCTTTTATGCCTATGGAGGTGAGGAATTCCCCCTCCTCCATAGACGCGATGATGGAATGTAGAGATTCCACCCTGAACCACTGGACCGAACATGTTTGTTCAGATGTTTTAGGTCCAAAATGGGGTGCACGGACCCATCTTTCTTGGGGACGACGAAGAGGTTGGAGTAGAAACCTCTGACACGCTCGGAACCCGGCACGGGTACAGGCCTGACAATGAGGCATAGTGTGTTTATGTGGGAGCTCAGAGTGGCAGGTGGCACAGGAGGAGTAGTAAACCGTATGGGCTTTTGTTTTCTTTGGACCCTTTCAGGACTGAATGTTGTGAGGTCCAAGAGGCTGCAGGGGGGTGCAGAATGCAGCAAGAAGGAGCAAGAGCATGGACTACAAAGAAATAAGGAATGTCTGAGCAGCCCTACGTATCTGCTGTGTGCCTTACACAGGATATGCAATTAAATGGTCCTGTGTCCCAGGCAGCTGGAAGCAATAGCAGGTGCAGGCCACTGTGAGGAGAGGCAGTGCATCTGGAGTGATTTTCAGATGTAGTGAGCGGGAAAGTAGGGGGGCTGAGCTGCAAAATGCGGGCCTACAGCGCGCACTCCAGATGTGCGTGGTCTGAGCAGAGGGCGGTACTAGCGCCCGTGAAATAGCATCGGGAAGCGTGGTTACCGCCCTACCAATGGCGCCGAGTCACGCCGGGGGGCGGGACCAGGAGGAGGCCATGGGAAAGGCCAAAACCAGGGCCTAAATTAGAAGGCGCACCGGCTGTGATGGTGGTCGCAGGGGCTGCAGGAATGGTGGTTAGTAAAACCTCTGAATGGAGAGGGTGGGGGGTCTAGGGGAGAGGAGCCCTCGGCTGGAGCCCATAATTGAGCCTCTGCAAGGGGCAATATAACAGAATGGTCTCACCTGCGAGGCATCTCAACCCAGGCTGCCAATTGGTAGGCTGGGGAGCCCAGTGGTTTGCGTGCATCCTGTCTTTGTGTAGCTGAGAATGCAGGCATTGGCTGTTAGCTGCTGTGGGTTGCTGCATGAATGCAGATTAGAGCAGACTAGTGTACCTCAACTCAATTAAATCCCTTGTAGGGAAGCTGAGGAGAGCCAGATGAGCCCATAGCACTGGGTGAATTGGGTTCTGCGCCAGGTGCGGAAGGGGGTACGGGGAAGCGACACTCCGAATGCCCGTACATTCTAGTATGTGGGAAATCTGTGCCCGTGAGAACCGTCGCCCATACAAAAATCAAAGAGTAGGCGCAGCCCAATGGTCCAACGTCGCAGGAGGGGGTACGTGGAGGCGACACTCCACGTTCCTGCCTGTTCATGTTTGTGGGAAAGCGGTCCCCAAAGGGGTGCCGTCGCCTGTCTAATGTGATAGAAGAACAAAATCTGGAATAGATGTGCCTCCTACAGACACTAAGCTAAAACTGGTGTGGTCTGGCCCAGCCAGGGTAGTGTATGCTGCAGAGGAGGAGCCAATTGTTTCACATTTACTTAGTGTCAGCCTCCTATGGATGAGCAGCATAACACCAATGTCCTGTGTCCCCCAATGAGGCGATAGAGAAAGGAGCTTTTAAAGTAGCCTAAAATGAGCAGTGAAACAACATTGCATCTTAGTGTGTGGGCAAACAGAGATAGATCGAATTCTCTTGCATGACAGAATCGGAGCACAATGAGAAGACTTAGAACAAAATTTCCACTCTGCGATTAAATTTCTGCACACAGATGTTGTCCGAGTGCGGTCCAAAGATTTCCATGTAATTATTGACATTCATGACCGAGCACAATCAGAATATCTGTTCAGACTTGGACAGGCTGTGATTTTTTTTTTTCTCGGACTAAGTAGAGTCAAATTCAAAAATCTGATATGTGATTGGACTGCACTCAGACCAGTGTTAGCCCATGCGGCATATGTTTTATTGGATAGCACTTGGACCAAAAATACGGTCATCTGCATCTGCCCTTTGGTAGACAAGGAAGCATAATAAGGTATTGAAGAATTTTAGAAAAATTCATAACACTGTAATGCCTGGAGAATAAGTTTAGTTTCTCTATAGCAATAAATACAGCGTTTATTTCTTCATGGATTCCATTTTTTTGTTCTTTGTGTGTGGATGTAATCTAGTGAAATCTCATTCACTTTGGAGCAACTATATCATGATTGATGTTCCAGCCAGAGAATGACTTTAGGCTAGGCACAAACTGGATCAGATGGCACAAATACAGAAGATGACTGCTTAAGAAGCAATTGGCCACCAGCTAATCTCATCTAAAATAAAACTATAGCTCTACATATTTAACATGTATATAGGAGTTTAAAATAGAATTACTCTACTATAAATATCTTATTTTGCCTCTACATTTAATAACCAATAATTTAAGCCTTTCCAGGTCATAGATCGGCCCATCATCTTCCTCACAGCATGTCACAACTGCGCAAGCAGACATAAAATACCAGGTTTGCAAGGCCATAGTTCTGGAAAGACAGCTTGTAACCATGTTGTCCTTTATTAACTATAATTACAGGAAACGTCTTCCAGAAAAGATAACAACAATTTTTAGTCAGCCGGAGTAAACAGGGAGTGAGCCTGTTTGGAAAGATAAAGCCGGCATTTTTTCATCCATGGGTGTAGCACAGAATGATACAATAGGCTGGCAAACGAACAACCCCTGAAGACCAAAAATCCACCTACAAAAATAACATGGAAACATATAAAAGCAGATCCAACCACATAGAACGTCTAAGTAGGAAACCAATCCGATTGTGTCCCTATTTATTAACCACTTCTAACAATTAAAAGATCTACAACTCACACCGCATAATGCAGATCACCACCTGTGATCCCAATTATAACCCAGGCTCTGGTGCCACTCACGTCGACCTTGGGAGAGGACTGGCAGGTATTGGGACATTACCAGCGCAACTCACCTTGTATGTAAAAAACAGCAACCCTCTAACTGTCTACACAATTCACTGCTGTATTACAGTGCAGAAAAATAAAACATTATCCTTTGCTAGAAAAAGAGAAAAGGTAATAATAATAATAATCTTTATTTATATAGTGCCAACATATTCCTCAGAGTTTCACAATTCAAAGTTCATGTTTAAACAATCATAAGAAACGGTTATTAGAAAATACAATACAGTGCAAAAAACAATACAATATAGTACAAAGCATAATACAATACAATAATTAGAGCAAAATAATGACAGCCCTGCTCATAAGAGCTTACAATCTAACAATGAGGTGGGGGGGGACAGTTATTCACAATGATGGAATAGTCAACTTGAGGAGATGGGGAACAGATAGGAGCAGAATAAGTGGCCACCAACCATTATTTGTGATGCATTTGACACTGGTGGAGTGGATAGGCTATGTCTAGCCTAAGCAGATTAGTAGTCATTCCCCTCTATACTACTTAATGAAACAAAGAATGGGAGAAAAAAAAGTGGAACGCTCACCTGCTGTTGCTGTGCTGTTGTGGAGAATGTCTGGAATGGTCTGAAGGCTCCGATCTCTGATCAGGAGACCGTGAACGGCTGCGTCGCGGTCGGTCATGTGAACGGTTGGAATGATCTGATGTCAGCGACTGAATTTCTGAAATGTCTGTTCAAAAATACAAGATTCTTTTTAATTAATAAGGGAGCACAATTTACAACCAAATTTTAGGTACTGTATAAGTATTTCAAACAATGTATTAAAAAAAGACCATTATTTACACAGCTGATAGAAGCAAATAACACCACAACTACCGTGGATGTGACCGCTACAGCCAATCATTGGGTGCAGCAGTAATGCAGATTCATACAGCAGCTGAGTCTGCCAATTGGCTGCAGTCTTATGCACTTTGACGTCATCACTGCGGCCTGTCAAAGAGCCGTGCAGCAGCAGGGAGGAATTATTGGACTTTGGGAAGGAAAATATAGCTGCATTTTTTATTTCTTACAGAATGTTTGAAAGCTTAAACAGTTAAAAAAAAAAAAAAAAAGAAGTGCCTAAGCACTAACTAGTTGCTACCCAACTGCCTGTTGTGTAAGGGCCCTTTCACATCAGCGTTTTTCGTAATTCGCGGCAGATGCGGTGAAAAAACCGCATCTGCCGCGTTTGCCGCATAACGGTTCCACTTGCGGCACGGTTGCGGTTTTTTCCATAGGAAGTATAGGGGGACTTGCGGCAGATGCGGCAAGTGCGGTATTGCACTTGCGGCAGGTGCGGCAGAGAAAAAAACCGCGGCTTACTGCGGTTTTTTTCTCTGCCGCACCTGCCGCAAGTGCAATACCGCACTTGCCGCATCTGCCGCAAGTCCCCCTATACTTCCTATGGAAAAAACCGCAACCGTGCCGCAAGTGGAACCGTTATGCGGCAAACGCGGCAGATGCGGTTTTTTCACCGCATCTGCCGCGAATTACGAAAAACGCTGATGTGAAAGCACCCTTAGGCTGCTTTCACATCAGCGGTTTTCGCTGATCGCGGCAGTTGTGGTGAAAAAACCGCAACTGCCGCGGATTACCGCATAACGGCTGCACTTGCGGTTCACTTGCAGCAAGCCCCATACAGGGTCTATGGGGCTTGCGGCAGGTGCGGTATCGGCACTTGTGGCAGGTGCGGCCGCGAAAAAAAAAAACGCGGCATACAGCGTTTTTTTCGCGGCCGCACCTGCCGCAAGTGCCAATACCGCACCTGCCGCACACTTACCGCAAGCCCCAGAGACATTGCATGGGGCTTGCCGCAAGTGAACCGCAAATGCAGCCGTTATGCGGTAATCACGGCAGTTGCGTTTTTTTCACTGCAACTGCCGCGATCAGCGAAAACCGCTGATGTGAAAGGGGCCTTAGGGCCCTTTCACATCAGCGTTTATTTGAAATCGCGGCAGATGCGGTGAAAAAAACGCATCTGCCACGATTGCGCATAACCGCTGCACTTGTGGCGCGGTTGCGGTAATCCCATAGAAAGTATAGGGGGACTTGCGGCAGGTGCGGCAAGTGCGGTTTTGCACTTGCGGCAGGTGCGGCCGCGAAAAAAAAACGCGGCGACAGATTTTTGTTCGCGGCCGCACCTGCCGCAAGTGCCAAAACCGCACTTGCCGCAAGTCCGCCTATACCTTGTATGGCGTTTACCGCAACCGCGCCGCAAGTGCAGCCGGTATGCGGTAATCGCAGCAGATGACGGCTCGTCAACAGAGCGTCATCTTTTCCACTCTGTTCTGTGGAAGGGGCGGGACGGCCGACATAATGCTGATTGGCATCTGGCTCCCTGCTACCTAACTGGGGGAGTCGGCTGTCAGTGTGACGCTCGTCAACAGAGCAGGTAAGCTACCTCCATCGACGGGACGTCAGCAGAAGCTGTGGAATCACCAGCAGGAATGTACTTAGATCGCTTCGTGTCAGCAGTGAATGGCGCCAGACACAAAAGGCATGTGGATGGCAACTACATGCATGTCAGTGCTTAGGCACTTTTTTAAAATCCCGGATACACCCTTTAAATAAGGAGAGGGGAAAATGCATTCTGGACAATACCATGATTTAATATATAAAATATATTAATATATAATATTTAATATATTGAGACTGAAAGATCATTTGTTTATTGGCCCATACCAGCCACAACGTTTCAGCAGCAGGTGCCTGTCTTTCACAAGCAGTGACACTGCTGCCTCCACCCTCCCCTGCAGTATATAAGCCATAGATTCGGATTATAAAATGCACCCCCCACTTTCCCCCAAAATTTGGGGGGGGACAAAAGGGCATTTTATAATCCAAAAAACACGAAAATATAGATAGCACTTCACAAATTGTACAATGAATGTGCTTACCAATCTTCTACTGACATTCAAATGCACAAATAAAAGAACTCATCAGCTTAAAGGGAACCTTGACAGGTCTCCTGGGCACCAAGAATCAAAAGCAGTTCTGCGTCCAAATCTAGAATCCCTGCCTGACAGTCCCTCTATGTAGTAGCATACATTAACATATATTTAGAAAAAAGTAGTTCTTAAAGGGATCCTGTCACCCCCAAATCACCTCATAAGCTATTAAAAGATGTCCCTAGAGCATATTAACACTTATCCTACACGCCTTTTAGCTCCTAAATGCATCTAGTGAAAATGAAGATAAACGTTATTAAACTACCTCATTACCAATGTTAATTAGTGACTACTGTATTCATAGTCACCCAGGCAGGCTCTCCCTCTTCCTAATATCACTCCTCAATAGGCGTGATCTTCAACTCTCATTCAAATGCGCACCTCCCCGCTCTCCTCTGACGGCCGGGCTACTGTGTGCGGCCGAAGCAAATCGCGTCATTTCCGGCTTCGGGTGACGTATGTACACCCGCGCCGCTCTGTTATGCCTCCAGCACGCATGCGCAGTGCGGGGCTTGAAGCTAAAAGAGCGGCGCGGGTGTACATACGTCACCCGAAGCCGGAAACGACGCGAATCACGTCATACAGAGAGCGCCTGCCTGGGTGACTATGAATACAGTAGTCATAATTAACATCGGTAATGAGTGAGTTTAATAATGTTTATCTTCATTTTCACTAGATGCATTTAGGAGCTAAAAGGAGTGTAGGATAAGTGTTAATATGCTCTAGGGACATCTTTTAATAGCTTATGAGGTGATTTGGGGGTGACAGGATCCTTTAAGACTGTTTATGAGATACTGATTAAGGCCTTGATTAGACGGCCTTCTTAGCATGTTATCACCCCCCTGTAGGCGTGATAACATGCTTTACCACTGCAGCGTAATCGGCATCGCTATACAAAGCAGTGCAGCTTTGTATCTCTCAACATTGAGCTTATTTGACTCCAGGCCAGTCGTCCTCACTTTCGGTCATGCGCACTGCACCTTTCTGAAGTCGGGATGAATACATATGGCGTCAAAGAAGTTTAATGCTGAGAGGTACAAAGCCGCATGCGCGGCTTTCTATTCGATGATGCTGCAGTGCTAATATGTTATATGGGTTGAATAGTTTGGAGAACCAACACCCCTTTGACCAGTCAAAACCCTAATTAGCATCTTAAACTGCCTCTAGAAATACTTTATATAAAGATCCGTTCATGTTCGCAACTACAGGAAGAGACTGGTAAGGCAGGGATTATAGACATGGGCACAGAACTGTTCATGGTTCTGTGTGTATAGGTGAACTGGCAGGTTCCCTTTTAACTGTGGTTTCCTACATGACAGCGAATATACAATCTAGCATGGACTATGCAGCTGGCAGCCACCAGTGCCTACACTGCAATCCAGTTTTCCTTTGTGCAAGACAATGAATGTATATTAAAGTTCAGCCCCAGTGGTTCAAGTTTTATTGCCCCCACTGTTAGCCATCTCTAATGTGTGTAAAATGAAAGCATTAAAATACTTTTCACTTGCAGTCTTCTGCCATTTCCAGCCTAGCTTAGGTCCGCTCAGGTCATTATGTGACCACAGTTGTGAGCAGCTTGCACACTGAAGACTCTGGTTTGGCAAGGTTCACAGACTTCCATTAGAGATAATGGCCACTATACCCTGCTGATGCATGACCTTCTTGTAGATTCACACAGATTGCCATTACTTCCGTTCCTAAATTGGTTGGGCCTTTTTCTCATTAGTGCAGCTTGTTTTGGCCATACAATGGCTGCTGTGACCAGACCTGTCAATTAGCTCCTCCAATAACGATGCAGTTTTTGCGCGTGTGGAGCTGAGGGACACTTCTGGCCATGGCAGCCATTGTATGGACAGAAGTACTGGTCCATTTGTCAGGAAAGCTGAACTAACATAAAAGGGGACCAACCCATTAAAAGAAGTTAGGCCTGTGCCCATTCTGCGTCCTTGTTGCCGAAAAATACATATATGTATCTCCTGAAGCCAGCAAATTCTATAGGGGATTCAGAAGTGCTATGCCAATGCTGTGTTTTGTTTCCTTATGTATTTGGTGCAGATTTTGGATGCAAAAAATCTGCAGCATGTCAATTATTGATCTATTTTCTTACAGCGTTGTTCAGCCCTCTGGTCATTGACTTCATTATAAAATATGAAGAGAGAAAAATGCACCAAATACGAAGCAAAAATGAACTTTGGGTGCATTTTTTTCTGCAAGAAGATGCATACTGCGTGCAAAATTTCCGCGACCAAATTGCAGATTTATCTGCACCAAACCTGCAGCATGGGCACAGGGTCTAATAGTAGCCTGTGTGAGCAAAAAGGAGCTGCAGCCACATGAAGCAGGAAAAGGACTAGAGCTATGATGGAAGTGGCATAAGAAAGTAATGGCTAAGTATTTTAATGCACACATTTGCAATGGCTAGCGGAGGAGGCAATTAAATAAATAATGCTAAGGCGGCACATTAAACAGCCCTGTGTGCCCACAGTACAGTCCTTCCTAACTACATTACAGTCTATACCATAGCGTCTCCTATATGGTTGTGCTAAAGAGAAAAAAAGACAAATTCCATTCCAGCCCTCAGATTGTCTCAAGGACCAAGTCTGAGATCCCAGAATGTACATGTTCGACTAACAACACTACTCAAAGCAATATTGACACACTCAATGCTAACAGCATGGTCTGAGCTATAGCTTAAATATGGAGACCTACTTATTAAGTGTGAAGAATCCTTACAGTTACCAATGTAAAGCTAGAGGAAAGAAACAAAGAACAAATGGTGCACTCGGATCAGTTTTTCACCATACCGTCTCTCTCTGAAGCATTTGCAGAATGAAGGCTGTCATCTAGATCTGGAACATTCAGTAGAGTTGCTCGCTCATCCCTTTGAACAACCATTTTTAATTTACCCTTTGACCTTTCTATCAACGTTTTTGCATCAGACAAAGACATGTTTTCGGTGACTGTGCCATTAATCTGCAAAACAACAATTGGAGGATTACTGTTCATTCATGCTTAGCGTAAATTATTTTCAAATAATTGAGTGACATATTCCAAGTTAACAAAGAGTTATTTGGTCTGTAAAAATCCTGCAAGCAAAGCACGATTGCTGTCTGACTTGCTGGCATCCGCTGGAGACAGCCTTTCAGAACATTATTTCTCAACTCTATTAGCCTAAATTGGTTTATTCCGAGTTGTACTGTAGCATCACAATGAGCCTTCATTGTATTAACGCAGCACACGGAAAGATACACAATTAACAAAATACTATATTTTTAATTAAAAGGGTTTATCTGAAGAGCAAAACAAAAAGAAGGAAAAAAAACCCAGACACAACTCTATAGTTTTAATCTCTGGCGTCAGTGGTCATCAGAGCTGTAGAGTCAGTAAGCCAAAGCTCAGAGTCCACCAAAATGGACACCGACTCAGACTCCATAGCCCTGGTGGTCATATGGCATGCTTTACTGGCATTAACGCTGAAGTAGTGACCAGCGGGGAACCACAAAAGCTTCTGTGTGAGATCCTAGGGGACTTCTGATTGTTTTATAGTTTTTCTTTTTTAGAGCTCTTGCAGCTTTCTTCCCCACTCTTTAGAAGCATTTTTCCAATTTTAATCAATTTGAAAGTGTCTCATCTATGGAACAGTTTGGTAAATAAAGAAGGAAAAAAAGAACGTGTTTCAATCAGTGTGTTTCTGCTACTGCTCGCAATGTGGCACCAACGTCACTTCATCAGCACATCGTCCAAGGAGCTTAGCAGCGCTGAGCTAGCTGTTCTGTCTACGATGCCAGAGCCACTGAGATCACCAATTTGCTGCCATTCTGTGGATGTGATATCTACACATATAAGACACTACTGAGAGATGCAGCAGAGACTCGCTGGTGGACCCAGAGACAGGGAATACAGCACATAATTTTTTTTTTGTTAAATATCAAACTGCACCCAGGGATGAAAATTGCCTGAAAAGGAACAAGCCCTTTAATATTAATTTCTTATAAAGGACAGAGCAGAAAATTAGATAAGAGAAATTGTGAGAAGACTCCTCACCATATAGCAGGTTCTTACAATCAGGCCAATAAAATGTGTACAGGTTTAAAAAAGGAAAAGTGGCTGAAAAAGCAAAGAATAAAAGTAGTCGACACAACTGGGCTGTTATCCAAACACCAAGCTGTTCTCAAAGGAAGGGGTATAAAACCGCTATCAGACACCTTAAGGAAGCCATCGCACACCATCAATGGGTTACTATTTTAACAAACACAAGACAAAAATTGGATACCGTATTAACATGACTAAAATGTGAAACACAAGTAATAATGACAATATCAAAATAGTTTGCAAGCCATAAACTGAAACACTCCAGAATAAATAAATAGTTGTTGACCTGCACCATCACAAATCTTAGCCAGTGATGAAGGCCAGACAAGTCCACCTCAGCAGTTTATGTCCACATTCTTCATCTAGGAGTAAGAGGACTCCAGGTTCCAGCAAATAAGAAATGTACACTCAGCTAGGGTTATTGATCACCAACCCCATGAACTGTTGATAAAGTGTCACTGCGAGGAGAAGACAGGCACATCTATGAAGCAAAGATTGCCAATAATCCAAAACCACAATACAAGCAGAAAAAGAGCTATGCAATTTAGTAGATGAAATCCCTGCATTATGTTAGACAGCGCCATCTTAGCTATGAATATCCAAATAGACACTTATCCATCGCAGTAATGTTTTCTTTCCACTGCAGAACTGTAGAGTTTGTATAAAGCAAAGAGCAAGTCACTGAATTATCCATGCTATTTGTGCAGCAGCAAGTGAAGGCAGCCTGACCATGGATACCTGCAGCTCCATCCACACCGCTACATGATTTCAGCCACAAATGGGTCTCACTCAAACACTGCAGCACCCCCCCTATCCACCAAATCACATCTATAGTGTATTTCCTTTACTTTATTCTTCTCATTAAGTCAATACACAGCTTGAGCATTGTTCTTAGTAGTTTGAGCATCTAACTCTTTCCTATTCTGTTCACCTACTTCCTACTTTTAATCTCCCTAGCGTGCCTTTGATGTCCTCTAACAGGTACCATTCCACTCCCACAAAAGGTTTATTTCACCGTCCGGATAGTGCTCAAAGGGAACCTGTCGGTCAGCTATGCCCCCCCAGCTATCACTGTCTGTCTCTGCAGTTTCATAGTACTATTCTAATCATCCCTGTCTGAGCTAATAGTGTAATGTTAAAGTTGAAAAAAAGCATTTATACACTTATATTTTCTTATGTAAATGAGGCAGTGACTACACCTTGGAGGATGTAGTCACTCTGGCAGGTTAATAGTTAACTCACTTATAACTTCTCTGTATAAAGGACCTGTGGAACGTAACGATCATGTAACCATGGTGGGCGGAGATAAGAAAGCAGAATCATTATGGTCTGTGGAGACTTGGCTCCACCTATTATAGTCACATGATCGTGACATCACATTGGCCATACAGCATCCCTATGAAATTCGGCTGAAATGTTAACTATTAACCTGCCAGAGTGACTATGACCTCCAAGGTGTGTAGTCTCTACCTCATTCACTTAAGAAAATGCAAGTATGTAAAAGCTTTTTTTTTTTTTTACCTCTAACATTACACTATGAGCTCAGATAGGGATGATTAGAATAGTATTATAAAGCTGCAAGAACAGATAGCTGGGGGTTGGGGCATAAACAATCTGACAGATTCCCTTTAAGCAAAAATGCTCTCCATTTTAGCATGAGTGGCTTTACTCTTGTTTCCTTTTCCTGTTCTACCTCAATATTTCTATGTATAATACATTTTGCTTGGTTCCTTATCTCTTGAATGCTTGGCGCCTGTCCTTGCAACCAGTCTCAATATACACCTTTTGTCTATCAAAACCAGATTATGGAACAGTGATGAGAGCCTCACTATGCCTTCTCACTCTCTCCCCCCTATCCTTTGCCCAAGCACAATTGTTTTTATTGTTCATTTCCTTCCTAATTTTAAGCAAATCTGAAGTCTTCATTAAAGGGTTGTCCACTACTAGTTATTGGTCGCGTATCCAGGGATCACATGACACACTCTGGATGTGGGGCTCCGCATGCGGAGTGTGTCATGTGATCCCTGGATACACAACCAATAACACCACTGGAATGGCAGTAGCATTGGAAGAGGATACAAGTTTTTTTTAGTTTACCTGAGGAAAAACATGTGGTATCAGAAGGGGTTGTCCTAGTAGTGGACAACCGCTTTAATGATGAACGTCCATTAAAGGTGTAATCCCATACCATAAAAGGTGGCGGTAGCTGAATATGTTAATACACACACTACACTAAATGTACATATTTTCAGATTTAATAATTACCAAAAAAGATTTTTGTGTACTCCCCGTAAAATCCTTTTTTCTTAGCCTCTAATTGGGGGACACAGGACCGTGGGTGTTATGCTGCTGTCCACTAGAAGGCGACACTAAGCAGAATCTGCAAAAGAGTTACAGTGGCTCCTTCTCTGCAGTAAACACCCCTGGTTAAGGCACTGCCTCAATAGTTTTGTGCTTAAAGCAGTAGGAGAAGAGAATAAAGTTAACAAGATAACAAAGCCTGTAAGAAGGCAACAATGTAATAACTCAAGAGCAACATGAGAAACCAAGAAAGGCCTGAAACGGGCAACAGGGTGGGTGCTGTGTCCCCCAATTAGAGGCTAAGAGAAAAGGATTTTATGGTGAACACAAAAATGTCCTTTTCTCCTTCGCCTCATTGGGGGGGACACAGGACCGTGGGACGTCCCAAAGCAGTCCCTGGGTGGAAAAAAACAATGGAACGAAGTATTAGAAAAAAAAAGTCACAGAAAAATAGGCCCCTACAGGTGGACTACTGCTGCCTGGAGGATGCGTCTCCCCAGACTCGCATCTGCCGATGAACCCTGTAGTGTTTAGTAGACGTGCGTAGGCTGGTCCAAGTGGCCGCCTTACACACTTGTTGTGCTGATGCCGGATGGCCCATCGCGCAAGTAGAGTGCGCTCTGATAGCAGTCAGAAGTGTCGAATTTTCGATCCTGTAGGCATCCTGAATAGTGGATCTGATCCATCTCGCCAGGGTAGCCTTTGAAGCTGGCGTGCCCTTGCGGTCGCCTTCCGGAAGAAGAGGGAGTCAGACTTCGGGTAAAGGCGCAGTCCTGGACACATATATGCAAAGTGTCCTGACAAGGTCCAGCATATGCAGAGCCTTCTCGACTCGATGAACCGGTGCTGGGCAAAGGGAAGGTAAGGAAATTTCCTCATTAAGATGGAAAGAGGACACCACCTTCAGGAGAAAAGATGGAACCAGGTGGAGTACGACCTTATCCTGTTGAAAAACCAGGAAGGGTGGACTGCAGGAGAGTGCTGCTAGTTGTGACACTTTGCAGAGAGAGGTGATTGTCACAAGAAAAACCACCTTCTGTGTTAGAAGGCGGAGAGGGATTTCCCTAAGGGGCTCAAAAGGTGGTTCTTGCAACGCAGTCAGTACCAGGTTGAGATCCCATGTGTCCAATGATCTTTTATAGGCGGGAGCCAGTCGGCAGACTGCCTGAAGAAACGTCTTTACCTGAAGCTTAGCCGCAAGGTGCCGTTGAAAGAGAACCGAGAGAGCAGAGACCATTCTCTTAAGAGAACCTAGAGATAGTCCGGTCTCCAGACCCGACTGTAGAAAACCAAGGACCCTAGGTAAGGAATAGGGCAATGGAAAATGATCCCGAGAGGCGCACCAGGCATAAAAAGGCCTTCCAGGTGCGATAATAAATCTGAGCCAAGGCCAGTTTCCGTGCTCTGATCATGGTGCCTATTACGTCCTGTGAGAATCTTGCTTGGGTTAAAACCCAGGTCTCAAGGGCCACGCCGTCAAATTCAGTGCCCCTGAATTCTGGTGGTAAAACTGGACCCAGAGAAAGAAGGTCTGGACGATCTGGGAGGTGCCAAGGAGCGTCTGCCGCGAGCTGTACGAGGTCGGCAACCATGCGCGTCTGGGCCAGTCTGGGGCAATGAGGATGACTGGAATGCCCTCCTGTTTGATCATAGGTACCACTATGGGGATTAGTGGTAGAGGAAATATGTAGGGGAGTTGGAATTGCGTCCAATCCTGAACCAGGGCATCTGCTCTCAGGGACTGTGGATCGTGTGACCTGGCCATGAAGTTGGGGACCTTGGCATTGAGACGTGATGCCATTAGGTCCACATCTGGAGTTCCCCAGCGAAGGCAAATTTGCTGAAAGACGTTGGGATGCAGGGACCACTCTCCTGAGTCTATGCCTTGGCGACTGAGGAAGTCAGTTTCCAATTGACCACTCCCGGGATGTGTACAGCTGATAGTACCAAACCTGTTGATTCCGCCCAGTGGAGAATGTGTTGCACTTCTCTCATCGCCTGGACACAGAGTTCCTCCTTGGTGATTGACATATGCCACAGCCAGGGCATTGTCCGACTGTATCCTGACGTGGAATCCCGCCAGGAAATGATGGAAGGCTTTCAGAGTCAATAAGATGGCTTGAATCTTTAGGAGGTTGATAGGCATGGACGATTTACTGGAGACCATTTGCCCTGTGTCGTCGGTACACCGCACCCCATCCCGTCAAGCTTGCGTCGGTGGTTAGGACTTTCCAATGAACTGGTAGAGAGGATTTCCCTCGTGTCAGGGAGACCGGTCTGAGTCACCAGTGGAGAGAGCGTTTGGTTGCCGTTGAGAGTGGGAACATCCTGTCCAGGGAGAAGGGGCTCTTATCCCAGGACGTGAGTATGGCCAGCTGGAGAGGCCTGAGGTGAGCTGGGCAAAAGGAACTGCTTCCATTGCTGTGACCATTCCTCCATAGGACTCTCATGGCAAACCGGAAGGACCAAGGTGATGGGTGAAGAAGAGTGAGAACTCCTTGACGGAGAGCCCGTGCTCTTTTTGGGGAAGGAGCACCAGACCTTGGAGGTGTTGAATTGCATGCCCAGAAAGATCAGGGACTGACTTGGGATTGGTGACTTTTGTAGTTTGACCAACCAGTCAGGCAACGCAGTGTGTCCACTGTGATGGAGACGCTGTGTTCGCGATCCTTGAAGGTGGGGGCCTTGATGAGCAGGACGTCCAAGTATAGAAGGACAACTACTACTCTCGAGTGGACAATGGTCAAGACGGCCACCATGACTGGTGAATACTCTGGGAGCTGTAGCATGTCGAAACGGGAGAGCCACAAACTGGTAGTGGGTGAGGCCGATTGCAAATCGGAGAAACCTTTGATGAGCTAACGAGATTGGTGTATGCAGGTATGCATCCTGTATATCTATGGAGGCGAGAAATTCTCCCCTTTCCATGGATGATATTATGGAGCGAAGAGACTCCATGTGGAAATGTCGTACGTGGACGAATTTGTTTAATTGTTTCAGGTGCAGAATGGGTCTTACTGTACCCCCTTTTTTGGGGACTATGAACAGATTCGAGTAGAAACTGTGGAAGTGCTCGGCCTGAGGGACCGGCACAATGACTCCTGTTTGTAGAAGTGAGTCGACCACCTGGAAGAAGGCGCGGGCCTTGGATGGTGGTTTTTGGGGGAACAGATTGGGTGGTCGGGACATGAACTCTATATGGTAACCTGAAGACACCAGTTCTCTGACCCACTTGTCTTCTATAATACGTAGCCAAACTTGACAAAAGTGTAAAAGTCGCCACCTACTTGTGGGGTGTCTTCCGGAGAAAGAGTCATGAAGAGGAGAACCTATGGGATTTTGATCCCATAAGGTACCGTTACACATAGGTATATCTCTGGAGACACTGCTTGCAACTCACTGGTTGCAGTAAATTCATGGACACATTGTTCCATTTTGTTGCCGTGTACAAATGGAACAATGTGTGCATGATTTCACTGCAACCAATGAGTTGCAAGCAATGTTTCTAAAGATATCTCTGTGTGTAACGGTACCTTTAGGCTTGGACTAGGGAGATTGGGACTGCCAGTTGGTGTTCGATTTGTGGGTTGTCTGCGAGCGCTCCCTACGTGGCGAGTGACTGCCAGTCTGCGCTTGTCTTGAGGCCGACCAGCCGAACGAGTTCCAAAAGGATCGGAATCTTGTTTGTTGACATCGATTGAAGGGTCATTTTGGTTTCCGCTGGGGGAGAAAAGTGCTTTTGCCTCCTGTAGCATCCGAAATTTATCCAACTTTTCTCCAAATAAACGGCCACTAAGGTATGGAAGGCTTGTGAGAGATTTATTAGAAGCTGCATCCGCTTTCCACTTACGTAACAGAGGGCATGTCTAATTGTAATGGCAATTGATGCTGCCACTGCTGCGCAATTTGTGGAGTCCAGAGCCGTGTAGTAAATATTCTGCCGTAACAGATATTTGTGCTGCTTGATCTGACAGCTCGGGGTCAGCGTCCATAGATCGTAAAGTGGTAAGTTACCAGCCTAGGTATGATGGCCTTGGCTGCCCAGACTGAGGCGAACGGTGGGGCCAAGGAGGACCCTGAGCCTTCGAAAACTGATCGAGCCATCTGGTCCACTGGTGGTCCGTTGCTTCTTTGATTGAGGAATTATCTGGCAGAGAAAGAAGCATCCATGCAGCCAGCCGAGAAACTGGGGGGCCCGCTTGAGGTGGATCCGCCTAGTCCTGGGTTACTGACGGTAAGAAGGGGTAACGTGCTTCCAGCGTTTTACAGTTGCCAAACCTCTTCTGAGGGTGTGAGCGATGCTTTTGAAGGACCTCCTGGAATTCCGGGTAATCCGCAAAATATTTGTGTGGTTTTTTGGATCTTTTAAAGGAGACCTTGTGTTCTGGAGTATCGGAAGGTGGGTCTGATACATCCAACACCTGATTAATGGAGGTAATTAAGTCCTCAACTAGAGCCACAGTATCTGGTGGGTCTAGGTCTAAGGACGTATCTAGATCCAGATCTGAACTGGGATCATAAGGGCCTTCAGAGTCCTGGGAATCGTACGGCCTTTCCCAGGTTGGGGATGACCTGGAACTGAGAGGGACGCTGGAGAGGGCGACCTTTGAACCCGTTTGCGTCTTGAAATGGAGGTGGATGGGGCCGGGTCAGTAACACGTCCGTGGTCCTGCTGTCATCCTGAGTGGGTTGTGAAGGCTGGGCAGAGGTGAAGGGAGAGGAGTGACTCTGCAGAGCTTGGAGTAATGTAGAGGACAACTTTTCTATAGATTGAGACATAGATTGGGACAGAATAATGGCCCATTCTGACGCAGTATTAGGAGAACTGGTAGTCGACAGGGCTATGGGGGGTTCTGGCACATTATCCTGGGTGCAGTCCTGGCAGTGTGGAGATGTAAATCCACTAGGCAGAGGAGCCCTGCAAGCTGTGCAGGAGGCATAATATGAGTTAAAAGCCCTGGTGGTTCTCTTGCTCCTTAAGCCAGACATAGTAATGGAATTTCCTGTGCTTAATGAGTGCCTGCGCAGAGGAAAGCAGGGAGAGAAGAAGCCACAGCTTATCTCTTACCACCTTGTAGTGTGTCCAAGCTACAGTCCAACGGTCCTGTGCCCCCCGGAGACAGACCGCCTGCTACAGAAGCGGTGCAGTTTGTGAGTGGTTATGTTCCCTGTTCAGCGTAATGGCTGCTGCTGAGCAAGGAGGGAGGAAGGAGGGGCGGAGCGGGAGAAAAAAAGGGCACAATGCAGCTCTCGCGATGAGCGCCATGCAGCTCCGGTCCGCCCGGTTATGACGTGTCTGTGTCACTGGCGTCTTCTGGGGGCGGCCCGGGCGAGAATAGGCAGCGGCTTGGCGCTAGGTCCAAAGTCGGGGCCTCAATTAGATGTGGTATTAGATGGTGGCGGGCCGGTGCAGAAGTCTGGCCAGGGAACGGAACGGAGCCGGAGCCCACCGGATACCTGGTGCTGGATTCAGCATTCAGACTGCGCATGAATACCGGACCCATCAGGAGAACACAGTATGAACTGGTTCTCCTGGAATTCTGGTGTCCTGCAGCAGTGTATAGGTGCATAAATACCGACCCATCAGGAAGCTCAGTTAGAACTGATGCTCCTGGAGCCCTACAGCAGTGTGTAGTGTGCTTTGTGATGCAAAAGCAGACAGTACCTGTGGTGACTCAACCTAATTCTCCGTGAGGTAACAGGGAGGATTTATGCTGCTGTCCACTATCTTGCTCCAGAAGGCTCCTGTGATTGAGATGCTGTGTAGCATCGACTTCCACTCAGGTCCCCATCAGTGGGGAGATGAGGAAGGAGAATAGTATGATGGGATGTCTTGACTTCGACCCAGCGCCCCAACTGTGGGGGGCTGAGGAAGGAGGGGGCATGTGTAAGGACGTCTCGACTTCGACCCAGCGCCCCAACAGTGGGGGGCTGAGGAAGGAGCATGCCGGGGATCTTGCCAGGGACCCACTTTTCTTCTTCTGTTGAAAAAAAGTTAAAAATTACAAGTAAAACAAAATTTAGGTGTGCCTCCTAACGACACTAAGCAAAAATTGGTTAGACAGTGCCTGCTCCAGGGGTGTAAACTGCAGAGGAGGAGCCATGTAACTCTTTTGCAGATTCTGCTTAGTGTCACCTCCTAGTGGACAGCAGCATAACACCCACGGTCCTGTGTCCACCAATGAGGCGAAGGAGAAAAAAAAACCTTAAATAGTTTATTCATTTCCAAGATCCTATCCCAATAGTAGGTGTAATAATAATAACAACAAATGCCTCCAATTAGAAATCTAATTCTCCTAATTAGCTACTGAGCTCACCTTATGTGCAGGATATTGCAGCAGCTCAGGTATCCATAGTTACGACCACTCATAGTGAGATGGTTAGTTGCTAGTGGTCATAACCATGGATACCTGAGCTGCTGCAATGTCCTGCACATAAGGTGAGCTCAGTAGCTAATTAGGAGAATTATATTTCTAATATTGGAGGCATTTCCTAATATTATTAATATTACACTTACTACATACGAGATAGGATCTTAAAAATGGGAATAACCGTTTAAGGTTTTTTTTTTAAATTATCATTGAATCTGAGTATATGTGCATTTAGCGTAGTGTGATGTGAGTGTTCATATATTGACCCACTGCCACCTTTTCCGATATCCAATGCTGTTCTGCCCCTATTTTCGGTGAAATCTAATCTGCTCTTCATGAATCTGATATGGCTTATAATACTCTCTGCGCACGAGCTAAAAGTTTCCTTTGCGATATAAGTCAATGAAGCCTCATTTTAAAAGCATAGGCTGCGTTCACATGTCTGGTATGCATCATTTAATTGATGCAAACACAAATATTTTTCTGTTCACAGTTAAATAACCAATTGCTGCAAGATTAATTTTTTTCTAAAACACTGAAGTCTATGGAGTACGATCAGCCAACTACCGATAATAGCTATTAGGCTGCTTTCACATTGCGTTTTAGTTAAATCCGATGCAGTCTGATGAAAATCCAATGAGAATCGGATCGGATTTGGCATAATTGCCATCCGATTTGCCTCCGATCTGATTCTGTCTGATTTTTTGCAGGAGCAAAAATTGTAGACTGCTGCGATTTTGCTCCAGAAAAAAAATTAACGGAGAAATTACGATGACTAACATGGGGCCCTATGAAGCAGGGTCCGAGGAAACATCTGTTGTCTCCTCGGACCGATTTTAGTGTTGGAGCATGTTCAGTACACCAACACAACTATTGAGTGCCGCCTAATTTCACTTCCGCAATGTATATACATACATTGCGGAAAGTGAAATATAACTAAAATCAAGTGTTTAAAATAAAGAATCATTATTCTCACCTGCCAGCGCTCCCCCGGCGTCTCCATCAGCTCCCCGCTTAGTAATAGGACCTGGGATGATGTCACAACCCGATCAGCTGATCGGGTCACATGAGCGGTTACCGCGGTAACCGCTCATGTGACCCGATGACGCTTTTGACATCATCGCAGGTCCTGTAAAACGATCAGGAGCTGTATGGACATGCCAGGGGAGCATTAGGCAGGTGAGAATAAAGATTTGTTATGTTGGAATGACAGGAGGAGCGGGAAGAAGAGGAGAGGACAGGGGACCAACAGAAGGGGACCAACGAAGGACCACAGAAAGGACAGAGGGCAGAGATGGAGAGAGAGGAGGGGAGCGAGGTGACAAGGAGACCAAACTGATCCTGCAAAATGTCAGAATCGGATGCCTATTTGGCTTCCGATTGCAGGGATCAGTTTGGATCCGATGCTGTCCAATTTTCATCGGACAGCATCGGATTTAACTAAAACGCAATGTGAAAGCAGCCTTAGCAATCCGTTCTTCTTCTGTTTGTAATGGATCCATTTATTGCTTACAGGATCCGTTTCAAATAGAAGATAAATAGCAATTTGTTAACAGATCCCGTTCTCCATAGGCTCCAATGTTAAAGTAAAAAAAAAAAATATGGATCATGCAGAACTCATTTACTTAATTTGAACAAAAAAAATTGTGCTTGTATAATTTTTTGCTAACAGTTCTCTGCAGGATCCATTCTAACGGACGATTATAGAATGTGAACTCCAGGCTCATGCAGAGCGAAGTGTGACCCAGAGTGTCTGAAGAACGGCGAGGTCCTCAAGAAGAGGAGCAGAACAGCGCTGGAAACAGTGACACTACATTACATGCACATATACACAGATTTACTTAAAAAGCCGAAAGGGGTTAACAACAGTTCTCTCTGGTCCTTTGCTAGTATTGGAGACGGCAGGATGGAAAGGGTAAGGGTTGTACAAAGATGTGCATTGCATAGAGTGGGGAAGCATCTAAAGGTTTATGGAGAGGAGAGAGAAAAGTAAATAGGCAAGGACAAAAGAAATTAGGTAGAAAATGAGTGCAATATTGGAGCTGTTCTGATACACAAAAAGAAGAGAAGGCAGCAGTACCCTAGATACACTCATCCAGCCTTTATCACTGGGAGACATCCTTCTCAGAAAAATCTAAAATTTGGAAGTTGCAAACAGTATCAGGGGGATATCTATAAAAGCTGGGTTAAAGATACGATACTTTGTTGATTGTACTAATTATAGGTGACCAACTTGTACAAATATCCCATGACAAAGGAGACCGTAGGCTTCAGGAGAAAGCGACAGTCTCTTCTCAGTTGATTTAATTCACATATGTAACAAACAATAAAATATGCCTCATAGGGACCAAAGAACAAGGATATTCACAAATGTGAGCTCAACATTTAAACATTCTCAAATACAACAAGGACAAACTAAATATAGGACAACTAGTTAATTGTAAAATGTACCTTAAGCACAACATCACCTTCCTGAATATTTCCATCCCTCGCTGCCAAGCTATCTTGAGAGATTTCTTTTACAAAAATGTGGCTGGCTAATCTCAGACCATATTCTGCAAGACAATAACATTAGTTGCAATTACATGGAGCACATCAGATGAAAAGACATCAAAAGTCAATAATAAAGCACAGTGAAGCAAAAGCCAATTCATATATAATAGCCTTCTGTCTTTGAGCTCTTTCATTTTGTACAAGATGTCAATCTGTATGTTTGTATGTCTGGCTAATGCAGAATGCATTAAAAAAAAAATTATCAAGTTGTAACCATCTTACTTAAGAGACATGGATTCCACTGATGTATCACTTAGGATCCCTTCACATCAGCGGTATTGCAATTTTGCGGTAGATCCGGCAGATGTCGCCGCACCTGCCAGATCTAACGCGTAATGGACAACTTGCAGTACCGATCCGCAAGCGCTATTCATTCTCTATGGGGCTTGCGGTCAGGTGCGTCAAGTGCGGTATTGCCAAATCTGGCTGATCCGCCACTTGCGGATGCACAAAAAACGCCAGTCTTATTTGCGGTGCCACAAGTGCCAGATTCGGCAATACCGCACCTCCACAGAGAATGAATGGGGCTTGCCAGATCGGTGCCGGAAGTCGGCCGTTACGCAGAAGATCCAGCAGGTGCTGGATATACTGCAAAATTGCAATACCGCTGATGTGAAAGCACCCTTACTAGGCTGCTTGTTAGAGTTTTGATGCAATCACATCATATCAGCAAGAGAATATCACAAAAGATCTATTAAACCTGCTGCCAGGAAGTCCAAAGCCACCCCCACAATTGATTTTGCAGCTTTCTGCCTATGCACAGTGTATACAGAAAGCTGCTCATCAGTGGTATTGGTGTGGTTGGTTATAACAGTGATTTTAACTCAACTTTAGGAACTAGTAAAGTAAGTGACAAGGCTGAATCAGGGTCTATGCCTGTACCTCATACCGCTATCAGGTAACAGGGGAATCTGTCACTGGATTTTTGCCATTAGTATGAACGCCCAACAAAACAGCTTTGTGGATAGCACACTACGACCATCAACATGGATAGAAACTCTTAAACCACATACCACATTCTTATATTTAATGCAGCACAACATGGCTTTACAAATCAATACAGAATATTGAGAATAGAAAGTGCCACTACATTTTTATACCTTCATTTTTTCTGGATTTCACCAAGGTCACTTTGGTAGGTTTTGGAGGTTGACTGGAAGCGATGGATCTTCTGTCGGATCTGGGCGACAAACTTCTTTCTCGGCTGGCACTTCTGTCCCTCACCCAGCTCTTTTCACTCCTCCGGCTGGCAGCAGCACCACTGGGGGCATTTCTCTGGTCAGGCACATCATCCTCATAGCTGTCCTCATTCTCAGATACAGGATCTGGATCAGGACGAGCCACTGGAAGCTGTACTTTTTTCTTCCGCCGTATAGTCTGTATTAGTTTATATAGAAGAAGAAAGCAACAAATACATTTAGTAGAAAATATACAGAACCCATTAGCTGTAAAGTGAAAACATTCTCATAAATACACAGATTTTACAACTAAAAATATTTAGCAGCACATATGATTTACCTTCTTGTCAGAGCGAGTGCCAAGCTAGAAATATATCACTGACTTCTCTGCATATTAATCTGTGCAGAGTTCAACACAACTACAGCAATAAAACACCAATCAATACACAGCAGAGCGGTTCCAAAAGAAAATGTAGGCACTTCAAGATGTCACTACAGAGCTGCTAAAAAGCCTTTATCAATTTAATACATTAACTGAGATGTTATACATAAAGTGGACTTACAATTTTGGCATTTTTACCACTCTTTCTTAACTGCTGAACTGCAAAAGCATGCTCAACATTATCCATGGAGACCCCATTGACCATTGCAACCCGATCATTCTCCCTGTAAAAAGGAATAAAATTGTACTGATGTTCTCCCACAGAATCCTGACGTATAATACAACATGATAAAATAAAAATCATACACAAATGCTTATATTTCTAAAAACAGCATTGGATGCCTCCAAGACTCCACTATACCAATTATTTGCACAATATAACATTTTATATGACTCTGGCTCAATAAACGATCTTCCTTGTTCCATATTGCATTGTCCCTACTCCATGTTCTGTATATCCAGCCATCAAGTCGTACAGCAAGTGTTTTGCTCGCTATACATTAAAATATTTATGCTTCACAGAAGGGCGCACTTCCCAATCAAGGAGCTGTCAGTGAAAGGGAAAGCCAGCAGAGCATTAAATTCATTCCTGGCATCTAGTTATAAGACTCACGGGGCTGAGGTACTAAAACTTATGGCCACTTTACACACACCAATTATCTGTCCAACTTCTGAACAACTTACTGGTTGCAGTGAAATCATGGACACATTGTTCCATTTGTACACAGCCACAAAATGGAGCAATGTGATCCAAGATTTCACTGCAACCAGTAAGTTGTTCAGAAGTTAGGACAGATAAGTTGGTGTGTGTAAAGTGGCCATTAGACTAGACAGTCTTCTAATGCACCTTTACCCGGGAAGAGATTAGGCCACACACTTTTTCAGATAGGGCACATCCCCCTTGTCGGGAATGTAAAAACAATTGTGTGCTGCATAATAAATAAGGGACAAAGTTTTTTATTAACCATACATTAAGCCAGAATCTTGCAGCCTAGTAAATCACCCCCACTGTGTTCATCCATGAAGTGCTGGGAGATACATGTCCCATAGTGATGTACCCAGGAATCACACAGTCGTGATCTATCACCAAAGGCGAAAAATAGAAAGGCCATTTCAGAATGTAAATTTGAGGCTTATGGAGCCAGAGACAGTATTGGCTTACAGGGCTGTGGAGATGGAGTCGGTTTCCAATTTGGTGGAGGTAGATTCAGGGAATAGAGGAGTTGGAGTCAGAGGTTTGGCTTACTGACTCCACAGCCCTGATGGCTGGCTATATCAGCACATACAATTGAGCATATAATCAAAGCAATTCATTATTATAGTTGTGCAAAAATACAAAGCAGAGAACCACAACACAAGTAAAGCTAAATTCCTTATATAAAAGACAATAGGGGTCTGTTTATGCATGTGAAAGACCCTGAATATAAAACTACAGCAGGATCTGTTAAGTCTATTCTGCTTCAGAGGCGTTAATGCAGAACTCTTACATCTCAGCTACTTGTGCTAATGCAGTTATAATAAAACCAAGTGTGAAGCCAATATGCATGAATTACACAATAACACCTTGCCTTCTGAGAGTTCTCTTACAGGTTTACATTTTACTTTTAACCACAGAGGGAACCCTTATTTAACAGTTTAGCTACAGAAAGCTTACATGAAAGGTACTTTCCATCCTCCCTGGAAGGCAGTGACCACTCAGCGGCAGTCGTCATAGGACAAGCTGCTATATATGCAATTTACATATGGCTGACTAGTCAGAAAAACATCTATGACAGTCTTCTGTAAATTATCACACCTCTAAGATGTTTATGGGAACTATACATAATAGGATCATAGAATGGTAAGAGTTAGAAGCGCCCTCTTTGATCATCTGGTCTAAGGTTGGGTTCACATTTGCGTTTGTGTCTGCTTGCGGAGGGAATGCAGACGCAAACGCATTGCAAATGCTGCAATACTGATGTGAACGCAGCAGAGAATCTTCACATCGGTATGGTGCCTGGCCAGCCAATCAGCGATTTCGGCAGCTGGCCGGGAGGCGGTGATCAGCGGCAGAGATCTCCACCTCCCAGCCGCCGCTGATCTCCCGACGGTGTCGGTGCGGGAGATCTGAAGAAACAGCTGATCAGACAGCTGTTTAAATCTCCTGCTCCGACACTGAAGAGGTGATGTTGGCGCGGGAGATTTAAATAGCTGTCAGATCAGCTGTTTCTTCAAATCTCCCACGTCGACACCGTCGAGAGATCAGCGGCGGCTGTGCCCGGGAGATCAGTGGCTGCTCCAGCTTATCTCCCGATGGCCGCCGCTGATCTCCCGGGAGATCAGCAACAGCCACCGGGAGAGATTTCAATGTGATCTGCAGCGTTCTCCTGCGCGGTCATGCGGAAGTACACTGCGGATCCATTGAGATCCATGCATTGTTTATGTGCTTGCAGGCGCTTGCTGATAAAACATGCGCCCATGAACGCACGAAAAATGTAACAGACTGTGTTCAGAGGGCGCACAAATTATGCGCATCCAAACGCAACCACAACCAAACCATGCGTTCCCATATTAAACATAGGAACGCAGTGCACATGCGTTTGGCTGCATTCGGAATGCTGCGTTCACAAACGCAAAAGTGAACCCGGCCTAACCCCCTGCTCAAAGCAGGATTCCACTAAATAGTCTGTCCAGCCTCTGTTTGAAGACTTCCATTGGAGGAAAACTCACCACCTCTCGTGGCAGCCTGTTCCACTTGTTAATCACCCTCACTGTCAAAATGTTTTCTCTAATATCTAATCTGTGTCTCCTTCCATTCAGTTTCATCCCATTGCTCTAGTCTTACCCTGTGCAAATGAGAATAAAGTGAATCCCTCTACAGTAACAGCCCTTGAGGTATTTGTAGATACATGGGTTGGACAAAATAATGGAAACACCTGGAAAAAATCAACTAAAGTTAGTTTAATATGGTGTAGGTCCACCTTTTGCGGCGATTACAGCCTCAATTCTCCGAGGTATGGATTCCTGCAAGGTGATATCATTGGCCTGGCGGATCTCCACGAAATAACAACCCATATCATCACAGAACCTCCGCCGTGTTTTACGGTTGGGAGAAGGCAGTCTGGATGGAATGCTTCTTTCGGCTGTCTCCAACATACACTAGGGGGAGTCGGAAAATTGGATACACTAGAATTCATCTGAGAATATCACGTTTCCACTGCTCGAGGGACCAATTCTGGAGGTTTCTACACCACTTAAACGCTTGGTAAACATTTTTCATTGAGAGCAGCGGTTTCTAATTGCAGCTCTTCCGTTGAGTCCAGATTTGTGCAGCTCCCACAACAGTTTCAGGAAACTGAGTTCATAGTGTTCATTGAGCTCAACAGTGATTTTCGGAGCCGTGGTCTTACGATCCTCTCTCACAATTCACTTTAGAGTCCGACGGTCTCTCTCAGTCAACTTCGACTTTCGGTCGGACCTGTGCTTTGCTGCGGACGTTTTTCCTTCTCTTTCAAACGCAGTCATTACTTTGGAGACAGTACCTTGACACACCAAGCATTCAGGCACTTTCTGTTACACTAGCGCCTGCCATACAAGCACCATCAATTTGGCCTTTTGAAAATCCGAAAGGTCTGACATTGTATCAGGTTCTCATTAATGTTCTTACAATTCGGCAAAACAAACGTTAATTTACATACACATATCACTTAACACAAATAATCAACTACAAAACATTAACATATGTCACAGTTTGCATGTTTATAACATGTTCGAAAAGTATGATGCCAAAAGTTAGGCGTTTCCATTATTTTGTCCAACCCCTGTATATTAAGTCACCTCTGTGTCTTCTTTTATCTACATATGTAATACCAAAACTAGTTTGGTGCATTACTTCCACGTCTAGAAAACAACTATGAAGAGATGATCTCCAAATGATGACTTGTGAGTAGCCCTCACAGAAGAGCAGATCTGGGTATAGGAATACTGGCCTTGGAGTTGGAAGAATAAATTACTGTATATACACAAGTATAAGGGGCTTTTCACAGTAGCTGTTTTGCTGTTGTGCGGCAGATTTACCGTATCTGCCACCTAATGGCCCACTTGCGGTGCTGATCTGGCAAGTCCCATGCATTCTCTATGGGGATTGCGGTCAGGTGCAGAAAGTGCTGTTACGCCACATCCGGCACTTGTGGCAGCGTGTTTTTTTTTTGGGGCCGCATGTGCCGGATCTGCCGCATCCCGCAGAACCACACTTTCCAAGCCGGACCGTAAGCCCTATAGACAATGCTTGGGGCTTGCCGGATCTGGGCTGCTAGTCAGCCGAACCGGCAGATGCTGGTGCCACCTGCCGTATTGGCCGCCTAAAGTTTTTCAGCACACTTTTTGTGCTGAAAAGTGCCCCCCTCGACTTATACTTGAGTCACTCAGTTTGCTGTGGGGGGACGGTGTCCGGGGGCTGTAGGAAGCTGCAGAAGGCTGCAAAAGGAGCGCGAGGTCGTGTAACCACGCTCATTAGTCTAATGTAACATGCACTGCATCCCCCATCCATCAGCAGAGGGGGGAGCGGCACATATTACATGAACCTGCCCCCCATCAGAGTTTATGGCCCCCATGCTGGCGCTCACTATAAAATAATAAAGCACTGAACTCACCCATCCAACGATTCTATGTCGGCACCATGCGTCCTCCCTCCGCTCTTCCTGCTTGTAATCATGTGACCGAGTCGCACTGACGTCATCGATGTGAGCTCGGTCACATTATTAGAAGCAGGAAGATGGAGGGAGGATGCCAGCATAGAATTGTTGGATGGGCGAGTTCAATGCTTTATTATTTTATAGTGAGCGGCAGCATGAAGGCCATAAACTGTGATGGGGGTTGCGTATAATGATCGGGGCCATAAATTGTAATGAAGGGGGGGATATACAATGATTCGGGGCCATAAACTGTGATGGGGGGGGGGGGTGTACAATGATGGAGGGCAGCTATATAGCAGTGATGGGGGTGCTATAAACCAGTAATGGGGGCGCTATTCGCGGTCATGATTGCCATATATAAGTGATGGGGGGGCTATATATCCAGTAATGAGGGGCAATATACCAGGATGGCAGTGTGCTGTATTTCTCACCCTAGGCTTATACTCAAGTCAATACACTTTCCAAAGTTTTTGGGGTAAAATTAGGGCCCTCGGCTTATACTTGAGTAAATATGGTAAGTGCCAAGAACAAAGGTGATACTGCCAGATAAAGGAGGTGATTGAAGATCAATGCGATAGCGTGGTGGGAGTGCTTGATGCAAGAATAACTGCAGGGCTAAAGTAGGAACCCTGATGCAGGTTGCTGCCTTGGTGTAATTTCTTTTGGGGAAGCTTTGTCTGTCATTATACAATGGTGGAAACAGGACAAAGTGCTGGTGATCCGCGCTGATGAAAGCAAGAACCAGGACCCGAGAAGTCTGTTGCAATGGTGTTACTATATTCCGACGCGTTGTAGAGCAGCTTCTGCTCCTTCCTCAGGTATTTAATCCCTGAGGAAGGAGCAGAGGCCGCTCAAATGCGTCGGAATAAAGTAACACCATTGCACCAGACTTCTCGGGTCCTGATTCTTCCTTTCAGCAGCGCAGATCACCAGCACTTTGTCCTGTTTCCTTCCAGTCGTTTGCCACGTTGCACATGGAGGTGTGGATCCAGCGGCAGCTGCACAGGCGTCAATACTGGCTGTGGGTTTACACAACCTGACCAGGTGATCAAATTTCATTGGGCAACTGCTCCTCTCTGCCACAAGACAAGACCCTATGCATTCTTGTCTCACATTTCTAGATTCGGATTATACAATGGTGGTTCTTGGTGTCACTACTTGGGGGCAGGGGAGGGCTCTACATGCCACATGACATTCTCTCAGGTCTGAATGAGGCTCTCAAAGTAAGGTTTGAGGACTACTGGATTTTAGTAAATTATAAATATACAATTCACAGTGAAAGGGGGATATAGCAATGTACCCAGTTTCAACATTATCCTGATGCTAACATTCCTCTGTATTCTGGATTATAGTATTTGGCCTTATGTAGACCTGGAAAAACTATCTAGGTTATAGAATTTGTGGAAAAAAAAACAAACACTCTGGAGTAATATTCCAATTACAAGAGCACAATTTTATTTTTTCAATTTTAAATGCAAGGATAGACATTTAAAAAGGCAATTGGACAACTCAGGAAATTTTGAAAGAGGTATCAGGGATGAGCACCACTGCTTTTTTGCAGACTTAAGGCCCCGTTACACTTAGTGACGCACCAGCGATCCAAACAACGATACGACCTGGTAAGGATCGCTGCAGCATCGCTACTTGGTCGCTGATGAGATGTCAAACAGTCAGATCTCACCAGCGACGCAGCAACGATACGGAGGTCGTTGGGACCCTGTCACTCAGACCTGTAGTGTTGAGGTTGTTGGTCGTTGTCCCTGTCAAACATACCGATGCATGCTGCCCAGCGGGAGCCCGACGATCAAAAAATGGTCCAGGACCTTCCAACACGATCGGTGATCTCACAGAGGGGACCTGGTCGCTGCTATTTGTCACATAGCGAGATCGCTGGCGAGGTCGCTGTTGCGTCACAAAAACCGTGATGTTATCAGCGATCTTGCTTAGTGTGACGGGGGCTTTACCCTTTGATTATGTACCTTTTTGAGAAGAGAGTCAAACCACCCATCTGAGTCCACTCAACCGTGGTGCTCATCCCTTATACCTCTTTAAAAATTTCCCCCGAGTTGTCCAGTTGCCTTTTTAAATGTGTCCTTACATTTAAAATTGAAAAAATAAAATTGTACACTTTCATTTGGAATATCACTCCAGTGTTTTTTTTCCACAAATTCTATGGATTATAGTAAAGCTGTTGATATGCTGTGTACACAGTATGGTGACATGTTAATGAACTTGTTTAGAGCATACTCTGATGAGCTGAAGAATGGAGGAGTAAAAGGTGAGGCATGAGGCCCTCCACAACTCACTCCCAGAGCCACCGGCACAAGAGCCATGCATGACTAACGCTTTCTACAGACAAGTAGCTGCACAGAAGTTACCAATACACAATGTCAATATAAAGCAAAAAAAAAAAAAAAAATCACTGGAAATGCACAAGTACTTACAGAAGATTTTTATGCCTCAGGAACTAGAACTATACTGCAGGAATTCAGCTGCCTTCACATTTGCGTATGGAGCGCAGCGTATCAAACGCAGCCAAACGCTTGCGCACATGCGTTCCTATATTTAACATGGAAACGCATGTGCCTGCGTATGGCTGCGTTTGGCCGCATTTGCGTTCTGATGTGCATAATTTATGCGCCCCCCCCGACCGCACTCCAGACGCAGCTTGCAGCATTGTTTTGTGCGTTCGCGGCATTTGTTCTATCCGCAAGTGCCCGCAAGCGCACAAAAAATGCATTGATCTCAATGGATCCGCAGTTGCATGACACCGCAGGAGAACGCTGCGGATTACAGAGATCTCTCCCGTGGCCGCCGATGTCACAGGTCACCTACGGCCACCGGGAGATCAGCTGGAGCCTCTGATGATCTCCTCCTACCCGCCGCCGGTAATCTCCTAGCGGTGTCGGTGGGGAGAAAAAGAGAATTTTGTTTACGTACCGTAAATTCTTTTTTCTTTAATCATCAATGGGAGACCCAGACAATGGGGTTTAGGGCACTGCCCTCCGGAGGTCACACTAGGTACTACAAGTTTGTAGACACCGCCTCCTCCGCTTATAAACCCCTACCGCAGGGAACATCCTCAGTTTGGTCTACAAGCTGCGAGGAGGAAAAATAAACCACACCCGAAACATCGGGAAGAACGCCGTGCACAAACGGTTCAACAACCCGGCAAACACTGTCTCAACAGAGAACAGAGCCAATGCAACACATGCAAAGGAACAACTGGGTGGGTACTGGGTCTCCCATTGATGATTAAAGAAAAAAGAATTTACGGTACGTAAACAAAATTCTCTTTTTTTCTGGTCATCATAATGGGAGACCCAGACAATGGGGATGTCCTAAAGCAATACCCCAGGGCGGGAAGAGTTCCTCAACAAGACGGATAACACATGGTTCCCTTTAAAGGTGGGCAACCGCCGCCTGGAGAACCCGCCTGCCCAAGCTTGCATCCGCAGAGGCATGGGCATGCACCATATAGTGCTTAGAGAAAGTGTGCAGGCTGGACCAAGTGGCCGCCTGACACACCTGTAGAGCAGATGCTCGATGTCGCAAGGCCCATGAGGCACCTACGGCTCTGGTAGAGTGAGCCTTCAATCCCACCGGGAGAGGCAAACCAGAAGACCGGTAAGCCTCTTGAATGGAAGCCTTAATCCACCTGGCTAAGGTTGACTTCGAAGCCGCGGACCCCTTACAGCGACCTGTCGTAAGAACAAATAAGGACTCCGAACTCCTAAAGGAGGCGGTCCTGGACACATAAATGCGTATAGCTCTCACGAGATCCAGAGTATGGAGGTCGCGCTCCACCTGATGAACGGGAGCGGGGCAAAATGATGGGAGAACAATCTCCTGGTTCAGGTGAAACGTTGAAACCACCTTCGGCAAGAATTCTGGCCGTGGGCGCAACACCACCTTGTCTTGGTGAACCACCAGAAAGGGTGACTTGCACGATAGTGCAGCCAATTCTGAGACCCTCCTCAGAGATGTAATCGCCACC